>CM060944.1:589021828-590271828 GCA_030765085.1 Allium cepa
GAAAAATAGAGGGAAAAGAAGATAGACAATTTTTTTAGAAAACAGAGAAAGAAAACAGAGAATTTGAAAAATAGAAGATAGAAGAATTTTAAAATAGAACGGACAAAAGAAAACAGCAGAACAACAACGGAATCTCACAATTCGCAGCGGAACAACATATAATAATGAATGAATAATCTTTAAACAAAGAACTATATCAGTTATTACATTACATCACATTTCATTACATCATATCATCAGAGTGTACAACAACATACAACAACAACAGTGCAGCGGAAAAGAAATACTATATAAATAATACGCCATGCCATCCAGCTTGCCTCCAGCAACTCCAGAATATCCAGAATATCCTGATAAACCTAACTCTTAACTGCCCGTGTGGAAATTGGTGGGCACCCAGAGTTTAGGAAGGAAAACAATAAACTCCAAGTCAGTCATGTGACTGGTGTGAGAACTCAAAACAGTTTATTTACTTTTAAAATCAAAATAGAATAATATTTTTAAATTCAATTCGCAATGCTTTTAAAAATGAGACTACCATAAGACCTCCTGCCACACACACAATGCAAACGCAGACTTGGAGAAGATTTCTCCTTATGATAGTCAAACATGCTTGATACGCATTTAAAAAGAGCATTTGATATTATTATTAGTGCATAGTGTAGGAAAAATTCATTTCGAAAGTAGAATATAAATCTTAGCCAGCATAGGTACCATTATATTATGCCTACTAATAGCTACCATATTAGATGGCAGGTTCTACAACTAAAACCGTACAAGTCACGTATTGTTTCTTTGGATTTCCAACGAATGATCAGGCCAAGGAACTTCCCATTGCCACATGAGAATGCCTCTGGATGGACATCCCCGAGAACCAAACCGGATCTCTACCAACACAAGGCCGGGTTACTCCTAACTGAGTAACAACTGACCGAATATGCCATCCCCCGGTCCTTTGGGACCTTTATCTGAGAGCTCTCTAATCAATTCACACAATCATAAAAACAAAGTGTTTCAACATGAGTAAGTATCTGGGCTCCATACCATGATACCACCCTTTTCCAGAAGGAAATGGACACATCCTAAAGGGTGCTACCCCTCATAACCTTGCTGCTTCTTTCCTGTTTTGACCATTCACGGGATGTGAGGCTCGACGAAGTCACGTCCACAAAAACATACTTTATACAAAAGCCATGCTTTGGGTCAACAAATGATCAACACAATGATCACAAGGATAGACGATCAAATAAACGATCCTATCACAAATAATCAACACAATGATCATTTCAGCATCACTCAGCATGTCACATTACCAAATTGGGAATATATCGCTGATAACATTCAACTACATAACCTCTGAGCTCGTACGTCTCAGAGAAGGGTGTTAAGCTAAAAGAATAAATTCTCCGCCACCAACAGAAATATATTTGAAAGAAATCGGCTTTATACCTCAACTTGTAATGTCAGACATACAATCCATACAAGTCTGTTCCGGGCTCGAACAAAACCGAAGGCACTTACAAAGAAGTCCTTGCAATCCGGATATTCACAATCCTGATCGGATTTCCCATCACTTAGGGAGTTTCTATACCGGCGCGACTCGGTGCAGAAACAATCGATAGGTCATCCTATCGCTCTTGCAAATACCGGTCTTCAACACCGATCTTCAAATGCAATTCACAACGACGTATCACATATTCGGAATGGGTTATACGACCCCATGGTCCTTTCCCGGTTAACCCGAATAGTGAGCGCTTATTCAAAAATAAGTGTGCATTCAAATTCAATCAATTCACATCAAATACCCATTCAAAGGGAAATACTGATAGTCGGTTATTGAACTATCACTGGATATGCACACATCACCAGATTCCAAATAATTTTCCAAATTATTTATTTTCCAAAAATATCTTTACTAGATATATAATTTCAACACTTCAAAAATAAATCAATATTTATTTTTAACAAGTTTCACTTTCACATATAAATTCCATAATGAATTTATATTTCAAGATATCCATGCATATGCGATTTCAATTATCCATTTCAATTTATCTTCAAAAAAATAAATTCTAATTATTCACTTCATATTGGAAAACATTTCCATACTTATTATTCATAAGTAATTCACAAAACTTTTTATTTTCAACCTTGGAAAATATTCAATATACTTAAATCGAATTAAGTATATAATTCATTCTTTAAGGAAATCATTCCCTTAAACATATTTATTTGGGCCAAAACGAATGTTGCGTAAAACATCGTTACGACAACCCAAAATCACTAGTATAGGGATTCGAAATTAAAATAGATATATAAATCCCAATACTATTCAAAACATTTCCTTTCGGAAATCATTTACTATAACAACAGTGTTATAGTCCACTATTTCCTTTTATTTCTCGAAAACGTCTATTTCAACAATAAATGTTGAAATCTATGGTTTCGAATCTCAACACATTTTAAACCATCGTTAGATCGTTTTAATTCTATTTAAAACATCATATCTAAAACAATTTCTTTAACGTATTATTCACTATCCAAAAACGTGAATATACTACCTTAACAAATTTCATCATTTCTATTCACTTTAACTTAAAGGATTATTCACTGTTCAAAATGTGAATATAACTCTATCTCTAAGTTATAACAATTAACTTATCAAAATAAGTCATTTGCGGATTTATAAAACAACGTTTATAAATTCCGTTTCTATTTATTTATAAAAACTTCCTTTTTATAAATTCCTTTATTAACATATTTCAGTTTATAACTAAAATACAGACTAAAAGTTCATATTATAAGTTAACTACTTATAAAACGATTATTTTACAAAATCGTTCATTTAACTTCCCAAATTATTAATCTTAACTTATAAGATTGTTTATTTATCCAAAATTCATTCTTTCGATAACTTTATAAATTTTATAAACCTATTGCTTATAAAATTTCATTTATAACTTCACAGTTTATAATTTCATAAATTTCATTCATTTAGGAAATTCATTTTCACTACATTCAAACACTTATAAAAACTCGTTTTATAATGTCCATAACTCAATTTATAAATATCCATTTATAAATCTCTTAATATAAATTAATTTATATTATTCTTTTAAACGTCTTTAAATTCCTTTAAAATTTCACCGTTCTCTTGATTTATAAAATAATCAAATTTTATAAATCTTATATTCAAACTTTTAATAATAAACTCAAAAATCCAGTTTAAACTATTTTATAAAATCATTGGTTCATATTTCTCAAAAATCAGCTTTTAACTATATTTCACAAAAACCATAATTTTATAACTTTAAAAATTATAACGTTTATTTATTTATAATGGATCAATTCCAAAAATATAGTATATTTTCAAAAATCATTTTAAAGATCATTTTAAAATCCCAAAATCTGGGTCCAATGATGCTACACACCAAATAGTCAATCACGACTACAACGATATCATATATCAATATGAAAATCCATCAAATATCAAAATATCTGAAATCAAATAAAACTGTTGAGGAATCCAGTTGGATCCCTCCAACCTGTTTCCTGCATCCAAAAACATTAGCACAATACCAATTTCGTTCCAGTACGAAATTATCGCGGTACATGTTCTTATTAAATATTATCCGCTTAATAACGGCGTAATAGGGTCTCATCCGCTAAACAAAAAATGCGGGAAATCAACAACTGCAATATATACATATGCCAATATATATATATTGATATTATATATAATACCAATTTCACTGTTTATGAAATATTCGCGGTATATGTTTTTATTAAATAACATCCGCTTACTAACGGCGTATAATGTCTATTTTAACAATCAATAATTTACAGTCATCATTCAAACATGCATTCAGATATTTTAAATCTAACTATTTAAAATAAAATCGAAATCTATTCGATTGAGTGAGAAGTTCTCACCTTGGTTTTAATTTCCGTTTTAGCTTTTATTTCGAATAAAATTAAACGCGCGTTTAATTTTACCCGAAATTCTCACTAACTCCAAACGACTCCAAACCAACTCCATCGCGTAGTGCTCGTCCATACGATTCCAACGCAACTGAGTTTGCATTTTTTCGACCTCGTATGAAAAAGTTACGAATTTTACAAGATTGTACATGATTTTATATAACTATATACAACAAAACTTTAATAATTTATAACCTACATCTATCATCCACCATCCACTCCAGATCCAACGGCCCAAACTTTTCATCTCCCTCACGTCTTCATCACGCACGGCTACAGGAAGGAGCCGCACCAAAGAACCCATGAATCCAATACTAGGGTTTCAATTTGCTCGTCCTACACTCAACTATACTCGATCACACAACCACCATCGCGAAGCTCTCGACAAGAGCTACGTTCGGCCCCCCTATGGTGGAGCTCGGCCACCTGATGACGCCTCAAATTGCGTGCACAGCTGCAAGTTTCGGCCCCACATAGTTCACTCCACGTCGCTCCGTTTCTGATCATCACCGTATGGAATCGAAGCTCTCTTCGTGCTCTTCGACTTCCGTGTTGAACACTTCGGCTAATTGTCGATGGATTGTGAGTGATTGAGGGAGGAAGTGGAGTAGTTTCTGGCCATTCATCATAAAGTGGCGGCTGGCTATTATTAGGGTTAGGTTTAGGTTTTGTTATTTATTTTTGTGAATAAAGGTGTATTTATAGAAAGAGCTAGCGTAAACACTATTCATCCCGGGAATTCCGAACTCCGATTTAGACGCCGTAACCAGCGTACCTAGGGTTTATCCCGCGTTCCGGACACAATGGAATAGGTTTCGGAAGCTAATTCGGAAGTATGTGCGAGTTATGGCTGTAAACGCTCAATTTAAATTAAACCGATTTAAATCGATTTCTAGGCGTTTTAATTTGTACCGGACAAACGGTAAATCCAATTGACTTGAAATTTGAAACCTTACAATAATATCACATTACGGATCCGATGAAACTGGTTTCGTCGAAATCCGAGACTTTTTGAAAAATGGCTATTTTGACTCGCCAAATTTAAATTAAAAACGATTCGATGCGTTTCGAGCTGCCACGATCAAACGATAACTCCGATTGACACGAAAATTGAAATCCGGTAATAACTAACTATTACGGATCCAATGAAACTGGTTTCGTTCAATTCTGAGACTGTTCAGAAATTGACTATTTTACAGTCGATTATTTAATATTAAAATATTCAATTTTCACAAATTAACTTTTAATTCGATTTTAAAAGTTCTAAAATATCGTTCTAACTTCAACATGATAAAATAAAATTTTACAAATTATTTTCAATCATATTTAACTCAATTTTCAATTATTTCCATAATTTAACATATTAAATTATCGATTTAATTATCTAATTAAATCTAATAAATCAAATAAAAATTTATTTGACTTATAAATTCACTTATAAATATTTAAAATTAATTAAATAATCAAATTTTAATTAATAAAAATTCTGGGTCGTTACAATCTTTCCCCCTTAAAAGAATTTCGTCCTCGAAATTATAAGTAAGAAAGGTTACAGAATTTATTAACTTTCCAAAATTCATAATTAAATTCCTTACAATACTTTACTAAGTTTTTAAATCATACTTAGTTATCTTTTCAAAAACAACTACTATGTTTAACTTTCAATTCCAAAATCAAAGTTAAAGTTTTCAAAATTTTCCAATTTTTCTCAAACGCCTTAAATTTTCGGAAAAATTCGCCATAGTCTCCTTTGCGCGGCTCGATCCGAAAAAAAATGACAGTATATATATCACAAATATACATCTCATCAAGTAATGAGGCATCCCGAAGGGAAAAAAGTGTAAAAGTGCAATATTTAATCCGAGATATGTACCTTATATTTTATTAGCGAGCATATACGGCTAATATAGCGCTAAAGCGAACTCCAAATGCGAAGCAAACGCGATCCGCACCTACTAAACACTTAACAAACAACATGAGAACATGCATATATGAAAATAATCTCAATATACATCATATAGCAACATGATAACTATATATGTCACATAGCAAATGCAACAATAGCAATATATATTCAACCATCAACCAACTAACATCCATAATCAATGAATATTCATTCATATTCTTATTAATGTTCAATGAATTGGGTTTTCTCAGTTTAATCACATTTGATTTATTAACATTGGATTTTATCAACATTCATTCTCAATTTTAATTAGTTTGCATTCACTAAATAAATCCAATTCACATTCAATTCTATTCAAATTTATTTACTTTCAATTTGAATTCAATTTCATAGCTTTCGATTTCATTAACACTTAATGAATTACATACAATCAATCAACAATCATATAACAATCAATGTATATTAATTTCAACCAAATTCCTTTGCTTATGTTCATTCATTTTTTTTATTCAACTTCTAATAACATTAGATTTAATGAATTAACACTTACATTCATTATTCATTCAAATTAATTCAATTATTCAATTCAATTACCAAAGTTGAATTTCATTCACATAACTTAAGTTCACATTTCTTTTAATCCACTTGATTATTTACTTCGATACCAAAATCAATTCCATTCAACAACACTTAAGTTATACTTCCATTTAACCTTATATTCATTTTTATTTACAACTCATATTCATAGATATATCCATAAAGTTTCGCTTCTTATGTATATAAGTTTATTTCACAATTGTAAACACTTTAATTAAAATTCAATTCTTATAATTCATTTGCTTATACAATTATTCTTTTATTTAGATTATTCAAACAACCTAACAATCAACTTACATACAATTTAATAATTTTGAAAAATTATTTCTTTATATATAAAATAAAATCAAGGTAAAATTATTTCATTTACCCAATTTAAAATCAATATTGTGCCGAATTGTTCTATTCAAGTGTTTAGAAACCCCTTCGGCATAGTCTTGCGGACCATGCTGACGAAAGTTCATATGCCACTCAATAAACCAATCATCACAATATAAAACAATTTCATATTCACTAACAAATACGCTCTCATAGCTATTATTACTCCCAAACTCAATCTAGAGTACTGCTGACTCTATCTCTAACGAGTAATACCCTACAGAACCATGGTTGTCGCTTAACCATCAGCTCTGATACCAAATGTAACAGTCGAGATTTTCGTTCTCCGAAAATTCGACATCGACACTCACTTTATCGAAAGCCGAGAAATCGAAGGCCGAAAACCGAGATGTTATGGGTTTTAAAAAGAAAAGAAAAGAAAGAAGAGAGAAAAAGAAGAAAGAAAAAGAAAAATAGAGGGAAAAGAAGATAGACAATTTTTTTAGAAAACAGAGAAAGAAAACAGAGAATTTGAAAAATAGAAGATAGAAGAATTTTAAAATAGAACGGACAAAAGAAAACAACAGAACAACAACGGAATCTCACAATTCGCAGCGGAACAACATATAATAATGAATGAATAATCTTTAAACAAAGAACTATATCAGTTATTACATTACATCACATTTCATTACATCATATCATCAGAGTGTACAACAACATACAACAACAACAGTGCAGCGGAAAAGAAATACTATATAAATAATACGCCATGCCATCCAGCTTGCCTCCAGCAACTCCAGAATATCCAGAATATCCTGATAAACCTAACTCTTAACTGCCCGTGTGGAAATTGGTGGGCACCCAGAGTTTAGGAAGGAAAACAATAAACTCCAAGTCAGTCATGTGACTGGTGTGAGAACTCAAAACAGTTTATTTACTTTTAAAATCAAAATAGAATAATATTTTTAAATTCAATTCGCAATGCTTTTAAAAATGAGACTACCATAAGACCTCCTGCCACACACACAATGCAAACGCAGACTTGGAGAAGATTTCTCCTTATGATAGTCAAACATGCTTGATACGCATTTAAAAAGAGCATTTGATATTATTATTAGTGCATAGTGTAGGAAAAATTCATTTCGAAAGTAGAATATAAATCTTAGCCAGCATAGGTACCATTATATTATGCCTACTAATAGCTACCATATTAGATGGCAGGTTCTACAACTGAAACCGTACAAGTCACGTATTGTTTCTTTGGATTTCCAACGAATGATCAGGCCAAGGAACTTCCCATTGCCACATGAGAATGCCTCTGGATGGACATCCCCGAGAACCAAACCGGATCTCTACCAACACAAGGCCGGGTTACTCCTAACTGAGTAACAACTGACCGAATATGCCATCCCCCGGTCCTTTGGGACCTTTATCCGAGAGCTCTCTAATCAATTCACACAATCATAAAAACAAAGTGTTTCAACATGAGTAAGTATCTGGGCTCCATACCATGATACCACCCTTTTCCAGAAGGAAATGGACACATCCTAAAGGGTGCTACCCCTCATAACCTTGCTGCTTCTTTCCTGTTTTGACCATTCACGGGATGTGAGGCTCGACGAAGTCACGTCCACAAAAACATACTTTATACAAAAGCCATGCTTTGGGTCAACAAATGATCAACACAATGATCACAAGGATAGACGATCAAATAAACGATCCTATCACAAATAATCAACACAATGATCATTTCAGCATCACTCAGCATGTCACATTACCAAATTGGGAATATATCGCTGATAACATTCAACTACATAACCTCTGAGCTCGTACGTCTCAGAGAAGGGTGTTAAGCTAAAAGAATAAATTCTCCGCCACCAACAGAAATATATTTGAAAGAAATCGGCTTTATACCTCAACTTGTAATGTCAGACATACAATCCATACAAGTCTGTTCCGGGCTCGAACAAAACCGAAGGCACTTACAAAGAAGTCCTTGCAATCCGGATATTCACAATCCTGATCGGATTTCCCATCACTTAGGGAGTTTCTATACCGGCGCGACTCGGTGCAGAAACAATCGATAGGTCATCCTATCGCTCTTGCAAATACCGGTCTTCAACACCGATCTTCAAATGCAATTCACAACGACGTATCACATATTCGGAATGGGTTATACGACCCCATGGTCCTTTCCCGGTTAACCCGAATAGTGAGCGCTTATTCAAAAATAAGTGTGCATTCAAATTCAATCAATTCACATCAAATACCCATTCAAAGGGAAATACTGATAGTCGGTTATTGAACTATCACTGGATATGCACACATCACCAGATTCCAAATAATTTTCCAAATTATTTATTTTCCAAAAATATCTTTACTAGATATATAATTTCAACACTTCAAAAATAAATCAATATTTATTTTTAACAAGTTTCACTTTCACATATAAATTCCATAATGAATTTATATTTCAAGATATCCATGCATATGCGATTTCAATTATCCATTTCAATTTATCTTCAAAAAAATAAATTCTAATTATTCACTTCATATTGGAAAACATTTCCATACTTATTATTCATAAGTAATTCACAAAACTTTTTATTTTCAACCTTGGAAAATATTCAATATACTTAAATCGAATTAAGTATATAATTCATTCTTTAAGGAAATCATTCCCTTAAACATATTTATTTGGGCCAAAACGAATGTTGCGTAAAACATCGTTACGACAACCCAAAATCACTAGTATAGGGATTCGAAATTAAAATAGATATATAAATCCCAATACTATTCAAAACATTTCCTTTCGGAAATCATTTACTATAACAACAGTGTTATAGTCCACTATTTCCTTTTATTTCTCGAAAACGTCTATTTCAACAATAAATGTTGAAATCTATGGTTTCGAATCTCAACACATTTTAAACCATCGTTAGATCGTTTTAATTCTATTTAAAACATCATATCTAAAACAATTTCTTTAACGTATTATTCACTATCCAAAAACGTGAATATACTACCTTAACAAATTTCATCATTTCTATTCACTTTAACTTAAAGGATTATTCACTGTTCAAAATGTGAATATAACTCTATCTCTAAGTTATAACAATTAACTTATCAAAATAAGTCATTTGCGGATTTATAAAACAACGTTTATAAATTCCGTTTCTATTTATTTATAAAAACTTCCTTTTTATAAATTCCTTTATTAACATATTTCAGTTTATAACTAAAATACAGACTAAAAGTTCATATTATAAGTTAACTACTTATAAAACGATTATTTTACAAAATCGTTCATTTAACTTCCCAAATTATTAATCTTAACTTATAAGATTGTTTATTTATCCAAAATTCATTCTTTCGATAACTTTATAAATTTTATAAACCTATTGCTTATAAAATTTCATTTATAACTTCACAGTTTATAATTTCATAAATTTCATTCATTTAGGAAATTCATTTTCACTACATTCAAACACTTATAAAAACTCGTTTTATAATGTCCATAACTCAATTTATAAATATCCATTTATAAATCTCTTAATATAAATTAATTTATATTATTCTTTTAAACGTCTTTAAATTCCTTTAAAATTTCACCGTTCTCTTGATTTATAAAATAATCAAATTTTATAAATCTTATATTCAAACTTTTAATAATAAACTCAAAAATCCAGTTTAAACTATTTTATAAAATCATTGGTTCATATTTCTCAAAAATCAGCTTTTAACTATATTTCACAAAAACCATAATTTTATAACTTTAAAAATTATAACGTTTATTTATTTATAATGGATCAATTCCAAAAATATAGTATATTTTCAAAAATCATTTTAAAGATCATTTTAAAATCCCAAAATCTGGGTCCAATGATGCTACACACCAAATAGTCAATCACGACTACAACGATATCATATATCAATATGAAAATCCATCAAATATCAAAATATCTGAAATCAAATAAAACTGTTGAGGAATCCAGTTGGATCCCTCCAACCTGTTTCCTGCATCCAAAAACATTAGCACAATACCAATTTCGTTCCAGTACGAAATTATCGCGGTACATGTTCTTATTAAATATTATCCGCTTAATAACGGCGTAATAGGGTCTCATCCGCTAAACAAAAAATGCGGGAAATCAACAACTGCAATATATACATATGCCAATATATATATATTGATATTATATATAATACCAATTTCACTGTTTATGAAATATTCGCGGTATATGTTTTTATTAAATAACATCCGCTTACTAACGGCGTATAATGTCTATTTTAACAATCAATAATTTACAGTCATCATTTAAACATGCATTCAGATATTTTAAATCTAACTATTTAAAATAAAATCGAAATCTATTCGATTGAGTGAGAAGTTCTCACCTTGGTTTTAATTTCCGTTTTAGCTTTTATTTCGAATAAAATTAAACGCGCGTTTAATTTTACCCGAAATTCTCACTAACTCCAAACGACTCCAAACCAACTCCATCGCGTAGTGCTCGTCCATACGATTCCAACGCAACTGAGTTTGCATTTTTTCGACCTCGTATGAAAAAGTTACGAATTTTACAAGATTGTACATGATTTTATATAACTATATACAACAAAACTTTAATAATTTATAACCTACATCTATCATCCACCATCCACTCCAGATCCAACGGCCCAAACTTTTCATCTCCCTCACGTCTTCATCACGCACGGCTACAGGAAGGAGCCGCACCAAAGAACCCATGAATCCAATACTAGGGTTTCAATTTGCTCGTCCTACACTCAACTATACTCGATCACACAACCACCATCGCGAAGCTCTCGACAAGAGCTACGTTCGGCCCCCCTATGGTGGAGCTCGGCCACCTGATGACGCCTCAAATTGCGTGCACAGCTGCAAGTTTCGGCCCCACATAGTTCACTCCACGTCGCTCCGTTTCTGATCATCACCGTATGGAATCGAAGCTCTCTTCGTGCTCTTCGACTTCCGTGTTGAACACTTCGGCTAATTGTCGATGGATTGTGAGTGATTGAGGGAGGAAGTGGAGTAGTTTCTGGCCATTCATCATAAAGTGGCGGCTGGCTATTATTAGGGTTAGGTTTAGGTTTTGTTATTTATTTTTGTGAATAAAGGTGTATTTATAGAAAGAGCTAGCGTAAACACTATTCATCCCGGGAATTCCGAACTCCGATTTAGACGCCGTAACCAGCGTACCTAGGGTTTATCCCGCGTTTCGGACACAATGGAACAGGTTTCGGAAGCTAATTCGGAAGTATGTGCGAGTTATGGCTGTAAACGCTCAATTTAAATTAAACCGATTTAAATCGATTTCTAGGCGTTTTAATTTGTACCGGACAAACGGTAAATCCAATTGACTTGAAATTTGAAACCTTACAATAATATCACATTACGGATCCGATGAAACTAGTTTCGTCGAAATCCGAGACTTTTTGAAAAATGGCTATTTTGACTCGCCAAATTTAAATTAAAAACGATTCGATGCGTTTCGAGCTGCCACGATCAAACGATAACTCCGATTGACACGAAAATTGAAATCCGGTAATAACTAACTATTACGGATCCAATGAAACTGGTTTCGTTCAATTCTGAGACTGTTCAGAAATTGACTATTTTACAGTCGATTATTTAATATTAAAATATTCAATTTTCACAAATTAACTTTTAATTCGATTTTAAAAGTTCTAAAATATCGTTCTAACTTCAACATGATAAAATAAAATTTTACAAATTATTTTCAATCATATTTAACTCAATTTTCAATTATTTCCATAATTTAACATATTAAATTATCGATTTAATTATCTAATTAAATCTAATAAATCAAATAAAAATTTATTTGACTTATAAATTCACTTATAAATATTTAAAATTAATTAAATACTCAAATTTTAATTAATAAAAATTCTGGGTCGTTACAATGTTTATATAAATGTCAATATTTTGAATCCTATGAATATATAATATGTTCATCTATTTTAAATTTTGGCTTTGAAAAGGATTTTTGTAGATATTATGTTTACGTGTAAATTATAGGACTTATTAAATATTGATTTGTAAGTATTGTTGAAAAATTTATGAGACCGTTTGATTTTATATGTGTTTGTATACAAGAGATATATTGATGTTTTGATTTATATAAAATATATTTACATGGCTCTGGAAAATATATAATAATATGTATATAGAGGTTCAAATTTTTTGGTGTTTAAATTTAATATGGATTTTTAAATTTGCTATACGAAATTTTGCATTTAATACGTATTTTGATTTAAACATTGTGCTTACATGGAAAGTAATAAAATAATAACATAATGTACTCTTCGTTTCAATTTTATCAAGCTAATTTTAATTTGTTTCATCGATTCTGATTATCAGCTTTGTTCGTCGAATTCGTGTCCATCTTGCTTTGCTTTGGAATTCGTGCTTGGATTTGTAACCCATCTTGTGCTTGTTATCTCTCTAGCCTCGAAAGGTGAGCAACCACCACGATTAACGTTCTTATATTTAGTAAATTTGATTTCACTTGAAACGACAATTGAAATATGCTGTTAGATTTGAATTGTTATTATTTAATTGTTAAATATGATATGCCATTATCTGCAATTGTTCACCTGTGATATGACACCACATCCTGTCGTATATATTATATTTAATTTGTTATTGATGATATATGCTTGTTGTTGATATGTTATATTATTATCATATTTGATTCTCCCTCTGTAAGTTCCCTGTTAACTTAGAATTCCCTATGGGTTGAAATGATACATACCCGAACGATATTATAGATCGAGGAAAAATCATTATGGGTTGAAATGATAAACCCAAGCTCTTTTCATTGATTTGAGTTTTGGGATGACGGGTTGAAATGATGTATACCTGTAGATATTTAAATTGCGGATTGAATGATAAATATCCGTATCACTTGACCATGGGATAAAAAATTATATACGACCGTTGGTCTATATTTTGAAAACGATTTCCAAAGTTTTGAAAGAAAATACATGAATTTTAATAAATATTAATTTTAAAAATATAATATGTATAAATGTTATTTTACATATGCCTAAATTTTTGATTTTTAAAAATTATATGTTTTGGAAATTTTAAATTTATGAGTTAGTTTTGAAAATATAATTTTTAAGATTTTACTTATAATCTTATTATTTTAAAAATATACAAAAATAGATTTAATATTAAAAAAATTAATAATAAGATTTAATTTAATTAGTATATAATATGTTTAAGTATTTATTTAAATTCATATTAATATTTTAAAAATAGATTTTTAATATTTTCAATAATAGAGGTTAGGAAGATAGATTATTGTTGACTTGGAATTTAAATTGGTTAATAATCGAATTTAAATAAGAATTAATTTGAACTTATCAATTTTGAAATTTCCAAACATATGATTTATAATTTGATTTGATAAAAAGTGATTAAACGAATATTCTCAACTTTAAATAAAATTGAGATTGAATATTTACTATTGATTTAAATATATAACATGGGATTTAAATAAATTGTTATTAAAATGGTTAAGTGAATATTTTCCAATTTGAATAAAAGTTAAAGTTAAATATCGAAATATAAATGAAATTTACATTGTAAATGTTTGAATATTTAAACTTTTAACCCTATTGGAATTGAAATGATAGTTCAACCTAGATTTGAAATCGATAAGAATTGAAATGGGTTTTGAGAAGTTGAATTGATATGAAATTGATGAACGGGGATTGATTTAAATTGAATTTTTGGAATTTAAGTTGGTTTGAATCGATTTGTGAAATTGGAGGAAACTATTTTATTATATAAAGTATTTTTAGTATATATAAACTATTTTAATATGTAAATTATTTTAATGTACACACTATTTTGAATTATAACTATTTTAAAATATATACTATATTTTCAATATATAAACTGTTTAAGTCGAAACTGTTATGATTTCGAAAGTGTTATAATTATGAAAGTGTTACAATTTCGAAAATGAATATTCTATCTTGATATGAAGCATGAACTATTTGAAATGAAATGACCACTGTGTGAAATAAGCGTTGGTTGTTAAAGAGACCGGGATCAGATGTTGTCACTCTCTGCCAATACCGAAAACTACTTTAAAAATTATGTACGTCGTGGAGATTCCAGAATGAAGAAGGATGGTTTAACGACGATTCTATATGGTATTTACGTAGCCCTAACTCTCGTGAGTCAATTTGATGTGGCTAAAATAGGAGCTATACCGGGCCAAGTTGGGTCATTCCCCCAATCGGGCACATTTCTTTGATACCATTCTGTTGCTTTTGTGATTTGATTGGGTGCACCTTTGATTTGGGAGTGTGTCATGAGGTGGACGGTAGTAGCTGCTATGCGTTACCACCAGTCCGGAAGTGCAAATGGTATATCTACCCTGGCATTGCCTCGCGTGCCTTATCACATGCCATATCTTGCCTTCTACGAGTTTGTTTTGTGTCGTAACTATAGAGTGCTCCCTGATAGCCTACTCGCGAGTGGATTTTACAGCATTTGTATAGACTACGACATTATATAAAATGTGTTAAGGGGAATATGGGTAATGCCTTAACGCTATTTTAATAGTTTACTTTACTGTAGACATTATTATAATAGCATATATTACCACATTGTAGATAGTTCCACGAATCCTTAGAGGATGAAAATCCCAAACATCCTTTAAGTTACTTGTATTTCAGTTGACATTTCACTTGGTTTAAATTTACTATATAAGAATGTTAATCCTAACTCGAGTGTTTTGTGTTGTCA
This sequence comes from Allium cepa, assembly GCA_030765085.1. Taxonomy (NCBI): domain Eukaryota; kingdom Viridiplantae; phylum Streptophyta; class Magnoliopsida; order Asparagales; family Amaryllidaceae; genus Allium; species Allium cepa. Next base: position 589,037,443 of record CM060944.1, read on the forward strand.
GACTGAGTGTCATATTATTTGAGACTCACCTTTGGAGATTGGAGCTTTGCTTGAAGATCTGTCTTATCTATTCAGCTCTTCCAATTGTTTTGCTCAGTCTTGTCAGTTACTTTTGTATTTGGGACTACTCTATATTGAGATTTCTGTTGTATTTTGTTTCAAACTCTATTTTATATAGTAGCTTCATGAACTACTATTTATCTATTCCGCTGCTTATTGCTATATTCTTTATGTCTATGATTCTATGATTGATTTATTTGCAGTATATGCAAAGTTTGGCCAAATATAAATTAACAATCTGTTGTTTTGAGCAATTCAAGTCCGACATGTGTGGATGCGAATGGTTCGAAATAGAGGGTCGTTACAGTTGGTATCAGAGCTTCGGTTTAGGCAAAACTTAGCATATAGAGAAAAAATTAATTACAGAATTCACCTTCGTTCGAGCTTGAGTTCTTCCTCTTTGACAAGGGTTTCCTTTGAATTTTGGAACTCTCCCTTTTGTTTCGAAATCCATTCTTCTCTCTTCCTATTCGTGTTCTTCTTGATATCGGAGCATCCCATAACTCCACTTCTGTTCCAACAACCTTAGTATGATTTGTAAAGGGGTGAAACTCCTTTACAACAAGCGTCGATCCACCGGAGATTTCTACGTCCTCGGCTTAGATCTATTATTTCTGCCAAAGCCCAAACCATCTCTAGTAGACGATCAGGGTAATCCCTTGTAATCTTGAATCCACTCCGATAATCAGAGATTGGGTGAAGTCACTTCTCTCTCCTTCAAGCGGGAAATTGAATTTCCGCATTAATCTTATTCTCGGAATCTCGGTTGACCCCGTTAAGGTCACCTGCTGTAACGATCCCGACTTTATGTCTAATTTAAATTGGTAATTAAAATAAATTTTTGGATTAAATTGTGAATTAATTTGAATTTTTCAAATTAAATAAAAATTGTGCCTGTTTAATTGTATAAGTAGATTGTAAATTGAATTATGGGTTTGAAATTCAAATAAATATTTATTAATAAGTATAGTAGTTCAAGATAATATAAAGTATAGTAGTTTTAACTAAAGATATTTATTCTTTTAAAAATATAAAACATATGTTAATATAAAAAGGAATGTTTTGTAAATATATAAAATGTATGAATATGAAGATAAGAATAAATTGGAAAGATATAAAACATAATTTATAATGACATAAGGTTTAAAATGAAATTTGTAAATTAAGTTAAGTTAAGGGTTTAAAACAAAATTTATAAACTAATTAAAGATTAAGGACTTAAACACAAAATTGCTTGAATTAACAAATGTAAGGTTTTAATAATATACTTAACAAGTGTTAGATTGATTTTATTTTAGAAATACAAGTGGCAAGCAAAAGATTTTTTCTTTTAATCTAAAATTTATAAAATATGAGTAAGAAATAAACCAGGCTTTAATTCTCAAGTCCTGTTATCTTCTCAAAAACCTGAAAACTGAAATAAAACCAGAGAATAAAATTCGAATCATCAAAGCAAGCATAGATTCAACAAAAGTAAAGTAAAGATTCAAACCAAATAGCTTCTGTTTGAAGATCTTTAAGCTAAAATGGAAATAAGTTCAAGCTTCAACCTGGATTATAGATTTGATCATCTCAGATCAAACAATATATGGATTCAGTTTAACATCAAAGTGAACCTGAGAAAAGATCAAAACTTTAAACATAGAAGATCAAAGATCAATCATATTCATCAAGCAACATAAAGATCAGATCAAGTTTCCAGGTTTAAAGATTTAGATCTGTTCTCTGTTCTAAAAATCAAAATTTGAAATTAACTCAAGTTCTTTAAACTGGAATCAAGCAAGTTTCAAGATCATTTCAACAAGTCATTCTAGATCAAAGAAGTTTCCAGTTCTTAAAATCAAATACCAAGTTCTCTGAACAAATCATTTTCTAGGCTTCAAAGCCAGGCTTTTACTTTGTTCAAACATCCAATCCAGGTGAGCAAACTATCTCTTTTAAACCTTTAACATGGTTTAATGTTCTAATGCTTGTGAGTATCCTTGAAGTCTAATGAGAAATTTGCTGATATGTTTATGTGTATAAGGATTTAGGGGTGCATGTCTGAATATAATACATGTTCATATCTCTGTTAGAAACATGTTATCAAAATTTAAGAAAAAATCCATATCTCCTTGTTTAAACCGATTCAAGTCATGAATCCTGAAGAGAAAATGTTTATAACATCATAGAGTTGTTTTTAAAAATAATTCCAAGTAAAAAATATTAAATAAATATTGTGAAAATAGAAATTTACAGTAAAGTCATTATATATCAGGAAAATCGAATATTTTAACTTTAAAATCTGATTACCCAATCAAGTTCGTATAACAAAATGATGATTTTAGATAAAAGTCTCATGATTTTTAAGCAAGTAAATGTCGATAAATTCCAAGATGAACAGGAATCGTGTTTGGGTAATTTTTTTACGTTCGGCGACGAATTGATCATCGTGATCATTACTGGAGATAGCTTATGGATAGAGGGTTTTCGGAAAAATAGTGGTTGAGATTATCAATCACCATGGTGATGGAATGGCAGTGATTTAGGGTTTGTCGACCTGCTATGGTTGATGTTATTTCCGAAGCGATAGCAGCAGCATGGGTGCATCGGGATGGGTCAGTGATGGTGGATATGAAGCGTGGGTTCATGGCGCAGTTTTGGGTTGATCGACACGAGCTCCGGTGGTCTAATTTTACGTCGGCGTGAGATTATAGTCGAATTAGTTTGTTTCTAGGTTGGATCAACCTATTCGATTTCGATCCGTGAGGGAGATGGTTGAGCTGTGTGGTCAGGAGGCTCGGGCAGGTCAACGATGACCTAAAGGAGACGATGACGATGATCGGAGGCACGGCGAGGGCATGTGCACGTACACCTATGTCAGCATGTATCAAGGATTGATTTGTTTTGGAGAATAAGCATTTGGCTCGTGTTGGATCTCGAGATGGTTTCGTATGTGACTCGAAGCATAAACGAGAATGTGTGACTCGAGTCTGGACTCGAGAGCTATTCGGGTTGGACCGGAAGCAAGGTTTTTAAACAGATTTAAATTTTTATAAAAGCAAGTTTTTAAATTTAAATTTAATCTAGTTTAAAACTGTTATATGATAAATGTTTAAAATTATTTCATTAAAGGAAGTTATAGTTTGTTTAACTTAAATTTGTTAAGTTAAATGCTTAAGTTATTTTTAAAATTAAATTAAATGACTTGATTAAGTAGTTAATTATAAAAGGTAAATGTTTTAAATAATGTTGATGATAATTTAGTAATTAATAAAGATAAATGGTTTATCTTAATAATGTTTTGATTATTTAATAAGTCAAAGGTTTTTAAAATTTAGTTAATTGTTAATGATGATTTACTTTATTTAATAAGGTTTAAAGAATGTAATTAAGTGATTAAATAAGAATAATTACTTTGTGTAATTAAAGTAAAGTTAATACTTTGAGTAATTACCTTTAAGGATAATTAATTAATGTGATTAATTAATTAAAATGATTTGAGGTTAATTTGTTAATGTTATTAATGTATTAAAAGTTGATTAATTTATGATATTTAAGATGATTAATCAAGCGATTAAAGAATAATTAATTAAGGATAATTAATTTGAATGATTAATTACTTGAGGTAATTAATTTGAAGATAATTAACTAATTAAAAATTAATCAATGAAAGTGATTAGGGATAATCACTTATTGTAATTAATTAAAGATAATTAATTTAATGGTAATTAGTTAAGGGTTAATTAATTAATTAATTAATTTATTAAGAGTAATTAATTAAAGGATAATTAAATAATTAAAGGTTAATTATTTAATGATCAAAGGTTGATCTATTTATTAATTAAGGTTAACTAATTAATAATTAAAAGTTGATTAATTTATTAGTACAGGTTAATTAATAAATGATTAAAGTTTAATTAATTAAGATGGTTTGTAATTAATTAATATTAATTAAACAGGATTAGTGTTTATTCATAAGTAATTAATTTGATTTAAAATTAATTAGATAATTAATTGATCTTACTTTTGGATGTTTGGATCATATTAAATGCCTTGAATTGTTTGCTATCCCTGATGTGTGATGCTTTGTGATATGAATTATTTTTATTTGAGCTGTGATGATGTAATTAATTTATCTGTGATAAATTTTCCTTATTTATTTGTAAATCTGTGAATGAAGATAAGCGTTATAGGATCATACCGCTTATCGATACTGCTGTGTTTGAATCTGTAATGATTGATGATGTTGCACTATTGTGTAAAACCCCTCGACTACACACATAAATATGTATTGCACGAGGAAATCGGTTAAGTCATAGATGTTTTGAATTTAAAATATTGTTTTATTTAGAAATTGAATTTTGAATCCAAATGGTTTTGGAAATGGAAATGGAATTGGGTTGAACGTGGAAAGCTTTTAAAAGGAAGTTTGAAATTGAAATTTAGCTTGAATATAATATATCTTATTTAAAATTTAGAATTACTTTGGAAACTATGTTTTGAAATGGTTATACAACTTATATATGGATTACAAACCACTTTTAAAGTATTTTAAAAGTATTATTTTGAGAATTAGAATTTAACCTACGTGTGAAAGGCTTTAACTTGAGCAAATGTAATCGGATTTTCCTGAAACCAAAACTCTTGTTTTCAAATGATAATGGCTTTCATATAACAAAAGAACTTCCACTTTGTGTTATAAATATTTCAAGATTTGAAATGAAATTATTTTAAAAAGAATGAATGAATCTTTGTGAAAGATTGTTGAACTTTGTTTTGAAGTTGAAGAGGATCTTAAGGTGTATCTTTGTATAAAAGATTTGAATTGTAAATAGTTTTGAAAGCTATGAATTAATCTTTGTGAAAGATTGGTGAACTTTGTGAAGTGAATCTTTTTGTTTAAAGATTTGAAAATGGTAATTTGTTTAAACCATTTGAAGAAGGGTTTTGGGTAATAAGTTGTGACTTAATTGAGATCCCATATATGTCCATATGTTTTTAATTAAGTGCTCACTATTCGGTTTAGCCGGGAGATGACTTTGTGTCATATAACCCATTTCGAGTAGTGATACGACGTAATGGATAGCATTTGAAGACCGGTGGTGAAGACCGGGTATTTTCGAGAAAGAAAGGCTGCCCGTCGAATGTCTCTGCATTGAGTCGCGTCGGCATAGAGATCTCCATATGTGATGGGGAGTCCGATCGGGATTGTGAATAACTGGATTGCAAGGGCTTCTTTGGAAGTGCCTTCGGTTCTGTTCGAACCCGGAATAGACTTATATGGATGTGTGCCTGATGTTACACTTTGAGATGTAAAGCTAGTTTCTATCAAATACATTTCTATTTGGTGGCGGAGAATTTATTCTCTTAGCTTAACACCCTTCTCTGAGACGTACGAGCTCAGAGTTTATGTAGTTGATGGTTACTAATGATACATTCTCAATTTGGTAATATGGCAAACGAAGTGCTGCTGATCATTTGTTGATCGAAGCATGGCTTTTGTGTAAAACATAGCTTTGTGGACGTGACTTCGTCGAGCCTCACAACCCGGTAATGGTCGAAACATGAATCATTGTAGCAAGGTTATTTGGGGGTAGCACCCACTAAAGGTATGCCATTTCCTTTTGATAAAAGGTGGTATCATGGTATGGAGCCCAAATATTTAAACTATGTGGTTGCTGCAAACTTATTGCTTTATGGTTGTTGGTTCAGAGGCGCCTCAGATAAAGGTTGGTAACAACCGGGAAGGGGAGGGGGGGAGGGGTGTGGAATACTTGTGTCAGTAGTTACCTAGTTACATAGGTAACCCGGCTTTGTGTTGGCAGAGATCCGGTTAGGTTCTCGGGGGCTTCCCTCCAGAGGTGTTCCATTCGGTGTGGGAAGTTCCTTTGTCTGACTATTGTTGGAAATCCAATAATCCAATATGCGCCTTGTACAATTTTGGTTGTATAACTTGCCATTTACTTATGGCGGTCACCACTATTTAGATGGTAGCTATAGTAGGCATAAAATAATGGTTGTATGCGGCTAAGATTAATATTATATTTTCGAAAGATTTTTCTGCACCAGCACTAATAATAATATCAAAAGGATTTTTCGTATCAAGCATGTTTGACTATCATAAGGAGAAATCTCCTCCAATTGTGCGCTTGCATTGTGTGTGTGCGGGGAGGCCTTATGGTAGTTTCATTTTCCAAAAAAGGTTGCGGATTTCTTTTATTTCCCTATGCTTTCTTTCGTTAAAGATAAAATGTTTTTGTTTGCTTATACCAGTCCCATGACTGACCTGAAGTTTATTATTTCCTTTCTAAACTCTGGGTGCCCCCAAATTTCCACACGGGCAGTCTAGAGTGAGGTAGTGAGATAATAGATGTAGCTTTGGAAATCTTTGAAGTCTTTTGGTATTTGAAGCCGTTTGGATTTTGGAAATCGCTTTGTGGTTCGAGTTTGCTTAATTCAGCAGTGATGGTGATTCGAGCTTCTTGGATTGGAGTCTTTGGAGTTTTGGCATTTGAAGTCATTATCTTTCCGCTGCTGTCACATTGTTCTTCAGTTGTTGTCTTGTATCTCTGATAGATATTGATCAATTAGTTATATCATTGTTGTAATCAACTGTTGTATATCAATGATATTATTCCTTTCTTCCACTGTGTTGTTATACTTAATGTCTTATAAGATCCGACGAACTAGATTCGACATTTGAATCTACGACATTCGAATGCGGGTGATGTATTTGAGTGTCCATTTTCGAAGGTCGAGTCAGGGTCATTTCACCGGGGATTAATATAAGTCTATTCACCTTTTCTCCTTGTAATTTAATTTCTTTATCTTCCTTTCTAGCTGTCTTCGTTGATGGAATTCTCTTTGATCATGACTCCTCTAAACTTGAATCTCTATCCTTTGTTCTGAAATTCATTGTTGAATCATCGTGTGAGGGAGTGTATTTTTATTAATATAAAAATGTTGTATATTGTGTTGTTTGAGTTGTTAAGTTTGAATTTTGGGTTTCGATCGATTCGTTTAGCTAACGTTATCGACAGGAATTCCAAAACACTTAAACAGATCAAACTGACACAGTATTGTTCTCGAAATTGGTAAATGAAATAATTTTATGTATAGTTATATATATATATATATATATAAAAGTATAAAATTTCTGAAATTGGATAGTTAATAGAATTAGTTGTTAGAAATGATAATATTTGATTATCATTTATTGTTTTGTGAACCATTGACTATTGCAAAACGATATAAATAAGTGAAATTATAAAACATGGTTTATATATTGATTTGGAGTTGAAATGATTTTAAATTAAGAATTTGAGAATTCAATTTTTGGTATTTTTAAAAAAAATCGGGGTTTTTAAGTTTTGGTATATATTATTTGAAAGTATTTTCGAATGGAATTGTTTCCAAAAAAACAAAAGTAAAACAATACTCTCCTCTTTTGTTGCTGGAAAATAATTTCGGTGATGACTGCACTATCATCGACATTCATTTTCGAGTCATGAAGTGGAAAGTCCCCTTAGTAGCCTTACTACACTTTTGTTTTGGAAAGAATTTGATTTGAATTTCTTGAATATTAGTTTATTTATATAATGTACATGTATATAATTATTTCAAAGCAGTTTGAAATGAAAACGGAAATTTAAATCTTAAGTTTTATATTAAGAAATGGTTTCAATTATTGAAATAAAGTGAAATTTTGAAAAATTAGAATATCTAAAATGATAAATGAAATTTAACCAACTTGAAATAGTTGAATTAGAATAAAACTTATTTGTATAACAATTAATTGCATTCTAATATATATAACTTGCCTAAAATATTAAAAAAGTTAAACTGTTAGGGTACGATAAACAGTTATACAAGAAGAAAACTTAAGTAATAAATTGTTCAAATTAAAATCTGGCTTAATATAAATGTTGTAAATAAAAGAAAATTTGTATAGTATTTAATTACACTCAGAACATTCATATAACTTACCTAGAAAAGTTTAAATGTAATTATAATGTAATTGAATAATATACAATATGATATAAGTAATAATATGTCTAATATTGTATTTGTTAAGGGAATTTATAGATAAAAATTTGAATAATAAACTGAATAATAAAAAGAGAATTAATTTTTTGAATAAAATATGGTTATAATAAATGTTTATACACTTAATATATATTGCAAAATATGTTAGGTGAAATAAATTGAATAATAAAAGAGAAATACTATTTAAGTAAATAAATATGAACTTAAGAATAGTGAAATTGAATTTCAAGTGGGATCAACTTAACTGAAGAAGAAAGGATTAAATAAATGAGTTAAATCAAATAAATTTTATTTTGAATGAAAATTTTGTAACAAATGTTAATAACTTGAAATAAAATCTATTGATTGAAATACATTAAATTGAATCAATAAAATACGATTATAATCAATAGTTATTGATTGAATAAAATGAATTGAACCCAAACTGGCTGAATAACAATCAAATTAAAATTTAAATGTTTTTAAATTAATTGTTGTATTTTGTATTTTGAATCCGTTTTCTCTTCTGGTTGTTTCTATGCTCCTATCTCCTTCTTTTCGGGGAAGAAAAGTTATGAGTGGGGGAGAATGTAACGATCTGTAAAAATTTAATGGTTTTTATAACGTAATTAACTGAATTTTTTTGAAATTTTATATAACTGAATTTGGAAATAAAAAATTCGATATTTGAAATGCATCTATTTAAACATAGCAAATGATAGATTTTCACTGGTAAATATGAAATGTAATTTCTGTTGTGTAATTTTCAATTTCAATTTAAATCTGTTAAAATTGATGCAAATAAAATATTTTCGAAACTTGAATATTTTTTGAACAATAAATTTTTTTATCATCTTCTGAGTGAGACGTCATATTTTGTTTCGCCAAATTTGGACTTCTCTAGCATCAATTTTCTTATTTTCAGCAAATCTACAGAAGTTTGGCAGCGAATATCGACTTTTGATAGGCTGGTCGTATCGCTTATATCTGTGTACCATTCTATTCGTCTCATCATGCTGATCTCCGTAGTATATCCAATTGGGTGTTTCGTAGTCCGGTACACGACGGAATTTGCAAAACGTTTAATAGTACTGGTATCCAATTTTGGAGTTTTGATTTCCTGTAGCCATTCATTTTCCACTGTTGAAAATAAATGCCCACTTGTTATTGTTAAGCTGTAACTTTTGCCATTCTTGTCCATTCAACATTTTGGTTCATGCCTTTTAACTTTATGGCATGATGGTTCGTTCTATAATCTTTTATTGGTTTTGCCGTTCGAATTTTTTTTAAATATATATTAGTTGTCGGTTTATTGTGAAAGCTGTTCATTTCTTCTCCCTGAAATTTCTCTCACTTTCTTTCCTCTCCTCATTTTCCTTTTTCTTTCGTGCTTCATGTGTGTATATATATATATATATATATATATATATTAATATTGATAATATTGCGCGTGCACTTCCACCATTTTCCCTCAGCCTACAACACTTCCACCTACCTCCGCCTATTCCATGACACCACCTGCATCATCCTTTCCACTTCCCTCTCTTCCCTCTCCAATGCATTAGCAGTTCAATGCTCCGCCTCAAGCATCACCATAGCCAAGCTCCAATCGAACGCCACCCGCAGCAGCCCGATACCAACCATCCCTCCTCCTCTGACCACCCAAGCCTCCCACTTCTCCACAACCATCAGCCCTACCCCATCACGTCGGCCAGCACCATAACCATTCCTCCATCGTAACAACCCGGGATTTTGCATTAATTAATTTTCGTCATTGAACGATTAATGTTGATAGCAAATGGCTAATTACTGTTGGACGTTTCTAATCGAGATGAAATTCTTTTATAATTCAATTAAGAAATTATGTGAGCTTTAAAATCAACTTGGCCCATTTACTTTTGATGCCGTATGGTTTCGAGTATACCCGATTCCCCTTATTCATTCGTTCGCATGCCCTGATTCAAAAAAAAAATGAGAAAAGATAATGGAGGCCTCATTTTCCTCTTCGCTCCGAAGCTAGGGCTTTGAAAGATCGCCGCTCAGATTGGTGGTTGGCGCTTCGATTTCACACGCGGCTGCTCCGATAGAAAAGGTGAGTGATTTAAGTTTCACTCACATCTAATTATCGATTTTGGTGATTTTGAACTTGTGCTTTTGTGATTTACTCAGTTGCTTGGATTTTCTGACGTTGATTTTGTTTGCCTTGTTGTCTTTGACACTGTCTTTGGTTTGAAAAAAAATAAAAAACAAAATAAATACAGACTAAACAACTATGAAATTGTTCATTTGACTTCAACTTGCCATGTTGTTATGAGATGATTTTGACCTTCATGGTCGAACTTGCTACTATTGATTTCTTTTGCGACTTGGTTCGTCTTCTTGATTTCCACGTCTTGATGATTTTGCTGTGATAATTTGACCTAGCCACTGATGTTAATGTATATGCTCGACTTCGGCCATTTATGTTTACCGCCTCTGATTATTGCGTCCTGTAGCACATTCGACCTTGTTTAATTTACCTGCTGTTTGGTGGATCTGGCCATTTTGCCTTTGACTGTTGTATCACTTGGTTGATGATGCTCGACCATTGAATTTGGTAGCCGATGAATTTTGGAAGTAATTTACCTTGACTTGATTGATCACCTTGGCCACCATCGTGATCTTGTCCGCTATGACTTTTGATGATTTCTCTGACTTTGGTTATTTTGATACCTTTTGAAGTGGCATCTTTTAGGTTTCTGGTATCTGACATTTGCTACGTTTTTGGTTTGCAGCTACTTGTATCAGTAGTGTTGCAGGCTTCTGTTTTGTGGTCTTCATTGTTACCTGGTAGCACAGTCTTCATTGTTATCCGATAGCACTTATGTCTGCATTAATCTTACACCGTGTCTTTGAGTTGTACATATCTCTAAACAATTTGTGTTTCCGCATGCATACAATTGAGCCGAGTTATTGGGTATGTGACTCCTGCTTATGTCTGAGTCTGTCATGGTTCATTGGAACTCTAGACTTTTAGTTGGCTTGTTTTCATGGTCCACCATTGTTTTATGAACGCACACCATTCTGTATCACTTGATATTGTAGTTTGTCCTGTGCATTCCTGTATATGCACTGGAATCTGATACTTTTGAAGCTGGCGTTGTCCAGTTTCATTTAGTTGACACTGTTTCTCTTCCACTTCATGTATATTGATATGGGGTGCACTGCCTTGAGCCTTGTTTACTTATGGCATTTGGTCTGTTGTAGTGTACACATGTGACTTCACCTCAGTTGCTTGTACATGTTTACAAGTGTTCACTTGATTCATTGAGTTTTCATCTAAGTTATAGCTGCTGTCCTTAACTTTGTGTTGCACTGTTACACGATGCTTGTATGTGTCTGGACTTGTTTGATTCTGACCCATGCTTTGGGTACTTTGATAATTGCAGACATACTTCTTTTGATCACTGTTTCACTGGGTTGAATCTTGTGGTTTTGGTTATCTTCACTAGCATATTGTTCATCATGTAGTCTTGATGTGTGCAGGTCGTACCTGGTCTTCGGATCTAGTGCCTGTAGTGTTGTGATCTTTGATTTATGAAACGCTTTGTCGAATTCATTTGCATTGCGCTGTTGGTCTGACCATTCTTTGTTTCAGATCCGTGCATATCTTCTTGTATGCATGGAGTCTCTGTTCGACCATACTGATAGTATTTGGTCTGGACATTGTTGTATTGTGTCTTGTACATTGAGTTGAATCCAGCTTAAACGCTCGGGTTTGACCTTGTGTTCGCATTGCGATTTCATTTGAATTGCATTTGAGTCGAACCTGACTTTTTCTTGGGTTTGACCTTGTGTTCGTTTGTGAATTTTCATTGTGTACATCATCACTACAGTGGCAAGGCAGTGCACGCAAGCGTGAACTGCAGCCACACGGTATTGATTTTATTGGTATTTCTTTTTCTTTTAATGCGTTGATCTTTTGTGTAATGCATGTTGTAGTGGCGAGGCAGTACACGCGTGCGTGTACTGCAGCCCTACCCAAGTTGGTATTTTACATGGATATTTCAATGGTTTGAATGGTGTTTTGATTTGGTTTAATTTAAACATTTTGTTGTTGTCTAATTATCTAATTGATAATTAGATTATGAGTTTCTAATTATTTATTTAAATAATTAGATTTTGTTGTTAATTGCCGATTAGGCAATCCTGATGTTTTTCTAAATTATCTTCATTAAAATTCTTTTCACTTATCTTTGTTGATGATTTGAATTTGCTGATTTGTTGTTTAACACTATTATGTGTTATATTTATCGTTATCCGATTTCTTTATTTAAGGATCGGATAGACGAGATTTATTGTGACTGTCGTCTATTCATTATTTAATTATTATTGCTTCTGTGCACTAATAACTGAGTTTGAATTAGACTGACCCGTGTATTATTTTCTTTTGAATTTAATACTCGGGTCAGACCGAGTATTTACAGGTTGTTGATATCTTACTTTGGGTTGCTGTTAGAGCTATGAAGTCTTTTCATATTTTTGGAGTAGTCGTCATCAGTTAAAGTAGTCAGTGTATTTGTATAGGATGTTGTATATTCATGTATATTATTTACGATAATGTACTTGTATATGTAACTTCCAGAGTCGACAGTTGTAGTTGTATCATATGTACTGTATCACATGTATTGTAACTGACATCAGTTATTATATATATGAGATTTTTTGTTTATCTGTGTTCCGCATTTGAATTATCTGTGTTATTATTATATATATTGTCCTAAACTATTATGAATCATCGTAGTTCGTTTTACATTGGAATTGGATATGTTGATGGGAGTAAATAAATAAGAGATGAAAAATAAAAATATATACCACTCCTATCGAGATAACCAATACTAGTGTAAGGCCTAACTACGGATGGCCGCTCCTATCCAGCCTTATTCTTCGTAATAACGGACAGTATTTTTTTTAATACTCTTTGTTATTGTGAGCATAGAGGTGGGGCGTCACAGTTGGTATCAGAGCTTGGGGTTTATGGACATAATATAAAACATAACTTAGATGGAACATGTGTTACAACTATTAGTCGATGTTTTATTTGTGCTTTGGGTCAAAACTAAAGTTTTGAAATTATGATGAAATTTTTAAATACCTTTATTTAAAAATAAAAAGTGAAACTGTGTTTTGATGATTGGTTGATTCGTGTTTTGTTTATCAGAGTGCGCAGCGAAAACAGTGAGACTGTCTTCGCTGAACACAGCTGATAATCCTTTTGATTAAAAAAATCAAAATATGAAATTTAAAATAAATTTCATTTGTTGTTTACATAGCTGTGTTTAATTTGTTTTCTTTGAAAATTTCGAATCCGATTTGAGGATTCGAAGCGATTGCAGTTATGTGATTTTGATGAGATTTTGCTGTTTTAGAATTATCTTCATTGAAGATATATTCGAATGATTTCTTTGTTCATTTTGCGTTATACGTGCAAATCTATGTTGCACGTTACTATATTAATTTTACGCTGAACCGATGCTTGGTTATGAAACGTATTTTGTTGCCGTTACTTTTATAACGGGATTTTTACACTGGTGCTAGATTTTTGAAGTTCGGTGTTTCGTTGACATTTTTAATGAATGAAAATTCACTGGTATTATATTTTGATGCAAATTATTTTGATGAGATTTTGACGTTTAAAAATTACTGTCGCTTTGACTTCAGTATCAGTCAATTTTTAAAGTGGATTTTCAGACGGTTATCCCGCAATACTGATTTTGAGATCCATTTCTACGGTGTTTTGAGAAATGCAATTTCCTTGTTGAAATTATCACTAATGTTGCTATTTTTATCACGGAATTGCAAATCGTTTTAAAAATAAAATTGTTTTTCCAAAAATTTTATAGTTTACGCTTTCAGAAGAATGAGAAAGTGACTTAGACGTTTCAGCAAAATCGAGGACTATGACCCCTTTCTTTTACTGATTCGCTTAATTCCGGACTTGTTCGTTTGAGAATGTAAATTATTACTTTTATAAAATAAATGAAATTGTTTTCAGAAGTTTTGCATTTTGCGCTTTCAAAAGAATGAGGAAGCGATTTAAACGTTTCAACAAAATCGAGGACTATGAACCCTTTCTTTTACTGATTCGCTTAATTCCGGACTTGTCCGTTTGAGAATGTGAAATGTTATTTTTGGAATACACAATTTTGCACTTTCAAGGAAACGATGAAGAGATTTAAATGATTTAGTAAAACACGTGGTATGAGACATGTTCGTTTGCTATTTTGGTTAATTCCGGACTCGTTAATTGAAATATTTGCTGTTTTGATGATTTTGATGATTTTCGTGTGCTTTCGAGCCACTACGATGGACCTTCGGGTCATATGATGGACCTTCGGGTCAAATACCAGTACCAGACCTTCGGGTCATATGTTGGACCTTCGGGTCATATGATGGGCGCCAAAATTATGATGACGGTACTTGGTAGGCTTCGGCCATATGAGATGCACGTGCGGCATAGCTAAAACTCGCCATATGATGGGATCGATCCAACCTTTTATGTTGATTTTCTAGAATATCTTAATTGATTTCTAGATATTTGTTGAATCTAATTATCTGCAGGTAATTAGATACTTGATGTTATGAGTTCTGATAATCGTTTTTGATAATCGGATATTTGTTGTTTCTGATTATCACTTGTGATAATTAAATATTTGATGTTATGAGTTCTGATTATCGTTTTTGATAATCGGATATTTGTTGTTTCTGATTATCGCTTGTGATAATTACATATTTGATGTTATGAGTTCTGATTATCGTTTTTGATAATCGGATATTTGTTGTTTTTGATTATCGTTTGTGATGATTGGATATTTGATGTTATGAGTTCTGATTATCGTTTTTGATAATCGGATATTTGTTGTTTCTGATTATCGCTTGTGATGATTGGATATTTGATGTTATGAGTTCTGATTATCGTTTTTGATAATCGAATATTTGTTGTTTCTGATTATCGCTTGTGATAATTAGATATTTGATGTTATGAGTTCTGATTATCGTTTTTGATAATCGAATATTTGTTGTTTCTAATTATCGCTTGTGATAATTAGATATTTGATGTTATGAGTTCTGATTATCGTTTTTGATAATCGGACATTTGTTGTTTCTGATTATCGCTTGTGATAATTAGATATTTGATGTTATGAGTTCTGATTATCGTTTTTGATAATCGGATATTTGTTGTTTCTGATTATCGCTTGTGATAATTAGATATTTGATGTTTTGAGTCTTGATTATCGTTTTTGATAATCGGATATTTGTTGTTTCTGATTATCGCTTGTGATAATTAGATATTTGATGTTATGAGTTCTGATTATCGTTTTTGATAATCGGATATTTGTTGTTTCTGATTATCGCTTGTGATAATTGGATATTTGATGTTATGAGTTCTGATTATCGTTTTTGATAATCTAATATTTGTTGATTTGATTATCGTTTTTGATAATCGAATATTTGTTGATTTGAGATTTGATTATCGTTTTTGATAATCGAATATTTGTTGATTTGAGATTTGATTATCGTTTTTGATAATCGAATATTTGTTGATTTGAGATTTGATTATCGTTTTTGATAATCGAATATTTGTTGATTTGATTATCGTTTTTGATAATCGAATATTTGTTGATTTGATTATCGTTTTTGATAATCGAACATTTGTTGATTTGAGATTTGATTATCGATTTTGATAATCGAATATTTGTTGATTTGAGATTTGATTAACGTTTTTGATAATCGAATATTTGTTGATTTGATTATCGTTTTTGGTAATCGAATATTTGTTGATTTGATTATCGTTTTTGATAATTGAATATTTGTTGATTTGAGATTTGATTATTGTTTTTGATAATCGAATATTTGTTGATTTGATTATCGTTTTTGATAATCAGATAATTGTGATTTGAGATTTCTGATTATCGTTTTTGATAATTAGATAATTGCTAGTCCCTAATTGATTCTAGATTATGTTGGTTATATTGAATTGCTGTTTTCTAATTGTCGTACCAATAATTAGATATTGTTGTTTGTGATTGCTATATTCTAATTATTTAATTGATAATTGAATAATTGTAGATAATTGCATTTATTCAGCTTTGTTGTTTTCTGATTATCTACTTGATAGTTAGATTTTGTTGAGAATTTGTGAATTTCTTTTATGAAGTTAAAAGATTTCTTTGGTGTTTATATTCTCGACTTTTATTTTTCTAGCTTAACCAGTTTATGTTAGAAAAATAATTGATATTGACGATCTTAATTATGAAAATTGCAGGGACGTAATTTTTATAAGGAGGGGAGTCTGTAATAACCTGGGGTTTCGCATTAATTAATTTTCGTCATTGAACGATTAATGTTGATAGCAAATGGCTAATGACTATTGGACGTTTCTAATCGAGATGAAATTCTTTTATAATTCAATTAAGAAATTATGTGAGCTTTAAAATCAACTTGGCCCATTTACTTTTGATGCCGTATGGTTTCGAGTATACCCGATTCCCCTTATTCATTCGTTCGCATGCCCTAATTCAAAAAATAATAAAATAAACGAGAAAAGATAATGGCGGCCTCATTTTCCTCTTCGCTCCGAAGCTAGGGCTTTGAGAGATCGCCACTCAGATTGGTGGTTGGCGCTTCGATTTCACACGCGGCTGCTCCGATAGCAAAGGTGAGTGATTTAAGTTTCACTCACATCTAATTCACGATTTTGGTGATTTTGAACTTGTGCATTTGTGATTTACTCGGTTGCTTGGATTTTCTGACGTTGATTTTGTTTGCCTTGTTGTCTTTGACACTGTCTTTGGTTTGAAAAAAATAAAAAATAAAATAAATACAGACTAAACAACTGTGAAATTGTTCATTTGACTTCAACTTTCCATGTTGTTATGAGATGATTTTGACCTTCATGGTCGAACTTGCTACTGTTGATTTCTTTTGCGACTTGGTTCGTCTTCTTGATTTCCACGTCTTGATGATTTTGCTGTGATAATTTGACCTAGCCACTGATGTTAATGTATATGCTCGACTTCGGCCATTTATGTTTACCGCCTCTGATTATTACGTCCTGTAGCACATTCGACCTTGTTTAATTTACCTGCAGTTTGGTGGCTCCGGCCATTTTGCCTTTGACTGCTGTATCACTTGGTTGATGATGCTCGACCATTGAATTTGGTAGCCGATGAATTTTGGAAGTAATTTACTTTGACTTGATTGATCACCTTGGCCACCATCGTGATCTTGTCCGCTATGACTTTTGATGATTTCTCCGACTTTGGTTATTTTGATACCTTTTGAAGTGGCATCTTTTAGGTTTTTGGTATCTGACATTTTCTATGTTTTTGGTTTGTAGCTACTTGTATCAGTAGTGTTGCAGGCTTCTGTTTTATGGTCTTCATTGTTACCTGGTAGCACAGTCTTCATTGTTATCCGATAGCACTTATGTCTGCATTAATCCTACACCGTGTCTTTGAGTTGTACATATCTCTAAACAATTTTTGTTTCCGCATGCATACAATTAAGCCGAGTTATTGGGTATGTGACTCCCGCTTATGTCTGAGTCAGTCATGGTTCACTGGAACTCTAGACTTTTAGTTGGCTCGTTTTCATGGTCCACCATTGTTTTATGAACATACACCATTCTGTATCACTTGATATTGTAGTTTGTCCCGTGCATTCCTGTATATGCACTGGAATCCGATACTTTTGAAGCTGGCACTGTCCAGTTTCATTTAGTTGACACTGTTTCTCTTCCACTTCATGTATATTGATATGGGGTGCATTGTCTTGAGCCTTGTTTACTTATGGCATTTGGTCTGTTGTAGTGTACGCATGTGGCTTCACCTCAGTTGCTTGTACATGTATACAAGTGTTCACTTGATTCATTGAGTTTTCATCTGAGTTATAGCTGCTGTCCTTGACTTTATGTTGCACTGTTACAAGATGCTTGTATGTGTCTGGACTTGTTTGATTCTGACCCATGCTTTGGGTACTTTGATAATTGCAGACATACTTCTTTTGATCACTGTTGCACTGGGTTGAATCTTGTGGTTTTGGTTATCTTCACCGGCATATTGTTCATCATGTAGTCTTGATGTGTGCAGGTCGTACCTGGTCTTCGGATCTGGTGCCTGTAGTGTTGTGATCTTTGATTTATGAAACGCTTTGTCGAATTCATTTGCATTGCGTTGTTGGTCTGACCATTCTTTGTTTCAGATCGGTGCATATCTTCTTGTAAGCATGGAGTCTCTGTTCGACCATACTGATAGTATTTGATCTGGACATTGTTGTATTGTGTCTTGTACATTGAGTTGAATCCAGCTTAAACGCTCGGGTTTGACCTTGTGTTCGCATTGCGATTTCATTTGAATTGCATTTGAGTCGAACCTGACTTTTTCTTGGGTTTGACCTTATGTTCGTTTGTGAATTTTCATTGTGTGCATCATCACTGTAGTAGCAAGGCAGTGCACGCAAGCGTGAACTGCAACCACACGGTATTGATTTTATTGGTATTTCTTTTGCTTTTAATGCGTTGATCTTTTGTGCAATGCATGTTGTAGTGGCGAGGCAGTACACGCGTGCGTGTACTGCAGCCCTACCCAAGTTGGTATTTTAAATGGATATTTCAATGGTTTGAATGGTGTTTTGATTTGGTTTAATTTAAACATTTTGTTGTTGTCTAATTATCTAATTGATAATTAGATTATGAGTTTCTAATTATTTATTTAAATAATTAGATTTTGTTGTTAATTTCCGATTAGGCAATCCTGATGTTTTTCTAAATTATCTTCATTAAAATTCTTTTCACTTATCTTTGTTGATGATTTGAATTTGCTGATTTGTTGTTTAACACTATTATGTGTTATATTTATCGTTATCCGATTTCTTTATTTAAGGATCGGATAGACGAGATTTATTGTGACTGTCGTCTATTCATTATTTAATTATTATTGCTTCTGTGCACTAATAATTGAGTTTGAATTAGACTGACCCGTGTATTATTTTCTTTGGAATTTAATACTCGGGTCAGACCGAGTATTTACACGTTGTTGATATCTTACTTTGGGTTGCTGTTAGAGCTATGAAGTCTTTTCATATTTTTGGAGTAGTCGTCATCATTTAAAGTAGTCAGTGTATTTGTATAGGACGTTGTATATTCATGTATATTATTCATGATAATGTACTTGTATATGTAACTTCCAGAGTCGACAGTTGTAGTTGTATCATATGTACCGTATCACATGTATTGTAACTGACATCAGTTATTATATATATGAGATTTTTTGTTTATCTGTGTTCCGCATTTGAATTATCTGTGTTATTATTATATCTATTGTCCTAAACTATTATGAATCATCGTAGTTCGTTTTACACTGAAATTGGATATGTTGATGGGAGTAAATAAATAAGAGATGAAAAATAAAAATATATACCACTCCTATCGAGATAACCAATACTAGTGTAAGGCCTAACTACGGATGGCCGCTCCTATCCAGCCTTATTCTTTGTAATAACAGACAGTATTTCTTTTAATACTCTTTGTTATTGTGAACATAGAGGTGGGGCGTCACATCCATCCTCACCTGGATCTGGATGCTCACCCCACCACACTTGCATAGGCCCATGCCGACCCTATAACCCATCAACCGAACCCAGATCCAACATCCCACGACTCAACCCCTTTGCAGCACCACGCCAGCCCCGACAGCGCCACCATTTTCCGCTTGCAGTAGGTGAGCAGTCTCCATTTTTCTTGCCGTGCTTTCCTTAATATACATACATACATACGTGCATACATACATTCATACATATACATATATATATATATATATATATATGGAGACGTGCTTGCATGTGTTTGCATGGTAGTCTATTGTCTGCCTATTCCTGCCATGCAATGCCATCTCCGCCTCGTTGTCGACTGTCACAAAGTAACTAGATTGCATCCACCAACCACCGTTCTTGTGCTCGTTCATTTGAAATATAAGTAAGGTTATATATTTGTTTATATATAAGTTGTATATAATGTTATATATAAATAGATGTTTACAATATTAGCGGTGAATAGTCTATTTGACCAATTATATACATATGAATCTATAAATTTATAAAGTTTTCTATAGATCTCTTGTTATAGTTAGTAGTTATATATGTTAGAGTAATAGTGTACGTTTATGTTTATATAAATGTCAATATTTTGAACCTTATGAATATATAATATGTTCGTCTATTTTAAATTTTGGTTTTGAAATTTTTTTTGTAGATATTATGTTTACGTGTAAACTATGGGACTTATTAAATATTGATTTTATTGTTGAAAAATTTATGAGACTATTTGATTTTATATATGTGTTTGTATACTAGAGATATAATGGTGTTTTGATTTATATAAAACATATTTACAGGGCTTTGGGAAATATATAATAATATGTATATAGAGGTTCAAATTTTTAGGCGTTTAAATTTAACATGGACTTTTAAATTTGCTATATGAAATTTTGCATTTAATACGTATGTTGGTTTAAACATTGAGTTTACGAAGGAAAGTAATAAATAATAATATAATATACTCTTCATGTCAATTTTATCAAGCTGATTTTAAGAACAAATCATTTTGAAATTGGCGAGACCGCTGACTCACAAAAAAGATCACTCGAAGAGGAGTTATGGGATACTCCAGAATCAAAAGAAGCTGAATAGTGAGGGACACGAATGGATTTTGGAACCGCAGGGAATGTTCCAAAATTCAAAGGAAATTCGAATCAAGAGGAAAGATTCAAACTCGAACGAAAGTGATTCTGTAAATAAATTTACCATATATTTTAGGTTTTGCCTCAAGGCCAAAGCTCTGATACCAAATGTAACACCCTGTATTTTCAGCCATTCGCATCTGCACATGTCGGACTTGAATTTCTCAAAATACCGCGTTGTATATAAAATTTGGAAAATCTCAGAATATACAGTAAATAAAAATCACAGATCATAGACACAAAGTAATAATAGTGCAGCGGAAGTAAAAGAAATAGTAGTCCTGAAGCTACTATGTAAATATATCAAAGTTACATAAGATACAACAGAAGAAATAAAGTATAAAAGAAGTCTCAAGATGATAACCAAGTACAAAATGAATACAATACTGGGATCAACAGGATAACTGGAAGTGAAATAATAAAACAAGACAAGCAGATAATCTCCAGCGATTCCAAATCTTCAAAGAGTGGAAATCCAAATCTGTGAATACTCAGGCTGACCCGAGCGTAAATAAAAATAAAAACACTAGAGTCAAGACATACATGCTTATACAATGTAACAACTCAAGTGAGTTGTAGTAAAGGTACAAGTAACTTAAAGGATGCTTGGGACCGCCCATCCTCTAAGGATCCGTTAAACTATTTATTATGTAGTAACATTGCGCTATTATAATAATGTCTAGTAGTAAAAAAAAATTACTTTAAAATAGCATTAAGGAGTGACCCAATATTCCCCTTAACACAAATAATGCCAGTGGTCTATACAATACTTGCATATCTCCTGATCGGGAGACTATGAGAAGATACTGCATAGGTATGACATAAATAGAAACTCATAGTACAGGCTCGATATGGTAAGTGACACGGCACACAAGACAATGCCAGGGTAGATATGCCAATTATGACACCCGGGCTAGTGGTAACGCAGCAGCCACATACGCCCACCACAGAACACATTACCAAAAATAGAAGGGGCATCCAAACAATCACAAAAGAAATAGAATGGCATCGAAGAAATGCGTCGGACCAGAGGAGCTACCCCTTTTGGCCCGAGACCGCTCCTGTTTCTGCCACCTTATGCCAACTCACGGGAGTTGGGTCCACGTAATATACCTCAAGAACATCACCACCATCCTACTTCATTCTGGAATCTCCACCGCCTACACGGTTGTCAAAGTGGTTTTCGATATCGACAGAGAGTATGCCCATACCCAATCCCGGTCTCTTTGCCAACCAATCTTTATTATAACCCATGGTTATAACTTAAAAATAATATTTTATACTTCAAAATAAAATACCATTTCAATCCAAATCTTTATCAAAATAAGATTTAAATCATTTCCGAACCATTTCAATATATTAACATACCATATCTTTCAAATTGAAATATTTATCAAAATAAATATCAAGTCATTTCCAACCATTTCAATATATTAATTATCATATCGTTTCAAAACTTCCTTTCAAATCATTTTAATACATAAATATCATATCTTTCAGAACTTCATTTTCAAATCATTTTAATATCTTCAAATCATTTTGATATCAAAATATCATATCTTTCAGAACTTCATTTTCAAATCATTTTAATATCAAAATATCATATCTTCCGAAACTTCATTTTTCAAATCATTTTAATATTAGAATATCATATCTTTCATAACTTCATTTTCAAATCATTTTAATATCAAAATATCGTATCTTTCAGAACTTCATTTTCAAATCATTTTTATAACAAAATATCATATCTTTCAGAACTTCATTTTCAAATCATTTTATAAGTTCAAATCCAAATATTCAACTTTAAATACCTTCTAAATTCAAGATAACATTCATTTATTATCCTTTCAAATTACGTTCAAATAATTTATATTCCAATTAAATTAACTCATTCAAACCATTTAAAAGTGTAGTTATTGTACTTTCAAATTAAGTATTCAATTTTCTAAAATAATAAACTTCAATTTAAACCATTTGAAACATTATAAAAATCATATTTTAACATTCAAAAATGTTTATTAACATACATTTAACATAAGATTTTTATAAAGTAACCTTTACAGAAAAATTCAATTTTTTTCAATAATTTCACTTAACAAATGCAAGTGTATAATTTCCTTTTCTTCACTTTTCAACAAATAAACTTACACCTAAACTTTATATTACCATTTCACAAATTTAACTAAATTTCCAATTTATTTAATTAACTTAAATCTTTAATTAAAACCCAAATTTCACATTTCCAAGTAAAGTTATATTTTAAAATTTTATCTTTAAGCATTCATTTATTTAACCATTTTAATTCATAGAAAAATCAATAATACTTTAATAAATCACTTAAATTAAAATTCAAATCAAATTATCATATTTACCATTTTCCAAATTAAATTAAATTTCCATTTTATTTATATAACTTAAATATCATTTTTAACCAAAACTCCAAATTTCCAAACTTAAGTTTTATTTCCAAAATTTAACTTAACCATTTATTTATTTAACATTTCCACTTATAGAAAAATCATAAATCCTTATTTAAAACACTTTAAAATCTATTTAAATGAAATTATCATAAATTTACATTTTAAATCACTTAAAATTTCATTTATATAACTTAAATGTCATTTTAAAAGCTAAAGTCTAAATTTCTAGATTTAAGTTATATTTCAAAATTTCAATTTAATCATTCATTAATTACATTTTTAACTCATAGAAAAATCATAATTTCTATATTTTAAAAAAATTCGAAATCTATTAAAATCAAATTTCATAAATTTATATTTTAAAATACTTAAAATATCCAAAACACTTTATAAAATAACCACGGGCCTGTATATAGTTTTCTAGTCTAGGTCAAGTAATACAGATATATATCATTTCAATCCGCAGTTTAAAAAGAAAAATCCAGGTTCTATCATTTAAAACCCGCAGTCCGAAGTCAAAATAAATAATTAAAAACCGTTCAGGCCTATCATTTCAGCCCATAACGATTTTTTCCAATTCTAAAGTCCATTCGGGTATGTATCATTTCAACCCATAGTGAACCTAATCTACAGGGAACTTGCAGTGTGATAAACAGACATAAATAAACTGTTAACAACCTATAACAATAACAGATGAGATGACATGTAAATTAACAGGTGTAACATCGTATATAAATAATCAAAGGCAGTTATAGCATCATTTATAATTCTACACATTCAAATGTTGTCGCTTCACAATTGCAAAAGTGTATAGTGTCGTGTGAGATTTACTCACCTCTAAATGCTGGAAATAACAAAACCAATGGCATAACGAAATTGAAAACACGATGACAAGACTACGGACTTGAGTGGAGAGCAAATCCAAGCTACAAATCTTGTGTAGAACCCATAACAAAACCAAATATTAATATAAATTCAACACAATATTCAATTTGAAACAACTTTGAAATAAAATGCAATATTGGGATGAATGCTTTTGCCTTGCTTTCTACATTTGCTTGCACGGCCTCGGGGATGTTTTTGGCTCAGGTTTGGACATACTTTGGCTCGGGTATGGACACAAGAATGCACGACTACAAGGCATTGAAGTGGTGGAGGTTACAAAGCATGAAGGTGAAGAGGCTTATGCAACATAACATGGTTTTGGTTCATCAAAGTGGTTCGGCCATGGATCCTTGGGCTCGGCCAGTGGGTGCAACAGTCAGGCCAGTGGCTGGAGGGGTGTGTGGTGGTCAGGTCATAGGTGGTGGAGGCGGCCTAGGTGGTGGTTAGGGTTGTGGTTGAAGTGGATGAGCAAGTAGTGGTCAAACAAGCATGGTTTTAGGCCTTTGGTTGCATTTTTGAGGGGTTTGATCACCATGGTGGGGCTCGGCCATGGTCATAGCCTGGATTATAGGTGGTGGTGATGGCAGGGAAGAAGTGTAGAGAGTTCTGGCCATGGATATGAGGGAGAGGCCAAGCAAAAGATTGGAGAAAACAAGGCAAAATTCATAAGAAAAGAGAAGAAAAAGAAGAAATAAAAGTGGCCATTACGCAAAATTTTGTGCTAGCCGTGAATGGAGATAGAGATAAAAAAAATTGTGTGTGAAATGAGGATGGAATTCACGGCTAAACAACGTAAAAGCACGGCCAAAAGAAGTAAATGAGGAGTTGTGGCAAGTGAAGAGTTTTTGGAATTGAAAAGGCTTAGGTTATAAAAGCTTTTTAAAACTCTTCATATTTCTTTTTTCTTAATTCAATTAAAACAAAATAAAATTCAGAAAATACTTTTAAAAACCGAAAAAAAGTGAAATAAAATGAAAATATATAATTAAATTTAAAGAAAATATAAAAAGAATTAAGGAAATTGCTAAAAATTCAAAACAGGGTTCAAAAATTTCAATTAAATCACCATTGGCTATGGAAAAATATCCATTTCATTTTAAAAATATTCTAAAGCAAAATTTTGAAACAAATAATTTCTTAAACATATTCAAAGTGAAATAAATATTTAAATTTACAGAAAATAGAAAAATAATTAAAGAAATTGTTTAAAAATTGGAAACAGGACTTGAAAATTACAATAAAATATCACTAGCCTTAGAAAATTTCTATTTCACTTTGGAGTAAATAAAAGTCAAATAAATAAATAAATGAGGAACAAAATAAAGTGGGAATGAGAATAAAATAACTTAAGGAACTAGAAAAATAAATAAAGAATTTCTTTAATTAATTGAAGCTGGAAATTAGAAATTTTAAACAAAATACAATTGACACTGGAAAATATCAATTATACTTTTAAAAATGTTTTTTTTTAAAACCAAAATATATACACTACATGTTATTTACCCATATAAACATAAAGTATAACATTGCATGACCAAATAAAATATTATTTATAAAAGTTAAAATAAACAATTTTGTTAAATACAACAAATTTCACACAATAGTTAAAAAGGCATAACTTTCACATTATAAATCAGATTTCAACAAAACGAAAAGCAGTATTCTTAAAATTTTATTTACTTTCATAATAAAAGATAAAATTAAAATTTTCAAACTTTCAAATTTTAAATTTAAAAGTCAAAGTTTGACCATATTGACCAAAATTCACTTTTTGGAAAATATTCTTTTTAGTCATGTTTTGGAATGATAATTCATATCAAAATCAAAGTTTATATTTTAAAATAACAAAATTTATCCATTTCAACTAAATAAAATAAAGCTTTTAAATCATAAATTCAATTAAAATAATCAAAATATACAATTGAAATAATCACAAAATACAGGGTTGTTACACTCTCCCCCACTCAAAACTTTTCGTCCCTGAAAAGGAATGAGTTACGGGAAAGCACAGAAAAGATAGAAATGAAATAAGATTAAGACAAGGTGCCAAGAAGATTGAGATTATACCTGATAACTGTTGTTATAGGTAAGTTTAATAAGGTGGAGATGATCTTTCCAAGATCCTCCAGAATCAAGAACACAAGCACGAAAAAGATTCTCAAAAATATGATTCACCCCTTCCGCTTGACCGACGGTCTATGGATGGCAAGAAGTGCTCAGATTCAAAAATGAGTACCAAAGATTTTCAAAGATTATAGAAAGATTTCTAAACAGAAAGATTATAGAAAGATGCCTATACCAGTTTGTAGCAAGATAAGGATAATAAGGACAACCAAAAGATAGTTTGAAAAAAAAATAAGGAATTAAATTTGAAACCATGGAAATTTCAGCTTAAATAGAAAATAATTTTTTACACAAGTTAAATAAATTTTAACTATCTCAAATTTCATTATCTTATCATCCAATCATCTTAAATTAACAATTTTTAAAACCATGGGTTTTGAAAAATAATCATTTATTATACTCATAATGTACTTAATAAATTTAATTCTTCTTTATTCTTAATAAAAATTAAATTTATTCCTCTCAATATATTTATCACTTTTGTTAAATATATTTACACTTATTATAACTGCTTTAATTTATTCTTAGTTCCTTTAACTTCATTTTATTGTAAGTTATTCAACTACCCTTTATTATATTTACCTCTATTAACAAGTTTATAACTAAAATTTAAGTGTGTAACATTTATTATAACCACTCAAATTTTATTTATAAAATCTTTTTATATTGTATATTATCCAATTACATTGTTAACTTCAAAAACTAAGGTAAGTTATATTTGAATGCAATTGTATTATATATATAAAACTTTCCAATTCAATCATTTCAAGTTTGATTCATTTATTCAAAATTTTGATTTTCTTTTTATAATACTAGTTATTCTTTAGAACAAAATTTAAGAATTAAATTTTCGATTTCTTCAAACCATTTAGAGATAAATAAATATATGTACATAATTTATCAAATCAAATTTATATCATATATCCATATATATTTTAAATCAAGTCATATTTCAGATATTCAAATCAATTTGATTTCGGAAAAAAAAGCTGTAGCAAGACTACAGAGCGGTCTCTTCACCTCGAAGCTCGAAAATGAATGTCGATGATGCTGCAGTCATCACCGAAATTATTTTCCAGCGATAAAGAGAAGAGCACTGATTTTCAAACTTAAAATTCTTTGTAAACATAATCTTATTCGAAAATGCTTTAAATAATGTACTTTAAAACTTAAACACGAGGTTTAAAACCATCAGAGATGAAATTCTCAAATTTCTTGTTTAAATTCATTTCAGTTCTCAAATAAATTTATAGACAACTATTTATAAATTCATTTATAGAACTGTAAATGATAAATCAAGTATTATAATTTCAAATAATCAATTTAAATCAATTTATTAAGTTCCATAAAATTTACTTATATATCAAAATTTATTTCATTAACCAAATTTTTAAAAATAATATTGTGTCAGTTTGTTCTGTCAAAGTGTTTTAGAAATCCTATCGATAGTGTTGATCAGGCGAATCGATCGGAAACCTAAATCAACGCCAACAACTGAAATAACACAATATATAAAAAAAAATGTAGATTTACAAGTACAATTCAAAATGTTTGGAAGAATAGATTGGAAACAAAAGACAAGGTGATTAAATAACAGAATAGGGAGATGGGTAAGCTTAAGTAAATCGTGCGAAACCTTAACCGGGTCAATCGTGACTTAAAGAATAAGATCAACGTGGATTTTTCTGGGGAAAATCTACATTCGATCTCAAGAGATAGAGTTTGGAATAACAAAAGATATTAGCATCTAAACCAAAGACATATATAAATCCCTGGTGAATCGATGCTAATTGTAAAGGAGTTTCAGCCCTTGACAAATCATTTTGAAATTGGCGAGACCGCTGACTCACAAAAAAGATCATTCGAAGAGGAGTTATGGGATACTCCAGAATCAAAAGAAGCTGAATAGTGAGGGACACGAATGGATTTTGGAACCGCGGGGAACGTTCCAAAATTCAAAGGAAATTCGAATCAAGAGGAAAGATTCAAACTCGAATGAAAGTGATTCTGTAAATAAATTTACCTTATATTTTAAGTTTTTGCCTCAAGGCCAAAGCTCTGATACCAAATGTAACACCCTGTATTTTCAACCATTCGCATCCACACTTGTCTGACTTGAATTGCTCAAAATAAAGCGTTGTATATAAAATTTGGCAAATCTCATAATATACAGTAAATAAAAATCACAGATCACAGACACAGAGTAATAATAGTGCAGCGGAAGTAAAAGAAATAGTAGTTCATGAAGCTACTATGTAAATATATCAGAGTTACATAAGATACAACAGAAGAAATAAAGTATAAAAGAAGTCTCAAGATGATTACCAAGTACAAAATGAATACAATACTGGGATCAACAAGATAACTGGAAGTGAAATAGATAAAACAAGACAAGCAGATTGTAACGAACGGGATTTTCGACGCACGAAAGTCGACATTAATATGACCATTGTATCAACTGCCGAGCAATCGAAGGCCGGAAAACCGTACCGTTAGGGTTAAAGAAGAGGTAGAAGATAGAAGAAGAAAGAAAAAGCAACAGAAACAATATCAGAATCTCACAATCGCAGCGGAACAACATATAATAGATAAATGAATATCTTTAAAACAAAGAACTATATCAGTTATTACATCACATCACATCACATTACATTATCGGAGCTTACAACAACAAACAGCAGAAAAAAAATACTATATACAAGTGATACGCTACGCCATCCAGCTTGCCTCCAGATCTCCACAGCAACTCCTGAATTCCAGAATGACCTGATAACCTAACTCTAGACTGCCCGTGTAGAAAATGGTGGGCACCCAGAGTTTAGGAAGGGAACAATAAACTCCAGGTCAGTCATGGGACTGGTGTGAGAATTTAAAACAGTTATCTTTAAAAACAAACAAAGAATTATTTTAAATTAGATTCGCAATGCTTTTTTAGAAAATGAGACTACCATAAGGCCTCCCGCACACACACACAATACGAACGCAGAATCGGAGGAGATTTCTCCTTATGATAGTCAAACATGCTTGATACGCAAATTTCTTTGATATTTTTACTATAAGTGCAAAGTGGAAAACCTTTCGAAAGTATAATATAAATCTTAGCCAACATACGACCAGTATCGTATGCTACTATAGCTACCATCTAAACAGTGGGGCGCCGCCATAAGTAAATGGCAGGTTCTACAACTAAAACTGTACAAGGCTCGTATTGTTTCTTTGGATTTCCAACAAATGGTCAGGCCAAGGAACTTCCCATTGCCACATGGGTACGCCTCTGGAAAGACGCCCCGAGAACCTAACCGGATCTCTGCCAACACAAGGCCGGGTTACCCCTAGTTGGGTAATAACTGACACGAGTATGCCATCCCCTGGTCGCAACCGACCTAAATCCCGGGATTCACCAACAACCACAAAATAATAAGTTTGCAGCAACAACATATGTTAAGTATCTGAGCTCCACACCATGACACCACCTCTATCCAGAATGAAATGACATACACTAAGGGGGTCCTGTTTGGACCATTTTCGGGGTGTGAGGTTCGACAAAGTCTCGTCCACAAAGCTACGCTTTATACAAAATCTGTGATTTGATCAACAAATGATCAGTAGCACTTCGTATGCCACATTACCAAATTGGGAATGTGTCACTAGTAACCATCAACTACATAATCTCCGAGCTCGTACGTCTCAGAGAAGGGTGTTAAGCCAAGAGAATAAATTCTCCGCCACCAACAGAAATGTATTTGATAGAAACCAGCTTTACATCTCAAATTGTAATGTCAGACACACTTCCATACAAGTCCATTCTGGGATCGAACGGAACCGAAGGCACTTCCAAAGAAGCCCTTGCAATTCGGATATTCACTGATCACGACCGGACTTCCATCACAAAGGGTGATAAAATCTCTATATCGGAGATCAGCCGATGCAGAGACATTCGACGGCAATCCTTCCGTTTTCGAAAATATGCGGTCTTCAACACCGGTCTTCAAATGCTATCCATTATGACATATCATTATTCGGAATGGGATTTATGACACAAAGGTCCTCTCCCGGCTAAACCGAATAACGAGCGCTTATTTTTAAAATAAGTGTCGCATTCAAATTCAAGCAAATCATAATAAATAACCATTTAAAGGTAAATAATGATAGTCGATTATTTAACTATCAATAAATATGCACAACATCACCAGATTCCAAATAATTTCCCAAATTATTTATTTTCCAAAAATATCTTTACAAGATATATTTTCCACACTTCAACCATTTGAAAACAATTTCAAATCACTTTTCACCTTTACAACTTTTGAAAACAAATTTCAAATCATTTTCCTTACGCAGAAAACATTTCCAAATATTTATTCATTTTCACTAGAAATCATTTCCAAATACTTATTTAACAATAAGTAATTCACAAATCTATTTATTTTCAATACTTAGAAAATATTCAATATACTTAAAACACAATTAAGTATATATTTTATTCTTTTAGGAAAACGTTCTCTTAAACACATTCATTTGAGTCAAAACGAATGTTGCATAAAACATCGTTACGACAACCCAAAATCACTAGTATAGGGATTCGAAATTTAGATAGATATATAAATCCCAATACTATACAAAAACATTTCCTTTCGAAAATCATTTACTATAACAATAGTGTTATAGTCCACCATTTCCTTATTTCTCGAAAACGTCTATTTCAGTAATGAATGTTGAAATCTATGGTTTCGATCCTTAACACATTTTAAAACAACTTCAAATCATTTTAATTCTATTTAAAAGATCACTTGCCCAAAACATTTTTTTAATATATTATTCACTATCCAAAATGGTGAATATACTTCCTTAACCAAATTCAACATTTCTACACATTTTATTTAAAAGGATTATCCACTATCCAAAATCGTGGATATATCTCCTTTAATAAGCTATAATAATTAACTTATCAAAATAAGTCGATTTCGGATTTATAAAACAATGTTTATAAATTCCATATATATTTTATAACAACTTCAACTTATAAAATCAATTTATTAACAAATTCTATCCATATCCCATTTACACGCCAAAATCCAAATTATAAGCAAATTACTTATAATTCACTATTTACAAATTCATTCTTTTTATAACTTCAAAATCGTAGAATCTATTCTTTTAAAAAATCCATTTATAACATTATTTTAAAACATTTTCAAAACTCCTTTATAATTTCATCACTTTGATTTATAAAAATCAAATTTTATAAATCTTATATATAAAGTTTTTATAATAAATTCAAAATCTCAATTTAAACTATTTTATAAAGTCATTAACTCCATATTTTAAAAATCACATTTCAACTATATTTCTCAAAAATCATAATTTTTATAACATTAAAGCTATAACGTTTATTTATTTAAAATGAATCAATTCCAAAATTCAATAAAATGTATACTTTCAAAAATCACTTAAAAATCCTTTTAAATTCGAAATCGTTACTTTAACATTTTTAAAACTCCAAAGTAGGCCCAATGCTGCAACAACACCAATACATCAACTATGACATCCAAACATCATATATCAATATGATAACAAAATATATCTCAAATATCTGTAAATAAATCAATATTGTTGAGGAATCCAGTTGGATCCCTACAACCTGTTTCCCTGCATCCACAGATGTTAGCACAATACCAATTCCATTTCAATATGGAATATCACGGTACATGGGTTATATAAAATATTATCCGCTATTATGCGGCGCAATAGGGTCTCATCCTCTATATAATGCGGGAAAATCAACTCCAAGTACATATATAATACCAATTCCACTTCAAGGTGAAATATCGCGGTATATGTGTTTAATAAATAACATCCGCTTAATATACTGCGTATAGGGTCTACTTCAATACAACAGATAATAATTTATCATCCAAGCATACAATCAAGCAATTTTAAATCTAACTATTTAAAATTTAAATCGAAACAAATTCGATTGAGTGAGAAGTTCTCACCTTGCTTCAAATAACAGTTGCAGTGTTTTATTTCGAATAAAATTAAACGCGCGTTTAATTATATCCAAAACTTTCACTAGCTCCAATCAACACCAATCCAGCTCCATCGCGTGGCATTCGCGAATACGAACCCAACGCAATTTGTTTCGTCTAAAACGGACCTCGTATGAAAGAGATATCGCGTTACAAAGATTACACAAATTTTAAATATAATAATTTATATTTCTTTTTTTAATTTTAAACCTACTGTCATCTGGACCGTTCGTTTCTTTGCCCCTGCACATGTGCTACCTCTTCTTCCCAAACGTGATAATCACGTACGTGAACCCACTCGGCCGCCGTTATGCCCTAATTGTCGCAACCAATACGAGCCACTCCACGACGATCAAAGGCCGCCATCTCTAAGCCCATTGCGGTTGCCTCCATCGCCCAAAGGCCGGCCATGCTCAGTCATCCCATCTTCATGAAAAACGTGTATGAAATTCGTGCGTTCAAACCCATATTCACGTCGATCCGTAGCTCCATTCTCGATCATAACCGTTGAGAATATAGATCTTGACGTGCTCTTCAACTTTGTAGTTGGAGTCGAGGCGTAAAAGTTTGTGGATTGGAAGAAAATTGAGGAAGAAGAAAACGTATTTTCGGCCATTAAATCTTTAAGTGGCGGCTGTAACCCTAGCCATGGTGTTGAGTGAAAAAAATGAAAATAAGGGTGCTTTTATACAAAATTCTCAAACACTATTCACCCGAAATTTTTCCGAACTCCAAACGAAGCATGCCGTCTGGCGTTTATAATGTTCTACCCCTATTCCGAATGCAATGGAATATATATCGGGAGCCAATTTGATCAAATTTGAAAGATAAGTTTTCGAATCGAATTATTTAAATTTAAAATTCACTCAAACCGATTTCTACGCGTTTTAGCTTGCCCCGGACGAACCGTAAATCCGATTGACACGAAATTGGAAACCATACAATAATATAACATTACGGATCCGATAAAACTAGTTTTGTCGAAATCCGAGGCAGTTTAAAAATGGCTATTTTTACTCGTCAATTAAATATTAAAATATTCAGTTTCTACATTTTAACTTTTAATTCAATTTTAAAAGTTCTATAATATCATTCTAACTCCAATATGATTTAATACAAATTTATAAATCATTTTCAATCATATTAAACCCAATTTCCAATTATTTCATTAATTTCAAATATTAAATTATTGATTTAATTATCCAATTAAATCTAGATATTCGAAATAAAATTTATTCGACCTACAAATTTTACTTGTTAATATTTAAAATCAATTAAATATACGAATTTCGAATGACAGAAATTCTGGGTCGTTACATAGATAATCTCCAGCGATTCCAAATATCCAAAGAGTGGAAATCCAAATCTGTGAATACTCAGGCTGACCCGAGCATAAATAAAAATACAAACACTCGAGTCAAGACATACATACTTATACAATGTAAACCAACTCAAGTGAACAGTAGTAAAGGTACAAGTAACTTAAAGGATGCTTGAGACCGCCCATCCTCTAAGGATCCGTTAAACTATTTACTATGTAGTAACATTGCGCTATTATAATAATGTCTAGTAGTAAAAAAAACTTACTTTAAAATAGCATTAAGGAGTGACCCAATATTCCCCTTAACACAAATAATGCCAGTAGTCTATAAAATACCTGCATATCTCCTGATCGGGAGACTATGAGAAGATACTACATAGGTATGACACAAATAGAAACTCATAGTAAAGGCTCGATATGGTAGGTGACACGGCACACAAGGCAATGCCAGGGTAGATATGCCAATTACGACACTCGGGGTGGTGGTAACGCAGCAGCCACATACGGCCACCTCGGAACACATTCCCAAAAATCGAAGGGGCACCCAAACAATCACAAAAGCAATAGAATGGTATCGAAGAAATGCATCCAACTAGAGGAGCTACCCCTTTTGGCCCGAGACCGCTCCTGTTTCTACAACCTTATGCCAACTTATGGGAGTTGGGTCCACGTAATATACCTCAAGAACATCACCACCATCCTACTTCGTTCTGGAATCTCCAACTTGTACACGGTTGTCAAAGTGGTTTTCGGTATCGACAGAGAATATGCCCTTACCCGATCCCGGTCTCTTTGCCAACCAATCGTTATTATTACCCATTGTTATAACTTAAAAATAATATTTTATACTTCAAAATAAAATACCATTTCAATCCAAATCTTTACAAAATAAGATTTAAATCATTTCCGAACCATTTCAATATATCAACATACCATATCTTTCAAATTCAAATATTTATCAAAATAAATATCAAGTCATTTCCAACCATTTCAATATATTAAATTATCATATCGTTTCAAAACTTCCTTTCCAATAATTTTAATACATAAATATCATATCTTTCAGAACTTCATTTTCAAATCATTTTAATATCAAAATATCATATCTTTCAGAACTTCAATTTCAAATCATTTTGATATTAAAATATCATATCTTTCAGAAATTCATTTTCAAATCATTTTAATATCAAAATATCATATCTTCCAAAACTT
Source organism: Allium cepa (assembly GCA_030765085.1). NCBI lineage: Eukaryota > Viridiplantae > Streptophyta > Magnoliopsida > Asparagales > Amaryllidaceae > Allium > Allium cepa. Next base: position 589,072,277 of record CM060944.1, read on the forward strand.
CATTTTTCAAATCCTTTTAATATCAGAATATCATATCTTTCAAAACTTCATTTTCAAATCATTTTATTATCAAAATATCGTATCTTTTAGAATTTCATTTTCAAATAATTTTTATATCAAAATATCACATCTTTCAGAACTTCATTTTCAAATCATTTTATAAGTTCAAATCTGAATATTCAACTTTAAATACCTTCTAAATTCAAGATAACATTCATTTATTATCCCTTCAAATCACCTTTAAATAATTTATATTCCAATTAAGTTATCTCATTCAAACCATTTAAAAGTGGAGTTATTGTACTTTCAAATTAAAACATTTCAGAATCTATTTAAATCAAATTTCATAAATCTGTATTTTAAAATACTTAAAAATATCCAAAACACTTTATAAAATAACCACGGGCCTGTATATTGTTTTCTAGCCTAGGTCAAGTGATATGGATATATATCATTTCAATATGCAGTTTAAAAAGAAAAATCCGGGTTCTATCATTTCAAACCCGCTGTCCCAAGTCAAAATAAATAATTAAAAACCGTTTATGCCTATCATTTCAGCCCATAACAATTTTTCCCTATTCTAAAGTCCATTCGGGTATGTATGATGTCATCCCATAATGAACCTAATCTACAGGGAACTTGCAGTGTGATAAACAGACATAAATGAAAAGTTAACAACATATAACTGCAACAGATGAGATGACATGTAAATTAACAGGTGTAACATCATATATAAATAATCACAGGCAGTTATAGCATCATTTATAATTCTACACATTCAAATGTTGTCGCTTCACAATTGCAAAAGTATATAGTGTCGTGTGAGATTTACTCACCTCTAAATGCCGGAGATAACAAAACCAATGGTATAACGGAATCAAAAGCACGATGAAAAGACTACGGACTTGAGTGGAGAGCAAATCCAAGCTACAAATCTTGTGTACAACCCATAACAAAACCGAATATTAATATAAATTCAACACAACATTCAATTTGAAACAACTTTGAAATAAAATGCAATATTGGGATGAATGCTTTTGCCTTGCTTTCTACATTTTCTTGCACGGCCTAGGGGATGTTTTTAGCTCAGGTTTGGACATACTTTTGCTCGGGTATGGACACAAGAATGCACGGCTACAAGGCATTGAAGTGGTGGAGGTTACAAAGCATGAAGGTGAAGAGGCTTATGCAACATAACATGGTTTTGGTTCATCAAAGTGGTTCGACCATGGGTTCTTGGGCTCTGCCAGTGGGTGCTACAGTCAGGTCAGTAGCTGGAGGAGTGTGTGGTGGTCAAGTCAGAGGTGGTGGAGGTGGCCTAGGTGGTGGTTAGGGTTGTGGTTGAAGTGGATGAGCAAGTAGTGGTCAAACAAGCATGGTTTTGGGCCTTTGGTTGCATTTTTGAGGGGTTTGATCACCATGGTAGGGCTCGGCCATGGTCATAGCCTGGATTATTGGTGGTGGTGATGGCAGGGAAGAAGTATAGAGAGTGGTGGCCATGGATATGAGGGAGAGGCCAAGCAAAAGATTGGAGAAAACAAGGCAAAATTCATAAGAAAAGAGAAGAAAAAGAAGAAATAAAAGTGGCCATTACCCAAAATTTTGTGCTAGCCGTGAATGGAGATAGAGATAAAAAAAATTGTGTGTGAAATTAGGATGGAATTCACGGCTAAACAAAGTAAAAGCATGGCCAAAAGAAGTAAATGAGGAGTTGTGGCAAGTGAAGAGTTTTTGGAATTGAAAAGGCTTAGGTTATAAAAGCTTTTTAAAACTCTTCATATTTCTTTTTTCTTAATTCAATTAAAACAAAATAAAATTCAGAAAATACTTTTGAAAACCGAAAAAAAGTGAAATAAAATGAAAATATATAATTAAATTTAAAGAAAATATAAAAAGAATTAAGGAAATTGCTCAAAAATTCAAAACAGGGTTCAAAAATTTCAATTAAATCATCATTGGCTATGGAAAAATATCTACTTCATTTTAAAAATATTCTAAAGCAAAATTTTGAAACAAATAATTTATTAAACATATTCAAAGTGAAATAAATATTTAAATTTATAGAAAATAGAAAAATAATTAAAGAAATTGTTTAAAAATTGGAAACAGGACTTGAAAATTACAACAAAATATCACTAGCCTTAGAAAATTTCTATTTCACTTTGGAGTAAATAAAAGTCAAATAAATAAATAAATGAGGAACAAAATAAAGTGGGAATGAGAATAAAATAATATCTTAAGAAAATAGAAAAATAAATAAAGAATTTCTTTAATTAATTGAAGCTGGAAATTAGAAATTTTAAACAAAATACAACTGACACTGGAAAATGTCAATTATACTTTTAATTTTTTTTTTAAACCAAAATATATGCAATACATGTTATTTACCCATATAAACATAAATTATAACATTGCATGACCAAATAAAATATTATTTATAAAATTTAAAATAAACAATTTTGTTAAATACAACAAATTTCACACAATAGTTAAAAAGGCATAACTTTCACATTATAAATCAGATTTCAACGAAACGAAAAGCAGTGTTCTTAAAATTTTATTTACTTTAATAATAAAAGATAAAATTAAAATTTTCAAACTTTCAAATTTTAAATTTAAAAGTCGAAGTTTGACTATATTGACCAAAATTCACTTTTTGGAAAATATTCTTTTTAGTCATGTTTTGGAATGATAATTCATATCAAAATCAAAGTTGATATTTTAAAATAGCAAAATTTATCCATTTCAAATAAATAAAATAAAGCTTTTAAATCAAAAATTCAATTAAAATAATTTAAATATACAATTAAAATAATCATAAAATACAGGGTTGTTACAATAGATCAATTAGATTCAATACAAGTTAAGATGGGTTAATTAGCTTAAAATAAATTAAATGGTTAAAAATAGGTTAAATTGATTTAATATAGTTAATATAGGCTAAAATAACTTAATAATTTAAAAATCTTAAATTTTGTAATCTTTATAATAATATATTTTAAAACAGTTTATTTTTGGACAAATGAATTTGGAATTTGTTTACTTTTAGCTATTCATTTTATTTCAACATATCTAGACCCTTTCACATTTCCAAATCACTAAACCCAATTTCACAATTCAACTCACAATAAAATTATTAAATTTTATGTTACTTCCAAACCATGTTTGAAATATTAATTTAACTCACTCACATTCCAATATATTTCAAAGTTATATTTCAAACGGTTCAATAACTCAATTCCGTTTAATCCCATTTATACCCAAAATTCAATTTAAAATTTAAAATCTAATTTTTTAAACAATTCCTTTAACCAAATCAAATTTCGACATAACTTGATTTTTAGTAATAATTTAAATACAAAGCAAGTTTATTTCAAAATATCATTCAATTAAATTCAAAAAATTTAGGGATTTAAAATCATTAAATTTAACCATTCCGGTATCCGTATATAATTATCTACCCTAGGGTCAAGTGATAGGATATTTATCATTTCAATCCGCAATTTACAATTTTAGGGTTATATATCATTTCATACTTATATCCAAAATTTAATAATAAAATCCATAAAATCGCTCGAGTATGTCATTTTAACCCATAACGATTTTTTCCTAATCTATAGATCATTCGGGTATATATCATTTCAACCCATAGAGAACTTGCAGTTATAACAATAAAATACAACATTCATTCATCACAATCATCACCCAAATCAATCAATAAACATCAATAGATAACAGGTTATCATTTACAGGTAATTAACTGGTAATTTAAATTCAATAATAAATTAAATGACAATATAATCCAAATTAAATTAAAATTAATTGGAATGATGATTTAACTACACCAAACAGCCATAAATAAATTTCCAATCACATTATAAATTAATTTAACCAACATAACAAATTTTAGAAGTTGTGAGTGGGTCAAAACACTCACATTCGAATTCAAATCGATTTGAAATCCAAAATAGAGCCCATATTTGAACAGTCTCGGAATCCATCCAAACTAGTGTCAAAAATACAGAAATTCCAATACGATCACAGCGGATCAAACCACGCAAGATTTGGACCTCGTACGTAAAAGTCATAATCGTTAGAAGATTAAACAATTTAAATACGAAGATAATTAAAATAAATAAAATAGTACACGTCGCCCTTTCGTTCCAGGCTCTAACCCTAGGCCATCAAACACCCGCACGCGAGCAGCAATCCACGACTACCACCCTACAACGCACGCGCCACCCCCACCAATCACCAGCGCCGCTCTCGCCCATGCCGACGCGCCACCAGGAGGACTCCGCGACCAACCCTACCACTGTCGGTCGCGAAAATGACAACAACCACTGCCTTGAAATTCTAGACCTAGTCGAATTAAATCGGCCAATCCAACCGTCACTTCATCAAACAAACCCCACCTATGCACTGTGTGCGACGATCTCCACGACCCTGTACCTTCGATTCGTCGATCGGACAAAGTTAATCGTGACACTACGGACGGTCGAGAATAAATCACCCAATTTCGGCTACCCAGCAACCTAGATCGAAAAACAAACTGCAGATTAGACATGTGCTCGTCTAGAGCTTCAAATTGATATACATTTCGATATAGTTTGAGGAGTTCGAATTTTGGATTTGGATTTGATTTTTAATTTGCAATTTGGAAATTGGTTTGTCTTCTAGTAGAATGAGGAGTTGGAAAGGAAATGTATGTACAGACAAATGAAACCAAGAAGTAGCTAGGGTTTATAACGAGCTATTTATGGGCAGATTAGAAATAGAAATGAATGGATCATATTTGATTTGGAAGTTGAATGATAAACGACCTGAAAAGCCCATTCTATCTCCGGTATGAAAATGGATCATCCCATATATCAAAATAGATGTTTTTGATGATTTCAAATTCAACGGAACAGGTTTCAAGTCCTAATTCCATCATATGAAGAAGTTATGCCAAAATCAGCTTGATTTCAATTAAATTGATTTCTATTAGTTTCGAGTCCGTACTATCAAACAACAAGTCCAATCATTATAAAACTTGAAATCTTACAATAATTCACTGTTACGCATCCTATGAAACTGGTTTCGTCAAAATCCGAGATAGTTGCCAAAATGGCTATCTTTCAAGTTAATTAAATAAATTAATATTAAATTAATTAAATCACATTCTTATTCCAAATTTAATAACTAACAATTTTCAACATTTTTGTTTGTTTGGACATTCATAATAAATTAAAACAAATTACATATAATTCAGTGTCCAATATTTCACAAATTACAGTGTTCAGTTACAACTATAATTAAACTTATTTAAATAAAATTTAATTTTAATAAATTGATTAAATTTGATTTCAGACTTTATGGTCAATCAATTTTTACCCAAATAACATTGCTAAAATTTATTTTACATTTCATTACCTTAATATACTCAAATTTCCATCTTAATTCGTATCAACTATTATATTTCAGTTTTATTGGATTTTTCTTCTTCAATTTTACACATTTATTATAATTTAAAATCCCAATAAATTTATTTATCTTAGTTTCATTCTTTTATTAATCAATTGTTACCTTATGAATAAAAATAACATTTCTGTTCATTTTGTTACATTCACAAGTTTCAGTTATTGTCTTAATCTCATAAATATAACATTTATTTACATTTATTTAAAATTGATTTCCAACTTAAATTTAACAGACTAGATAAATAGGTAACATATATTAATTGTTACCATTACCTTTCAATCATCCTTATAAGTTCATTATTTACAAGAAAATGTTATAATCACTTACCTAACACTAATTTTTCTCAATTACTATTAATTATGTATTATTCAGTTGATTAATTCGATATTTACATTTGTTTGCCTATATTTACTTTATAACCAAAACCTTTAAATCATTTCATTTGATTGGAATTCCATTCAAGTTGTTAATAATTAACCTTAATTAACATTGTTACCTTTTGTAACGACCCGCCTTTTTGGACAGTTTAAACCGACGATCAAATACACGTGCCGATTCCAAACCATTCAAAAGGGCAGATGGTTATTGGGGTAAATAAGAAAAGAAAAGAAAGAGAAATAAAGGAAATGAAACAACACAGAATCTCGCAGCGGAACGATAAAATATAATAGTCAAATAAACAGTTCATGAACCTGTTTAGTATACTTTGACAATTATTTATACAACATTTATCAGAGTTATACATATACAACAGAACAATTAAAATAATGCAGTAGATAGCATGATGCAAGGGTAATAATAGTAATAGTATACCAAATCTTCGTCTTCATCCTCCAGAATAGATCTTCAAAAATCTGAAAAACTCAGGACTGACTCGAGCGTAATGAAAAGACAAAACACTCGAGTCAGGACTAAAATATCCTTACGAAAGTTAAATCAATCGTAAATAAACATGAGTGTAACGGCGTCAGAGATGTTTACGGGGTTTTACATCTCATATCCAGTGTCAACGTGCGTGCAATAACTCAAGAGATGTTACGGGATTTTCCATCTCTTAAGGATCCGTTAAACTATCTACTATGTAGTAATGTACGCTAAGTAGATAATGCCTATCAGTAATATAAAGTATCAAAATAGCGTTAAGGCGTTACCATAATCCCCCTTAACACATTTTTATAATGCCATAGTCTACACAGCACCGTAAGCCCCACCGTAAACTGGTGGTTATCAGAGGGTACCCCATAGGTATAACACAAAACAAAACGTAGTGGCCGCGAATAGGATAAATAGTATGACAAGGTACATGAGGCGATACCAGCTAGGATGCTAGTAGTTGCGTGATCCGGACTGATGTTGAGCATAGCCAGCAGCTACCCCAACACCGCGAAACAACACTCCCAAATCAAGGGGTGCACCCAAATCGCATCACAAATGTAATAGATATGGTATCGAAGAAGTGTATCCGCTAGAGGTGGCGAACCTCAATGGCCCGGCGCGGCTCCTGTTTTAGTCATGTCAGGGGTCATCTAATATCGTTCTCTTTCTTCAATCAACGCGTTCACCAAACAATCCACTTCATTCTGGATCAACACTCCACGTATAATAGTTATTAAAGTGGTTTTCGGTATCGACAGAGAGTATGTCCATATCCGATCCCGGTCTCTTTAATAACTACGTATTATTACACCGTTGGCTCTTTTACATTTCAAATCGATTCATAATTGATATCAAAATATCATATTCGCTTCAAAAAAATCAAATTCATTTCAAATATCATCGTATCTATTCAAATGTAAGATTTCGTTTCAAAATAAATTTTCGCATCAATATCTCATTCCGATTTCAAAATCATTTCCAATTTCAATTTAGGTTGCAACTTCATTTAAACCAATTCGTATTTACATTTAAGATTTAAACATAAACATTACACCTTATTGACCTATTTGAAATTTTAGAAAATAGTTTTAAGTAGTTTAAAAATAGTTTAAATAATTAAAATAGTTAAAAATACTTAAAATCTTTAAAATGGATTTAAAATAGATAAATTAGTTTAAAATAATTTAAATTGGGTTAAGTAGATTAAAAATAGATTAAAATTGTTTAAGTATTCAAAATGGTTTATATAACAGAGTAATTTGGAAAACAAATAAAACAGCTTCAAAACCAATCCATTTCAATTATAACTTCCCAATTCAAATCAATTTCCATTTAACCGATTCAATTTCGATTTTAATTCAAATCAATGTCAACTTTGACTTCAAATTAATTCGATTTTATATTCACCTTCAACTTATTCAATTTCAATGTATATCGATTTTTAGCTTGATTTTTCAAAATATCAATTTTTAACACTTAACAAAATTATCCTTCAATATTCAAATTTAAATCCCAATTACAAATATGATTCAATTTCAAGCTCAATTTCAAATATCATTTTATATTGCTTTTACTTAGTAATATTCAAAGCTCGAATTAAGGTTCAATCTTTTAAAACGAATAAATTTTCGAAATTCAACCATATCCCGATTTTAATCTCAAAGTCTCAACTTAAATTAGTTAACAGTTTCCTTTAACCAAAATTTATTTCAACATTCCAAACGCAATTTTCGATAAATTCGATTTCTATAAATTGATTTCTATTTATAACTTTTAAATCAAAGCATTTAAATAAATTTCAAATCGACGATCTTAAAATTATTAAGTTAGCCAATCCGGTGTCCGTATATAATTTTCTATCCTATGGCCAAGTGATTAGTTATTTCACTTAAATGTCAGGGATGAATATATATCACTTAAATCAAATCACAGTGTCATATGTATGCATAACAGGATATATATAAGCAAATAAACATCCAAACATTTAAATATCAATCAATAACATCCATCGAAATACATCATCCAATAAACAATACAATTCATGGAAATTTCATAGTTATCAATGTCAGGTAATTTAATCGAAATTAAATTTTAATTTCAATTTAACTGTCAATTTTAATTTTCAACGGTTAATTCAAATAACAATCTATATGACAATTAAATTTTATCAAACAACGACAAATAAAATTCATATCACTTCATAATATTAAACTTAACTAGCATAAAGATATTCAGTACGTTGTGAGCGTTATAAAACACTAACCTTGATTTCAATGCAGTTCCCACGTTTTATTTCGAATAAAATTAAACGAGCGTTTAATTTTACCCGAAATTTTCACTAGCTCCAAACGACTCCAATACAGCTCCATAGCGTAGTGCTCGACGAAACGAAGACAACGCAACTTGTTTCGTCACAATCCGACCTCGTATCAACAAGTTATACCAGTTTAAAGATCATACAATTTATTATATACAAAATTTACAACTTTTATTTTTAAATTTTAAGCCTAATCTCGGCCGCACGTTCTGCTTGATGGAGATCTGGCCACCCGCTTCTTCTTCTCACGCGCGTGCTCCAGGTCGCGTTCACGAACCCAACATCACGCACAAGGGCTTTAGGCCGCACCCTCCACGATTAGCTTTTGGTTGATCAAAGACCACCCACTAATGCGCCCACGCGAGAGTCACCCACGGCTCGAAAGGCTCGAAGCTGGATCGTCACTATGGCTCGAAAAACGATGATGAACGGCACGCCTTTGAACGAGTTTTGCCGTTAATCCATGGCTCAGAAAACGATCACAACCGTTGAGATGCTAGATCTCAATGTCCTCTACAATCTTCCTGTTGAACATTCTATGAATCGATGAACGGATTCGACGAATTTGAGGGGAGAAGACGTACAATTTCTGGCCGTTCAAATATAGGGTGGCGGCCGGCCATTTTCTAGGGTTAGGGTTTATTTTAAAAAAAAGAAACTAATGAAGTGCTTTTATAGAAAAACGACGAACACTATTCAACCCGGGTTTTCCGAACTCCGATTTACGCGCGGTAACCGGTGTTTCTAGGGTTTATCCCGCGTTCCGGACACAATGGAACAGGTTTCAGAAGCTAATTCGATCGTATGTGTGAGTTACAGCGATAAACGATCAATTTAAATTAAATCGATTTAAACTAATTTCTAGGCGTTTTGGCTTGCCCCGGACAAACGATAAATCCGATTGACACGAAATTTGAAACCTTGCAATAATATCATGTTACGGGTCCGATGAAATTGGTTTCGTTGAAATCCGAGACTGTTTGAAAAATGGCTATTTTAACTCGTCAAATTAATATTAAAACAATTTCAATGCGTTTCGAGCTGCCACGGTCAAACGAAAACTCCGATTGCTACAAAAATTGAAATCCGATAATAACAAATTATTAGGGATCCAATGGAACTAGTTTCGTCCAATTCTGAGATTGTTCGAAAATTGGCTATTTTTCAGTCGATAATTAAATATTAAAATATTCAATTTTCATAAATTTATTTTTAATTCGATTTTAAAAGTTCTACAACATTATTCTAACTTTAATATGATAAAATCAAATTTTACAAATCATTTTTAATCATATTAAACCCGTTATTCAATTATCCAATAAATTCCAATTTTAAAATCTTATTAACTCTATTATAATCCCAATATAACTTACATTCTCTTTGGAAACCAATTTGAATCATATTAAATCACATTTCAATTATTCACTCTATTTTCACATATTAAATTTCAATCTCAAATTAATCATATCAAATTCGGAATTTAATTATTCAAACATTTGTAATATTAAATTTAAACAATTTGATTATTCTTAAATCACTATCTTTTGAAATATTCAAAACGAACTTAAAATTTAACTTTTGAAATGAATTAAGATTATAGAACAACCATTTCCATTATACGGTTATTCAATTTACATTATTAAATTATTCAATAAATTCCAAATATTAAATTTAAACAATTTCGCTTATCCAATAATTCATTATCTTTTGAAATATTGAAATTGAACTTATAAGATTCAACTTTTAAAACCAATTCACAATTTAGAACACTATTTTCATTTTACAGTTATTCAATTATTCAATAAGTTTTAAATATTTAATTTAAAAAATTTACCCGTTCAATATTCAATATTTGATTTTAAATATATTTTACTTATCAATCAATTACTCTACTATACCCAATGGATTCAACATTTATTATTATTCCAAATGAATTACAATTTTTTTTCTAACACTAAATCACGAAATCTTATTAAATTAGCTATTTTAATTATCGAAAATTTACGGGTCGTTACACCTTTCATTTTAGTTATTATTTCATAAATACATCATAAATTCCTATTTCTCCAAATATTAAACTACAGAATCTAATTAAATTAACTAATTTAATTATCAAAAATTTACGGATCGTTACGCTCTCCCACACTCAATACTTTTCGTCCCCGAAAAGGAAAAGAAGGAAAAGAAGGAATTTATAAAATCAACATATCTTATTCAAAATATTAAATTTATAGACAAGTAATTTAAATAATTAAATATATTATATAAAATATATCAATTTATAAAAATTAAATCCTTTATATTCTCAAATTAATTATGTTTGGAAACATTTCACAAAAATTCTCTAAGTCCAAAATTCACGAAAAATTTCGACAGAGTCTCTTTTGTACGGAGAGGCTCGGGAGAAAATATAATATCAAATATAACAATATATATCACATATATCTTAAAATAATATATCCTAACAATGGGAAAAAGTATATATAATACCGCAAGAAAACTGTAATCCAAGAACGTACCTATTTGTTGGGCAATTAACGCTTATTTTATGAAACCAAAAGAAGTAGCTATTGCTTCCATATTTGTATTTCACTTATATAATCCAAAGATGTTAATAATTATATAAAAGATAAATATTTAAATTGTTTCAGCTACTAACAAATAATCAATATAACATAACAACAATCACTTGCAAACAAGCGTACAATCATCACAAGGAATCAAAGAAATCACCAATTCATCCATATCAAACAAAACAAATGGTTTGTTTGGGTTTAGACACTTTTATTTCGCATAGAATGACAAATAAACTACTAAGTATACCATCTACTCACAGTCTCAGATAAAACTCAACAGATTATTCATACATCCAAACAAATTAGAAGTATCCTTACCAAAACAATCCATAAGTCAATAAAAAATAAATTACAAGGTTATTTAAGTTTATTCTTATCAAATTTCTTTCACAATATTTACATCTTATTTTTCTTTTCATACATATAAGGGTTATTTCTTTAATTACATTTATTTCTCACAAAATTCAATTCCCATTTGTTTATTTAGTACTTAATTCCATTTATTTACATCCATTTGTTTACGTATGTTATTTACATTTTCTTACATATGTTACTCATACACAGATTTTTAAACATATGTAAATCAATTCTTAAAGTACTATATAGGTTTCTATTTAAATAATCTCACATTCATTCATTTAATACTTATTTTCATTCATTTCATTCATTACTTCCTAAATTCATTTCATTTATTTAATTAATAAGAATTTCTTTTCATTACTTTATATTAATTTCTTACATAAATTATATCCCTCCAACTGTTTATAATGATCAATGAATTTGTTACTCAAGTATCACATATATTTTATTGCAGCTTAGTTCACATTTATTAATTTATATATTTGATTTCTATTAGATATTAATATTCATTCGTGCATAAGTTCATACCTAAGTTCCTTACTTTTAATTCACTTTCATTTCTTTACAAACCGTCATTGAATATTAAATCTATTTTCTATATCCTTTCAACCTTTTTTAGAGTTATAATCATTAAGTTTACTATATTATTGTAACGACCCTGATTTTGTGTCAAATTTAAATTGATAATCAATATAACTTTTTTGGATTAAATTGTGAATTAATTTGATATTTTCCAAACTAAATAAGATATGTTTGTCTATTTATATATGTGTATATAAATATATTATAAATTGAATTTTGGAGTTGAAATTCTAAAGTAAATAATTTAAATTTGAATTGTTTATAATTTAAAACTAATAAAAATTTGTTTTCTAATTATAAATTATATGTGTGATATTTTTTTTGAAAGTTATGATTTGAATTTAATTTTCAAAATCTATTTTAAGTTAAATTCTATACATATATATGTTAAATAGAATTTGATTTAAAAATAAACATCTTAAAAATGAATTGGATTTAAAAATAATATATATGTGATTTTTATTAGTGTATATTTTAGTTTTAAAACATCTCTTTGAAATTATATAAATATTAATATAAGAAAATAGATTTGAAAATAGAAATAAATTAATAAAACATATAAATATAAACTAAATGCATTTTAATATATACATATATTATGTAAAAAATATTATTTACATGTTAAAAAGGGAAAACGTAAGTAATATAGCATATAACATAACAAGTGTAAGATTAAAATTCATGTATTAAAACAAGTGTCCAATTTTATCATGCATAAATAACAAGTGTCATCTTTTTAAAAAAAATTCTTTTCTTTTTTAAAATATAATAAATAAAAAGAATTTCAAGTATATATGCATCTACTTCTCCTATCCTCTCATTTTTTCCTCATCTTTCATATATTCAAAGAAAATAAAATGTTCAAATCTGGAAAACTAAAATGCAAACAAGAAATGTAAACCTGAAGCAAATTCAAGTACAAAGATCAAAGTTCAATTCAATATACAATCAAGTTCAGATCAAAGCTTCAGTTCATTCCACTTCAAAAGATCAAAACCTGAGCAAATTTAAACAAAGACAATCTAAGTTAAAGCTTCAAGCAATTCAAAGATTCATTCCCAGTTTTCAAAACCTGAAGCATGCAAATACAATCAAGTTTCAAAATTAAAAACAATTCAAACAAGATCAACCTGAATCAAAAGCATGCAGTAAATTAAAGTTGCTATTTCAGTCTCAACTACATCAAAATCCAGTTCAAATAAAAATGTTAAATTCCAGTCCTCAGTTTCAAATTCTAGAGAATTTCTAGGCTCAAGTTCTTTTCTATTTTATCAGATTTCCAGGTGAGCAAACTGACCCATTTGAAATTTGAATCTATGATATATCTTGATGCTTTGTGAAGTAGTTGTTGTGAAAAATGATAAATATATCTACACGTATATATATATGTGTACGGATTAAGATATGCATGTCTGTGTATATACATATATACTCTGTTGTATTTCCAGACCTAAGAACAACTTATGAAAAAAATTCATATCTTCCTATATATTCGAATTAAGGTTATAATCATAAAAGAAAAAACGATTGTATGAACATAATATCAATTTTAAAAATAATTTCAATTATATTTATTTAGTAATTATTTCTAAAATGGAAAGTTATAGAAGATTCATTTAAAATCAGAAAAATCAAGTAGCAAGATTTCAGGTTTGAATTATATTTACTGATTCGTAATGAAGAATGATGATTTTTGATGTGAAGATCATGATTTTTAAGATAGGGAATGATTTGAAATTGCGAGTTAATCCATTTATTCTTTTTCATTGATTTTCGATGATCGACGACGAATGGTTCGTCATGCTTTGTTCTGGAGGTGGCTTGAGCATATATGGTCAAGGGAAAAATGGTCGCAGAGGTCAAAGTTCATCGTGGCGGCGGCTCGACAATGATTTAGGGCTTAAGGTCAGGTATGGGTCGACGAAAGATTCGAGACAGGTTCATCAATGTCGTCTCATCTGGTTGAATCGAACCCGGGGGAAATAAAGAAGGGGACTGGGCCGAAGGTTTTGATGGGATGGTGTGGGATTCCGGTTGTCGGAATCGATGAGGCGAGTGGATTAGGTTGAGCATGTCAGTTTCCCGGTGATGGCCGAGTTGTTTGACTTCAATTCATAGGCAGAATTGACGATCTGGGTGGTCGTCATGATTTATGGGATCGTCGATGACATGTTGATGGTCAGGGAGTTGATCGGAGGAGCGTGGGTCGGTGGTGCACGTGCACGAGAATCAATGATATCTGAGTTAGTAGTGAAGTTGGAGGAGAATAAGGATGCCCAGGTATCGAATCGGGGAAACGATGGCATGGCTCGAAGTAGAGAGGTGTGGAGTTTTGCTCGTGAGCTTCTCGTGGATAAACTCGAGAAAAATAGGATTTGGCCCGGGTTTTTATTAAAGATCAATTAACCAGATTTTTAAGTGTTAAAAATTGAAAGCATTAACAAGTTTTTAAGTTATTAAAGTAATTAAGTTTCAAGGAAAACATTACCAAGTTTTCAAAGTGAAGTATTAACAGGTTTAAAATAAGTTTTTCAAAGTTTTAAAATGTTTTGAAATTATTTTCGTAAAAGGTAATTATATAATAGGTTAATTTCTAAATGTTTTTCAAAGGTGATTTAATGATGTGATGAAATAAAGGATTAATTACTAAAGGAAGGTTAATTAATTAATGTAATCAGTTAACGGAGTAATTAATTAATTAATTAATTTATTAAGGCGAATTAATCAAAGGTTAATTAATTTGGGTAATTAATTTAAAAGATTGATTTATTAATGTGATTAATTAAAAGTTAGTTAATGTAAGTAATTAAGGGTAGTTAATTACTTAAAAGATTAATTACTTAATGAAAATAATTTAAAAGGATAATTACCCAATGTATTTAAAAAATTAATTATTTAATTACTTAAAGATTTGTTACTCAAGGTGATTAATATATTTATGGGAATAATTTAAGGTTAATTAATTAAGGTAATTAATTAAAAGATAATCAATTAATTTATGTGATAATTAAGATTAATTTATTAATAAAGGATAATTAATTAAGATGGATAATTGAGGATTAATTAATAATTAAAGATAATTAATCAATTTTAATTAACCAGGATGAGTAATTTATTCATAAGTAATTAATCTGGTTTAAATTAATTCGGTAATTGATTGATCTTACTTATGGATGTTTGGATTGTATTGAATGCTTTGAATTGTTTGATATCCTTGATGTGTGATATTCTGTGATGTGAATTGTTTTGAATTGTGTTGTGAACTGTGATTTATTTATCTATGACTAATTTACATATTTGGCTATGAATCTGTGAATGAAGATAAGCGTTATAGGATTATACCGCTTATCGATATTTCTTTGCTTGGATTTGTGATGATTGATGATATTGTATTGTTGTGTGTAAATCCCCTGGACTATGCCACACACACACAAAAATATGGATTGCACGAGGAAATTGGTTAAGGAACGGATATTTGAATTTAATAATATGAAATTGTTTTAAAGATTGAATTTTGAATCCAAAATGATTTGAAAAGCTTTTGAAAAGAAAGTTTTGAAATTGAAATATAGTTTGAGTAAAATATGTCTTGTTTAAGTTTTGAAATTATTTTGGAAGCTATGGTTTGAAAGGGTATACAAGTTATACAATAATATATATGGATTTTAAACCATTTTAGAAGTATTATTTTAGGAATTTAAATTTAACCCAAGTTTATACTTTAAAGGCTATAACTTGTGCATATTTGATCGGATTTTTCCGAAACGAAAAGTATTTGTTTTTAAATGATAATGGCTTTCATATAACGATGGAAATTCCAGTTTTTGTTGTAAGGATTTCAAGTTATGGGTGAATCAAATTGAAATAGTTTTGGAAACTACAAATGAATCTTTGTGAAAGATTGGTGAACCTTGTTTCAATTTAAAAGTGATTTTAAAGGGTGAATCTTTTGTTTAAAAGATTAAAGTGGAAATTCATTTAAACCATTTGGAAGAAAGGTTTTGGGCTTAAGGTTGTGACTTAACTAAGATCCCAATATATCCATATGTTTCAAAATTAAGCGCTCATTATTCGATTTAGCCTGGAGAGGACTTTATGTCATAAAACCCATTTCGAATAATGATACGATGAAATAGATAGCATTTGATGACCGGTGGTGAAGATCGGGTATTTTCGAGAACGACAGGATTACCAGTCGAATATCTCTGCACTGAGTGACGCTTGTATAGAGATCTCCATATGTGATGGGGAGCCCGATCGGGATTGTGAATGCCCGGATTGCAAGGGCTTCTTTGAAGTACCTTCGGTTCCGTTCGAACCTGAGACTGACTTATATAGATGTATCTCTGACATTACACTTTGAGATGTAAAGCTGGTTTCTATCAAATACATTTTTGTTTGGTGGCAGAGAATTTATTCTCATAGCTTAACACCATTCTCTGGGACGTACGAGCTCGGGGGTTATGTAGTTGATGGTTACTAGTGATATATTTCCAATTTGGTAATGTAGCATACTAAGTGCTGCTGATCATTTTTTGATCAAAGCATGGCTTTTGTGAAAAGCATAGCTTTATGGACGAGACTTCGTCAAACCTCACAACCCAGAAATGGTCAAAACAGGAAGAATGCAGCAAGGTTATGAGGGTCGCGCCCTTTTGGGTATGTCCATTTCCTTCTGGATAAAAAGTGATATCATGGTATGGAGCCTAGATATTTAACTTATGTGTATGTTGCTTTGTTGGTTGTTGGTGTTGAGGGGCCTTGGATAACGGTCGGTAAGACTGGGTGATGGCATACTCGTGTCTGTATTTATCCAGTTACAGAGGTAACCCGACCTTATGTTGGTAGAGAGCTAGTTAAGTTCTCGAGGTGTCCCTACAGAGGCGTACCCATGTGGTGGGGATATTCCTTGGCCTGACCATTTGTTGGAAATCCAAACATTAAATATGCGCCCTGTACGGTTTTAGTTGTAAAACCTTCCATCTAATATGGTAGCTATAGTAGGCATACTATAATGGTACGTATGCTGGCTAAGATTAATATTATACTTGCAAATGTTTTCTGCACTATGCACTAAAAAAGATTTTGCGCATCAAGCATGTTTGACTATCATAAGGAGAAATCTCCCCAAGGTGTGCGATTGCATTGTGTGCGTGCCGGGAGGCCTTATGGTAGTTTCATTTTCCAAAGAGCATTATAGATTTCTTTTATTTCCCTTTGTTTTCTTTTGTTAAAGATAAACTGTTTTTGTTTGCTCATACCAGTCCCATGACTGACCTGGAGTTTATTGTTCCCTTTCTAAACTCTGGATGCCCACAATTTTCCACACGGACAGCCTAGAGTTAGGTTATTAGATAGTCAGCCAGTAGGTGTAGCTTTCGGAAATCGTTGGAGTCTTTTCTTGGATTTTGGCTGTCGCACTGTGCTTCTCTTCTGCATTTCGGACCGGACTTGCTTAAGTTCAACATGATGGTGGTTCGAGCTTATGGATTGGAGTTTTGGAGCTTTGGCATTGAAGATATTATCTTTCCGCTGCTATTGTCGTTTGTCTTTTATTGTTGTTTCTTTCCGCTGTTGTAGTTTGGCTCATATTGATATTCATTTGTATCAGATTGTTGTATCAATGATGTATCCATTGTGTATCAATAAAATTATTATTTCTGTTTCCACTGTGTTGTTCACTTAATGTGTTATAAGCTCCGGCGCGAATCGAATTTCAATGTTCGAATCCGCGGCATTCGAATACGGGTAAAGTATGGATGTCGATTTTTAGACGCTGAATTCGGATCATGACATTTTGGTATCAGAGCTGAAGGTTGTTGAATATGCGCTTATATGATTTTTGTTTGATGATAATAAACATATATACATTCGTTTAAATGTATTTGATAATATACTATTTTATTTTTTCACAGATTAAATAAATATTTGCAGAATAAAATAAATAACACGAAATTTGAATTCAAACAAATATTTATTACATCTTTGAATAGTACAATTTCAAGCTCTCACTATAACTATTCAACTTTGATTACAATTACATCACATTTCACATTTACAATTCACCTCACTACATATCACTCACACTCGTATTTATCTTCAACTTCATTCCAGTTTGAATCCAGCATCTGAGAAATCTGCAAAAATATTCACTAACGCAGTAAAATTGAAAAAGAAATATTTTTGCAAAATAAAATAAGATATGATTTTTGAAAATAATATTTGCCTCAGTTATTTGGGTTGTTCATCATCATTTAAATTTGAATTCATCATACACGAACAACTTGTGACATACACAGTGTATTACTGTATATGCCACAAGGCCGTGCACGTCGATATATACACTTGATAATGCTACAGGGACAGGTGAGCACAAGGTCAAACCCAAATATATGGACAGGTTCAACTCAGGTGCAATAAATTCAAAAATACGACACGAACACAAGGTCAAATCCGAGTTTTGAAACTGGATTCAACACAAGTGAATCGAGTTCAAGTCAGACCAACACTGCAAGTACATGAATGCAAACTACAAGTACAGGTTCAAGGCCAAAATGTCAAAGTGGCAACTGGCAATAACAACTACACATATGCATACCACAGATACAACCGATCAGTTCGACATATACATGAAGGCAGCAAGTCAGCGGACAGACCAGAGTACAACAGGCAAGCACAATGCATATATAGCAATAATATACAAGCCAACAGCAAAACAAGCAGTGCAGACCACAAAAGTGCAACAAGTATTGCAGTAATAAATATGGACAGAAGCAAGGCAACAAAGACTCAAGCAACAACATGGACTGCAACAAATACATGATGCACAACTCAAATGAATATCAGTGCAAGTGTCGACCAGGTAGCAAGGAAGATCAACACAGCAAGCTACAGCATCAAGTTGATCAAGATGCTACAGATTTCAGCAAATGAACCATCAAAGAATGCAACACAGTGATGAGACCAGATGAAAATACTCTTAACTGCAAGTTCAAACCAAAACACAAGTGTGGCAAATGCAAACTGTGGTGAAGCAACAAAGATGAATCAGACAGTGATACAAGTTCGAACAATGCTTAGTGCACAGCAGGTATAACAAAGTCACAGGCCATAATGAAGACCGAATGAAATGCACAACATGTATTGTTGAATATGTGTTACAGTGGTGATGCAAGTGCTAACCAGAATGAAGACCAATACAACTTCAACAAAGACTCAAGCTACAGTGCATAATGGTCAACACAGTAAGCAATGAAGCAACAAGGTCAGAGAACCAAGCAACAATGTGCACAGGTGAATCAAGTGAATCATAATGAAGCAGTGCAACATCTTCCATCAACACACTCAAGTGACTCAACAATGCAACAAGGTGATATGCAAACAACATAACAGTATGCAAGCTCGAGCACAAGAACATGACAGCAAACAGAAGTGCACAGCAACAGTAAGGCAATGCACAAATACAGGTGAATCAAGTGACCAACATACTACAGTGACATCAAAACATGGCAGTAGGGATGTAATTGCTGTGAACAACAAGAGGGATGCAAGCATCAAGCTGCAGTTTTCAAAACGTGTAACCAAGTCAAAGCAAGTGATAACCAAACATCTCAAATTCAAGGCATCGAGTCAGGTCAGAGAAATTCACGGAGCCAGGATTGAACATAAATTCAAAGCCATCAATTTTAAACCAAGTCAACCAAGAAATAATAAGAATAATTCGCATATGAATTAGTCAAGGTAAATCGCAATCATCCAAGCGTAAACGATCGGCAGAGATAAAATCAAATATATTTTGTGCGAACGAAAATCTAGGGTTACAAACCCTATATAAGAAAATCATCATCGGCAATCTTATTGATCGAGTTCAAGAATCAACCAGCAAAGCAAAAAGAAGAAAATACATACCGAAGCAATCGAACTCGATCAAGCAAGGAGGAGAAGCCGTAAACAAATTGAAGCAAATCAGAAACAGTAATTGCAAACAACCAACAAAGGCAGCAACTTAAAACCCTAATTTAAGAGCACGGCATCAAGAACGAAAGCCCCAATTTTGCAAAAGGAACGGTCGCCATTATACTCAAGCAAACAAAAAGAACCGGGCCGATAAAATAAAAGGGAGACATATTTTAATTAGTGGGCCGTTTAGGCTTAGTTGTTTTTAATTAGGGTTATTTGCTTTTTATGTTTGTGTTTCTTTTAATTTTAAAATTCTCTTTTAAACCGTTGTAATTTTCTAGTCGTGTGACTAGGGTACAAACTACGGTGTGTAGTTTGGGAATTCGCAACTCGGTAGTTGAGTTGTGGTCAGGGTTTTGAGCGTAGAGTTAGATTAGTCAATAGCGGGTATAGCGAGTTTACGTGTGTAAGCGAGGGACTATCTAATTTCTAGTAGAAACCTTGGGGGCAGCACGTAGGCAGGGTTTTGCCGAAGCTGGGTAAATTCTGTGTTGTTCTGTTCTGTTATTTATATTCTGCTATATCTGTGCTGCTATTCTGTGATCTGAATTGAAATTAATTTATAAGCTTCCGCGATTAATTTTAATAACTAACACCATCACCCTATTCACCCCCCCTCTAGGGTGAAATCGATCCTACAAGTGGTATCAGAGGTAGGAACAAAAGCCATTTTTATTTTAAAATTTTGATTTTACAAAAACCAATTTTTAATTTAAAAATTCGTGTTTCAAAAATCAATTTTTGTTTTAAAAATTCGTGTTTCAAAAATCAATTTTTGTTTTAAAAATTCGTGTTTCAAAAATCGGTTTTTGTTTTAAAAATTTGAATTTTTTAAAATGGCTTCTTTTAATAATGCTTTTGCAGAAGGGCAATCCATAGTTAGACCACCAATGTTCAATGGTGAATATGCTTACTGGAAAAATAGAATGCAAATTTTTCTGAAAACCATTGACGCTTGGAATATTGTTGAGACAGGTTATAGTATACTAACTATAACTGTAGATAATCAGGAAATCGAGAAACCAAAGGAACAATGGACAGAACTAGAAAATAAATTACAGAATACTAATGCCAAAGCTATGAATTCTATTATCTGTTCATTGGATCAATTTGAATTTAATCGTGTCTCACATTGTCTAACTGCGCAGGAAATATGGCACATACTAGAAGTGACTCACGAAGGAACATCTCAAGTCAAAGAATCTCGCCTTGCAATGCTAAGCAGCGAATACGAGAACTTCAAAATGGCGAAGGAAGAAAATGTCAAAGAGATGTACGGACGACTCCCCAATATCGTATACAAATCAAAAGCTCTCGAAAAAACATACACCGAATTAGAAATAGTCCGGAAAATCCTCAGAGTCCTTCCACGAAGCTTTGAAGCAAAAGTTACTGCCATACAAGAATCGAAAGATTTAAAACAACTTAAAGTTGAAGAACTCATCGGAAATCTCACCACTTATGAGCTAGAAATGAAATTCAAAGAAGAGCGTGAAGGAGGTGACACTCAAAAGAAATCAATAGCTCTCAAAGGAACAACCGAAAGTGATGATGATAACGATGAAGATGATGGAGCAGCAGAATTGGAGCTGTTAATAAGGAAATTCAAAAAATGGAATCAAAAACATGGAAATTCAGCTCGAATTCAAAAAGCAAAAAGCAGAATAGCCAAAGCACTAGACTACTCGGAAGAACAAAAGTTTATTTGTTATAATTGCAACAAACCCGGCCATATCAAGCCCGATTGTCCACAAATTAAATCCAGCCACGGAAAGAAACAGAAACAGAAAAAGAAAAGTTTTGCAGCCACTTGGGATGAAATAGACGAGAATGATCAAAGCACTGGCAGTGAAAGTGAAAAGGCAAAATTGTGTCTTCGAGGTGATACAACTGACAGTGACGATGACGAGCCAAGTGAGGTATCAAAACTTACCCATTCTGAGTTGCTTATATATTTTCATGAAGTAAACGGTTGTTTTGAATGACTTAGGGAAAAATACGCTAAACTTGAATCTCAAAAAGATACTTTGATAGAATGTAATAAACAACTTGATCAATTAGTTAAAACCTATCAAAGTAGGATCCCTAAGTGTGATAAGTGTCCAACATTTGATGAAGAAATTAAAAAATCAGAAATTAAAATAAAATCGCTTGAAAATGAAATTCTGATTTTAAAGGAGAATGAAAATACTAGGAGAGAGAATTCTATTAAAAAGTGCATACAGTTGTTAAACGAAAATGAATCTCTCAAATCACAAGTCCAACAATTGTCAACGACTTTAGATAAATTTTCAAAAAGTGAAAAATCGTTGAATATGCTATTAGGAAAGCAAACTGTTAATACGGTTAGACAAGGACTTGGATATAATAATTCGAAAATTGTTGAAAACAAGATTAATCAAGTTAATTCTATGTGCACAATTTGTAGAAAATTTGGACACGGTCACAATAATTGTTGGTATAGACCCAAACATGTGAAAACTATACCGATTTGGGTTCCAAAAGGCACAAATATAAAATCTCTCAAAGTTAAACAAATTTGGGTGCCAAAGGGAACAATTATAAATAGTTTTGGGTCTACACAAAATTATTTTTCAAAATTTTCTGCCACTAACAACCATGGACCTATAAAAACAAATAGGTCACATAAATCCTTTTCCGTGTAGGTGTGGTGGCAGGCTAAGGAACAACAATAGTGTTCTCTGGATTTTGGCTGTTCCAGAAACACAACGGGCGACAAAGCTAAGTTCCTTAGCCTTGTATAAAGGTGACAGAATCACAACGGACAACAACGAAAAATATCGTAAAGGTAAAACAGGTATGGTATGTTTTAAATGATATATTAATTGTGATAATCTGCACCGTATTTTGAATTAATTCAGCCAATATTGAGATTGATGAAAAGATGATGATTTTTGATTCTAATTTATTCAAAATTGTTGGCCAATTATATTCTTATGCCAAAAACACTATAAAAATCTCTAGATTATTTGAATTATTTCATATATATATCAGTTTGAGTTAAAAATAGTGTTTTGTTGGATATTACAATTGGTTTTAATATGGCTAAATCTTTATTCACGGTTTTCTGATTATTTACACGACTTCATTTCAAATTCAAAAGAATGTCATTTAAATTGTTGTTAAAATTGAATTTGAAATTTTTGGTGCACACTTCATGGTTTGGTCAATCGAATTCAATTAATGATAATTTTGAGTGAAAAAGAAATTCAGATGCAGATTACACTGGTAATCTGGTTAATAGAAAAATTACTAGTTGAACGTGATTTTTGAGACATTTAGTAACTGCATCGTTTTTCAAAGAAAATATCTGCATATTTTTCATTTAAAATAATTTTCAAATAGCAGAAAATTTTCTTTTAAAACCCCCTGGAGAAAATCATTTTTGACCATATTTTCAGATTAGTCATTTAGAAAAATTAGTTTCATAATTTTTGAATTTGATTTTAAATGACTATTTTGACTAATCTAACTCCCAAATGATTATCGAAAAGATGAATAGTGATTGAAAAAGTGATGAGTGTTGATGTTTATTATATATTATGACTCGAGACGGTATAATTAGTAAATTTCTTTAGAAATTTAAACAAGAGTTATAAAACTTTTTGTTGGTAAAAATTCCATGACCATCTCTATACCTATCATATTTCTATCAACCATCACTCATCAAAATTCTATATAGTTTGTCGATATGTGGTACTTTAAACAGGAATCGTTCGTTTTTCATTTTTACATTTTTTTTAAAAAAAAATAAAAAATAAAAAATAATAATAATAAAAAATAAAATAAAAAATAAAATAAAAATAACAATAAATACCAAAGTATTCACTCTCATTTAAAAGTCCTCACGGTTATGCATGGGTGAATTACTTGGAATTTGTTATGTGCTTCCATGCTCATTTAAAAGTCCTCACGGTTATGCATGTATGGAACACATATCAAAAGTTGATTTTTTTAAAAAAATAAACAAGTTGATTCTAATCCCATTTAAAAGTCCTCACGGTTATGCGTGGTTAGAAGATACTTGATTTCATTTTTTTTAAAAATAAATTTGGAATACTACTAATCTCATTTAAAAGTCCTAACGGTTATGCATGGTTAGTAGATATTCAAATTCCTGATATAAAAATACCACAAATAGACACAATTGTATGGTTTTATATGATGACATCATCTCCATCATTCTAAAAGTGGAATATGCGCCTAACAAAATATTTATGATTTTTGTTTGATTTTTTATTGAAATTTGATATTTATATTAAATTGAGTTTTAATGTTGAATTGATATCGATTACTTTTTCTCTATTTTCTCTAACACTATTATTCTTTTGCTGATAACAAAAGGGGGAGAGAAAAGTTAAGATTTTGTCAAATAAAATCAAGCAAAGGTCAAATAATTTTCTATTCGCATCTAGAATCATTTGCATATTTTTATTTGTATGCATATATGTAGGGGGAGCATCGTATAGAGAGGAAGATTTAAATAGGGGGAGCAATTAGAATATATCAATGATCAAATACATTTAACATATTCAAAATCTTAAATATATGTTTGTTATCATCAAAAGGGGGAGATTGTTGAATATGCGCTTATATGATTTTTGTTTGATGATAATAAACATATATACATTCGTTTAAATGTATTTGATAATATACTATTTTATTTTTTCACAGATTAAATAAATATTTGCAGAATAAAATAAATAACACGAAATTTGAATTCAAACAAATATTTATTACATCTTTGAATAGTACAATTTCAAGCTCTCACTATAACTATTCAACTTTGATTACAATTACATCACATTTCACATTTACAATTCACCTCACTACATATCACTCACACTCGTATTTATCTTCAACTTCATTCCAGTTTGAATCCAGCATCTGAGAAATCTGCAAAAATATTCACTAACGCAGTAAAATTGAAAAAGAAATATTTTTGCAAAATAAAATAAGATATGATTTTTGAAAATAATATTTGCCTCAGTTATTTGGGTTGTTCATCATCATTTAAATTTGAATTCATCATACACGAACAACTTGTGACATACACAGTGTATTACTGTATATGCCACAAGGCCGTGCACGCCGATATATACACTTGATAATGCTACAGGGACAGGTGAGCACAAGGTCAAACCCAAATATATGGACAGGTTCAACTCAGGTGCAATAAATTCAAAAATACGACACGAACACAAGGTCAAATCCGAGTTTTGAAACTGGATTCAACACAAGTGAATCGAGTTCAAGTCAGACCAACACTGCAAGTACATGAATGCAAACTACAAGTACAGGTTCAAGGCCAAAATGTCAAAGTGGCAACTGGCAATAACAACTACACATATGCATACCACAGATACAACCGATCAGTTCGACATATACATGAAGGCAGCAAGTCAGTGGACAGACCAGAGTACAACAGGCAAGCACAATGCATATATAGCAATAATATACAAGCCAACAGCAAAACAAGCAGTGCAGACCACAAAAGTGCAACAAGTATTGCAGTAATAAACATGGACAGAAGCAAGGCAACAAAGACTCAAGCAACAACATGGACTGCAACAAATACATGATGCACAACTCAAATGAATATCAGTGCAAATGTCGACCAGGTAGCAAGGAAGATCAACACAGCAAGCTACAACATCAAGTTGATCAAGATGCTACAGATTTCAGCAAATGAACCATCAAAGAATGCAACACAGTGATGAGACCAGATGAAAATACTCTTAACTGCAAGTTCAAACCAAAACACAAGTGTGGCAAATGCAAACTGTGGTGAAGCAACAAAGATGAATCAGACAGTGATACAAGTTCGAACAATGCTTAGTGCACAGCAGGTATAACAAAGTCACAGGCCATAATGAAGACTGAATGAAATGCACAGCATGTATTGTTGAATATGTGTTATAGTGGTGATGCAAGTGCTAACCAGAATGAAGACCAATACAACTTCAACAAAGACTCAAGCTACAGTGCATAATGGTCAACACAGTAAGCAATGAAGCAACAAGGTCAGAGAACCAAGCAACAATGTGCACAGGTGAATCAAGTGAATCATAATGAAGCAATGCAACATCTTCCATCAACACACTCAAGTGACTCAACAATGCAACAAGGTGATATGCAAACAACATAACAGTATGCAAGCTCGAGCACAAGAACATGACAGCAAACAGAAATGCACAGCAACAGTAAGGCAATGCACAAATACAGGTGAATCAAGTGACCAACATACTACAGTGACATCAAAACATGGCAGTAGGGATGTAATTGCTGTGAACAATAAGAGGGATGCAAGCATCAAGCTGCAGTTTTCAAAACGTGTAACCAAGTCAAAGCAAGTGATAACCAAACATCTCAAATTCAAGGCATCGAGTCAGGTCAGAGAAATTCACGGAGCCAGGATTGAACATAAATTCAAAGCCGTCAATTTTAAACCAAGTCAACCAAGAAATAATAAGAATAATTCGCATATGAATTAGTCAAGGTAAATCGCAATCATCCAAGCGTAAACGATCGGCAGAGATAAAATCAAATATATTTTGTGCGAACGAAAATCTAGGGTTACAAACCCTATATAAGAAAATCATCATCGGCAATCTTATTGATCGAGTTCAAGAATCAACCAGCAAAGCAAAAAGAAGAAAATACATACCGAAGCAATCGAACTCGATCAAGCAAGGAGGAGAAGCCGCAAACAAATTGAAGCAAATCAGAAACAGTAATTGCAAACAACCAACAAAGGCAGCAACTTAAAACCCTAATTTAAGAGCACGGCATCAAGAACGAAAGCCCCAATTTTGCAAAAGGAACGGTCGCCATTATACTCAAGCAAACAAAAAGAACCGGGCCAATAAAATAAAAGGGAGACATATTTTAATTAGTGGGCCGTTTAGGCTTAGTTGTTTTTAATTAGGGTTATTTGCTTTTTATGTTTGTGTTTCTTTTAATTTTAAAATTCTCTTTTAAACCGTTGTAATTTTCTAGTCGTGTGACTAGGGTACAAACTACGGTGTGTAGTTTGGGAATTCGCAACTCGGTAGTTGAGTTGTGGTCAGGGTTTTGAGCGTAGAGTTAGATTAGTCAATAGCGGGTATAGCGAGTTTACGTGTGTAAGCGAGGGACTATCTAATTTCTAGTAGAAACCTTGGGGGCAGCACGTAGGCAGGGTTTTGCCGAAGCTGGGTAAATTCTGTGTTGTTCTGTTCTGTTATTTATATTCTGCTATATCTGTGCTGCTATTCTGTGATCTGAATTGAAATTAATTTATAAGCTTCCGCGATTAATTTTAATAACTAACACCATCACCCTATTCACCCCCCCCTCTAGGGTGAAATCGATCCTACAAAGGTTGAGTAAGAACTTTAGCTCAGGAGTATAACACATTAGGTGACTCATTAGAGATAGGGTTACAAATACCCTAGAATGAGTATATCCCTAAGATATCCGTCCGTATGCCTTAGTAAAGTCTCTTACTATTCACTGATAGTAAGTATGAGTGCAAGAAGAGGACGAGATAGAGGACAGGGAAGTACCATTATAAATGGTCGATACCCTGTAACAACAAGAAACCAACTTTTTCTCCTCAATCTCTTTTGATCATCATTCAATTTCGATTCTTTGATGGCTTCCTGGCAGCTACAAGAAGAAGCTTCGTTATGGTGATGGCCCTGCGAATCGGTTTAGAAAAGGTTCTAATTCCTATTTCGTATTCTAATCGTCATTTTCTCATGAGTTTTTCCATTTTTTAACTTTAATGAATTTGAAATTTAAATTGAAATAAATTGGTTAATTAAATATGAAACCAAATTGGATTGTATCCATTTATCTATTCTTTGGGTATAGATATTCTACGAATGGTTAGTTATCCTTCGAACTAACTAATGCCCTGCTTATTTCATAGACCTAATGACCCGAGTATATTTCGTAAAGTGTTGAATTAGTTTGCTCTCATATCTATTGATGATATTCTGATTTGGTAAATCAAATGTAGAATAAACATTTCAGCTTGATCTGGTGAGTGATTCTCTATCTTTTCTGTATGTACATCTGTTCTATGATTGTCTCCCTATCTTGCAAATTTCGGGGATGAAATTTTCTTAAGGGGGAATCTGTAACGATCCCGGTTTTGAGTCAAATTTAAATTGATAATTAATATAAATATTTTGGATTAAATTGTGAATTAATTTGATATTTTCCAAATTAAATAATATATTTGTTTGTCTATTTATATATATGTGTATAAATATATTATAAATTAACAAGTACGCTAAGACTTCTGAAATTTAATGGCGGCTGGATCTGGTATTCCCGAAACCCTAGATGTGGATGAAGATGATGATGGTGGTGGCTGGAAGGAGGTTAAACATAGGGGAAAGACAAACCTATCGTTTGCTGAAGCTCTCAAATCAAACAAGGATACGGCCAAGGCTAGATCATGGATTGAGGCAGTCAGATCTAAAATTGAACTTAAGGGTACTGCAAACTTCTATGAACCACAAATCAACGGAGAAGTAGTATATCAATTAATAGACGAGGAGGACTATGCTGAATCTAAAAAACTATGGCAACACTCGATCTATGCATATATGGCAGGAAAAAGGCCATATTTCATTCACTTTAATGCATATATCAAAAGAACATGGAAACCAAAAGGATCATGGGATGTATTTCCTCGAGACAATGGGTTTTACTTGATTAAATTTGAATTGGAGGAGGAATTTCAGCGTATTATCAACAGTGGCCCTTGGTTTATGGATAGCAGGCTGATCTTGATGCGGAAATGGGAAGATGATTTCAACTTTAAACATGTTATGCTAACAACATATCCTATTTGGGTCAAATTTAATAACTTGGATGTTGCTTTGTGGAACAAGAGATGTATCAGTAAACTTGCAAGTATAGTAGGAAAGCCAATTGACATTGATGAAAACACAAGAAAACTCAAAAAAAATCAAATTTTCTAGGGTATTGGTTGAGATTTCAGCTAGAACGGTGTTGCCAAAAATAGTAAAAGCAATAGACAAGCAGGGATACATATATAAACAAGAGGTGGAATATGAATTTGTTCCACCAAAGTGTGGCGAGTGTTTGTGTTTTGGACACACTAACCAGCAGTGCCAAAACAAAGTAACAGAAAGACAGAAGATTTGGGTAGTAAAACCAAAAAGCATAACAGACCTACCGGAAACAAGTAACCCAAAAAATAAGGAGGAGATTACAAAAAATAATCAAAATGTCTCCCCCAACACAGGTTATCAAACTAGATATCAACAGAAGGATACTATGGAGTCGGACTGCGAATTAGTGCAAGCATCTCTTCTATCTCCTACTCAGAAAGAGAAGACATCTTATATAAAGGATCATCTGAATAGCTCAGAATCTCAGGACCCACTTGCATTAAATCATGATCAACCAGAGCAGGTTCAGGCGTTGTAGGATGTGGTTCCACCACCTGTTGAGCAGAAAAGGTGGGAGGAGGAGCATCCAAACTCTCCATCAGATATCCGCAAGCTAGACATTGAATTGGATTCAACTGAAGATGAAGAGGAAGAAGAGTTGTCAGAAGATATCAGTAAGTATACAGAATGCAATATTGCATATGATAACCAATTCTTAACTATTGATAAAGGTAGACTTATAAATCAGTCTCGGTAGGTACTGCTTCGGTTACTCGGAGCAACTCTACCAAAAAAATAAATATGTGTATCTTTTGTTGGAATGTTAGAGGTCTTAACAATAACACACGCAAGTTAGACCTCCACATGCTGAAGGCTAAACATAGGCCAACTATTTTAGCCCTTCTGGAGAATAAATTGAATAACAATAATTTAGAGATGATGAAAACACAGTTTGGTAATCAGTGGAAGTTTATAACCTCCCAAATTAAAGGCAGAATCACAGTAGGTTGGGAAAGTAATTACTGGAATGGTAATATCATAGATAGAAGTGATCAGCAAGTAACCATCACCTTTCATAATAATGGGGAAATAGTAACCACATTTGTATATGCTAAGAACCTAGCTTCGGAAAGGATGGACTTATGGAAACAAATTACTGATATCTCCAAAAATATTAAGACCCCCTGGATAGTCACGGGAGATTTTAATGCTATTCTAAAAAATAATGAAAAGAAAGGGGGACTTACATTGCGGGTGGCACAAGTAGCTAAGTTTAATAACTGTGTGTTATCTAGTGGTCTTGCTGAAGCATTCCATTCAGGCCTGAAATACACGTGGAGAAGTGGTGAGTCCAAAAAATAACATCTAGATTAGACAGAGTTCTTGGAAACTCAGAGCTGTTTAATAAAATTTAAAGTGACTATTCTACCTTGTTCGACAAGCGATCATTGTCCCCTTTTGTTACAATTCAATGAAGATGACATTATACATAAGGGAAAACCGTTCCGATATGCAAATCACTGGCCTCTGATAGATGGATTTGAGGAAGTTGTGAACTTTAACACAGTAAAGATTCCTTCAGGTAACCACATGTACCGTTTTGTAATGCTCATCAAAATCATGAAAAACAGACTCAAAGATTGGAACAAGTGCAGACCCAAGACCACTGACAAAATCACAGAAATCCAACAGCATTTAGAAAACATACAACATAGACTTGATGATGACCCTCTAAATGAAGGCCTGAATGCAGAATTCTACACATTACAAAGATGCCTTAAAGAAGAAATACATAAGAAGGCAATTGTGCTGAAACAAAAAGCCAAAGAAAGATGGCTGACACAGGGTGATGAATGCAACAAATTCTTCTATGCAAAAATGTCCATACGACAACATCATAACAATCTGCAGAACTGCATAGATGAGCGTGGTGATGCATCAAGACATATAAAGAACATAGAGAACCAAGCTATTACTTATTTTACAGGACTACATAATGGGGATAATAATGACCATTTACCTCATGTCATATGTAGAAGGAGAATCTCCACTGAAGGAAGCAACATGTTGACAGCTCCGATTATGGAAGGGGAATTGAGGGATGCTGTCTCCTCCATCCACAGTGATTCCTCCCCGGGACCTGATGGAATGGGGGCAGCCTTCTTCAAAATGTACTGGATAAACCTAAAAGATGTTATGTTAAAAGCCTATAATGAAGCATTAGATACAGGTGAGTTCATTCAAGAAATCAATCACACATTCATATCTCTCATTCCTAAAGTTAAAAAACCAGAGAGAATAGAAGAATATAGGCCTATAGCGTGCTGTAATGTCACATACAAAATACTCAGTAAGATTATTTACAAAAGATTGAACAAAGTCTTACCAGACTTAATATCACAATGTCAAAGTGCATTCATCAAAGGTAGACTCATTTCAGAAAATTCCTTAATGGCTCATGAATTGATAAGGAACTTCAATAAAAAAGGAGCTGACAAAATCTGCATAAAAGTGGACTTATAAAAGGCCTACGACAAAGTCAACAGAAATTTCATCATCCATATGCTAGAATTAATGGGGCTCCCAATGAAGCTGATAAAATTGATAAAATTCTGTCTAAACACTCCAACATTCTCTATAATGATTAATGGTAGCCTTATAGGGTATATTCAAAGTAATCGCGGTATTAGGTAGGGTGACCCTCTTTCTCCATACCTATTTGCAGTTGCAATGGAATGGTTCACTTTACAAATGGAGCTGGCTAATAATCAGGTTCTTATTCAGCCAGTATACACTAACCTTCCATGTGTTACACATTTATTATATGCAGATGACCTGCTGGTGGTGGTCAAAGGCAACTTAAAAGCAATAGAAAAAATCAAAGCAATCTTTAAAGATCAGGAAAGGTATGCGGGACTCAAACTGAATGAAATGAAAACTAAATGCTACTTCAACAAATACTGCCTTAACAATGCTTGACAAACTGGGTTTCACTGAGGGTCATCTCCCAGTCAAGTACTTGGGAGTACCTCTGTCTAATAATAATATTACAGATGCGGAATGTGGCAAACTTATAAACGAAATCAGAGACAAATTACAAGGGTGGAGGTCAAAACTTTAGTCTTTTGCTGGCAGAGTAGAGTTAGTACACACAGTCATAACTTCTAAAGTTAGATTCTGGTTACAATCTTTTCAAATCCCAGATTGTTCTATTGCAAAAATCAACTCAGTTTGTGCGGATTTTATCTGGAGGGGAGGAATGCACAAGGTGAAATATTCAGACTTATGCAGGAAAAAGAAAGAGGGAGGAGTTGGATTGAAAAATCTTTTTGAACTTAAAAAGTATATTGCCTCAAATTAGCCTGGAATGTTTTAACTCCAAAAAAATTATGGGCTACTTGGATGAGATCTAGATATTGAAAGATAACTTCTAGACTACTAAGATAGATAACAATGCTTCAGTTACTTGGAAGAGTATTCTTAAGACCAGAGATGAATTCCAAAAGTATTTAGACAGAAAGATTGCTAATGGAAGAAACACTGATATATGGAGAGACCCATGGCTTAACTCTAAAAGTCTTATAGACAGGCTTGGATGGGATACATTCTCGGCATATGGATCACCTAATTGGAAGGTAGCTGACATAGTAGAGAATGGTGAATGGCAATGCACTAATAACTTATTAACACTTAATTATCAGGAAGAAATTCGAAATAGATATATCCATAGAGAAGAAACCGAAGATAAATGGATATGGAAGGCTAGTACAAGTGACCAATTCAAGTTTAAAGACATTTGGGAAGAATCAAGAAGGAAAAGCCCTGAGGTTAAATGGTCTGAAATAGTATGGAGCAAATCTAATCCCCCAAAATGGCGCATACACTCGACAAGGCAATTCTGGGTAAACTACCCACAAAAGACAGACTAAAAAAATGGAAAATTTTGGAAGACACAACATGTTATTTTTGCTGCAGGGATGAAGAAACACATGACCACTTATTCTTTGACTGTGAATACCCCAAAAGAATATGGAACAATCAAAAGAGTAGACTTCAGCTCTACAAATATGTTAAAAACTTAACAGAGGAATTGGAATACCTGCACGATAGGAGTAACTTCTCTAAGCTGATGAAGGAGCTCGGAAAAATTGGACTCACAACCTGCTTGTGGTTCATCTGGAAGGAACGGAACTGTAGGGCTTTTGAAAGTAAAAAGCAAGATAATTTAGCGCTCACAAATCGAATCAACAGAGAAATAGGTATTATTATCGGAAGAATTCCTAAGAAGATACTCACCACTGCATCGGCACAAGAAAAATTACTATTGGCGAAGTTGAGAAAGATGGAACCGAGCGAACAAAATCAATTAATGAATTGGCAGCCGCCATAGAAGTAGCCTAAAAAGGAAGGAGAAGCTGTGGAAGAGAGTTCGACTGGTGATTTTGTTGGCCAGTTGTATTTGTATCTTATTAAGGCCGTGTATTTAGCTATGGGCCGCAAAGCCCAATTAGTTAATAAATTAACCAATTTTCAAAAAAATATATATTATAAATTGAATTTTGGACTTGGAATTCTAAAATAAATAATTTGAATTTGAATACTCTATAATTTAAAACTAATAAAAATTTGTTCTCTAATTATAAATTATACGTGTGATATATATTTTGAAAGTTATGATTTGAATTTAATTTTCAAAAGCTATTTTAAGATAAATTCTATACATATATATATGGTAAATAGAATTTGATTTGGAAATTCAAATATAAACATCTTAAAAATTAATTGGATTTAAAAATAATATTTAAGTGATTTTTATTAGTGTATAATTTAGTTTTAAAACATCTCTTTGAAGTTATATAAATATTAATATAAGAAAATAGATTTGAAAATAGAAATAAATTAGTAAAACATATTAATATAAACTAAATGAATTCTAATACACACATATATTATATAAAAAATATTATTTACATGAAAAAAAATGACAAATGTAAGCAATATAACATATAACATTACCAGTGTAAGATTAAAATTCATGTATTAAAACAGGTGTCCAATTTTATCATGCATAAACAACAAGTGTCATCTTTTTAAAAAATTTCTTTTCTTTTTTAAAATATAATAAATAAATATAATTTTAAGTATATATGCATCTACTTCTCCTATCCTCTCATTTTTTCCTCATCTTTCATATATTCAAAGAAAATAAAATGTTCAAACTTGGAAAACAAAAATGCAAACCAGAAATGAAAACCTGAAGCAAATTCAAGTACAAAGATCAAAGTTCAATTCAATATACAGTCAAGTTTAGATCAAAGCATCAGTTCATTCCAGATCAAAAGATCAAAACTTGAGGAAATATAAACAAAGACAATCTAAATTAAAGCTTCAAGCAATTCAAAGATTCATTCTCAGTTTTCAAAACCTGAAGCATGCAAATACAATCAAGTTACAAAATTAAAACCAATTCAAACAAGATCAACCTGAATCAAAAGCATGCAGTAAATTAAAGTTGCTGTTGCAGTCTCAACTACATCAAAATCCAGTTCAAATCAAAATGCTAAATTCCAGTTCCTCGGTTTCAAATTCCAGAGAATTTCTAGGCTCAAGTTCTTTTCTGTTTTATCAGATTTCCAGGTGAGCAAACTGACCCATTTGAAATTTGAATCTATGATATATCTTGATGCTTTGTGAAGTAGTTGTTATGAAAAATGATAAATATATCTACATGTATATATATTTGTATGTGGATTGAGATATGCATGTCTGTGTATATATGTTTACATTCTGTTGTATTTCCAGAACTAAGAACAACTTATGAAAAAAAAATCATATCTTCCTATATATTCAAATTAAGGTTATGATCATAAAAGAAAAAATGATTGTATGAACAAAATATCAATTTTAAAAATAATTTCAAGTATATTTATCGAGTAATTATTTCTAAAATGGAAAGTTATAGTAGATTCATTTAAAATCGAAAAAATCAAGTAGCAAGATTTCGGGTTTGAATTGTATTTACTGATTCGTAATGAAGAATGATGATTTTTGATGCGAAGATCACGATTTTTAAGACAGGGAATGATTTGAAATTGCGAGTTGATCGATTTATTCTTTTTCGTTGATTTTCGATGATCGACGACGAATGGTTCGTCGCGCTTTGTTCTGGAGGTGGCTTGAGCATAGATGGTCAAGAGAAAAATGGTCACAGAGGTTATAGTTCGTCGTGGCGGCGGCTCGACAACGATTTAGGGCTTAAGGTCAGGTTTGGGTCGACGAGTGATTCGAGACTGGTTCATCAATGTCGTCTCATCTGGTTGAATCGGACCCGGGGGAAATTAAGAAGGGGACTGAGACGGAGGTTTTGATGGGATGGCATGGGATTCCGGTAGTCGGAATCGCTAAGGCGAGTGGATTTGGTTGAGCAGGTCAGTTTCCAGGTGATGGTTGAGTTGTTCGACTTCAATTCATAGGCATAATTGATGATCTCGGTGGTCGTGATGATTTAAGGGATCGTCGATGACATGTTGATGGTTAGGGAGTTGATCGGAGGAGCGTGGGTCGTTGGTGCACGTGCACGAGCATCAATGATGTCTAAGTTAGTTGTGAAGTTGGGGGAGAAGAAGGATGCTCGAGTTTCGACTCGGGGAAACGATGCATGGCTCGAAGTAGAGAGGTGTGGAGTTTTGCTCATTAGCTTCTCGGGGATAAGCTCGGGAAAAATAGGATTTGGCCCGGGTTTTTATTAAAGATGAATTAACCAGATTTTTAAAGGTTAAAAATTAAAAGCATTAACAAGTATTTAAGTTATTAAAGTAATTAAGTTTCAAGGAAAACATTACCAAGTTTTCAAAGTGAAGTATTAACAAGTTTAAAATATGTTTTTCAAAGTTTTAAAATGTTTTGAAATTAATTTCTCAAAAGGTAATTATATAATAGGTTCATTTCTAAATGTTTTTCAAAGGTGATTTAATGATGTGATTAAATAAAGGATTAATTACTAAAGGATGGTTAATTAATTAATGTAATCAGTTAAGGGAATAATTTATTTATATATTTATTAAGGGAATTAATCAAAGGTTAATTAATTTGGTTAATTAATTCAAAAGATTGATTTATTAATGTGATTAATTAAAAGTTAATTAGTGTAAGTAATTAAGGGTAGTTAATTACTTAAAAGATTAATTATTTAATGAAAATAATTTAAAAGGATAATTACCCAATGTACTTAAAAAATTAATTATTTAATTACTTAAAGATTTGTTAATCAAGGTGATTAATTTATTTATGTGAATAATTTAAGGTTAATTAATTAAGGTAATTAATTAAAAGATAATCAATTAATTTATGTGATTAATTAAGATTAATTTATTAATAAAGATAATTAATTAAGATGGATAATTAAGGATTAATTAATAATTAAAGATAACTAATCAATTATAATTAATCAGGATGAGTAATTTATTCATAAGTAATTAATTTGGTTTAAATTAATCAAGTAATTGATTGATCTTACTTATGGATGTTTGGATTGTATTGAATGCTTTGAATTGTTTGATATCCTTGATGTGTGATATTCTGTGATGTGAATTGTTTTGAATTGTGCTGTGAACTATATTTTATTTATCTTTGACGAATTTACATATTTGACTGTGAATCTGTGAATGAAGATAAGCGTTATAGGAATATACCGCTTATCGATATTTCTTTGCTTGGATTTGTGATGATTGATGATATTGTATTGTTGTGTGTAAATCCCCTGGACTACACCCCACACACACACACAAATATGGATTGCACGAGGAAATTGGTTAAGTCACGGATATTTGAATTTAATATTATGAAATGATTTTAAAGATTGAATTTTGAATCCAAAATGATTTGAAAAGTTTTTGAAAAGGAATTTTTGAAATTTATATTTTGTATGAATAAAATATGTCTCGTTTAAGTTTTGAAATTATTTTGGAAACTATGGTTTGAAAGGGTATACAAGTTATACAATAATATATATGGATTTTAAACCATTTTAAAAGTATTATTTTGGGAATTTAAATTTAACCCAAGTTTATACTTTAAAGGCTATAACTTGTGCATATTTGATCGGATTTTTCTGAAATGAAAAGTATTTGTTTTTATATGATAATGGCTTTCATAGAACGAAAGAACTTCCAGTTTTTGTTGTAAGGCTTCCAAGTTATGGGTGAATCAAATTGAAATAGTTTTGGAAACTACAAATGCATTTGTGAAAGATTGGTGAACCTTGTTTCAATTTGAAAGTGATTTTAAAAGGGTGAATCTTTTGTTTAAAAGATTAAAGTGGAAATTTATTTAAACCATTTGAAAGAAAGATTTTGGGCTTTCGGTTGTGACTTAACTAAGATCCCAATATACCCATATGTTTTAAAATTAAGCGCTCATTATTCGGTTTAGCCGGGAGAGGACTTTATGTCATAAAACCCATTCCGAATAATGATACGATGAAATGGATAGCATTGGAAGACCGATGGTGAAGACCGGGTATTTTCGAGAATGAAAGGATTACCTGTCGAATGTCTCTGCACTGAGTTGCGTCGGTATAGAGATCTCCATATGTGATGGGAAGTTCGATCGGGATTGTGAATACCCGGATTGCAAGGGCTTCTTTGAAGTGCCTTCGGTTCCGTTCGAACCCGGGTAGGACTTACATAGATGTATGTCTGACGTTACACTTTGAGATGTAAAGCTGGTTTCTATCAAATACATTTCTATTTGGTGGCAGGGAATTTCTTCTCATAGCTTAACACCCATCTCTGAGACATACGAGCTCAGAGGTTATGTAGTTGATGGTTAGTAGTGATATATTCCCAATTTGGTAATGTAGCATACTAAGTGATGTTGATCATTTGTTGATCAAAGCATGGATTTTGTGAAAAGCATAGCTTTATGGACAAGACTTCGTCGAACCTCACAACCCAGAAATGGTCGAAACAGGAACAATGCAGCAAGGTTATGAGGGTCGTGCCTATTAAGGTATGTCCATTTCCTTCTGGATAAAAAGTGATATCATGTTATGGAGCCCAGATATTTAACTTATGTGGATGTTGCTTTGTTGGTTGTTGGTGTTGAGGGCCCTCGGATAAAGGTGGGTAACGATCGGGTGATGGCATACTCGTGTCTGTAGTTACCAAGTTACAGAGGTAACCCGGCCTTGTGTTGGTAGAGAATTGATTAACTTCTCGAGGCGTCCCTCCGGAGGCGTACCCATGTGGTGGGGATGTTCCTTGGCCTGACCATTTGTTGGAAATCCAAACATCCAATACGCTCCCTGTTCGGTTTTAGTTGTAGAACCTGTCATCTAATATGGTAGCTATAGTAGGCATACTATAATGGTACGTATGCTGGCTAAGATTAATATTATACTTGCAAATGTTTTCTGCACTATGCACTAATAAGGATTTTGCGTATCAAGCATGTTTGACTATCATAAGGAGAAATCTCCTCCAAGTATGCGATTGCATTGTGTGTGTGCGGGAGGCCTTATGGTAGTTTCATTTTCCAAAAAGCACTGCGGATTTCTTTTAATTCCCTTTGTTTTCTTTTGTTAAAGATAAACTGTTTTTTTTGCTCACACCAGTCCCATGACTGACCTGGAGTTAATTGTTCCCTTTCTAAACTCTGGATGCCCATAATTTTCCACACTGGCAGTCTAGAGTCAGGTTATTAGATAGTCAGCCAGTAGATGTAGCTTTTGGAAATCGTTGGAGTCTTTTCTTGGATTTTGGCTGTCGCATTGTGCTTCTCTTATGCATTCCGGACCGGACTTGCTTAAGTTCAACATGATGGTGTTTCGAGCTTATGGATTGGAGTTTTGGAGCTTTAGCATTGAAGATATTATCTTTCATCTGCTATTGCCGTTTGTCTTCTGCTGTTGTTTCTTTCCGCTGTTGTAGTTTGGCTCCGATATTGAAATTCATTTGTATCAATGTTTTATCCATTGTGTATCAATAAAATTATTCTTTCTGTTTCCATTGTGTTGTTTACTTAATGTGTTATAAGCTCCGGCGCGAATCGAATTTCAATGTTTGAATCTGCGGCATTCGAATACAAGTAAAGTATGGATGTCGATTTTCAGACGATTTTCAGACGCTGAATTCGGATTGTGACATTTTGGTATCAGAGCTGAAGGTTGAGTAAGAACTTTAGCTCAGGAGTATAACACATTAGGTGACTCATTAGTGATAGAGTTACAAATACCCTAGAATGAGTATATCCCTAAGATATCCGTCC
This sequence comes from Allium cepa, assembly GCA_030765085.1. Taxonomy (NCBI): domain Eukaryota; kingdom Viridiplantae; phylum Streptophyta; class Magnoliopsida; order Asparagales; family Amaryllidaceae; genus Allium; species Allium cepa. The sequence goes on from CM060944.1 coordinate 589,111,609, forward strand.
GTATGCCTCAGTAAAGTCTCTTACTATTCACTTGTAGTAAGGATGAGTGCAAGAAGAGGACGAGATAGAGGACATGGAATTACCACTATAAATGGTCGATACCCTATAACACCAAGGAAATAACTTTTTCTCCTCAATCTATTTTGATCATCATTCAATTTCTATTCTTTGATGGCTTCCTGACAGCTACAAGAAGAAGCTTCGGTATGGTGATGGCTCTACGAATCGGTGTAGAAAAGGTTCTAATTCCTATTTCGTATTCTTATCGTCAGTTTCTTATAAGTCTTTCCATTTTTTAACTTTAATGAATATGAAATTTAAATTGAAATAAATTGGTTAATTAAATATGAAACCAAATTGGATTGTATCCATTTACCTATTCTTTGGGGTATAGATATATTCTACGAATGGTTAGTTATCCTTCGAACTAACTAGTGCCCTGCTTATTTCGTAGACCTAATGAACCGAGTATATTTCTTAAAGTGTTCAATAAGTTTGCTTCCGTATCTATTGATGATATTCTGATTTGGTAAACCAAATGTAGAATAAATATTTCAGCTTGCTCTGGTGAGTGATTCTCTATCTTTTCTGTATGTTCATCTTTTCTTTGATTGTCTCCCTGTCTAGCAAATTTTGATGATGAAGTTTTCTTAAGGGGGGAATCTGTAACGATCCCGGGTTTGAGTCAAATTTAAATTGATAATTAATATAATTTTTTTGGATTAAATTGTGAATTAATTTGATATTTTCCAAATTAAATAAGATATCTGTTTGTCTATTTATACATATGTATATAAATATATTATAAATCGAATTTTGGAATTGAAATTCTAAAATAAATAATTTAAATTTGAATACTCTATAATTTAAAACTAATAAAAATTTGTTTTCTAATTATAAATTATATGTGTGATATATATGTTGAAAGTTATGATTTGAATTTAATTTCAAAAGCTATTTTAAGTTAAATTCTATACATATATATATGGTAAATAGAATTTGATTTGGAAATTCAAATATAAACATCTTAAAAATTAATTGGATTTAAAAATAATATTTATGTGATTTTTATTAGTGTATAATTTAGTTTTGAAACATCTCTTTGAAATTATATAAATATTAATATAAGAAAATAGATTTGAAAATAGAAATAAATTAGTAAAACATATTAATATAAACTAAATGAATTTTAATATATACATATATTATATAAAAAATATTATTTACATGAAAAAAAATGACAAATGTAAGCAATATAACATATAACATTACCAGTGTAAGATTAAAATTCATGTATTAAAACAGGTGTCCAATTTTATCATGCATAAACAACAAGCGTCATCTTTTTAAAAAATTTCTTTTCTTTTTTAAAATATAATAAATAAATATAATTTTAAGTATATATGCATCTACTTCTCCTATCCTCTCATTTTTTCCTCATCTTTCATATATTCAAAGAAAATAAAATGTTCAAACTTGGAAAACAAAAACGAAAACCAGAAATGAAAACCTGAAGCAAATTCAAGTACAAAGATCAAAGTTCAATTCAATATACAGTCAAGTTTAGATCAAAGCATCAGTTCATTCCAGATCAAAAGATCAAAACTTGAGAAAATATAAACAAAGACAATCTAAATTAAAGCTTCAAGCAATTCAAAGATTCATTCTCAGTTTTCAAAACCTGAAGCATGCAAATACAATCAAGTTACAAAATTAAAACCAATTCAAACAAGATCAACCTGAATCAAAAGCATGCAGTAAATTAAAGTTGCTGTTGCAGTCTCAACTACATCAAAATCTAGTTCAAATCAAAATGCTAAATTCCAGTTCCTCGGTTTCAAATTCCAGAGAATTTCTAGGCTCAAGTTCTTTTCTGTTTTATCAGATTTCCAGGTGAGCAAACTGACCCATTTGAAATTTGAATCTATGATATATCTTGATGCTTTGTGAAGTAGTTGTTGTGAAAAATGATAAATTGATCTGCATGTATATATATTTGTGTGTGGATTGAGATATGCATGTGTGTGTATATATGTATATAATGTGTTGTATTTTCAGACCCAAGAATATCTTATGAAAAAAATTCAAATCTTCCTACATATTCAAATTAAGGTTATGATCATAAAAGAAAAAATGATTGTATGAATGTAATATCAATTTTAAAAATAATTGAAGTATATTTATTGAGTAATTATTTCTAAAATGGAAAGTTGAAGTAGATTCATTTAAAATCAGTAAAATCAAGTAGCAAGATTTCGGATTTGAATTACATATACTGATTCATAATGAAGAATGATGATTTTTGATGTGAAGATCATGATTTTTAAGATTGGGAATGATTTGAAATTGCGAGTTGATCGATTTATTCTTTTTCATTGATTTTTGATGCGCGACGATGAATAGTTCATCGTGCTTTGTTCTGGAGGTGGCTTGAGCATAGATGGTCAGGGTAAAAATCATAGAGGTTAAAGTTCGTCGTGGCGGTGGCTCGATAATGATTAGGGCTTAAGGTCAGGTTTGGGTCGACGAGAGATTCGAGACTAGTTCGTCAATGTCGTCTCATCGGGTTGAATCGGTCCTGGGGGAAATGAAGAATTGGACTACGACGGATGTTTTGATGGGATGGCTTGGGATTCCGTTGGTCAGAATCGTGGAGGCTGGTGGATTTGGTTGAGTAGGTCAGTTTCCAGGTGATGATCGAGTTGTTCGACTTCGATTCATAGACAGAATTGACGATCTGGGTGGTCATGATGATTTAGGGGATTGTCGACGACATGTTGATGTCAGGAAGTTGATCGGAGGAGTGTGGGTTGTTGATGCACATGCACGAGCATCAATGATATCTGAGTTAGTTGTGAAGTCGGGGAAGAAGAATGATGCTCGGGTTTCGACTCAGGGAAACGATGGCATGGCTCGAAGCAGAGAGGTGTGGAGTTTTGCTCGTGAGCTTCTCGGGAATAAGCTCTAGAAAAATAGGATTTGGCTTGGGTTTTTGTTAAAGATGAATTAACCAGATTTTAAAGGTTAAAAATTAAAAGAACTAACGAGTTTTTAAGTTATTAAAGTATTTAAGTTTGAAGGAAAACATTACCAAGTTTTCAAAGTGAAGTATCAACAAGTTTAAAACAAAATTTTCAAAATTTTAAAATGTTTTGAAATTATTTGTTCAAAAGGTAATTATATAATAGTATAATTTCTTAATGTTTTTCAAAGGTTATTTAATGATGTGATTAAATGAAGGATTAATTACTAAAGGATGGTTGATTAATTAATGTAATCAGTTAAGGGAATAATTAATTAATTTATTTATTAAGGTGAATTAATCAAAGGTTAATTACTTTATATAATTAATATAAAGGATTGATTTATTAATGTGATTAATTAAAAGTTAATTAATGTAAGTAATTAAGGGTAGTTAATTACTTAAAAGATTAATTGCTTAATGAAAGTAATTTAAAAGGACAATTACCCAATGTATTTAAAAGAATTAATTATTTAATTACTTAAAGATTTGTTAATAAAGGTGATTAATTTATTTATGTGAATAATTTAAGGTTAATTATTTAAGGTAATTAATTAAAAGATAATCAATTAATTTATGTGATTAATTAAGATTAATTTATTAATTATGGATAATTAATTAAGATGGATAATTAAGGATTAATTAATTAATAATTAAAGATAATTAATCAATGTTAATTAACCAGGATGAGTAATTTATTCATAAGTAATTAATCTGGTTTAAATTAATCAGGTAATTGATTGATCTTACTTATGGATATTTGGATTATATTGAATGCTTTGAATTGTTAGATATCCTTGATGTGTGATATTCCGTGATGTGAATTGTTTTGAATTGTGCTGTGAACTGTGATTTATTTATCTGTGATGAATTTACATATTTGACTGTGAATCTGTGAATGAGGATAAGCGTTATAGGATTATACCGCCTATCGATATTTCTGTGCTTGGATTTGTGATGATTGATGATATTGTATTGTTGTGTGTAAAACCCCTGGACTACACCACACACACACTAATATGGATTGCACGAGGAAATTGTTAAGTCATAGATATTTGAATTTAATATTATGAAATGGTTTTAAAGATTGAATTTTGAATTCAAAATGATTTGAAAAGCTTTTGAAAAGGAAGTTTTGAAATTGAAATATAGTTTGAATAAAATATGACTTGTTTAAGTTTTGAAATTACTTTGGAAACTATGGTTTGAAAGGGTATACAAATTATACAATAATATATATGGATTTTAAATCATTTTAAAAGTATTATTTTGGGAATTTAAATTTAACCCAAGTTTATACTTTAAAGGCTATAACTTGTGCATATTTGATCGGATTTTTCCGAAACAAAAAATACTTGTTTTTAAATGATAATGGCTTTCATATAACGAAAGAACTTCCATTTTTTGTTGTAAGGATTTCAAGTTATGGGTGAATCAAATTGAAATAGTTTTGGAAACTACGAATGAATCTTTGTGAAAGACTGGTGAACCTTGTTTCAATATGAAAGTGATTTTAAAAAGGTGAATCTTTTGTTTAAAAGATTAAAGTGGAAATTTATTTAAACCATTTGAAAGAAAGGTTTTGGGCTTAAGGTTGTGACTTAACTAAGATCCCGATATATCCATGTGTTTTAAAATTAAGCGCTCATTATTCGGTTTCGCCGGGAGAGGACTTTATGTCATAAAACCCATTCCAAATAATGATAAGACGAAATGGATAGCATTTGAAGACCGGTGGTGAAGATCGGGTATTTTCGAGAACGAAAGGATTATCTGTCGAATGTCTCTGCACCGAGTCACGCCGGTATAGAGATCTCCATATATGATGGGGAGTCCGATCGGGATTGTGAATACCCGGATTGCAAGGGCTTCTTTGAAGTGCCTTTGGTTCCGTTTGAACCTAGGACGGACTTATATGGATGTATGTCCGATGTTACACTTTGAGATGTGAAGCTGGTTTCCATTAAATACATTTTTGTTTAATGACGGAGAATTTATTCTCTTAGCTTAACACCCATTTCTGAGACGTACGAGCCCAGAGGTTATGTAGTTGATGGTTACTAGTGATATATTCCCAATTTGGTAATGTGACATACTAAGTGCTGCTGATCATTTATTGATCAAAGCATGGATTTTGTAAAAAGCGTAGCTTTGTGGACGAGACTTCGTCGAACGTCACAACCCAGAAATGGTCGAAACAGGAAGAATGCAACAAAGTTATGAGGGTCGCGCCCTTTAGGGTATGTCCATTTCCTTCGGGATAAAAAGTGATATCATGGTATGGAGCCCAGATATTTAACTTATGTGGTTGTTACTTTGTCTTTGTTGGTGTTGAGGGCCCTCGGATAAAGGTCGGTAACGACCGGAGGATGGCATACTCGTGTCAGTAGTTACCTAGTTATAGAGGTAATCCGGCCTTGTGTTGGCAGAGAGCTGGTTAAGCTCTTGGGGCGTCCCTCCAGAGGCGTACCCATGTTGTGGGAAAGTTCCTTGGTCCGACCATTTGTTGGAAATCCAATCATCCAGTACGCGCCCTGTACGATTTTAGTTATAGAACCTGCGGTCTAATATGATAGCTATAGTAGGCATACTATAATGTTACGTATGTCGGCTAAGATTAAAATTATACTTGCAAAAATTTTCTGCACTATGCACTAATAATAATATCAAAAGGATTTTGCGTAACAAGCATGTTTGACTATCATAATCAGAAATCTCCCCCAAGTGTGCGATTGCATTGTGTGTGTGCCGGGAGGCCTTATGGTAGTTTATTTTCCAAAAAGCATTGCGGATTTCTTTTATTTCCCTTTGTTTTCTTTTGTTAAAGATAAACTGTTTTTTTGCTCACACCAGTCTCATGACTGACCTGGAGTTTATTGTTCCCTTTTTTAACTCTGGGTGCCCACAATTTTCCACACGGACAGCTAGAGTCCGGTTATCAGATAGTCAACCAGTAGGTGTAGCTTTTGGAAATCGTTGGAGACTTTTCTTGGATTTTGGCTATCACATTATGCTTCTCTTCTGCATTCCGGACCGAACTTGCTTAAGTTCAACATGATGGTGGTTCGAGCTTATGGATTGGAGTTTTGGAGCTTTGGCATTGAAGATATTATCTTTCTGCTGCTATTGCCGTTTGTCTTCTATTGTTGTTTCTTTCCGCTGTTGTAGTTTGGCTCTGATATTGATATTCATTTGTATCAGATTGTTGTATCAATGTTGTATCCATGGTGTATCAATAAAATTATTCTTTCTGTTTCCGCTGTGTTGTTTACTTAATGTGTTATAAGCTCCAGCGCGAATCGAATTTCAACGTTTGAATCTACGACATTCGAATACGGGTAAAGTATGGATGTCGATTATCAGACGCTGAATTTCAGATCGTGACAAGTATTCATTTATTATTAACAACCTTCCCTCATTAACTGGAGTTTAACATCATCTACTTACAGTATACATCCTTTCTACTTATTTTGATTATAAATAACTTCAAACATTTACTTAAACTTATAATCACTTATTTATAATACTCACTTTTCTATTACATTTAATTAGCAGTATTTAAATTATAACTTAAGTTTATAACAACTATAATATCAAAATTTATTATTTATAAAAGAATTTCATTGAACGCTTTCATTACTTTAAGTTTTACATGTATAAAATTCCATTACATTTTCTTATTAAACATTACAACTTTTAATATTTAGCAAGTTATATATATGTCTTTAAGAATGCAATTAAAAGTTACACAAGTTTATCTTATTTCATTTTAGTAAATACATGTTCAGTAGTTACCATTTCTTATACTTTATATTCCTATTGATTTATAGGTAACCAATTTCAAATTTCTTATATGCTTCATTTATAACTTTAGTATATAATTTCTCATTTTCATTCAGAAGTTCCAACTATTTAATAGTTAAATTCCATTTCATTTTCGATAATTAAAACCTCTAATTTATAGGAATTTAAGAACTAAATGCCGGGTTCCATTTCAAATCATTTAAAAGTAATAGGTAAATGTATATACTTACAACTTATATATCCAATTATATTAAAATAATTTGAAATTAATATTTGTTTATCAAAATAAATCTATAGTAGAACTACTACACTGGTCTTCCCACTTTGTAACTCGAAAATGAATATCGATGATGCGTGCACTCATCAACGAAATTATTTCCTAGCGACTGAGAGGGGAGTGCAGAATTTTTTCCTTCCAAAATTCTTCTAAACGTTTCTTTCAAATCATATTGAAATATTTATATCATAAAATACTTTAAATACTACTAGTATTATATCCCAAAATCATTTGAAAGAAATTTTCAAAAACCCTCAGAACTTAAGTTCTAAATTTCCAATTTATATTCATTTTATTTACAAATCTTATTTTACCCAATATTTATAAATTCCACTACCTAACAAACACATATATTACAACCAAAATACATCATTTGCAAAATTGTTGTTTTATTTACAAAAATATATAATAGGCAAAATTATTTCATTCACATATATTTCAAAACAAACATTGTGTCGCTCTGCCATGTTAAGTGTTTAGAAATCCCTATCGATGTCATAACTTCCTATGCACCAACCGGAATTTATAAATACAAAACGGAACAAATTAACACAATACAAAAACCTTTTATAACACTAACAAATACGCTCTCTCATTTATATACACTTAGCGACTCAATTTAGTGGATCACTACCCTATTTCTAAAGAGTCAAACCACACAAAGCTAAGGTTATCGCTAAACCAAAGCTCTGATACCAACTGTAATGACCTGCCTTTTTGGACGGTTTAAATCGACGATATACCATACATGTCAGACTCAAAACACACAAAGAGGCAGATTGTTATTGGTAAATAAGAAAAAGCAGAGAAAGGAAAAAAAACTGAATCTCGTAGAGGAATGATAAAATATAATAATCAAATAACAGTTCATGAAGCTGTTTACAAAATATTTAATTATACTTATACAACACAGAATTAGAGTTACACATATCAGAGATAAATAAATAATGCAGTGAAATAATATGAATGGAGTGGAATAAATATAGTATATAAAAGTAGAACAAGTCTTCGTCTTCGTCCTCCGAAAATAAGGTCTTCAAAATCCTGGAATGCTCAGGCTGCGAGCGAATTGAAAAGACAAAACACTCAAGTTAGAACTAAAAGATCTTGCGTAAGTTAAACCAACGGTAAATATGAGTATGACGGCATCAGAGATGTTTATGGGGTTTGACATCTCTTATCCAGTGTCTAAGGTGGGTGCAGTAACTCAAGATATGTTCGGGATTCACATCTCCTAAGGATCTGTTAAACTATCCACGATATAGTACAATACGCTATTATTATATGTCTATAGTAAGGTAAACTATTAAAATGGCGTTAAGGCATTACCCATATCCCCCTTAACACATTTTATAGTCCCATAGTCTATGCAATACCATAATACCTCCTGATCGAGGCTACCAGAGGATACTCCATAAGTACGACAAAAAAAAAATTCGTAGAAGGCACGCTAGGACATGTGAACACGTCATAACTAGGCAATGCCAGGGTACATATACCAGTTACACTTCCGGGTTGGTGGTAACGCATAGCCGCAACGACCGCCCACCTCGGAACACACTCCCAAATCAAAATCAAGGATGGCCACCAAATAAATCACAAAGTCAGAATATAGCATCGAAGGAATGTGCCTGATCGGAGGAATGACCTCACTTGGCCCGTTAATTGCTCCTGTTTTAGTCACTTCTAAGCTGACTCATGAGAGTCAAGGTCACATCATACCTCATACAAAATCGTTCGCCAAACCATCCTACTTCATTTCTGGAATCTCCACCAGGTACACAGTTGTTAAAGTGGTTTTCGATATTGGCAAAGTGTATGACAATATTTGATCCCGGTTTCTTTAACAACCAATCGCTTATTACACATCAGATGGTTCCTTTACATTTCAAAAGCCAATTCACAATTTATATCAAAATATCGCGTTCTCAAAACTATATCACTTCCGAAATCATATTCACTTTGAAATCATATTCACCTTTTTAAACCATCTCATTTCCCAAAATCATAATTTCTTTCAAAATTCATACTTCAAAATAGGTTAAATCCTTACTTGAAAATCATCATAGTCAATATTATTTATAACATTCAAATCCCAACTCAGGGTATAACATCATTTTACCGTATTCTCTTTTAAACCAATGAATTGAATATAAACACTTATACTTTACTTATTTTGGAAATTTAGGAAATGGTTTGAATAGTTATAAATAGTCAAAATGGTTATAAATAGTTTAAATAAACTTTTAATAGTCAAAATACTCTAGAATAGTTAATATAGATTTTAAAATAGTTGAACAGATTTAAAATAGATTAAATATAATTAAAATAGATTAAATAGCTTTAAAATATATTAATTAGATTTAACACAGGTTAAGATGGGTTAATTAGCTTAAATAAATTAAATGGTTTAAAATAGATTAAATTGATTTAATATAGTTAATATAGGTTAAAATAATTTAATAATTTGAAAATCTTTAATTTTAGAATCTTTATAATAATATATTTTAAAACGGTTTATTTTTGGAAACATGAATTTGGAATTTGTTTAAATTTAACTATTCGTTTTATTTCAATATATCTGGACCCTTTCACATTTCCAAATCACTAAACCCAATTTCACAATTCAACTCGCAATAAAATTATTAAATTTTTTATTACTTCCAAACCATGTTTGAAATATCAATTTAACTCACTCACATTCCAATATATTTCAAAGTTATATTTCAAATGGTTCAATAACTCAATTTCGTTTAATCCCATTTATACCCAAAATTCAACTTAAAATTTTAAATCTAATTTCTTTAAAAAATACCTTTAACAATTCAAATTTCAACATAACTTGATTTTTAATAATAATTCAAATATAAAGCAATTTTATTTCAAAATATCATTCAATTAAATTCAAAAATTTAGGGATTTAAAATCATTAATTTAACCAATCCGGTGTCTGTATATACTTATATACCCTAGAGTCAAGTGATACGAATATTTATCATTTCAATCCACAATTTACAATTTTACGGTTATATATCATTTCAACCGCAACCCCGAATTTAATAATAAAATCCATAAAATCGCTCGAGTCTATCATTTCAACCCATAACGATTTTTTCCTAATCTATATATCATTCGGGTATGTATCATTTCAACCCATAGGGAACTTGCAGTTATAACAATAAAATACAACATCCATTCATCCAATACAAACAATCAAACATTCATCACAATCGTCACCCAAATCGATCAATAAACATCAATAGATAATAGGTTATCATTTACAGGTAATTAACTGGTAATTTAAATTCAATAGTAAATTAAATGACAATTTAGTTCAAAGTAAATTCAAATTAACTAGAATGATGATTTAACAAACCAAAAAGCCATAAATAAATTTCTAATCACATTATAAATCAATTTAACCAAGTTGTGAATGGGTCAAAACACTCACCTTTGGATTCAAATCGATTTGAAATTCAAAATAGGGCCCAAATTTGAGCTCGCTCGAAATCCGTCCAAACCAGCGTCAAAAGGTCAGAAATTCCAATACGATCTCGGTGGATCAAACCGCGCATGAATTGGACCTCGTATGTAAAAGTTATAATCATTAGAAGATTAAACGATTTAAATAAGAAGATAATTAAAATAAATAAAATATCACACTTCACCCTGTTTTTCCAGGCTCTAACCCTAGGCCACCAAACACACGCACGCGAGCAGCAATCCACTGCCGCCATCCACAACGCACGCGCCACCGACATCGATCACCAGCGCTGCTCTTGCCCAAGCCGACGCTCCACTAGGAGGATTCCACGACCAACCCTACCACCATTGGTTGCGAAAACGACAGCAGCTGCCGCCTTGAAATTCTAGACCCAATCGAATTATATCAGCTAATCCAACTGTCACTTCGTCAAACAAACCCCACCGATGCACTGCATGCGACGATCTCCACAACCTGTAACTTCGATTCGTCGACCGGACAAAGTTAATCGTGACACTATGGACTGTCGAGAATAAATCACCCAATTTCGGCTGCACAGCAACCCAGATCGATAAACAAACTATTTGACAGACGCTCGTCGAGAGCTTCAAATTGATATATAATTCGATATAGTTTGAGGAGTTTGAATTTTGGATTTGGATTTGATTTTTAATTTGCAATTTGGAATTGCTATGTCTGCCATTGGAATGAGGAGCTGGGAACGAAATATACGTATAAAAAAATGAAAATAAGAAGTAGCTAGGGTTTATAACGAGCTATTAATAGGTAAATCAGAAATAGAAATGAATGGATGAGATTTGATTTGGAAGCTGAATGATAAACGACCCGAAAAGCTCCTTCTATCTCCGGGACAAAAATGGATCATCCCATATATCAGAATAGATGTTTTTAATGATTTCAAATTCAGTGGAATAGGTTTCAAGTCCTAATTCCATCGTATGAAGAAGTTATGCCAAAATCAGCTTATTTCTTATTGATTTCAATTGATTTCTAGGCGTTTCGAATCCGTACGATCGAACGACAAGTGTAATGACCCGCAAATCTGTACCTCTTGAGTCAACACTATTCTACATCAATCAACTCAAGATGAACAGAAATACGATCCACTTGGATTAAAGAAGAAGAGGTAGAAGAAGAAAATAGAAAAACAACATCAGAATCTAACTATCGCAGAAGAATAAAATATAATAGATAATAAATGATCTTTACACAAAAAATTACATCTGTTTTATACATACAACATCAGAATACATCATCAGAGTTCAACAACATCAATAACATACAACTGGACAGTCATATAAACCTGTCCTCAAAACTGAATACACAGCGGAATAACAATCAAGTACGAAAGTACGTATCGCCATCCAGCTCATCTCCTGAGCTCCACAGTGTCACGCCCCACCTCTATGCTCGCAATAACAAAGAGTATTAAAGGAAATACTGTCTGTTATCACGAAGAATAAGGCTGGATAGTAGCGGCCATCCGTAGTTAGGCCTTACACTAGTATTGGTTATCTCGATAGGAGTGGTATATATTTTTATTTTTCATCTCATATTTATTAACACCCATCGACATACCCAATTCTAGTATAAAACGAACTACGATGGTTCATAATAGTTTAGGACAATATATATAATAATAACACAGATAAAGTAAATGCGGAACACAGATATAACAGGAAGTCTCATATATATATATATATAACTGATGTCAGTTGATATACATGTGATATAATACATATGATACAACTACAACTGTCGACTCTGGAAGTTACATATACAAGTACATTATCGTGAATAATATATATGAATATACAACATCCTATTCAATGACAACATTTACTCCAAAAATATGAGAAGACTTCATAACTCTAGCAGCAACCCAAAGTAAGATATCAACAACCTGTAAATACTCGGTCTGACCCGAGTATTACATTCAAAAGAAAATAATACACGGGTCAGTCTAATTCAAACTCAGTTATTAGTGCACAGAAGCAATAATAATTAAATAATGAGTAGACGACAGTCACAATAAATCTCGTATATCCGATCCTTAAATAAAGAAATCGGATAACGATAAATATAACACGTAACAGTGTTAAACAACAAATCAGCGAATTAAACCAAATCAGAATACAATTCAGAATATTGAATTGAATAAACAAAACAGTTCAAACCATTGAAATATCAATTAAAATATTAATTCGGGTAGGGCTGCAATACACGCACGCGTGCACTGCCTCGCCACTACAGCATATGGAATATGCAAAAGGTCAATAAATCGAAACGAAATAGAATATCATAAAAGCCATGCCGCGTGGCTGCAGTTCACGCTTGCGTGCACTGCCTTGCCACTATAGTGATGATGTACCCAAATATCAACGAACCAAAATCAATAAAGGTTCAACTATCAATTAAAATTATCGATACTGTATGGCTGCAGTGCACGCACGCGTACACTGCCTCGCCACAACAACATATACAGAAATAGCAACAAGGCACAAAGGCCAATACACAAGAATTCATAGTGCAAACAAGTGCAATAAGCAAGTGGCAGCAGTGGAAAGCTTCAACCCAGTGAGTTGAAGTGGTTGACTATCTCAAGCAACAACAACCCAACAAGTTCGAACAAGGCAGAGAAATGCCAAAGTGGTCAAGAAAAGGTGACAACAACTGCAGCCAAAAACATAAAACAGTGGTGCAGGTACAAAATAGAAGGAGGGTGAGGGCACCAAGATATGGCACCACCTCACACCACCATATGAATGCAATGGTGACCAGATGCAATGAAGACAAGGCATCAATGCAAGGCAACAGTTCCTAACAAGTGACCAAATGCGAAGGTAGATAAACAGTTCAACATGACTCAAAGCATAAGTGGTGAACCAAATAGTGGATGTTCAAACATTAATGCAGCAACCCATCAGGGAATCAGGGAAGGCAATTTGACACGGTTACAAGGTCAATGCAATGGAAAGCACAACAGACTCAAAGAAGAATAAAACTGGGTCAAGCAAGGGCAACAACAAGTGACACAAATGTACATGACTGCACAGTACAACCACCACACAATGCAAGTAGGTCAAGTCAAAGACTCAACACGGCTGCAGTTCAATGTCAACCGCAATGCGTCATGTATCAGCTCCAAAACAATTGCATACATCAAGTAGTACTAGTCTCGAGCCCATGGCAGTGCAAACCAAAAATGCAACTGCAACTTACATGGGGAGTGACAAAGTAAAATGAGCTAGAGTGCTACTAAGAAATGAATAAGGCAAGCCAACATCAGTGACAGCGCCTCAACAATGAAAAGGCCAGGCAACATAAAGAAAATTTAAAGCATCGGGGAACAGAGGTAAGGCTCATGTCATGCTAGATTCATACGAACCAACCATGCAGCTGATTCAAATAATGTCAACAACGTGATAGAAAAATAGTGACACAGCATAGCATAGTGCAACACAGGCATAAGCTACACAACAGATGCAACTGGCATCAACATGTATACAGACATGAACTAGTAACCAATGTACAAGTATCACAATCAAGAAACAGGTGCAGTGCCGAAGCAAATGACAAATATATTGCTTTTTCAAAACAAATACGGTACAGTGCAAACCCATGAATGCAGAGTGAAACTACAACAGAGAGTGCCGAGGTTATCCAAATCATAAACATAAGGGTCGAAGGATAACCAATCGTCGAACAGCCCAAAATCATCACCACAGAATCAAAACCAAACTAATTAATTAAATTGAAAAAGGCAGAAAAGACATAGTGGCCAAAACAGCAAGTATAGAGGAACAAGATCAACACCAAAAATCAAATGACCGAAATCAAAATAAAAGCAGTGTCGTAATGGCCATGAAAACAAACCAAGTCAAAATCATCAACGTCGAACAAATTAAACTGCGGAATAAATCAATTAACAAATTCGCTAATTATAGAATGAATTAGAAGTGAGTGAAATGAAATCACTCACCTTGGTTTCGAAGAACCCCAATTCAAGCGGCCGAAACAAAGAGAAGGCCATCAATTAGAAGCAACCGAGAGATCACTGAAGAGAGCAACGAACATTCGAAATCGGCATTCACGAAATTCGCGAAGCCCTAATTTCTACGAAAGAGGGCCGCCATTATTATCGTTGCTTTTAGCTTTAGGGTTATGAATAAAATGAATAAGGGGATTGGTATTCGTTATTATCACGGCACCAAGGCATTGCAAACGTGGGCCAAGACTTAGAATTGTAAAAATCACATATTCACCTAACCAATTTTTAAACGAATTTACAACAGATTAAAACACCAACAAAAATTAACCACTAAGTTAATCGTCATTTGACGATGATAAATTTTCACAAAATCACGGGTTGTTACAGACTCCCCTCCTTATAAAAATTGCGTCCCCGCAATTTTCATAATTAAGGTCGTCTCTAACAATAAATTTTCTAATATAAACTGGTTAAGCTAGAAAATGAAGGCAGAGAATTCAAACGTCAAAGAAATCTTTTAATTTCAATAAAAGAAATTCAAAATTCTCAACAAAATCTAACTATCAATAGATAGAAAACAACAAAGGCCTAATTATAAAAAAACGATAATCAAATCAACAAATCTTCGATTATCAAAAACGATAATCAAATCAACAAATATTCGATTATCAAAAACGATAATCAAATCAACAAATCTTCGATTATCAAAAACGATAATCAAATCAACAAATATTAGATTATCAAAAATGATAATCAAATCTCAAATCAACCAATATTCGATTATCAAAAACGATAATCAAATCTCAAATCAACTAATATTCGATTATCAAAAACGATAATCAAATCAACAAATATTCGAATATCAAAAACGATAATCAAATCAACAAATATTCGATTATCAAAAATGATAATCAAATCAACCAATATTCGACTATCAAAAATGATAATCAAAACAACAAAAATTCGATTATCAAAAACGATAATCAAATCAACAATTATTTGACTATCAAAAACGATAATCAAATCAACAAATATTCGATTATCAAAAATGATAATCAAATCTCAAATCAACTAATATTCGATTATCAAAAACGATAATCAAATCTCAAATCAACTAATATTCGATTATCAAAAACGATAATCTAATCAACAAATATTCGATTATCAAAAATGATAATCAAATCAACAAATATCCGATTATCAAAAACGATAATCAGAACTCATATCAACAAATATTCGATTATCAAAAACGATAATCAAATCAACAAAAATTCGATTATCAAAAACGATAATCAAATCAACAAATATTCGATTATCAAAAACGATAATCAAATCAACAAATATTCGATTATCAAAAATGATAATCAAATCTCAAATTAACCAATATTCGATTATCAAAAACGATAATCAAATCTCAAATCAACTAAAATTCGATTATCAAAAACGATAATCAAATCAACAAATATTCGATTATCAAAAACGATAATCAAATCAACAAATATTCAATTATCAAAAATGATAATCAAATCAACCAATATTCGATTATCAAAAACGATAATCAGAACTCATATCAACAAATATTCGATTATCAAAAACGATAAACAAATCAACAAATATCCGATTATCAAAAACGATAATCAGAACTCATATCAACAAATATTCGATTATCAAAAACGATAATCAAATCAACAAATCTTCGATTATCAAAAACGATAATCAAATCAACAAATATTCGATTATCAAAAACGATAATCAAATCAACAAATATTCGATTATCAAAAATGATAATCAAATCTCAAATCAACCAATATTCGATTATCAAAAACGATAATCAAATCTCAAATCAACTAATATTCGATTATCAAAAACGATAATCAAATCAACAAATATTTAACCAAATCAACCAATGTTCGATTATCAAAAATGATAATCAAATCAACAAAAATTCGATTATCAAAAACGATAATCAAATCAACAATTATTCGATTATCAAAAACGATAATCAAATCAACAAATATTCGATTATCAAAAATGATAATCAAATCTCAAATCAACTAATATTCGATTATCAAAAACGATAATCAAATCTCAAATCAACTAATATTCGATTATCAAAAACGATAATCTAATCAACAAATATTCGATTATCAAAAACGATAATCTAATCAACAAATATTCGATTATCAAAATTGATAATCAAATCAACAAATATCCGATTATCAAAAATGATAATCAGAACTCATATCAACAAATATTCGATTATCAAAAACGATAATCAAATCAACAAAAATTCGATTATCAAAAACGATAATCAAATCAACAAATATTCGATTATCAAAAATGATAATCAAATCTCAAATCAACCAATATTCGATTATCAAAAACGATAATCAAATCTTAAATCAACTAATATTCGATTATCAAAAACGATAATCAAATCAACAAATATTCGATTATCAAAAACGATAATCAGAACTCATATCAACAAATATCCAATTACCTGCAGATAATTGGATGCAACAAATATCTAGAATCAATTAAGATAACTAGAAAATCAACATAAAAGGTGGATCGATCCCAACAAATGGCGAGTTTTAGCTACGCCGCACGTGCATCAACATATGGCCGAAGCCTACCAAGTACCCAACATAATTTTGGCGCCCAACATATGACCCGAAGGTCCAACATATGACCCGAAAGTCCGGTACTGGTATTGACCCGAAGGTCCAACATATGACCCGAAGGTCCAACATAGTGGCTCGAAAGCACACGAAAATCATCATATATTCAATTAACGAGTCCGGAATTAACCGAAATAGCAAACACACATGTCCCGTACCACGTGTTTTACTAAATCGTTTGATTCTCTTCATCGTTTCCTTGAACGTGTAAATTGTGTATTCCAAAATAACATTTCACATTCTCAAGCGGACAAGTCCAGAATTAAGCGAATCAGTAAAAGAGAGGGGTCATAATCCTCGATTTTTCTAAAACGTTTAAGTCACTTTCTCATTCTTTTGAAAACGCAAAATGCAAACTTCTGAAAAAAAATTTATTTATTTTATAAAAGTAATAATTTACATTCTCAAACGAACAAATCCGGAATTAAGCGAATCAGTAAAAGAAAGGGGTCATAGTCCTCGATTTTGCTGAAACGTTTAAATCACTTCCTCATTCTTTTAAAAACGTAAACTGAAAAATTTTGAAAACAATTTTTATTTTTAAAACGCTTTTTATAATCACGTGGTTAAATCAGCAACATAAGTAGAACTTCAACAAGGAAATGGTACTTCTCAAAACAACATAAAACTAATCTCAAAATCAGCATTGCGGGATAACCGCTTGAAAATCCACTTTAAAATTTGACGGTTACTGAAGTCAAAGCGACAGTAAATTTTAAACGTCAAAATCTCATCAAAATGATTCACATCGAAATACAATATCAGTGAATTTTCATTCATTAAAATGTCAACAAAACACCTTGCTTCAAAATATAGCATTGGTGTAAAAATCCCGTTATAATAATAACGGCAACAAAATACGTTTCATAACCAAGCATCGGTTCAACATAAAATTAATGCAGTAACGTGCAACATAAATTTGCACATATACCGCAAAATGAACAAAGAAATCATTCTATTATATCTTCAATAAAGATATTTTAAAACAGCAGCAATCTAATCAGATATGATTAGCATCAAAGAAAACCAACAAGAAGTTTCAACAAATAAAATCCACTGGTTAACAACATAATGAAATTAAATTCATTTTCATATTTTGATTTTTAAATTAAATTAATTATCAGCTGTACACAGCGAAGACGGTCTCATTGTTTCCGCTGCGCACTCTGGTAAACAGAACACAATCAATCAAATCATCAAAGCATAATTTCACTTTTATTTTTAACTAAAGATATTTAAAAATTTCATCAGAATTTTAAAACTTTAGTTTTGACTCAAAGCACATAAAACATCGACAAATAGTTGTAACACATGTTCCATCTAAGTTATGTTTTATATTATGTCCATAAACCCCAAGCTCTGATACCAACCGTCACGCCCCACCTCTATGCTCGCAATAACAAAGAGTATTAAAGGAAATACTGTCTGTTATCACGAAGAATAAGGCTGGATAGGAGCGGCCATCCGTAGTTAGGCCTTACACTAGTATTGGTTATCTCGATAAGAGTGGTATATATTTTTATTTTTCATCTCATATTTATTTACTCCCATCGACATACCCAATTCTAGTATAAAACGAACTACGATGGTTCATAATAGTTTAGGACAATATATATAATAATAACACAGATAAAGTAAATGCGGAACAAAGATATAACAGGAAGTCTCATATATATATATATATTACTGATGTTAGTTGATATACATGTGATATAATACATATGATACAACTACAACTGTCGACTCTGGAAGTTACATATACAAGTACATTATCGTGAATAATATATATGAATATACAACATCCTATTCAATGACAACATTTACTCCAAAAATATGAGAAGACTTCATAACTCTAACAGCAACCCAAAGTAAGATATCAACAACCTGTAAATACTCGGTCTGACCCGAGTATTACATTCAAAAGAAAATAATACACGGGTCAGTCTAATTCAAACTCAGTTATTAGTGCACAGAAGCAATAATAAATAAATAATGAATAGACGACAGTCACAATAAATCTCGTCTATCCGATCCTTAATAAAGAAATCGGATAACGATAAATATAACACGTAACAGTGTTAAACAACAAATCAGCGAATTAAACCAAATCAGAATACAATTCAGAATATTGAATTGAATAAACAAAACAGTTCAAACCATTGAAATATCAATTAAAATATTAATTCGGATAGGGCTGCAGTACACGCACGCGTGCACGGCCTCGCCACTACAGCATATGGAATATGCAAAAGGTCAATAAATCGAAACGAAATAGAATATCATAAAAGCCATGCCGCGTGGCTGCAGTTCACGCTTGCGTGCACTGCCTTGCCACTATAGTGATGATGTACCCAAATATCAACGAACCAAAATCAATAAAGGTTCAACTATCAATTAAAATTATCGATACTGTATGGCTGCAGTGCACGCACGCGTACACTGCCTCGCCACAACAACATATACAGAAATAGCAACAAGGCACAAAGGCCAATACACAAGAATTCATAGTGCAAACAAGTGCAATAAGCAAGTGGCAGCAGTGGAAAGCTTCAACCCAGTGAGTTGAAGTGGTTGAATATATCAAGCAACAACAACCCAACAAGTTCGAACAAGGCAGAGAAATGCCAAAGTGGTCAAGAAAAGGTGACAACAACTGCAGCCAAAAACATAAAACAGTGGTGCAGGTACAAAATAGAAGGAGGGTGAGGGCACCAAGATATGGCACCACCTCACACCACCATATGAATGCAATGGTGACCAGATGCAATGAAGACAAGGCATCAATGCAAGGCAACAGTTCCTAACAAGTGACCAAATGCGAAGGTAGATAAACAGTTCAACATGACTCAAAGCATAAGTGGTGAACCAAATAGTGGATGTTCAAACATTAATGCAGCAACCCATCAGGGAATCAGGGAAGGCAATTTGACACGGTTACAAGGTCAATGCAATGGAAAGCACAACAGACTCAAAGAAGAATAAAACTGGGTCAAGCAAGGGCTACAACAAGTGACACAAATGTACATGACTGCACAGTACAACCACCACACAATGCAAGTAGGTCAAGTCAAAGACTCAACACGGCTGCAGTTCAATGTCAACCACAATGCTTCATGTATCAGCTACAAAACAATTGCATACATCAAGTAGTACTAGTCTCGAGCCCATGGCAGTGCAAACCAAAAATGCAACTGCAACTTACATGGGGAGTGACAAAGTAAAATGAGCTAGAGTGCTACTAAGAAATGAATAAGGCAAGCCAACATCAGTGACAGCGCCTCAACAATGAAAAGGCCAGGCAACATAAAGAAAATTTAAAGCATCGGGGAACAGAGGTAAGGCTCATGTCATGCTAGATTCATACGAACCAACCATGCAGCTGATTCAAATAATGTCAACAACGTGATAGAAAAATAGTGACACAGCATAGCATAGCGCAACACAGGGATAAGCTACACAACAGATGCAACTGGCATCAACATGTATACAAACATGAACTAGTAACCAATGTACAAGTATCACAATCAAGAAACAGGTGCAGTGCCGAAGCAAATGACAAATATATTGCTTTTTCAAAACAAATACGGTACAGTGCAAACCCATGAATGCAGAGTGAAACTACAACAGAGAGTGCCGAGGTTATCCAAATCATAAACATAAGGGTCGAAGGATAACCAATCGTCGAACAACCCAAAATCATCACCACAGAATCAAAACCAAACTAATTAATTAAATTGAAAAAGGCAGAAAAGACATAGTGGCCAAAACAGCAAGTATAGAGGAACAAGATCAACACCAAAAATCAAATGACCGAAATCAAAATAAAAGCAGTGTCGTAATGGCCATGAAAACAAACCAAGTCAAAATCATCAACGTCGAACAAATTAAACTGCGGAATAAATCAATTAACAAATTCGCTAATTATAGAATGAATTAGAAGTGAGTGAAATGAAATCACTCACCTTGGTTTCGAAGAACCCCAATTCAAGCGGCCGAAACAAAGAGAAGGCCATCAATTAGAAGCAACCGAGAGATCACTGAAGAGAGCAACGAACATTCGAAATCGGCATTCACGAAATTCGCGAAACCCTAATTTCTACGAAAGAGGGCCGCCATTATTATCATTGCTTTTAGCTTTAGGGTTACGAATAAAATGAATAAAGGGATTGGTATTCGTTATTATCACGGCACCAAGGCATTGCAAACGTGGGCCAAGACTTAGAATTGTAAAAATCACATATTCACCTAACCAATTTTTAAACGAATTTACAACAGATTAAAACACCAACAACAATTAACCACTAAGTTAATCGTCATTTGACGATGATAAATTTTCACAAAATCACGGGTTGTTACACACAGCATCTTTTCCTGTATTCTATAATACTCGGTCTGACCCGAGCATTATAGTGAAATAACACCCGAGTCAGTCTGGAATATCAGCGAGAGAAAACCACACTCAACTTGATTATTAAAGTTTCAAAATACTTTGAACAAAAGCATCTCGTAAGACCACGCAACAAATAAACATGTCGGGTTTTTACCTTACAATAGCCAAAACATTTTCTATCAAAATCCTCTGATATTATAATAGTGTCTAGAGAAAGTAAAATAGAATCTAGCTGAAAAGCTTGCATCTCACATTTCGGCAATAGTTGGGCACAATCAAAACCGTACAGGTGCGTAGGGAGAATGGATTTCCAACTAATGACTAGGCACTGGGGTACCACCTGTCACAGTACGTGGTCTAGATCACTGTACCGAGGATTACTACCAATCCCCTGCAACATAAGGCCGAGACTTCCCCTTACTGGATAATCCCGAATAAGATAACTCCACGGTTGGGATCAGCAACCGCACCACTAAGCCGAATAAAAGGGACATCTAGACAGGGATGACCTCACCCTAATGGGTGCTACCCACTTAGCTTTGCTGCATAACCCTTGATTTTCAATCATTCCCAGTGGATAAGGCTCGAGGCTAAGCGTTACCTTTTAGAACATATCACTTAGAATGCTCATCGTCCACCTGACAATGTTCCGAAAGCATTCATCCATACAAGTCCGTCCCGGATTCGAATGGAACCAAAGGCACTACTCCTACTACATCCATTTTAGAATCACCTCAGGATTAGTAGCGACTAGCCCTTGCACTTCACTGCTCCACCTTCGAATCCAAACTCTTGTTTTCCATATGAAAACGTTCAAACCGGATCGAAGTGGTTTTCAGGAAAATAAATCCCGATGCCGGTCTCTTCGAAACGATCAGCGCATTGGCCAATATTGATATCGGTTATTTAGCTATCAATTTACATTCTTAAACAACCATCAAACATAAATAATTTCCGCAAATTATCTATTAATCTCAAAATATCTTCACAAGATATATTTCCACCTTTCAAACCTTTCTAAAAACAGATTTTAACCCATCTTCCTTTCACGGAATAAATTTCTCATATATTTTCTATTTCCACTGAAATCACCAAGTACAAATGATTTAAAACACTTATTATAAAATATTCTTTAAAACATTTAAATTAAAATTACATTAATACTTATTCAAAATATATACTTTAAGAATATTTATAATAAAACTACTTTGTACGATATAAAACTAAATTTCTAACCTTTAAAACATAATACCAAGCCACCTTTAAATAATTACTGCTATAATGAATTAGAAAAGTATACTTACTTCAAAATTTAAACATTTAGAAATAATAACTTTTCTAAACCATACCTTTAAAACAACTTAAACTTTCAACAAAATTTGCTTCGAAAACGTACTTGGCTATCCAAGGAAATACACTTCTCTTTCACATCCTTTTAAAATAAATCACTATTTATTTTCAAACAAATTTACCCATTCCTTTAATAAATTCTCACCGTGAATTTATTCCTCCAAATATCCACTGATATATTACTTCACTTTTATAAACCAGTTTATACATTTCTTAGTCTCACTTCCCCTTTTAAAATTCCAATTTCAACACTTAAATCAATTTTGAAATTGACTTCCAAATTACTCCATTTTGAAATAAATTCCTTTACTTACTCAATTTATTTCAAAATCCATTAACTTCAGATTTTATTTCTTAATTATGATTTAAAGTCCCTTTTAACTGAAAATACCAATTTCATATTTCCCAAATTCCTTCTTTATCATTCCCAATAATTTAAATCTTAAATCTTAAAGAAATACTTTATTTCTTTAAATAATACACTTGAGTTTAAAATTTATTATCTTCCTGTGTATTCAAAATCCCCTTTGTATATTCGGAATTTATATATTAAAAAGTTTAAAATCACTTTTATTCTTTTACAGTTCATTCTTAAGTTTATTCAATTTTCTATAATTATTTGACCTAAAAATTCCCTCTTTTATTTTCTTTTCAAGAATCCAATTCTATATATTTTGATAACTCAGTGTACCGAAATATATATTCAAGCAAACCATAGCATTCAATATTCCAATTACCAATATGATTCATCATAGAATATCAAATATTCATAACACAGAATATTAAGCAGTCTAAATAATTTTGAGGAATTCAATTGGATCCCTCCAACCTGTTTCCCTACATCCAATATGTTAGCACAATACCAATTCCACTTCGAGGTGGAATATCGTGGTATATGGGATTAATATAATATCATCCGCTATTAAGCGGCGCATAGGGTTTCATCCGCTATATAATGCGGGAAATCAATCACTCCAATATATACTATATATATACTACTATATATAATATAGCACATCAAATCAATTCAATCATTCAACCAATTATTTAAATTTAATCATTTAAATTTAAATAGCAATTCAGAAGAGTGAGATTAACTCACCTTTGATTTTGTTTGCAACCTAATTCAAATCACCTTGTTTTCTTCATGATTTCAGACCTTGTATAAGCAAATTACATATCTTATTAATCACCGAGGTAATTAAATTTTGTTTTTAAATTAAAATTGACTTAAAATTTTAAATTGTTAAGGCTAATTAAACTTTCCCTTAGAAACCACATCCGATATATAAAATGATCTATAAGATTTCGAAAATCCAATTTTTATATACGTTTTCAATTCAAAACATTTAAAATCCCTGTTCTCATAAATCTTAAGTATTTATATTCCGGTTTAATCATGATTGTACTAACAGTATATAACTTCATTTTAACAGTATATAACTTCATTTTATTTTTATTCCTTTCCAACTAGAAAATTTATGTTTTATATAAATTCTTATATTTTTCCAAAATCTATAAAAATTTCTGTTTTACCTATATGAAAATTAAATCAAGATTAACTTAACATTTAAAACAAACGGCTTAACAGACCAAGTTACTTTACTTTAAAAACCTTATCCATATATACTTTATTATTTATCTATACATATTCAAACCTGTATGAATATTTTCTGCTGGATTTTTTTTCTGTTGTAAATAAAAATTTAAAAGAAAAAAACTAATACCTCACAGCTTCTAACAAACCTACCCATCACCTACTCGCGATGCGACAACTCCCAGACCCAACTCATCGCCAACCACCCCTGCATCGCTTCGACCCCGAACCCAGCACCTACGATCCTCTGTCGAAATTGAATCCAGGCTATGAGCTCCACCTTCAAGCCTTGCGAAAATGAGAATCGCATCGCTCAGATCTGAACGCCGCTCAGTCCTTACGAACTCCCTCCTTGCGGCGGCCTCGGCCTGGAACCAATTGCGCCTCACTCGTGACTTAAAACTCTACCGCGAGAAAATCCATGGCAATTGCCGCCATCGGGGTCGAGCATAATCGCCTAAGGATGCCAGTCGTCCACGTGATTTATAAATTTTTTTTCTTGGCTGACGATTTTGATTTTGATTGTGTTACTGAAGGAAAAGAGAAAGAAGGGGAAGGGGAAATTGTTTTTAATCCGTAGGCTTTCTCGTTTTTGTTTGCTTCATCTACTGATTTGCGCTAACTTTTTTAGTTGTCTTATTAAAAAAGAAAGTGTGTTAGAGAAGGCAGCTTAGGCTGCTACAGTGACATGAGATGAAAGCAAAAAGGTGTGATGTGAGAAGTATTACAGCTGAAAGGACTAGGGTATATAAATATATTTTAAATTGGATTCAAATTGTCTCGACTTACGTAGCTTAAAAATCGCGAACCCCTATCAAGGTGTGCCGCTAGCGTTTATAATGTTAAACCCCTATTTTGAACACAATGGAAAAGGTTTCGAGTCCTAATTCGATCGTATGAAGAAGAAAGCCTTTTGGATTTGTTATTATATTGAATTTCGATATAAATCTCAACACGTTTAATATCATACGCTCACACAAAAACTCCAATCACCATGAAATTTGAAATCCGATAATAAAACACTATTACGGATTCAGTGGAACTGGTTTCATCAAATTCCGAAACTATGCCTCGGAAGGCTATTTCTAAATATCAATTTAAACGATATTATTTCAGAACTGAACGAATCACAGTTAAATTCAATTATAAAACTTCTATTATCCTCAGCACTATCAATATAAATTTTACAAGCCTTCATATTATTTTTACCAGGCTTAAAACTGAAGATTCAATAACTTACCCGATTTTAGTTTATTAAATCCAATAACTAAATTGCTAATAATAATAATATTTGAAATTCAAGTTAAACTACCTTTCCAATATTCAAAATCAGTTAAATATTTTAATTTCAAGTATCCAAAAATTTCGGGTCGTCACATTTCTCTCCCCTTAAAAGAATCTCGTTCCTGAAATTACTAAGGCAGAAGAATGTCCCAAACCCACTAACTAACTAAAACATACTTAGCGAAAATCCCATATTCACTTTCGAATCCCTTAGTTTTCAACTAAACAATTAGTTTCAATTTCCATTTCCAAAATCCCTTGTTTCAATTCCAATTTGCAATCGTTTTGTCGCTAACAAAAATTTTTCCAAAACTTTTTCAAAAATTTTCTAACTCCCAAAATTTTAGAAATTTTTTGGCAGTCTCCTTTGTACAGAGGAGCTTTTGCAATTTGACAAGAGATATAAATATATATACATCGACCCATACGGTCGGAAGAACAAAAACAGTTCATATTTCCTATTTTTATTGTGTAGGCGTACCTCTATTTAGCATTTTTAAGCAAGCGGCTTATTATTTAGCAATTAGCGCGACCAAAATCTAGTCAAACGGCTTCCCGGCACCTGTACTTACTTAATTTAAACATGTAAGTGCCAAAATCATGTAATTTAACACATTTAACATATTTAACTAGCAAACATACAAGATTCTATAAGAAATGCAGGTTAAACAATATTTATAAGCAACTTATAAGGTTCTGACATTAACTTTAATTGTTAATTCGTATACAACTTCATTCAATTTAAATGGTTTGCAACTCAATTGCTTACATTCAATTAATTTTCAACCCAAACAAATCACATTTATTTCAATTGATTCCAAATCCAATTTTATTTACCCCTGCCAATTCATATAATTTATTTCGTTGAAGTCGAACGAATAATTTATTCTATGCAATTTGACGATATTCACTTAATAGAATATCCATTTTAGTTTTTATCCACATCCAATTGATTCCAACTCAGTTTATATTTATTTCCATCCATTTCTAGTTTATTCACCAACCATACATTTTAAAATCATTTCATTGAGCTTGACAACATTCGATTCTTATATTAATAACCACTTTCAAAATTAATTTAACTCGAACTTTTATTTAATGAACTTTCATTTTTTACTCGAAGTTGAGCTTCTAATTATTTTTAACTTAAGTTAATTTACTTCAATTTATTCCAACTTCAAAACTTAAGCTCACTTCATTTGCAAATAAATTTTCCTTTTCACTTTAACTTGATTCTGTTTCAATCAAATCTCATTTCAGTCTACAAATTTATTTGATTAGTTCTTTTGTTTCGTTAATTACAAATTTTAACTTCCAAATTCAATTCATTGACGACTCATTTAATTCAATTACCATTCTCATAATCCATTTAAATTTTTAATTCCATTCTCAATTCGTTAAAATAATATCCAAGGCCATATTTAATTCATCCATACTCGAATTGGACTTATTGCAACTCAAATCATTCTTATTTTAATCCAATTCCATAACAACTTTAATTCACGTTTAGTTCACTTACAGTTCCAAGTTGAATTTCTATTTATAACTTGGGTTTCTTTTACAAACCCATCATTAACTCAAATTTCAACTTTTATTTGTCCAACAAGTGTTCCATTTCCATATTAAATAATTAATTATCCAATTGGCTCACCTCCAATTTACAATTCAATCTATGATTTTTATCTTCAAAAATCACTTTATTACTTTGCTTGAGTTCAATCTAATTTATAATTCGAGTTTAGATTTCTATTTCACTTTCCAAAATACCGAATACATTTTATTTTGGCTTACTCCTTCTAATATCCAATTTCAGTTCATTTACTTACAATTATAAATTCATTTGTTCATTCACAAATTTATTTTCAACCAATAAATTTTATTTCCAAACATTAATTATTTTTAGTCCATTTGAACTAATTCTACACTTCATTTTACACAATTTCAAATCAAGCATTATCCAATATTCAAATTTCATTTCATTTGCATGCCATATAAATCAACAAGTTACTTACCAATTTCAATCTCAAAACGTTATTTGATACGGTCCAACTTGACTAATTTTCCATTCAAACTTAAGTTCAATGTTCAGTTTCGATTCTCTTTTTGCTTACAGTTTAAACTCATTTATTAATTCACAAATTCATTTCTAACTAATAAATTTTATTTCCTTAACTTATTTCATTTAGCCTACTTAGATTTATTTCATCACATTCACTTTTTATTTAACTTGGTTTAGTTACATTCTAATTTAATTCAAATTTTATGTTTCTATAAGTTCTTCAATTTATTTATCTTTCGTTTGCTAACTTATTTTAACCCACATAAATTAATTGGCTTACATTCTAACTTATTTTTGTTTTCTTATTTACTTTAAATTTTTAACCCTTCTCCAAGTTAAATTTTCTATTCTAAACAAAATTTCAAATTTTATTTAAGTTTCCAAACTTATTTACCATTCCATAAACATTTTTAATAAGTTTCCAGAGTTTCATCCAAATATTTCAAACCAACTCCAGAGTTTAAACCATTACTAAAATGTTCAAAATCCAATTTTGAAAAAATATATATCAAAATCAAACTATTTCTTTTCATTTTCAAAATCAAACCCAACTTGCAAACAAACATTAATCCAAAACATCCAGGTAGCAATCCCG
This sequence comes from Allium cepa, assembly GCA_030765085.1. Lineage (NCBI taxonomy): Eukaryota > Viridiplantae > Streptophyta > Magnoliopsida > Asparagales > Amaryllidaceae > Allium > Allium cepa. The sequence continues at coordinate 589,140,164 of CM060944.1, forward strand.
CTCTTGGAAACTCGAAAATTAATACCAACGATGTCGCGATCATCATCGGAATTATTTCCCAACGACCGAAAAGAGTATAGTGCTTTTATCACTTTAAAATCCCTTCAAATATTCCAAACTCTCCAGAGTTCAAATCCAATTCAAAAAAATTTCCCAAAATTCCAAATTCGAAATCCATCCAAAACATTACTCTGGAACTTCCACCACGATTTATTTCCAAATATTCCTCTGGAATTCTATTTCAAATTATAAATTACATTTACAATTCACACTTCAAATTTCATTCTACAAATGAATTTCTTTCCTTAACCATTGGTTATTTTTAATTTCTAGTTAAATTTCCACACAACAATGATAATAATTATCATTCCTAACATCCAAGCGACCAATAATTTTCAAAAACTTTTCTTTTATATCTGAAAATAATTTGGGGTAATATTATTTCATTTACCCTATTTGAAAACCATATTTTGTCAGTTTATCTCATTCAAGAGTTTAGGAATCCCTATCGATGACATGACATCCCACATATCGAAAGAATCCATAAACACTCAACAGATAAGTCAACACAATATAAAAACAATTTTTATATTCACTAACAAATACACACTCATATCTATTTATACACTCATGCTCATTATAGAGTACTACAGACTCTCTCTCTAATGAGTAATCCCCACGAGAGCCAAGGTCTCGCTTAACCTTCAGCTCTGATACCATTGTAATGACCCGCAAATCCGTACCCCTTGAGTCAACACTATTCTACATCAATCAACTCAAGATGAACAGAAATACGAACCATTTGGGTTAAAGAAGAAGAGGTAGAAGAAGAAAATAGAAAAACAACATCAGAATCTAACCATCGCAACGGAATAAAATATAATAGATAATAAATGATCTTTACACAAAAAAACTATATCTGTTTTATACATACATCACCAGAATACATCATCAGAGTTCAACAACATCAATAACATACAACTAGACTTTGACGCCCCACCTCTATACCCACGTTAGCCAAGGACACTACAGGGTAATGCCGTCAACTAACACGGAGAATAAGGCTGGTTAGGAGCACCATCTATAGCCTCGCTTTAACCATCTATTGAATACATCGACAATAATCATACACACCAGATCGACATATCCAATGAATACTTAAAACAAAACCATAGCTAGATGGAGGATCTATCAGAACAGAATATAACAACTCAAATGTAATATACATCACAGAACAGTAGATCATCATATACACATATATTGATACATAACAGAGTTTACAAACTGATACTCGTCAAGTGGTATAGCAAACCACAATATACAAACGATTCCAGATGAATACATATATCAGAGTTACAACAAAAAGGACTACACAAAAAGCTTTAACAAAAAGGAACAAGATGAATAGTCCATGCGGAAGCAAAATAGGCTAAGTCCAAATGCACCTAACCTGAAACATCTCGGTCTGACTCGAGTATAAAATACACAGGTCAGTCTAGCTAAACAAATCAGTTAGATAAACTGAACAACAGTAACCTGCAAGGTCACAAAGTATAATAAATATCTCTAAAAGAGATAACACAATCATCTAACAAAAGATGAATCATATCATAACAAGCCTCATATCATCGGCAACACAGAGAAACAATGGATAGGAATATCCCAAAACAAGCCATAAAGGCAAATAACAAATACCAATGAAGGTAACACAAGTTCCACAAGGCAATCGCTATAAATCATGTGGCTTAAAAAGACCAACACCGAAGGGCGATACCTAGGGAATATACATATCAATGAAAACAAAAGATTGCTCAAGCTCAGTACTGTATAAACAAGGATCCATGAGCTCGAAGACTCCAAACCCAAATATCACTCGAGCGGCTCATAAAGACCTAACTCCGAAAGCGACATTATTAGGGCAATAAACCCGAAGGCACAAACCCGAAGGTACAAACCCGAAGGCAACATACCCGAAGGCAACATACCCGAAGGCCACAAACCTGAAGGAGACAGTCCGAAGACACTATCCCAAAGGCAACAAACCATAGTGGTGAAGGTCCGGAGGCCCAGTACTGGACACCACTAACTGGCGGAATGTGTCATAACTCTCAAAAAGGAATCCGAAAAGTGGTAACGTGCGTCCCATAACCACTCGTTCTCACTAAACGGTTTACTATCCGTTAGTTAATTTCACACTCAAAGCAGTACAAAGTTTACCTCATCTCTTCGGTAAACCAGACCAAAAGTCAAAACAATCAATCAAATAGTTGGGGACTAATCGGAAAGATAAACGCATGGATTCATGGTCCGTGTTTAACCTAACCATTTAATCTCCCTTCCACTCCGCTCGAAGTACGAAATCGTGTGTGTTTAAATAGAATTTATAAATTGGAGAAACGAGCTTTTAATGTGATTAAGACGGATTATTTATGGAACCCGTGAATGAAGTTAAAATAAGTTATCAAAGCCAAAAGATGCAATGACAACAACTAAGAAACAACTTGAATCGATAAAATTTGGAAAGCCAATCAAAATGAGCAAAAATAGGCAAAATAGAAAAATAGGAGCAGGTCGGTCGACCGGACTTCCTGAGTCGGTCAGCTGACCTGATCCAGAGGCAGAAAAGTGCTCGGGGTAGCAGGTCGGTCGACCGGCCCAGGGGTTCGGTCGGCCGAACTGCAATTTTCTGCAGTTCCTGCCCTATTTCATCGAAGCACAAACTCTTCCAAAATGCAGCCGGTCGAGCAATGGACCTAAGGAGCCTTAGCCAATAGATACCCCAGCTCCATTAGCTCTCCGATTCGCCACCAAAAACATGTTCAAACATCAAAGTTAGGATCTTCAAAGAATTGAACCCAAACACTAAAAATTTGGATATTCACCAATTCAATCCAAACCAAAAGCAAGTGCATATGAATAAGTGTTAGGAATTCATACCCAACAATCAAAGATAGATATAAGCATAAATGCGAGATAAAAATCTCACCTAACATCAATAATATCAAGGGAAGTAGATGTGAGTTCAAAACTCACCTTTTATCTCAAAACAAAGAAGAAGAAGCTCAAACACAAGAAGGTGACTAACTACTCTTCACTTCAACTCTACAAGCTTCAATCTAAGAATAAAACACATATTTCCTAAGTTAGGTTTAGGAAACTTTCTGAAATTGAAGGAGAAAGAGTTGGAGAAGATGAAGAGAGGACTTACCAATAGCTTCCCTTTGATTTTGGAGCAAGAATTCAAGTTGCAAGAAAACTAGGGCTTGGAATTTCTAATTCCCATTCTCTTCCCCCATTTTCAGTTTTTAGCTTAAGTTTTATGAAATGAAATAAGTGAGTGGAGAGGAGAGGGACTGAGTTAGGGTTAATTAGTTAGTTAGTGGGCTGAACCCAAACCCAAACCCAACTACAAAAAGTAGCAAAATTCAACTTACTCTAAACATATCAAAGGTTATACTCAAAAAGATCGCAAACCCCATTTTGGAACCAATGGAAGTGGTATCGAGCCCCAATTTGGCAGTTTGCAAAAAGTAACATTTCGGATCCAAAAATCCGCCTAGCGACACTATATTTAAATAAAACATTTAAATATAAATCGTTAAATATGCGGGTTGTTACAGATCTCCCCTCCTTACAAAATTGCGTCCCCGCAATTCCTAGAAACGATATTTGTAACAACTAGCTATATGCAACATTCAATAGAAAAGGAAATAAGCTTGAGATAAAAAGATATTCTCACCGTTGCCAAGCAAAGATAGAAAACCCGGATAAGATCGCTCGATATACTCTCTGGTTTCCCAAGTAAGTCATTGGGATTAGCGGACCATTGAATCTTAATTAGCGGCACGTCCTTGTTTTGAAGGTGTCGCACCTCCGTGGTAAGTACGCGAATAGGTTGCTGTACAATAGATAAGTCCGATGAGACCTCAAGCTCTTGCAAATCAGGAGACGCGATAACAGAATCCGACTCCCGAAGACACTTCCGAAGTTGAGAGACGTGAAACACGTCATGAATGCCAGATAAATGAGCAGGAAGTGAAACTCTATAAGCCACAGGGCCAATACGTTCAGTAATAGAAAATGGTCTTATAAAGCGAGGAGCCAATTTTCCAGTCGTAATAAAACGCATCACCCCTTTCAAAGGATAAACGCGAATAAGGACAAAATCACCAACTGAGAATTCGAGAGGCTTCCTACGGCTGTCCGCGTAGGATTTCTAGCGGCTCTGTGCCTCTTTCATTCTCAACCGAATAAGATCAATCTTCTCGGAAGAATCACGAACAAAATCTGGACCAAGAATAAGCTTCTCCCCAAATTCCAACCAACAAGAAGGTGATCGACTTGGCCTTCCATATAAAGCTTCGAAAGGATCCATACCGATACTAAACTGAAAACTATTATTGTAGGAGAACTCTACAAGAGGTAGGTGATCCTCCCAACTACCATCGAAATCAAAAATACAAATACGAAGAAGATCTTCCAAGATACGATTCGCTCGTTCTGTCTGTCCGTCAGACTGTGGATGATAAGCTTTGCTAAAATTAAGCTTTGTTCCCAAAGCTAGCTGAAGACTCTGCCAAAAATACTCGTGAATAAGGGATCATGATCACTCGTAATGGAACTAGGAACACCGTGAAGTCTCACGATTTCCTTGACATACGACTTAGCCAAATGCGAAGTAGTCCTATTAGACTTAATAGGAACAAAATGAGCAGACTTAGTGAGGCGGTCAACAATAACCCAGATACTAGAATGGCCCGATCTCGAACGAAGTAGGCCGTCAATGAAATCTGATCCCATTTCCACAATGGAATCTCTAGAGGCTGAAGAAGACCTGAAGGACGCTGATGTTCGGCCTTAACACGCTGACAAGTTATGCAATTACTCACATAACTCGCCACATCGCGCTTCATGCCTTCCCAATAATAAAGACGACGCATATCGGCATACATCTTACTACTACCAGGATGAATAGTATACTTAGAACGGTGACAATCATCAAGAATGTCATGCCTAAGTGCAAAATCAGAAGACACAAAAAGACGGTTTTTCTTGCGAAGACACCCATGAGAATCAGTGCAGAAATCCCGCAACGCCTCATCACAGGATCCAGACTCACAAAGCTGAATAAGATGCAACAAATTAGGATCACGCCGTTGAGCATCGGCAATACGATCCAACAAAATGGGACGAGCTCCCAAACTAAATAACAGAATAGGAGAATCAGAAGATGAACCTCGATCACGAATTTCACAAAAAGATAGAGTCTCAAGAATATCCCATTCGGCAAGCATCAAAGAAACTACAGCCGAATGTTTGCGACTAAGCGCATCAGCAACACGATTTCCCTTTCCAAGGGTATACTGGATATCAAAGTCATAGGAAGTAAGAAACTCGAGCCAACGCTGTTGTCTCATATTGAGTTCCTTCTGAGTGAACAAATACTTCAAGGATTTATGATTGGTATATAGAATGAAGCCCTCGCCCAATAAATAGTGTCGCCAAATCATCAAGGCGAAGACAATGGCGGCTAACTCAAGATCATGAGTGGCATAGCGAACTTCACTCGGACGCAGTTGCCTAGAAGCATAAGCAACTACCTGATCCTTCTGCATAAGAACAACACCGAGACCACTACCACAAGCATCGGTGTAGACAACAAGATCATGATTCCCCTCGGGAACCACCAAAATAGGAGCATTAGTGAGAAGTTCCTTCAATGTCTGAAAGGAAGCTTCCACTTGTCAGACCAAATAAAACGAATGCCTTTCCGAGTAAGGCTGGTGAGAGGAAGCACAACACGGAAAAAATCCTTAATGAACCGACGGTAATAACCCGCAATCCAAGGAAACTACGAATCTCATGAACATTCTCAGGCCTCTTCCAATTCTAGATGGCTTCGATCTTTGAGGGATCGACAGGAATGCCATCGGAAGATACAACATCGCCTAAGAACTTAACCCTATTCTCCCAAAAATGACATTTGGAGAATTTGGCTCTAAGCTGATGGTGACGGAGGGTACTCAAGACAATTCTCAAGTGATTAGCATGCCCAGCTTCAGACTTAGAATAAACAAGGATGTCATCAATAAACACAAGGACGAACTTATCGAGATATTCTCGGAATACTCGATTCATGAGATCAACAAAGAAAGCAGGAGCGTTCGTCAACCCGAACGGCATAACGAGCCACTCAAAAGAACCATAACGAGTGCGGAAAGCTGTAAGAGGTATGCTATCCTCCGCGACTCGTAACTGGTGAAAACCCGTGGCAGGGTCAAACTGAGAAGAGACCTTAGCACAACTCAACAGATCGAACATATCATCGATCCTAGGCAATGGATACCTATTCCTAATGGTTAACTCGTTAAGCTTGCGATAGTCAATGCAAAGCCTAAGAGTTCCATCGGACTTCTTCACGAAGACGACCGTGGATCCCCACGGAGAAAAACTGGACTGAATTAACTGCTTGGACTCAAGCTCTAGAAGCTGCTTCTTGAGTTCCTCATTTTCCTTTGTAGACATCCTCGTGGGAGGACGACTAACTGGCTGCGCGCCTGGAATGAGATCAATGCGGAACTCAATTGCCCGCTTAGGTGGCAAACCCGAAACAGGCTCAAAAACATCGGAAAAGTCACAAGAAATAGGAATACGAGATATATCATCATCATCTCACGAGTCAAGAAAATATAAAGCCATTACGGAATTATCCACATCCCGAAGAACATGAGATAGCTGAGTAGGCGAATCCGGATGTCGATGATACAAAATTCTCTCTGAACAAATAATCCTGGCATCATATTTCACTAGCCAGTCCATTCCCAAAATCATATCAAATCCCAGACAAGAAATAACGTGCAGATTCGCACGAAAAGAAAACCACATAAAACAATCTCAACATCATCACAAAGAATGCTAAGGGTCGTGGATCCCCCAATAGGATTCGCAATCCTTAAAGAAGTAACCAAACAAGAAACATCCAAAGATAAATCATCAACGAGCTTCTTCGATACGAAAGAATGTGAAGCACCCGTATCGAAAAGAACTCGAATACTATGATCATGAAATAAAATAGAACCTTCCAAAATAGATGGAGATATACCTTGGGCTGAGAAGGACCTTCAATAGCCTTAGCGGCATTAAGCTTGCCAGACTTGGCACCACCAGGAACAGTTGGGCGGGTGGAAACATGATGACCTTCCTTCTTGCAATAGCGACAGAAGAGAGGCTTAGAACAAGATCGAATCATATGATCAGGAGAACCACAATTGAAACACTTTCGAACGAAAGGTGTTCCAGAAGACTGAGGTTGAGAACTAGAACTACCAGTCTTCTTCTTCTTAGAAGGAAAAGGCCTGGACTTCTGAAATGGAAACGGCCTCTTGTTTGGGTTCTTGGAAACCTCAGCATCAACATCACTATCGCACACCTTCTCGACGGTCTCGAGATGAAGTGCATAATCAACCAACTCTTCAAATGAAAGCTTAAGCTGGAGCAACAAAGACTTCTTAAGATATTTCTTAAGACCAGAAACAAACTTCAAATTCTTTTTATAAGAAGTGCTAATGAATTCAAGACCATACTTAGATAAAGCCTCGAATGATGCAACATACTCAGAAATAGAAGATTTCCCTTGCTTCAACTCAAGGAAGCGACGGGTCAATAAAACTTTTTCAGATTCAGGAACGAACTTGAGTTCAAATCGCTCCCGAAGCTGAGTCTAAGAAAGAGTAGACTCATCAATTTCGGCTACAAGAAGCTCATACCAATCAAGAGCATGCTCTTGCAATAAGCTAGAAGTTACAAGAACTCTATCATGGTCAGAAAGATCCATGCGAAAGAAGATACGCTCGCACGTGCGAAACCAAGCTTGGACTTCAAGAACAGACTCCGAGCCCTTAAACGGCTTCCCTCCAAGATGAGAAAAATCACTACACTGACGTGCAGAGGCAGACTTGCGAGGTGGAGAAACTCGAGGAGGATCTGGAAGATGAGTGCTCTTGAACAACTCCAAAAACTGATCGACAGACATATAAACGCCATCCGGATGTGAGCCACTGGATTGCGCAGCATCCGAACGTCATCCTCTGCCTCTTCCAGCCATACGCTGAAACTTAAGATAAGAACAAGATTATTCACAAGGTAGATGTCACTAATACAAGTATGGAATACTACGGAACAAAATGCATTCCTAGACGTATTACCACATTCTATTTAACCTTTGATGGTAGAAGGAATAGAGAGACACGATGATTCAAAGATTTGTACCATTTATACACTTTGATATACCGAAATATGTGCATCCATTCTGTGTTTATCATATTTTTGTTCTAAACTCAGCTCTGATACCATACTGTGGCACCCCACCTCTATACCCACGTTAGCCAAGGACACTACAGGGTAATGCCGTCAACTAACACGGAGAATAAGACTGGTTAGGAGCGACCATCTATAGCCTTGCTTTAACTATCTATTGAATACATCGACAATAATCATACACACCAGATCGACATATCCAATGAATACTTAAAACAAAACCATAGGTAGTTGGAGGATCTATCAGAATAGAATATAACAACTCAAATGTAATATACATCACAGAACAGTAGATCATCATATACACATATATTGATACATAACAGAGTTTACAAACTGATACTCGTCAAGTGGTATAGCAAACCACAATATACAAACGATTCCAGATGAATACATATATCAGAGTTACAATAAAAAGGACTACACAAAAAGGTTTAACAAAAAGGAACAAGCTGAATAGTCCATGCGGAAGCAAAATAGGCTAAGTCAAAATGCACCTAACCTGAAACATCTCGGTCTGACTCGAGTATAAAATACATGGGTCAGTCTAGCTAAACAAATTAGTTAGTTAACTGAACAACAATAACCTGCAAGGTCACAAAGTATAACAAATATCTCTAAAAGAGATAACACAATCATCTAAAAAAAGATGAATCATATCATAACAAGCCTCATATCATCGGCAACACAGAGAAACAAAGGATAGGAATATCCTAAAACAAGCCATAAAGGCAAATAACAAATACCAATGAAGGTAACACAAGTTCCACAAGGCAATCGCTATACATCATGCGGCTCAAAAAGACCAACACCGAAGGGCGATACCTAGGGAATATACATATCAATGAAAACAAAAGATTGCTCGAGCTCAGTACTGTATAAACAAGGATCCATGATCCCGAAGACTCCAAACCCAAACATCACCCGAGCGGCTCATAAAGACCTAACTCCGAAAGCGACATTATTAGGGCAACAAACCCGAAGGCACAAACCCGAAGGTACAAACCTGAAGGCAACATACCCGAAGGCAACAAACCAGAAGGAGACAGTCTGAAGACACTATCCCAAAGGCAACAAACCGTAGTGGTGAAGGTCCGGAGGCCCAGTACTGGACACCACTAACTGGCAGAATGCGTCATAACTCTCAAAAAGGAATCCGAAAAGTGGTAACGTGAGTCCCATAACCACTTTTTCGCACTAAACGGTTTACTATCCGTTAGTTAATTTCACACTCAAAGCAGTACAAAGTTTACCTCATCTCATTGGTAAACAAGACCAAAAGTCAAAACAATCAATCGAATATGTTGGGGACTAATCGGAAAGATAAACGCATGGATTCATGGTCCGTGTTTTACCTAACCATTTAATCTCCCTTCAACTCCGCTCGAAGTGCGAAATCGTGTGTGTTTAAATAGAATTTATAAATCCGAGAAACGAGATTTTAATGCGATTAAGAGGGATTATTTATGAAACCCATGAATGAAGTTAAAATAAGTTATCAAAGCCAAAAGATGCAATGACAACCACTAAGAACCAACTTGAATCGATAAAATTTGGAAAGCCAATAAAAATGAGCAAAAATAGGCAAAACAGAAAAATAGGAGCAGGTCGGTCGACCGGACTTCCTGAGTCGGTCAGCTGACCTGATGCAGAGGCAGAAAAGTGCTCGGGGTAGCAGGTCGGTCGACCGGCCCAGGGGTTCGGTCGGCCGAACTGCAATTTTCTGCAGTTCCTGCCCTATTCCATCGAAGCACAAACTTTTCGAAAACGCAACCGGTCGAGCAATGGACCTAAGGAGCCTTAGCCAATAGATACCCCAGCTCCATTAGCTCTCCGATTTGCCACCAAAAACATTTTCAAACATCAAAGTTAGGATCTTCAAAGAATTGAACCCAAACACTAAAAATTTGGATATTCACCAATTTAATCCAAACCAAAAGCAAGTGCATATGAATAAGTGTTAGGAATCCTTACCCAACAATCAAAGATAGATATAAACATAGATGCGAGATAAAAATCTCACCTAACATCAATAATATCAAGAGAAGTAGATGTGAGTTCAAAACTCACCTTTTATCTCAAAACAAAGAAGAAGAAGCTCAAACACAAGAAGGAGACTAACTACTCTTCACTTCAACTCTACAAGCTTCAGTCTAAGAATAAAACACATATTTCCTAAGTTAGGTTTAGGAAACTTTCTAAAATTGAAGGAGAAAGAGTTGGAGAAGATGAAGAGAGGACTTACCAATAGCTTCTCTTTGATTTTGGAGCAAGAATTCAAGTTGCAAGAAAACCAGGGCTTGGAATTTCTAATTCCCATTCTCTTCCCTCATTTTCAGTTTTTAGCTTAAGTTTTATGAAATGAAATAAGTGAGTGGAGAGGAGAGGGACTGAGTTAGGGTTAATTAGTTAGTTAGTGGGCTGAATCCAAACCCAAACCCAACTAGAAAAAGTAGCAAAATTAAACTTACTCCAAACTATCAATGCTTATACTCAAAAAGATCGCAAACACCATTTTGGAACCAATGGAAGCGGTATCGAGCCTCAATTTGGCCGTTTGCAAAAAGTAACATTTCGGATCCAAAAATCTGACTAACGACACTATATTTAAATAAAACATTTAAATATAAATCGTTAAATATGCGGGTTGTTACATAGACAGTCATATAAACCTGTCCTCAAAACTGAATACATAGCGGAATAATAATCAAGTACGGAAGTACGTATCGCCATCCAGCTCGTCTCCTGAGCTCCACAGCATCTTTTCCTGTATTCTATAATACTCGGTCTGACCCGAGCATTATAGTGAAATAACATCCGAGTCAGCCCTTGCACTTCACTACTCCACCTTCGAATCCAAACTCTTGTTTTCCATACAAAAAAGTTCAAACCAGATCGAAGTGGTTTTTAGGAAATAAATCCCGATCCCGGTCTCTATGAAAACGATCGGCACATTAGCCAACATTGATAGTCGGTTATTTAAGTATCAATTTACATTCTCAAACAACCATCAAACATAAATAATTTCTTCAAATTATATATTAATCTCAAAATACCTTCACAAGATATATTTCCACCTTTCAAACCAATCTGAAAACAGTTTTCAACCCATCTTCCTCTCACGGAATAAATTTCACAAATATTTTCTATTTCCACCGAAATCACCAGGTACAAATAACTTAAAACACTTATTATAAAATATACTTTAAAACATTTAAATTAAAATTACTTTAATACTTATTCAAAATTCATACTATAAGAATATTTAGAATAAAACTACTTTGTACAATATAAAACTAAATTTCTAACCTTTAAAACATAATACCAAGCCACCTTTAAATAATTACTGCTATAATGAATTAGAAAAGTATACTTACTTTAAAATTTAAACATTTAGAAATAATAACTTTTCTAAACCATACCTTTAAAACAACTTAAACTTTCAACAAAATTTGCTTCGAAAACGTACTTGGCTATCCAGGGAAATACACTTCTCTTTCACATCCTTTTAAAATAAATCACTATTTATTTTCAAACAAATTTACCCATTCCATTAATAAATTCTCACCGTGAATTTATTCCTTCAAATATCCACTGATATATTACTTCACTTTTATAAACCCAGTTTATACATTTCTTAGTCTCACTTCCTCTTTTAAAATTCCAATTTCAACACTTAAGTCAATTTTGAAATTGACTTCCAAATTACTCCATTTTGAAATAAATTCCTTTACTTACTCAATTTATTTCAAAATCCATTAACTTCAGATTTTATTTCTTAATTATGATTTAAAGTCCCTTTTAACTGAAAATACCAATTTCATATTTCCCAAATTCCTTCTTTATCTTTCCAAATAATTTAAATCTTAAATCTTAAATAAATTCTTTATTTCTTTAAATAATACACTTGAGTTTAAAATTTATTATCTTCCTGTTTATTCAAAATCCCTTTTTTATATTCGGAATTTATTTATTAAAATTTTAAAGTCACCTTTATTCTTTTCCAATTCATTCTTAAATTTATTCAATTTTCTATAATTATTTAACTTAAAAATTCCCTCTTTTATTTTCTTTTCAAGAATCCAATTCTATATATTTTGTTAACTCAGTGCACCGAAATATATATTCAAGCAAACCATAGCATTCAATATTCCAATTATCAATATGATTCATCACAGAATATCAAATATTCATAACACAAAATATCAAACAATCTAAATAATTTTGAGGAATCAAATTGGATCCCTCCAACCTATTTCCCTGCATCCACGGACGTTAGCACAATACCAATTCCACTTCGAGGTGGAATATCGCGGTATATGAGATTAATATAATATCATCCGCTATTATGCGGCGCATAGGGTTTCATCCGCTATATAATGCGGGAAATCAATCACTCCAATATATACTATATATATACTAGTATATATAATATAGCATATCAAATCAATTCAATCATTCAAACAATTATTTAAATTTAACCATTTAAATTTAAATAGTAACCCAGAAGAGCGAGATTAACTCACCTTTGATTTTATTTGCAACCTAATTCAAATCACCTTGTTTTCTTCACGATTTCAGACCTTGTATAAGCAAATTACATATCTTATTAATCACCGAGGTAATTAAATTTTTCCAAAATCTATAAAAATTTATATTTATTACATATCTTATTACATATCTTATATTTTTCCAAAATCTATAAAAATTTCTGTTATACCTAAATGAAAATTAAATCAAGATTAACGTAATATTTAAAACAAACTGCTTAACAGCCAAGTTACTTCACTTTAAAACCTTATCCATATATACTTTATTGTTTATCTATACATATTCAAACCTGTATGAATATTTTCTGCTGGATATATAATTTTTTTTCTGTTGTAGATAAAAATTTAAAAGGAAAAAAACTAATACCTTACAGCTTCTAACGAAGGCAGCGAACCCCTACCTATCACCTACTCACGATGCGACAACTTCCAGACCCAACTCATCGCCAACCACCCCTCCATCGCTTCGACCCCGAACCCAACACCTACGATCCTCTGTCGAAATTGAATCGAGGCTATGAGCTCCGCCTTCAAGCCTTGCGATAATGAGATTCGCATCCCTCAGAACTGAACGCTTCTCGATCCTTACGAACTCCCTCCTTGCGGCGGCATCGGCCTGGAACCAATTGCGCCTCGCTCGTGACTTAAAACTCTACCGCGAGCAAATCCATGGCAGTTGCCACCATCGGGGTCGAGCATAATCGCCTAAGGATGCCAGTCGCCCACGCGATTTATAATTTTTTTTTGCTTGGCTGACGATTTTGATTTTGATTGTGTTACTGAAGGAAAAGAGAAAGAAGGGGAAGGGGAAATTGTTTTTAATCGGTAGGCTTTCTCATTTTTGTTTGCTTCATCTACAGATTTACGCTAATTTTTGTAGCTGTCTTATTAAAAAAAGTGTGTTAGAGAAGGAAGCTTAGGCTGCTACAGTGACATGAGATGAAAGCAAAAGGTTTGACGTAAGAAGTATTACAGCTGAAAGGACTAGAGTATATAAATATATTTTAAATTGGATTCAAATTGTCTCGATTTACGCAGCTTAAAAATCGCGAACCTGTGACGCCCCACCTCTATACCCACGCTAGCCAAGAACACTACGATGTAGTGCTGTCAAATAGCACGGAGAATAAGGCTGTTGAGGAGCGGCCATCAATAGTTGGCCTTACACTAGTATTGGTTATCTCGATGGGAGTGATATATAAATATATATATTCTTTCATTTTTCATCTCTGATTTATTTTCTCCCATCGACATACCCCAATTCCAGTATAAAACGAACTACGATGGTTCGTAATAGTTTAGAACAGTAAATATAAAATAACAACACAGATTATATAAATGCGGAACACAGATGAAACAGAAAGTCTCATATATATGTATAATGACTGATGTCAGTTACAATACATTCACACGGTACATATGACACGGTACATATGATACAACTACAACAGTCGACTCAGGAAGTTTCATATACAAGTACATTAACGTATATAATATACATGAATACATATCTTCCTATACAATTTTACATACTACTACAAATGACGACGACTACTCCAAAAGATATGAAAGAACTTCATAGCTCTAGCAGCAACCCAAAGCAGAATATCTACAACCTGAAATACTCGGTCTGACCCGAGTATTAGATTCAAAAGAAAATAATACTCGGGTCAGTCTAATTCAAACTCAGTTATTAGTGCACAGAAGCAATAATAATTAAATAATGAATAGACGACAGTAATTAAACCAAAACAGAATGCAATTTAGAATATTGAATAGAATAAACAAAACAGTTCAAAACCATTGAAATATCAATTAAAATATTAATTCAAGTAGGGCTGCAGTACACGCACGCGTGCACTGCCTCGCCACTATGAAATATGGAATACGCAGAAAGATCCATAAGTCAAAACAAATAGATATCATATAACCATACCGTGTGGCTGCAGTTCACGCTTGCGTGCACTGCCTTGCCACTACAGTGATGATGTACCCATTGAATACCGTGTGGCTGCAGTTCACGCTTGCGTGCACTGCCATGCCACTACAGTGATGATGTACCCATTGAATACCAACAGCAAATCAAAAACTGCAGACGTCAAGTTTGGACGTCATAAATGCGAACCCAAATGTACACAATGGACGTACACTACTGGTTGCACATGAATAAAAAGAAACTGGGGTGCAACATGGAACAACACCAAGTAAATGGCACAAGAGACAGCATGATACAAATGCAAGTATCATACTCGAGAACAATAGTCAACATAATATGCAGACTGCAAACTCGACTAACAAGTTCAGGCTTCAAAACATCAGACTCAAGCACCAAGGCCATAGTACAACTCAAATGCAGACTGCAAATACATGGGGGATATGACACTATATCATAGTGAAGATCAACATGAAATGAAGTTTGTGTCAAAAGGTCAGAAGCAATGCAACAGTGACTCAGAGCATAAACAGGAATGCAGCAGTGATGGATCCAAATTGAAAGTGCAACAACTTCAACAATGAAATGGTTTTGAATAACCATAAATGAATACTGCAACATGTATCTGAATATATAAATTTCAAATAGAATGCATATGAACTAATGATATACAAAATGAATCTGGATATCAATTTCAGATAGAAATGCATATGAACTAAAGATGTGCAAAAAGATCTGGATATCAATTTCAGATAGAAATGCATATAAACTAAAGATATGCAAAAAGAATATGGATATTAATTTCAGATAGAAATGCATATAAACTAAAGATATGCAAAAAGAATCTGGATATTAATTTCCAGTAGAGTGCATATATGCAACAAACATTGGATACAACAGATGCAAACTAATGCACAAAGTAAATGCATATGAACTTGATGGCAACAGTTCAAGGCACTGTAACATTACATGAAACTGAGATTGCAACTTAATTAGAAATACATATGAACATGATGGCAACAGTTCGAGGCACAGTAACACTACATGAAACTGAAACTTCCAAAATGAAGCAAGAACAAATGTACATGAGTTATGGTATGTAGGACTTGATGCTAGGGAGAACAAGCTACACACGTTTTACACTTTACAATTTAAAAATGTCAGGACCATGCATTATGTGTACTACAAAGCAAACCCATATGACATGACCTCAAAATGAAATGGTTATAAATAACCCTATATGCACACTGCAGCAACTCAAGTGAACAGAGGTGGCACAAGGAACTGCAGACCAACCAGATTAATGATGCATATGGACTCAGAACAATATATAGTGACACATGGTAGTAGTGAAAACTCAAATAACCAAACTACTCGAGTGAATTCGACAAAGTATGTACACAAGTAACCAAACTGCAACAGGCAACAGTATGCAAGTGCAAAGACAAATGCACATGTCACCAGAAATGAAGCACTGCAACTCAAAGAGCATCAAAATGCAAATCATGATGAAACACAGCAACAACCATCAAAATCAAACATGACATTGCAGACTAGTTCAAGAGCATCAGGATATACTACCGATAAGAACTCATGAGAATGGAATGCACAAGCCAAAGAAACACAAATATACAGAAACGAGATCCACTTCACCAAAGTCAAAATATATTCAAGTTGAAGCCAAAAATCAACAATGTGTAAACCCAAAATCAAATGATCGAAGTCACCAAAAATCAGCAAGATGATTTAAACCAAATATCATACAAACAAAAATCACAGCATTTAAAACTCTACGAACCCGAGTCTGAACTAGATGTGAGTAAATAACTTTACTCACCTGAATCGAAGCAACAGCGAGCTAAATCAAGTGGCCGCAAACCCTAGCAGCCATAGCAAAGTCGAAGTGACGATCGATCGAAGAAGCCCTAAGTTTTGGAGACGAACTGAGAAGAGGGGCGAACGATTGAAGAAAAAAAATAAAAAGGGGGCCGCCATTAATTTTGTTTCGTTCGTTTCGATTTTTGGGGTTGCTAAAAAAAATGAAAGAGGGGATCGGGTTAAAGAACGTAAAGAGGGGGACGGGATTAATTTTAATCACGGCTTAAAATAATTAAGTGGGCCGAGAAAACTAAAGCCCGGAAACCCTTTTAACCATATACAAAAGAATTTCAACCAAATTTAAATACCTCAAATAGAAATTTGGGTCAATATTAATCGTTTAAATTGTCGATTATAATTCGACACGAATATCGGGTTGTTACAGACTCCCCTCCTTAAAGAAATTGCGTCCTCGCAATCATAAGGAACAAACGGGTAAAAGGTAACAAGCACAAGAGCATGAAAGAATAAACTTGGACGTGTTTGCTCGATGAATTCTCTGGATTCCAAAGTGAAACCCATAGGATTGAGAACCACTGAGCTTTCACGAGAAAAACATCTTTATTTCGAGGGTGCTGAACCTCAGAAGCAATGATGTGAATAGAAGGTTGCTCAAGAATAAGGATCGGAAATCCATAAGGCATTTCCGGAACCAGAAGACGTAGAAAACGTCATGAATAGTAGAAAATTGAGCCGGTACACTGGCGTAGTACAATATAAACGCCGAAGAAACCTTTTAATTTCATAAAAGAAATTCCCAAATTCTCAACAAAGTTTGATTATCAAATAGAGAATCAGAATAAAGAAATCTTAAAACAGCAAAATCAGCAAATCTAATTATCAACAAAGATAATTAGAAAACACAAATATCTAACTATCAAAAACGATAATCAGGAATTACCTCAACGGTAATCAAATTCCAAATCAGCAAATATTCAATCATCAAAACGATAATCAAATCTTGAACCACTAATTATCACAAGTGATAATCAGAAACAATAATTATCTGATTATCAAAAACGATAATCAGAAATCACAAATCAACGAATATTTAATTATCACAACCGATAATCAAATTTTAAATCGTAAATATTTAATTATCAAAAACGATAATCAAAAACAACAAATATCTGATTATCAAAAACTATAATCAGAAATCACAAATATTTAATTATCACAATTGATAATCAAATCTCAAATCTCAAATGTTTAATTATCACAATTGATAATCAAATCTCAAATGTTTAATTATCACAATTGATAATCAAATCTCCAATGTTTAATTATCACAAACGATAATTAAATCACAAATATCTAATTATCACAAACGATAATTAGAAACAATAAATATCTGATTATCAAAAACGATAAATCAGAAATCACAAACATCCGATTATCAAAACGATAATCAGAAATTACCACAACGGTAATCAAATTTCAAATTATAAATTTTTCAATTAACGAGTCCGAAATTAACCGAAATAGCAAACACACATGACCCATAACCACGAGTTTTACTAAATCGTTTAATTCACTTCATCGTTTCCTTGAAAGTGCAAAATTGTGTATTTTAAATAAATAACATTTTACGTTCTCAAACGGACAAGTCCGGAATTAAGCGAATCAGTAAAAGAATGGGGTAATAGTCCTCGGTTTTTCTGAAACGTTTAAATCGCTTCCTCATTCTTTTGAAAGCGTAAATCGTCAAAATTTTAAAAACAATTTTGATTTATATTTTGAAACAATTTTTTTTTTTTTAAAACACGTGATTAAAATAGCGACATCAGTAGCAACTTCGATAAGTGGATTTTCATTCATCAAAAGTGTCACAAGAATCTTCTTAAAGATCGAAAGGGATATCATACCCTAAACTTGTATTCATAACAAGTCAATAACACACGAATTCACCAATGCACAAGAATTGATAAAACTTATCAATAGAAATCACGAAAATTGGTGAAGCACAAATTCTAGAAATCTACACAAGAAATCCAGAAATCACAAGATAAGAAACAGAGTATGAAAACTCGAACGGAGTATAAAAACTCGAACGGAGTATGAAAACTCGAACGGAGAATGAAATAGAATAAAAGATATGGCATAACATAAAATATCCATAATGACATACTACTATAAGTATGTAAATAATGATCAACAGGAGATCAACCGATAAGAGGTATGGCATAAATATGAAATACCCATACTGACATACTACTATAAGTATGTAAATAATGATCAACAGGAGATCAACCGATTAGAGATAATCAATATCACAAGAATCTTCTCAAAGATCCAAAGAGGTATCATACCCCAAATTTGTACTCATGACAAATTAATAACATATGAATTCACCAATGCACAAAAATAGGTGAAGCATAAAATTTCCAGAAATCAACATAAGTAATCTAGAAATCACAGAAAAAGGGAAAGAGGCCTATCACATGACGGTCCTAAGACCATGGGGAGCTACCCCGCATGTGTGAATGGAATCACACAGATTGAGGTCAAGACTAACCAAAAAGCAGAAAGGTATGTGTGAATGGAATCACACAAGTGGTGTCTAGTCTGACCATCAGAACGATCATCATGATCAACGAGGGGTGTCAATTACACTAAGCATGTGTGAATGGAATCACACAGATTGAGGTCAAGACTAACCAAAAAGCAGAAAGGTATGTGTGAATGGAATCACACAAGTGGTGTCTAGTCTAACCTCGCAATGAAAGAGACATCGCGCAATTGCTAGTCTAATTCATAAAGCGATCATCAAGATCAACGAGAAGTGTCAATTACACTAAGCTAGTAAATATAAAAGTTTAGCTTCATGTCCCATAACCACTAGCTTAACTTAAATATTTACGAACAAACTGTAGATCTTCACTAGAAAAATGTCACAAGTGGTTCAATCGAACAAGTCCAAAAATTAACCGACGAAGTAAACGCAAGCGTTTCATACCACTTGTTTTGCTAAGCCGTTTAATTAGATTTCTCATACGAGTGAAATAAAGGTTTGTATATACTAATAGATTGGAAAACGGTTTAGGAAAAGATTTTGATATTGAAAATAGAGTTGAAAACATTTTGATAAAAGAGTTTTGATATTTACTACTAGTATTGAAACATTTATATTTTTAAAGTGACAAATCACAAAAATGATTGCAGAAACAATCAACCACAAGAATTCACATACGAAGACGTGAATAGAATCCAAAGAAATCGATACTGTATCCATCCAAAAGTATGTTCACGAAAATCCCGAAGAAAATGTTATCAAAGTTGCTAATAAATGATAGCAATAAATCGGGAAATTAACAAGAATCGATTAAATTTGGAAACCAAATCAATTCACTAAAATTCACCTTCGAAGACGTGAATAAAATCCAAAGAATTCGATTCTAAATCCATCAAAGTAGGAATATCCAAAAATTCCAGAAATAGAAGTTTTCAAAGTCGACAAAGGAGATATCATCTAATCGGAAAAGAAGAATCGATTAACAAATTGGATAACGAAGCAGAACGAGCATAAATGCATAAATGACTTCAACAAAAATAAAAATCAAGTCAATGTCGAAGTCAACAATTAATGGCCATAATAGAGTACAAAACGATTCAACATCATAATCAAAGAATTCAACGGCAAACAATGTCAGAGTCTTGGAAATCAAGAATTTAGAAATTTCTCAAAACAAAGTGACCGAAGTCGAATGGAAATCAATCAGAGGAAAACATAAAATATCAAATTCGGAATCGCTGAGATTCGAACAAAAATCAATCATCGGCTAAATCAAATCAAAGCCGAAAACACAAGAATCAAAATCAAATGCATATGAATAAGCGTTAGGAATTCATACCTAACAATCAAAGACAATCATATGCAAATACGAGAGATTAAACGTCGACAAATAGTTGTAACATATGTTCCATCCAAGTTATGTTTTATATTTGTTCTAAACCCCAGGCTCTGATACCAAGCTGTGACGCCCCACCTCTATACCCACGCTAGCCAAGAACACTACGATGTAGTGCTGTCAACTAGCACGGAGAATAAGGCTGTTGAGGAGCGGCCATCAATAGTTGGCCTTACACTAGTATTGGTTATCTCGATGGGAGTGATATATAAATATATATATTCTTTCATTTTTCATCTCTGATTTATTTTCTCCCATCGACATACCCCAATTCCAGTATAAAACGAACTACGATGGTTCGTAATAGTTTAGAACAGTAAATATAAAATAACAACACAGATTATATAAATGCGGAACACAGATGAAACAGAAAGTCTCATATATATGTATAATGACTGATGTCAGTTACAATACATTCACACGGTACATATGACACAGTACATATGATACAACTACAATAGTCGACTCAGGAAGTTTCATAAACAAGTACATTAACGTATATAATATACATGAATACATATCTTCCTATACAATTTTACATACTACTACAAATGACGACGACTACTCCAAAAGATATGAAAGAACTTCATAGCTCTAGCAGCAACCCAAAGCAGAATATCTACAACCTGAAATACTCGGTCTGACCCGAGTATTAGATTCAAAAGAAAATAATACTCGGGTCAGTCTAATTCAAACTCAGTTATTAGTGCACAGAAGCAATAATAATTAAATAATGAATAGACGACAGTAATTAAACCAAAACAGAATGCAATTTAGAATATTGAATAGAATAAACAAAACAGTTCAAAACCATTGAAATATCAATTAAAATATTAATTCAAGTAGGGCTGCAGTACACGCACGCGTGCACTGCCTCGCCACTACGAAATATGGAATACGCAGAAAGATCCATAAGTCAAAACAAATAGATATCATATAACCATACCGTGTGGCTGCAGTTCACGCTTGCGTGCACTGCCTTGCCACTACAGTGATGATGTACCCATTGAATACCGTGTGGCTGCAGTTCACGCTTGCGTGCACTGCCGTGCCACTACAGTGATGATGTACCCATTGAATACCAACAGCAAATCAAAAACTGCAGACGTCAAGTTTGGACGTCATAAATGCGAACCCAAATGTACACAATGGACGTACACTACTGGTTGCACATGAATAAAAAGAAACTGGGGTGCAACATGGAACAACACCAAGTAAATGGCACAAGAGACAGCATGATACAAATGCAAGTATCATACTCGAGAACAATAGTCAACATAATATGCAGACTGCAAACTCGACTAACAAGTTCAGGCTTCAAAACATCAGACTCAAGCACCAAGGCCATAGTACAACTAAAATGCAGACTGCAAATACATGGGGGATATGACACTATATCATAGTGAAGATCAACATGAAATGAAGTTTGTGTCAAAAGGTCAGAAGCAATGCAACAGTGACTCAGAGCATAAACAGGAATGCAGCAGTGATGGATCCAAATTGAAAGTGCAACAACTTCAACAATGAAATGGTTTTGAATAACCATAAATGAATACTGCAACATGTATCTGAATATATAAATTTCAAATAGAATGCAAATGAACTAATGATATACAAAATGAATCTGGATATCAATTTCAGATAGAAATGCATATGAACTAAAGATGTGCAAAAAGATCTGGATATCAATTTCAGATAGAAATGCATATAAACTAAAGATATGCAAAAAGAATCTGGATATTAATTTCAGATAGAAATGCATATAAACTAAAGATATGCAAAAAGAATCTGGATATTAATTTCAGATAGAAATGCATATAAACTAAAGATATGCAAAAAGAATCTGGATATTAATTTCCAGTAGAGTGCATATATGCAACAAACATTGGATACAACAGATGCAAACTAATGCACAAAGTAAATGCATATGAACTTGATGGCAACAGTTCAAGGCACTGTAACATTACATGAAACTGAGATTGCAACTTAATTAGAAATACATATGAACATGATGGCAACAGTTCGAGGCACAGTAACACTACATGAAACTGAAACTTCCAAAATGAAGCAAGAACAAATGTACATGAGTTATGGTATGTAGGACTTGATGCTAGGGAGAACAGGCTACACACGTTTTACACTTTACAATTTAAAAATGTCAGGACCATGCATTATGTGTACTACAAAGCAAACCCATATGACATGACCTCAAAATGAAATGGTTATAAATAACCCTATATGCACACTGCAGCAACTCAAGTGAACAGAGGTGGCACAAGGAACTGCAGACCAACCAGATTAATGATGCATATGGACTCAGAACAATATATAGTGACACATGGTAGTAGTGAAAACTCAAATAACCAAACTACTTGAGTGAATTCGACAAAGTATGTACACAAGTAACCAAACTGCAACAGGCAACAGTATGCAAGTGCAAAGACAAATGCACATGTCACCAGAAATGAAGCACTGCAACTCAAAGAGCATCAAAATGCAAATCATGATGAAACACAGCAACAACCATCAAAATCAAACATGACATTGCAGACTAGTTCAAGAGCATCAGGATATACTACCGATAAGAACTCATGAGAATGGAATGCACAAGCCAAAGAAACACAAATATACAGAAACGAGATCCACTTCACCAAAGTCAAAATATATTCAAGTTGAAGCCAAAAATCATCAATGTGTAAACCCAAAATCAAATGATCGAAGTCACCAAAAATCAGCAAGATGATTTAAACCAAATATCATACAAACAAAAATCAAAGCATTTAAAACTCTACGAACCCGAGTCTGAACTAGATGTGAGTAAATAACTTTACTCACCTGAATCGAAGCAACGGCGAGCTAAATCAAGTGGCCGCAAACCCTAGCAGCCATAGCAAAGTCGAAGTGACGATCGATCGAAGAAGCCCCAAGTTTTGGAGACGAACTGAGAAGAGGGGCGAACGATTGAAGAAAATAAAATAAAAAGGGGGCCGCCATTAATTTTGTTTCGTTCGTTTCGATTTTTGGGGTTGCTAAAAAAAAATGAAAGAGGGGATCGGGTTAAAGAACGTAAAGAGGGGGACGGGATTAATTTTAATCACGGCTTAAAATAATTAAGTGGGCCGAGAAAACTAAAGCCCGAAAACCCTTTTAACCATATACAAAAGAATTTCAACCAAATTTAAATACCTCAAATAGAAATTTGGGTCAATATTAATCGTTTAAATTGTCGATTATAATTCGACACGAATATCGGGTTGTTACAGAACCCCTATCAAGGCGTGCCGCTAGGCGTTTATAATGTTAAACCCATATTTCAAACACAATGGAAAAGGTTTCAAGTCCTAATTCGATCGTATGAAGAAGATAGCTTTTTGGATCAGTAATTATATTGAACATCGATATAAATCTCAGCACGTTTAAATATCGTACGCTCACACAACAACTCCAATCACTACGAAATTTGAAATCCGATAATAAAACACTATTACGGATCCAATGGAACTGGTTTGGTCAAATTCCGAGACTGTGCCTCGGAAGGCTATTTCTAAATACAATTTAAATGATATTATTTCAAAAATGAACGAATCACTGTTAAATTCAATTTTAAAACTTCTATTATCCTCAGCACTATCAATATAAATTTTACAAGCCTTCAAATTATTTTTAACTGGCTTAAAACTGAAGATTCAATAACTTAACTAATTTCAGTTTATTAAATCCAATAATTAAACTGCTAATAATAATATTTGAAATTCAAGTTAAACTGCCTTTCTAATATTCAAAATCAATTTAATATTTCAATTTCAAGTATCCAGAAATTTCAGGTCGTCACAACAAGTCTGATCGCTATGAAACTTGAAATCTTATAATAATTCATTGTTACGGATCCGTTGAAACTGGTTTCGTCGAGATTCAAGACAATTTCCAAAATGGCTATATTTCAAGTTAATTAAATAATTAATATTGAATTAATTAAATTGCGTTCTTATTCCAAATTTAATAACTAACAATTTTCATCATTTTTTGTCTATTTGGACATTCATAATAAATTAAAACAAGTAACATATTATTCAGCGTCCAATATTTCACAAATTACAGTGTTCAATTACAATTGTAATTAAACCTATTTAAATAAAATTTAATTTCAATAAATTGTTTAAATTTGATTTCAGACTTTATAGTCAATCAAGTTTTACCTAAATAACATAGTTGATATTTTTTTTATATTTCATTACCTTAATATACTCAAATTTCCATCTTTATTTGTATCAACTATTATATTTCAATTTTATTGGATTTTTGTCAATTTTACACATTTATTATAATTTAAAATCCTATAAATTTATTTATATTGGTTTCATTCTTTTATTAATCAATTGTTACCTTATGAATAAAAATAACATTTCTATTCATTTTGTTACATCCACGAATTTCAGTTATTGTCTTAATCTCATATATGTAACATTTATTTACATTTATCTAAAATTGATTTCCAATTTAAATTTAACAGACTAGGTAAATAGGTAACATATATTAATTGTTACCATTACCTTTCAATCACCCTTATAAGTTCATTATCTGTGATATGACACCACATCCTGTTGTATATATTATATTTAATTTGTTATTGATGATATAAGCCTGTTGTTGATATGTTATATTATTATTATATTTGTTCTCACTCTGCAAGTTCCCTATTAATTTAGAATTCCCTATGGGTTAAGATGATACATACCCGAACGATATTATAGATTAAAGTAAAATTATTATGGGTTGAAATGATAAACCTAAGCGATTGCAGGTTGAGATATATACCCGAAGATATTTAAATTGCGGATTGAAATGATAAATATCCATATCACTTGACCATAGGATAGAAAATTATATACGGACACCATTGGTCTATATTTTGAAAATGATTTCCAAAGTTTTGAAAGAAAATATATGGGTTTTAATAAATATTGATTTTTAAAATATAATATGTATAAATGTTATTTTATGTATGCCTAAATTTTTGATTTTTTTAAAATTATATATTTTGGAAATTTTAAATTTATAAGTTAGTTTTGAAAATATAATTTTTAGATTTTACTTATAATCTTATTGTTTTTAATAATATACAAAAATAGATTTAATATAAAAAAATTAATAATAAGATTTAATTTAATAAAATTTAATTTAATTAGTTTACAATATGTTTAAGTATTTATTTAAATTTATATTAATATTTCACAACTAGAATCTTAATAACTTTAATAATGGAGGTTGGGAAGATAGATTATTGTTGAATTGGAATTTAAATTGGTTAACAATCGAATTTAAATAAGAATTGATTTGAACTTATCAATTTTGAGATTTCGATATGATTTCTAACTTGATTTGATAAAAAGTTATTAAATGAATATTATCAACTTTAAATAAAATTAAGATTGAATATTTACTGTTGATTTAAACATATAACTAGGGATTTAAATAAATTGTTATTAAAATGGTTAAGTGATTATTTTCCAATTTGAATAAAAATTAAAGTTAAATGTTGAAATATAAATGAAATTTGCATTGTAAATGTTTGAATATTTAAACTTTGAACGCTATTGGAGTTGAAATGGTAGTTTAACCTGGATTTGAAATTGATATGAATTGAAATGGGTTTTGAGAAGTTGGATTGAATTGATGTACGGGGATTGATCTAAATTGAATATTTGGAATTAGAGTTAATTTGAATCGATTTGTGAAATTAAAGGAAACCATTTTATTATATAAAGTATTTTTAGTATATATAAACTATTTTTAATAAATATAAACTATTTAATATATAAAATTATTTTAATATATAAACTATTTTGATTTATAACTTTTTTAAAATATGTACTATATTTTCCATATCTAAACTGTTTAAGTCAAAAGTGTTATGATTTCGAAAGTGTTATAATTTTGAAAGTATTGCGATTTCAGAAATGAATATTGTATCTTGATATGAAGTATGAAGTATTTGAATGAAATGATCACGGTGTGAGATAAGCATTTGGTTTTTAAAGAGACCGAGATCAGATATTATCATACTCTTTGCCAACATCGAAAACCACTTTAACAACTGTGTACATGGTGGAGATTCCAGAACGAAGTAGGATGGTTTGACAACGATTCTATTTGGTATTTATGTGGCCCCGAATCCCGCGAGTCAGCTTGATGTGGCTAAAACATGAGCAATTACCGGGCTAAGTGGGGTCATCCCCCGATCGGACACATTTCTTCGATACCATTCTATCGCTTTTGTGACTTGATTGAGTGCACCATTGATTTAGGAGTGTGTCACGAGGTGGGCGGTAGTAGCTGCTATGCGTTACCACTAGTCCTGGAGTGCAAATGGTATATCTACCCTGGCATTGCCTCGCATGCCTTGTCACATGCCCTATCGCGCCTTCTATGATTTGTTTTGTGTCGTACCTATGGAGTGCTCCCTGATAGCCTACTCATGAGTGGAGTTTACAGTATCTGTATAGACCATGGCATTATATAAAATGTGTTAAGGGAGATATGGGTAACGCTTTAACGCTATTTTAATAGTTTACTTTACTGTAGACATTATTACAATAGCGTATATTACTACGTAGTAGATAGTTCCACGGATCCTTAGAGGATGGAAATCTCAAACATCCTTTAAGTTACTTGTATTTCAGTTGATATTTCACTTGAGTTAAATTTACTATATAAGAATGTTAATCTTGACTCGAGTGTTTTGTGTCTTGCTTTATGCTCGGGTCAGACTGAGTGTCACAACATTTGAGACTCACCTTTGGAGATTGGAGCTTTGCTTGAAGATCTGTCTTATCTATTCAGCTTTTTCGGTTGTTTTGCTCAGTCTTATCAGTTACTTTGTATTTGAAACTACTCTGCATTGAGATTTCTATTGCATTTTGTTTCAAACTCTGCTTTATATAGTAACTTCTACTATTTATCTATTCCGCTGCTTATTGCTATATTACTCTATGTCTGTGATTCTGTGATTGATTTATTTACTGTATATGCTGAGTTTTTCCGAATATAAATTAACAATCTATTGTTTTGAGCAATTCAAGTCCGACATATGTGGATGTGAATGGTTCGAAATAGCGGGTCGTTACACCTGCACAAAAAGCAACAGCCAGTTATGTGCATAAACCTCTTTTCACTTCATCTTCTATATAAAATCATAACCGAGCTTATTCTCTTGTCTACACTAATATAAAAAAAAAGAAAGGAAGAGCGCTGCCATTAAAAGTAAAAATAAAATCAAGATTTACTGTTCAAATTTGAAGAAGTTGATAAATACAAGCAGCAACAGTGTTCATCCTTTGTTACAGTGAGTAAAGCTAAACTTTTACACATTGGAAAATTTTCATTTATATGATTGTGAATTTGGATAAACTCTTGTGTTTGTCAAGTATTCTTGTGCTAAAAATGTTTATGCCTTATATAAAATATGTGTGTTTAGTCATATTGTATACTCCGTAACTCAAGAGACATGAACAATACCTCTGTTCTTTTGAAAAAGTTAATATCTTACAACTCCAAAAATCATTTTCTCCCTATCAAGTTGGTTTTAGATTATGATTCCAAAAGGAAAATGGATTGTTTTTTAATGTAGATTATTCCAAAATTTGTTTCATTAAGCATATTGAAGCATAGAAGGAGAAAAGACCATTTTACAATAAGTAGCTTAGAAATGACAAATTTTCGAATGTCATAATTTAATCAATTGATTATATGAATGTGTTGGTGATTAGAAATCATATTTTTGAAAGAGGTTTGGAGATTTTTAGTCATGTATTGAGTGAGATCGAGGAAGATGACCAAAAATTGGGTTTTGGTGAAATTCCAGCGGCCAAGGTGACGTGGTGGCTTGCTGTTGATTGCGACGGTTGCTTGGGTGATGGAGGAGCTAGGAAAAATAGTGTGATATTTTCTGAAGGGGTGTAATGTTCAGTCGAAGTTGATTTTAGGTTTCAGGCTTGTTTTCGTATGGGTTCGGTTCGAGCAAATGGCGACGGCTTTAGGCACATGGAGAAGTGTGGTATGGTGGGAATAGAAAGAGGAGGCTATGGCGTACCTAGCGGTAAGATTTGGTTGTGAGCGGTCGCATACGGTGGCGAGACGAGTTGCCTAAGCGGCAATCTGTTTGTTCGATATTAGTCAGAGGTTTGACTTTTTGAACCAGGGGTTTTTCATGTTTCCTGTGTCGTGGTCATGAAGAGAGAGTCACGGGTGAAAAGAGGAGATGGTTAGTGGCGAGTGTAGGGTGGTCGGCGACTTGGGCACATGCACGGTGATGTGCACAAATGGGTCAGTAGAAAAAGCAAAGAGAGAGGAAAGCTTGTAACAACTCGAAATTTAACCAATAATAATTAGTTTGCTAATTAATTAAATAATAAAATAACTTTGTGAAATTATCAGAATTAAGCCACGGAAGTTGCACCATTGTGTCTATGGTAATTTTTTGGTCAATGTCCATATATAGAACGTCAGAAACCGAACTAACAAGACCAAGTTACAATATAAACAAAATAAATAGAAATATAACGAATTTATATATATATATATATATATATACATATACACACACACACATACACACACACACATACACACACACGCGGTCAGGTCGACCGGGCGGTCGACTTGGGCAAGGGGCGGTCGATCTCTCGATTGACCTGCCTTGTAATTTTGCAAGCACATGAATGTTTATTTGTTAGAACAATGAGAAGCATCGGAACACGTCATTTCACCCTTTAACTTAATCCAGTCCTTCCGTTTCTTCATCCGATAGCTCCTATTCGGCCTATGACATGGTTGCATCCTATTCAAACTCCAATTCCAACGGTCTAAGATCCACATCTAAACCTACAAATAGACCCGCAGACCTAACACTTTTTCTCATTCTAGATATTCTCCGCTTGGGTTCATCTTTTCAGGAAGGACCCTAAAAGGAATAATTTTCCAAGGAGAGAATCTTTTTAACAAAAATTATTTTACAACTCCAAGTGGATCCAAAAAAAATAAAGGAAGGGCTTAGGACCGGAGGTGAGTGATTGCAATTATTTTAAGATTTTTTTAACTAATTTAAAATAATAAGGTTTCCAATAGTTATAGTTTTACTACGATTTTTTGGAATAGCCTTTTTCACTAATTGTTTACATTTTTTAATTATTTTCAGCCTATTCAGCTATTCCTTTTAGTAATTTTAGTATTATTTCTGTTAATTATAAATTATTACTATTAAGCATAGCTTTTTATTAATTTATAGTCTATTTACAGTTTTTAAGTTTATTTACTTTTATTTATTTCTTATTTACATCTTCTCGACGTTTTGGATTGTATGCAAGCGTCTATTCTCTTCATTTCCCTTTCTGCATGTATGGATGGACTATAATATATTGAACGCGAATGTGAATTTTATAAGTAAGAATATTAAATGAAGAAAATGAGATGTTAGTTACAAAGACTGTAATAAATAATGGTATTGGACTGAAATTACGTCTAAATTAGAATTGGACTAATTAAAGATAATTGACATGGTTATAACTTAGAATTATAACTAAATGAAGTAAAAGATGAAAGAAGCTTATTTTCACACTTTGACCATGCGTTAAGTACTAAGCATGATTATACGTAGGTTATAATAAGAAAAAGATTAGAATAAAGCTTATTTTAAGGCTTGGGATAAATTAATAAGCGTAGAAAGTAAAAATTATAATAAATGCTTATTTAAATAATTTATCTAAGTTAATAAGCAAAGATAAAAGTAGGACCTATACCGAATAGCATTTCGTATGGCATGCTTATGCTAAGAAGGGCAGTAATTGGTCAAATAGAAGTCCAAATCACGGGGGTATGGATAAGGGGCACAACGAGATATTGTTTGAATGAAGGGCTAGTACCAACAACATTTCCCCCATTTTTCTATGGACACACGGTGATCTCGCATTAGCCTGAAGTGAGATAAGGGTCACGCTATGCTGTACATTGATGGTAATAAGAAGACTCAATAGGTGGAGTAAAAGGTAGCATGGGCATGGTGGCAGTTATACATGCGACTTCCATTCAGGTACTTAGTAATAGCTATGAGTTCCAAACGCTTAGTATTGTGTTTTTGTAGGCACCATTACCTTTGTTGTAGGGAGCCATATATGTTGTCTGAATCCTCAGTAGTTGCTCTGTGTATCTTTCGTAGATAACATTGACTGTAGTGTAGGGAGTTATACAGCGGCTGGTCCATAAATGGTCTGTGGAGTAGCAGGCCGATCATAAAGGGTAGAACTAGGGTCATACCCTAATTACAGGATTAGGAATTCAGCCTAATTAAATCAGAACAAGTCCAAGCAATCGAAGTTAACCTATCTTGAGCAGTATTTAATCGTATTTATTATCAGTTTATCTCTTTCCTATTTTCCTTTGTTATCCCTATTTATGCTAGAACTGCTGTAGAATCTATTACTTTTATCTTGCTTAAAGACTAGTAATTGCTATCATTCACCAGACTTATAGTTTGACCTACTCTTCCATTTTCCCCTTTTCCCCTTTAGGCAATCAAGGAAGAAGCTAGAAGACTGCCGCAGCTTAGAGTTCTTCTTCGAGGAGACTTCTTCCATGTACTTTTATTTCTGGCTGTTGTTCTTGTATGCACTGTTTTATTTATGAGAGATATTACATACTCTGATTTTGAGACAATGAATTTTCATTTCATAAGACGCTATAGGTTTTGAATGTTGTATTTGGCATGTGACTTATTTATAATTAATTCTAAAGCTTTGTTTTAATTAAATACTTATTTAGTTTCCGCTACTTTTATCTATTTTTATCTTATGAATCTTAGTCTCTGTTAGTTTCAGTTAAGCCTACAATGCACCACGCCTTTTAATGTGTCCTTTTGGGTATATTAAGGGGTGTGAGGTGTTTCACTTAGTATTAGAACCAGGTTATAGGATTCTAAAATTTTATTTTGAAAGTAAAGTATTTTTCAAAATAACTTGTTTTAAAATTATTTTTTAGAAAAAACTTTGGTAAATGATTTTAAGTGTAAAAGAATTTTTATAAAAATCTCCTCATAAGTCCAGTTCAATCTTCGTTTGACTCTTTCCTAAACTACCTTTTTCATTTCGTAGAATGGCTGATGCCCCGAACCTTCCCGAGGGCATTCTATTCCTAGCCTGGTTTCGTAGGTGTCTTCAAGCCATGACTCCAGAGGTGCACGGGCCTGCGCCTAATCCTGTACTAGCGGGTGGGAATCCCATCAACCTACCTGTCTCCATCAATTTCTCTAAGATTTGTGAAGATTTTGCGAGTTCGGACGGAAAGACTTTTTCTGGCAAGGAGACTTTTATGGACCCGAGAGCATGGCTTAGGGACACAGAGAAGATTTTTTGTCTTTTGGGATTGGATGGTAAGCAGCGAGTTCAGCTAGTTATTTCGCAGCTGAAGGAAGAGGCATCTTATTGGTGGGAGGTAATTGAATTGGAGGAAAGGATTATTATTTTGGACTGATTCTGGGAGCGATTCAATAGGAAGTTTCTATCTCAGGCAGAAGAGAGTGTTCAGCTGGAGAAGTTTATCGATTTAAGGCAAGGGAGTTTGTCTGTCAAGGAGTACATCAATCAATTCAATGAGCCGTCGCGGTTTGGTATAGACTTGGCGAACGTGGCGCACAAGAAAGCTATGAAATTTGCGAAGGGATTGAATCAACCCCTTCAAGGATTATTGCCGACTCATGTACCAATGGGAGCTACTTATGAGTCTTCGATCGAGATGACACTTATGTTGGATACGGTCAAGGAAGGAGAGTATAAAGAGGAGGTTAAGTCAGTAGGTCCAAAGATGAGGATAGGATTAGCCGAGGAGAGGTCTCAAGACATTCCCAATGCTATTCCATTGGTAGCAGAGGATGGCTTAGGAAAGACTGGAGGTTTTGTGTTCCACGCGTCGGTGACTTGTTGAGAGCAGTTTTGGAGGAGGCAAACCATTCCCGTATGACTATTCATCCGGGTGGTGACAAAATGTATGGGGTGGTATGAAGAAGGACGTGGCAGAATTCGTAGCCATCAAGCTCGTGGTTGTTCGAATTGATGGCATCTATAAGCTTTCATATCCATCATAGCCCTTGTTCGTATTGATCAAGATCCCTCAAACAAGTCACTTCGTATCGATCAAACTGCGACGATCGATACGAAGAACGACACGAATTATCGATACGAATAGGGGCTAGGATGAATGGATGCTAATAGAGTGTTATAGATGGATGCGAGGGAAGTTTATAAGGATGAAGGCTCGGTCAACGTGGCGAAGAATACGGATCCACCCTAGTTTATCGTTCCACGTCAACAAGCGAGCACGCGCCTTTGATCGAGACGAAGGAGATGGAGACGAAATGATGGATACGATCTCGGCAGCCTTCGAAAAAAACGAGGTTGCATCGATCATATCTCACGATCCATAAGTCCAAATGCTACAAGATTTTCATTGGAGCTTATGTATAACCTAAGGAGTGTTCCTACCAAATTTCGACTCGATTGGATCAAATCTTGATTGATGCGAAATTCGTTCGTATCAATCACGGATCGAGTCGAAATCGCTTGGGATAGATCACGTGGGCCCACTCATGTGCCATAATAAGTCTCCCGAGATTTCAGCGAGATATTTGCAGCCTACACTTATAAATAGCACCTCAGAGCCTACAGAAAAGGGACTTTTGGCTCTTTGACGTCCAAACTCTGCCAGAAGCATCTTCATCCTTCAAGGCTGCTGTGGTACTTGAATTTTATCACTGTAATTCGCTGTAATCCTTTTTGATCAGCGAGTGAATAGCAATAAGTCATCGACTTCAAAGTGGACGTAGGCCGGAATGCCGAACCACTATAAATTCTGTGTTCTTCACTGCTTTCTTCTTAATTTTCTGAGTGTTCTTCATTTATAATTCTCTACATACTTTTTATCTTGATCTATAATTGTGAACTGGTACTTTCATTGGCATTGGGTGCTTATGACCAATTTTGGAGCAAACACTTTGGTGCTTTCACTTTGAACTTAGGGATTCTACCCCTTGGATATTAAATTAGAAGGCTTAGGGATTCAGATCTGAAAAGCTATGACAAGGCAATCAAGTAGAAGACAAAAAGCAGAGAGAAATCAGCATGAAGGAAGCCAGGAGGCATGATCAGGAGCTAATCAGACTTCAGCTTTCATCGCCAGAGATGAGATGGAGATGATGATGGGAGCTATGCACGAAGAATTTCTGAAAAGGCAGAAGGAAATGATGCAAAACCTTCCCAGATAGTTTGGACAACCAGGAATAGCTGGAGCTTCAGCAGTTCAGATCCAAGGAGCTGGAGCAGAAGGACCCAACAGGCAATCGAATGAAGCAGCTTAACAGGGCGCAACCCTTAATCAGCATACGACTGTTAACCCGGATGGATCCAGGATCGGGGGCACACCACCTAGCAATGATGGACCAATACTTGGAGGAACTCTAGGTGATACCACACAAAAAGATGCTGGCAGGAATACAGGAGCGCGTGATGAAGAATACGTTCCGGAGTTCCCTCGGAGACTTGGGGGGCAGCCTTTGATGGACAATGCTGGATTAGCTAAGATTATCGGACGAACTATGTGCAGAGGATTGACAAATAGAGATCTAGAAAGAGTAAATAGGAGTCTGTTTACTCGTGCCGTCAGAGTGGCTTGGAATCCACCAGAATTCAAGCTACCTACGCTAAAGGTATACAATGGCAATGCTGACCCTACTGATCACTTGATGAGGTACACACGACACATAGAAGTGCTGGGGGCATCGAAGGAAGTTATGGCCCGATGTTTCCCTATATACTTGACAGATATAGCGGCTATGTGGTTCAGACAGCTGGAAGAGGGATCTATCAGGACATGGACATAATTGGTGGACAGCTTTCTAAAGCAGTTTCGGGTTCATATCAAAGGCCGAAGAATGTAATGACAATAACATCGGTAAACCAAAGGACAGAGGAATCGCTTAGAGCTTTCTTAACTCAGTTCAATGCAGCAGTGACTTCGGTGGATCGGCCATCTCCATCGATGGTTTTAATGGTAGCAGTGCCAGGAGTCAGAGAGAATTCGGATTTCAAAGTGTCTCTATTACAGGACCCACCAATGAATCTCAGGGAATTCTTTCACGAAGCTGAAAGATTCCTTCCGCGGGAAAATGCATGTTCAGATATGAAATTAAAGGAGGTGAACGCGGTTGAGGATGAAGGGCCATCCAGCAGAGGCTCGGATAAAGATAAAGATAAAGGAAAAAGGAAGCTGAATGACGAATCAGGAAAAGCTAGGAAGCAGTGGAGAGAGCCAAATGTTTTCCACTTACACAGGATTGAACGAGACGTTGGAACGGATATTCATGGAGACTCAAGATCGCCTTCCCTACCGAAGTCCTGCAAGGAGAGAACCCTCAAAACGTGAAAGGGCATCAGGAAGGCACTGTCTCTTTCACGATTTGAACGTACATGATACCAACAGCTGCAGGCATCTAAAGGGCATAGTCGTGGAGCATGTAAGGAATGGCCAGTTACGATAGTACGTCGGGGCTTGGAATGCGGCGGTGGAACCGGTGCAGCCACCATCTACCTCAAACAACAATGGCACGAGGCCCAAAAATGATGGTCGATTGGTTATCGACTGACAGGGATGATATGAAATAAGTAGCAAACTACAGGCCAACGACCAAGTCATTTACTCATGTACGGGGACGGATATGGCCCCTAAACATTCTCTAAATAATGATAAACCGTGATGCCATGGTTTGTGAAATCTATTTTTTCCTTTTGGGTTGGACATTTTCTTTTTCCAGTTTGGTTTTGGAGTTTGGTTTGAACTCCTGGTTTTGTTTGTCTTTTGGTTTAGACTTTTGTTTGGATGATTGTTTCCTGGTTTGGATATTGGTTTCGATTTCTTGTATGGATTTTTGGTTTTCTGATTTGATCTGGATTTCGGATTGGCTTTTGATTGGATTTTTATCAGGCTTTTGGTATATGGTCGTCGGGTATGGATTATGCCTGGCAAGAGGTAAGTCTTTTCGTCCGAACGCGGCGAATCAACTTATTCAGGTCGTCGAGTATGGACTATGCTCGATAAGGGTCCGAAGGGACCAGGATTCGGCCTAGGACTTAGGCTCTGTATTATTGGTTACTATTTCAGGTCGTCGAGTATTAGACTATGCTCGGCAAGGGTCCGGAGCGACCAGGATCTGACTTAGGACTTAAGCCATGGCCTTACTCAACGTTCAAGGATGCTGGAACATGGATACCAAGGCATTGCTTGGCTCAGGTCGCTGAGTGTGGACTACGCTAGGCAAGAACTCAGAGAGGTTATGGATATGAATATCGTCTATAAACAGCTAAGGATTTGGATATCGACCCTGAGAGGTCTTGGATTCGGCTATTAGTTATTGGCTATAGACGGAATATGGACTTCGGATGCCGGATTAGGAACTATTCAAAACACACCTGCTTACCACAAGGCATATTTTGGGGGCAAATGTTATCCCACCTTTTGGTCAAGGCTGAAATATCAACAAATTAGCTAGAAAGGATGGATATCAGGTTTGGAGATCAACTGGAAACAAGGAAATGATCGATGTCATCAAAATTTGGCCGAGCTCCAATCAAGACGGAATCTATTGGGAATGATGATCAAGGCTAGGGGAGACAATGTTTCAAATTTCAGGTCAATCGGAGTTCATATGCTCAAGATCTGATCGATGCAAACCAAGGTAAGTGGTGATTCGTACCCGTAGAAAGAAGTCTTGTTCGTATCCATCCAGGCATATCCCACTTCGCATCCATCCTGTTCGTGTATATTCGAGGCGGCCTTATTAGCATCCATCGCGATCGAATCGATCAAGGAAAATGAACGATGTTCGTATCCATCAACATACCTCGTGTCTATGCCACTTCGTATCCGTCATAGCCCTTGTTCGTATCGATCGCATGCAAGGGTAGTCCGTATCCATCCACCCTATAGACCTCATTCGTGTCCATCAAGCTCATGGTTGTTCGAATTGATGGCATCTATAAGCTTTCATATCCATCATAGTCCTTGTTCGTATTGATCAGGATCCCTCAAACAAGTCACTTTGTATCGATCAAATTGTGACGATCGATACGAAGAACGCCACCAATTATCGATACGAATAGGGGCTAGGATGAATGGATGCTAATAGAGTATTATAGATGGATGCGAGGGAAGTTTACAGGGATGAAGGCTCGGTCAACGCGGCGAAGAATACGAATCCACCCTAGTTTATCATTCCACATCAACAAGCGAGCACGCGCCTTTGATCGAGACGAAGGAGATGGAGATGAAATGATGGATACAAACTCGACAGCCTTCGAAAAAACACGAGGTTGCATCGATCATATCTCACGATCCATAAGTCCAAGTGCTACAAGATTTTCACTGGAGCTTATGTATAACCTAAGGAGTGTTCCTACCAAATTTTGACTCGATTGGATCAAATCTTGATTGATACGAAATTCGTTCGTATCAATTACGGATCGAGTCGAAATCGCTTGGGATAGATCACGTGGGCCCACTCAAGTGCCATAAGAAGTCTCCTGAAATTTGAGAGAGATATTTGCAGCCTACACATATAAATAGCACCTCAGAGCCTACATAAAAGGGACTTTTGGCTCTTTGATGTCCAAACTCTGCCAGAAGCATCTTCATCCTTCAAGGTTGCTGTGATACTTGAATTTTATCACTGTAATCCACTATAATCCTTTTTAATCAGCGAGTGAATAGCAATAAAGTCATCGACTTCAAAGTGGACGTAGGCCGGATTGTTGGACCACAATAATTTCTATGTTCTTTACTGCTTTCTTCTTAATTTTCAGAGTGTTCTTCATTTTAATTCTCTACATACTTGTTATCTGTGATATGTGATTGTGAACTGGTGCTTTCATTGGCAATTGGGTGCTTGTGACCAATTTTGGCGCAAACAACACCCTTTGGTTTAATTTAGTCCCTCCGTTTTAGCATCTGATGGCTCCTATTCAGCCTATGACGGGGTTGCATCCAATTCAATCTCCAAATCCAACCGTCCGAGATCCACTTCTACACGTATAATAAACCCCTAAACCTAATACTTTTTCTCATTCTAGATTTTCCCTGCTTGTGTTCACCTTTTCATGAAGGACCCTAAAAGGAATAATTTTCCAAGGAGAGAATCTTTTTAATAAAACTTATTTTACAACTCCAAGTGGATCCGGAAAGACCAAAGGAAGAGCTTAGGACCAAAGGTGAATGATTGAAATAATTTTAAATTTTTTTAAGTAATATAAAATAGTAGGGTTTCCAATAGTTGTAGTTTAAGTTTGATTTTTTGGAATAGCCTTTTATAGTGATTATTTACAACTTTTATTATTTTCAATCTATTCAGCTATTCATTTCAGTAATTTTAATATTATTTCTGTTAATCATAAATTATTACTGCTAAGCATAGCTTTATATTAATTTACAGTCTGTTTACAGTATTTAAGTTTATTTTCTATTATTTATTTCTTATTTACATCTTTTAAAGGTTTTGGATTCTATGCAAGCCTCTATTCTCTTCATTCCCCTTTCTGCGCATAGATTAGAATAAATTGAACGTGAATATGGATTTTATAAGTAAGAATATTAAATGATGAAAATGAGATGTAAATTATAAAGACTGTAATAAATAATGGAATTGGACTGAAATTACACCTAATTATAAATAGAATTGGACTATTTAAATATAATTGGCATAGTTATAACTTAGAATTATAAAATGAAGTAAAAGACGAATGAAGCTTATTTTCACAATTAGACCTTGGGTTAAGTAATAAGCATGATTACATATAGGTTATAATAAGAAAAAGATTAGAATGGGACTTATTCTAAGGCTTGGGATAAATTAATAAGCGTTGAAAGTAAAACTGGTAAAAAAGTCTTATTCAAATAATTTATCTAAGTTAATAAGCAAGGTTGAAAGTAGGACCTATACCAAATAGCATTCCCTAGGGCACATTTATGCTAAGAATGGTAGTAATTGGTCAAATAAATGTCCAAATCATAGGGATTTGGATAAGGGACGCAGCTAGATATTGATTGGATGAAGGGCCAGTACCAACAGAATTTCCCTTATTTTTCTATGGACACAAGGTGATCTCGCATTAGCCTAAAGTGAGATGAGAGGAACGCTATGCTATACGTTGGAGGTTTAAGAAGACCTAATAGGTGGAGCAAAAGGTAGCATGGGCATGGTGGTAGTTACGCGTACGACTTCTATTCCGGTGCTCGGTAATAGCTATGAGTTCCAAGCGCTTAGTATGGTGCCATAATAATCACCATTGCCTTCTGTGTAGGAAGCTATATACATCGTCCGAATCCTCATTAGTTGCTCTATGTATCCTCCATAGATACCATTGGCTACTGTGTAGGGAGTTGTATATCGGCTGGTCCATAGAAATGTCTATGGAATAGCAGGCCGATCAAAAAAGGTAGTATTAGGGTCACATCCTAATTACAAGGTTAGGAATTCAGCCTAATTAAATTAGAACAAGTGCAAGCAATCAAAGTTAACCTATCTTGAGCAATATTTAATCGTATTTATTTCCAATTTATCTCTTTCCTGTTTTCCTTTGTTTTCCCTATTTATGCTAGAACTGTTGTAGAGTCTATTACTTTTATCTTGCTTAAAAACCAATAATTACTGTCATTCACTAAACTTTTAATCTGACTTACTCCTCCAATTCCCCCTTTTCCCCTTTAGGCAATCAAGGAAGAAGCTAGTAGATTGCCGTAGCTTGGAGTTCTTCTTGAAGGAGACTTCTTCGACGTACTTCTTTTATTTTCTGCTGTTGTTCTTGTATGCATTGTTTTAATTATGAAGGATATTACATACTTTGATTTTGGGACAATGGATTTTCATTTCATAAGACACGATGGGTTTTGAATGTTATATTTGGCATGTGAATTATTTATGAATTAATTCTGAAGCTTTGTTTTAATTAAATACTTATTTAGTTTCCACTGCTTTTATCTTTTTTTTTTCTTGTGAATCTTAGTCTCTGTTAGTTTCAGTTAAGCCTACAATGCACCACGCCTTTTAATGTGTCCTATGGGGTATATTATGGTGTGTGAGGTGTTTCACTTGGTATCAGAGCCAGGTTATAGGATTCCAAAAATTTATTTTGAAAGTAGATTATTTTTCAAAATAATTTGTTTTAAAAGTATTTTTCAAAAAAAACCTTTGGAAATGATTTTAAGTATAAAAGAATTTTAATAAAAATCCCCTCATAAGTCCAGTTCAATCTCCTTTTGACTCTTTCCTAAACTACCTTTTTCTTTTTGTGGAATGGCTGATGCCCCGAACCTTCCCGAGGGCATTCTAGTCCCAGCCTGGTTTCGTAGGTATTTACAAGCCACGACTCCAGAGGTGCACGGGCCTACGCCCAATCCTATACTAGCGGGTGGGAATCCCATCAACCCACCCACCGCCATCAATTTCTGTAAGCTTTGTAAAGATTTTGCGAGTTTGGGTGGGAAGACTTTTTCGTGCAAGGAGACTTTTGTGGAGGTAAGAGCATGGCTTAGGGACACATAGAAGATTTTTTTTCTTTTGGGATTGGATGGTCAGCAGCGAGTTCAGTAGCGAGTTCAGCTAGCCGTTTGGCAGCTGAAGGAAGGGACATCTTATTGGTGGGAGGTGATTGAATTGTAGGAAAGGATTATTACTTTGGACGGATTCCGGGAGAAATTTGATAGGAAGTTTCTATCTCAGGTAGAAGAGAGTGTTCAGCTGGAGAAGTTTATTAATTTAAGGCAAGGGAGTTTGTCTATCAAGGAGTACATCAATCAATTCAATGAGCAGTCGTGGTTTGGTATGGACATAGTGAATATGGCGCACAAGAAAGATATGAAGTTTGCGAAGGGATTGAATCAACCCCTTTAGGGATTATTGCTGACTCATGTACCGATGGGAGCTACTTATGAGTCTTTGGTCCAGATGACACTTATGTCAGATACGGTCGAGGAAGGAAAGTATAAAGAGGAGGTTAAGTCAGAAGGTCCAAAGAAGAAGTGGTGGGAAAAGAATAAGAAGAAGAAAGCTGATGGTCCTCAGAAGCAGATTAAGAAAAGATTAAAATGCCATATCTGTGGGAAGGTTGGACATATGGCCAAGAATTGCTGGAAGGTGAAGATGAAGGGTAAGTGCTATACTTGCGGGCAACCTAGTCATATGAGTAGGAATTGTCCCCAGGGAGCGAGTGCGCCAGTTGCGCAGATTCAGGCATTAGATACAGGACCTTCCAGTAGCATTCTTGATAGGGGTAGGAAAGTCATAGTTGAAGGTTTGATTTCTAAATCTGATTTTCCTATTCGTACTTTATTTGATTCTGTAGCATCACACTCTTTTATCTCTAGCTCTCTAGTAGATTGTATGTACTTGGACATACCAGTAGAAGTAGACCTCATAATTGTTTCAAACCCCATAGACACACTTATCAAATTATTTGTAGGGGTTTGAAATCTTTATCCTAGGCATAGAGTTTGAAAGCGATGCCTATGTTTTGGGATTCTCGGGGTATGGGATGATCTTAGAGATGGATTGGCTCTCCATATACGGAGCTATCTTAAACTGCGAGAGGAGAGTCGTTAGACTTGAGACTTGCCGTGGTAGGACTCTGGAGGTATCTTGCGACCCTCAAGGGTCAGTCATGTTGATTTTTCTCTATTCCCTCTGTAACGATCCCGGTTTAGAGTTAAATTCAACTTGGTGATTTATATAAAATTTTGGGTTAAATTTATGAAATAATTTGAAATTTTCCAAAATAAATAGGATTTGTGTTATAAAATGTACATAAATTGATTTTAAATTGAATTGTGGGTTTGAATTTCATAAACTAAACAAAGCCTAATTAAAAATTCAATTCAACAAAGTTTCAAATTAAAAACAATTCCAGGTTTTAGATCAAAACCTAAGATAAAAATCAGAGAAGAACCAGCAATCAAAGCTCTTCCAATTTCTAAAACCTGAGAATAAAATTCAATGCATCTCAAACAAGATTCAAAGCAAAGATCAAGCCTAGAAATTAAAATACAAACAAAGAAAAGAATTGAAACAAAGGCTTCTTTCAAACTTGAAGCTGTAGATCACCTTAAAAAAATCAAAACCATAGAAGATGGAATCAAAAGCAGATCATCATCTAAACCTGAAAATAGATTCAAAAACAACAGTTTTTAAAATCTTCAAACCAAAGCAAAGCAAAGTAATTCAAGAGCAATTCAAACATCTAGAGTCAGATACAAATTCGACAGCAAATAATCAACCTGAGCTAACAAATTCAAACCAGGGATTCAACTCAAAACATCAGATCAAAATCTGGCTCCAGATTTTCAAATCCTGGTCTCTGTTTTCAAAGGTGAGCAAACCTTTATTTTTAACCTTGAATTTGCTTATATAACTTAATGTTGTGATTGATATTGAAGTAAAGTGGTGAATGATGTTTTAATGGATGCAAATACGTTTGTATATACATATAAATATGCAAAGGTTGAATATGGATGTCTGTGAACAAGTATATTTATATATGTTCTTAGTTTACAGGTTCTAAAATCGAGATTTAAAATTCAATATCTCTTCATGCAATCGATTTCAAGCCACAACTTCTAAATGAAAATTGATTGTAAGGTCATAATATCAATT
This sequence comes from Allium cepa, assembly GCA_030765085.1. Classification (NCBI taxonomy): domain Eukaryota; kingdom Viridiplantae; phylum Streptophyta; class Magnoliopsida; order Asparagales; family Amaryllidaceae; genus Allium; species Allium cepa. Next base: position 589,182,482 of record CM060944.1, read on the forward strand.
GTAAAAATGGTTTCAAAAATTTACATTAAGTATTTAATTCAAAATAGGAGAATATAGTAATTTTAAGTCAAAAATTTACATTAAGTATTTAACAAATTGATATTTAAAATGAAATTTAAAATGAAAATATTTTGAAATAAAAATTTAATGTTTGAATTATGTCTGCTTTAACATAGCAAATGGCAAAGTTTCATAAGAAATTATGGTGGTTTATTTTCTTATGTAATCTTATTTAAATTCAAATCAGTTAAATTTGAAGATAATAAAAGGTTTTCCAAACCTAAATATTTTTATACAATAAATCTGTAAATTATCTTCTGAGTAAGACAACATATTTCATTTCATCAAATTTGAATTGGTTTTGCTCCGTTTGTCTTAATTCTAGCGTTTTAGCAGCATTTTCGGTACCGGTTATCGACTTTTGATTGAATGATCATACCACTGATATCTGTATACCGTTTTGATCGTTTCGTCATGTGATCTCTATGGTATAGTATATTCTGTGTTTTGAAGTTCTTAATGCAGCGGAATTCGCAAAACGGTTATCCGTGTCGGTTCTGTAGTTTTGGCTTTTGGATGTGACCACTCATTTCTCACTGTAGATAATCAATGGCCATCACCAATTTATATTTCCAGATGTTGACCATTGCTATTCCATTTGTTGATTTACAAAGTTTGGTTCATAAGGCATTTCTCTCACTATCCTCTCTTTTCATTCCTTTCTAGCTTTCTTTTCTATATAAAAAATGTTGAAGCATACGTCCATATGGCCTCACATCTCCCTCACCTCATCATCCAGCACATTTTCACCTTCGCCCGGCCACCCTATGACTCAGCCATAGCAATCTCTCTCCTCCTTCTCTCGCCTATTGTTTGCCCATACCTGAGCCTTCATTTCACCCTCCCTTGCTTTTACGTCAGCCGTTCCTTCGCATGAACCCATCACATGCACCCACACTGTCCCCTCCCTCCAAGCTAAACACTCCCTCATGCCTTGGCCGAGCAAGCACCACCAACCCGCACTATATCTTCCCACTCCTAGCCGTGCGTCTACAAGTTATTCATATTGCAAGTATATTCATATCAGTTTGTTTGTACTTCCGTCATGTAGCTTGCAGTTTATATATAGATGTAATATATTATAATGCCTGTTTATATTTTTATCAACCTATGTTTTGAAAGTCTTTGGTTGAAGTGTGTGTCTGTGTGTGTATTGTAGGTGGTACATATTATAAGTAACTGCTATGTGTTTATGCAAGTTATATACGATATTTTGCATATAATGTTTTCGCCTGTTGGTATAGATGAATTGTATTATATGATTATTTATATAGATTTTTCTGATATGTCAGTCTATAGTATGTAAGTTTATACGTGTATGTATAAAGTTCATTATATTTTAGCTTATGTTTGTTCAGATTTTTCAAAATTCTACAGTAAGATGTATATATTTTATGTCATCGTATATTGTATATATTTTTATAATACTATAGGCACACGAATGAAATTTGTATTAATGTGTATTCAAAATAGTAGTTTTAAGGTGGGATTTCGTGTACTGTACATATATTATAATATATATTTTAATATATGAGTTAAAATTTATAATGATCTTGACATATATATTTGTTTAAGTATGGTCTGTATATTGTTAAGTTTTCATGTATGATGTTTTCTCTGAAACATAACAAATAAAGATTTTTGATTTATGTGCTTTGGTCTACAAAGATTTAAAAATTTGTTCATATATTTTTCTTCTGTATGTTTAAATCGATTTCATTAATACATATTTTGGATGTGGAAGTAAATATAGTACTTTAAAATTGTACATGATATATTAGGATGAAATGAATATAATATAAGTATTGATTTTAAATTTATTATGTATATGTATATTAAGTTTAATTTATGTGTTTTAATTTGAAACAATGGATTTTGAAGTACATATATATTAATTTAATATATGTTTGATTTAGAATATGATTTTTTTATGTACTATAGTTATATATATATTAATATTTGTTATATTGATTTTTAATAAAGTAATGATAATTATATAATATACATTTTGTTTCTCTTATATCAAAAACTAATTTTGACTCTTGATTTCCAATTTATCAGTTGTCCATCGAATTCATGCCAATCTTGCTTTGCTAAATCCGTGATTGGATTCGTATCTCGTTGCATTTCTTTCTCTCTCTAGCCTCGAAAGGTGAGCAATCACTCATGATTAATATTCTTATATGTATTAAATTTGATTTCAATTTAAACGACAATTGAAATATGTTGCTGCTAGTTATTTACATTGTTATATATGCTACTATCTGTTTACCATTATTTGTTATTTATATTGATGATATATTCCTGTTATATTATTATCATATCTGTTATCACTCTGCAAGTTCCCTATTAGTATAGAATTCACTTTGGGTTGAAATGATACATACCCGAACGATCCGTAGAATAGGAGAAAATCGTTATAGGTTGAAATGATAAACCCAAGCGATTTTCATTTGAATTGAATTTGGGATTGCGGGATGAAATGATATATACCCTCATATAACTTGAATTTCGGATCGAAATGATAAATATCCGTATCACTTGACCATAGGATAGAAAATTATATACGAACACCGTCAGTCTATATATAAATATTTTAAAAATGATTTCTATGGTTTCGGAAAAGAAATTTATGGTTAATAAGTATTGCTTTTAAGATGTTATATATAAATGTATTTTTATGAAGTTTTAAAATTTAGATTTTTAAATTTATATGTATTGAAATTTGTATAGTTATAAGTTATTTTTGAAATTATAAATTTAAAGAATTTATTTATAATTTTACTATATATAAATAGATTTAATATATAAATAAATTTAATAAGATGTTTAAGTATTTATTTAAGACTATGTATTTAAAATAGATTTTAAAATGATTTTTATAAGTTAAGATTGGATTGATAAAATTTAAATTTATTCGAAATTATATTTAATTAAGAATTATGTTTAACTAAAATCAATTTGAAATTCATTGAATTTGAGATTTTTGAAAGGATATGATTTTATAACTCTTGTAACGACCCGGATTTTTGAACGGTTAATTTTAATGGATTTAAATATTTATTTTGGATTATGAATTGATTTTGAATATGAAAAATATGGTTTTCATTTATAAAACGAATTCAGAATCTAAGATATAATGATTTATTGGGAAATTCAAATTTTGAATCATATAATTGGTAATCGGGTAAAATATAAAATCTAGAGTTATAAGTTTGTCAAAAATATTTCAAAGCCATATAAAACTTATATTAATAATACTGCAGGCAATGCAACTTTTAAAATTGAATTTGGAAGTAAGCGGTTCAGTTTTAAAAATATATTTTTCAAATTGATATTTAAAAATAGCCTTTCGAGGCACAGTCTCGGAATTCGACGAAACCAGTTCCATTGGATCTGTAGTATTGAATTATTATCGAATTTCAAATTTCGTAGCTCTCGGAGTTATCGTGTGATTGTACGAAATACAAACGCGCTGGAATTAATATTGAAATTTAATTTAAATAGTCGGTCCAAAAAGCTATCTTCTCCATACGATCGAATTAGGACTCGAAACCTTTTCCGTTGCGTTCGGAATAGGGGTATAACATTATAAATGCTTAGCGGCACGTCTCGGTAGGTTTCGAGATTTTGACCTACGTTTATCGAGACAGTTTGAATTTGAATTTAATTAATATATATATTTAAATATTTTAGCCAACAGTTGAGATTTATTTCCATCAGCCACTATTCTTTCATCTCAGCCATCCTATTCTTGAGCAAGCCGACCTACTCCTCTACTTAATCACGTACTCTTTATCTTCCCTCAGAAGCTAAAATCAAATCGAAGCCGCCCTTCTTCAACTTTATATCGTGAAACTGCTTCTTGCCTCTCCTTTATAAATCGCAAGGTACCGGTTCTAACCGAACAATCTCATTCGTTTCTTCAATCAGAAATAAAATTCAATTAATGGCCGAACGAGATGAAGGAAATAAATCTTGTTGTTTCCTTTTTCCTATTCCCAAATGAATTCACGTAATCCCTTCTCTTACACTTCAATTTAACGAAGCCTTTCCCTTCTCATTTTTTTTCAAAATCGAATTGAATGAATTAGTTCAGCCTCTAAATAAAAATCGCAGAAACGAATTCGATTTCGTTTGAAGTGAGGGCGTGCGATCGAATCTAATCGCACGCTGGGATGCCTAAGATTGATCACGAGAGGGGAGCTCGAGCTCGAGCTCGAGATGCTTGGCCCAATCGACGTTGGAGGAGGTGGCGGTTCTAGTGGTACGTGGATTGAACAAGCCTAGATTGGAAGCAAGCAAGCTCGGCGAAGATGAATGGTTTAGGTAGAGGCAAAATCGAGTGGCTCGGCGAACGCGTTGGGCAGTCGGTAGTGAAGGAGGCAGTCGCGTGTGAGAGGTCGTGGGCTAGGGTTTCAGTGGGCAATGAGGTATATCTCTGTTTTTATATGAAAATTAAGATATTTACAGTAAGCTAGGGTTTTGGTTTTGAAAAAAAATTAACTGTTAAGCTGTTTTAAATCTTAAGTTAATCCTTGTTTAATTTAAATATATATGGGTAGAAACAGTAAATATATGTGTATATATATAAGATGTTGGAAGATATAAGATGTTATATAAATTGGATTTGATGAAATCTATATAAAATATTTTCATAAGTATATAACAAAATAAAAATAAAATATACATATTTTCACCTTGACTAGTTTATTTTAAAATAATTTAATTAGGGTGATTAATTTACTTATTTAATTATTTTTAGTTACTAAAGAATTTTTAAAAAGGGAAGTAATTAAAATAAATCATTAGTTAAGCAATTTCAAAATGGGATTAATTGTTCGATTTGTTCGAATGTTAATAAAATCATATAATTGTTTATATAAGGTCAAAAGTCGGGAAATCGGGTCAAGATTGTAGAGGATTGCAACTTAAAATCAAAGGTGATATTTTCTCACTCATATGGATGCCTTGTTAATTAAATATTAAATTTAAATCATTGGATATGCTTGGTTGATTTATAATAATTTATCCACTGGATGATATTATATATATAGTAGTATATATATATTGGAGTTATTGATATTCCCGCATTATATAGCGGATGAGACCCTATGCGTCGCATAATAGCGGATGATATTATATAAACCCATATACCGTGATATTCCACCTTGAAGTGGAATTGGCATTTTATTGTGCTAACATCTATGGATGCAGGGAAACAGGTTGGAGGGATCCAACAGGATTCCTCAAGAATATTTATTGATTATATATATGTTGTTATATGAATGGATGAATGAGTTGATATGGATTTGCATGCGAATTGAATTATTAATTGTTAAATAACATGGAAATTGAAATTTGGTATTTTTAAACACCAAAAAAATTTAATTGAATGAAGTTAAAATAGAACTTGGAATAGAAGTATTTATTGAGGATTTGGATTTACTTCTATTGAGAATAAAGTAAAATAAAACGTATATTTATTAATTTAGTTATACTTAAATTGGTTAAAGGTTGAGTTTTGGGAGAATTTAAATTATATATAAAAGACTCGAAAAAATATTGGAATCGATGAGTGGATTTGATGTAAAGCGAAATTTTATTAAGAAAAAAGAAGGAATTTTATTAAGAAATGAAATCGGATTTTATTATGGAACAATATGGGATTTTATTGAGGAATAAAATTATAAAGATAGGATTTTTGAATAAAATTGTTTTTATAAGTAAATGGAAAACTCAGGGGAGTAATAAATTAATAAACGGAATTTATAAATGAGATAGGAAGATATCAATAGATATGGAAAGAGATAAGTCATGGCGAGAACTTATATAGAGCTATAAAAATGTGTTTTGAAAGGAAATATTAGAATATTTCCGGAGGTAAGAAATGAGAATATGGTCGTTGAGATAGGAATCGAGAGTAATTTATGGGTGGATATTGGGTTTTCTAAAAATATAAATTTGTTTTAAAAGGAATATTTTTAAAATTACTATACTATATAATTTGTATAGAACTATTATCTAGATTTAGAATATTCCGGCATAGTTATTTTAATGCTTAGTAATTATTAAAATAAATTCTAGTTTTCTAAATCAGCTTTGTAAATTTGTCAATGACTGGATAAGATTTTAGTATTTATATTTAGTTTTACCTTAAACCATATTTTGAAAACAAACCATTATTTTTACTAGTATATATATTTTTAAATGTTTTGAAAATCCAATTACAAATCCTCTTGAGAAGGAAAGAAAGTGTAATTAATTTGAATAAGATTTTTAGAGAAGATTTTATAGAGGATTATGAGAATTTGAATACAATACCAAGTATAAGATAAGTGAATTTCAAGGTGAGATAAATTCACCAAAAGAGCAGGAGTGAAACCTGAATTTTTAATAAGCTAAATGGCTTTGGAAATAAAAACGGGAATCAACTAGGGAATCCTGGGATCTATTGGATTCATGAGAAATAAGTTTGGGAAATTTACAAATGAAATTGTAAAGAAAGAAATAGGAGATAAAGAAATATTTTCCAAGTTTTGAGAAACTAATGAAGTGGGAAAATATTATAAGTGATCGGCAAAGACTTAAATGGTTCCACGAGAAATAGAGGAAATTGAATCTAATTTCAAGGTGTTGAAATATGAAGATAATATCTTAAGTCGATTTTTGAGATAAATAATTTGAGGAAAATCAATTAAAACTTGATGGTTGCTTGTGGATGATTATTTGATAGTAAATAATCGACTATCAACATTGGCCAATGTGTTGATCATTTCAAAGAGTCCGGGATCAGATTTAATTATCCAAAAACCACTTCGATCTGGTTTAAACGACAACGAATGAAGACCATGAAGATGATGAGGACATTGATTCGGTTTGTCCAGACCCAGGGCGACTTGTATGGGCGAATGCTATCAGAACATCGTCAGCGGGACGATGAGCATTTTAAGTGGGACTCGTTCTTGAAAGGTAATCGTAGCCTCAAGCCTCATAAACCGGGAATGGCTAAAACAGGGGAGGTGCAACATGGCTAAGTGGGTAGTACCCATTAGGGTGAGGTCATCCCTGTCTAGATGTCCCTTTTATTTCGGCTTAGTGGGCGTTTGGTCGCGCCAATCGCGGGGTGATCTTACTCGGGATTATCCAGTAAGGGGTAGTCCCGGTCTTGTGTTGCGGGAGATTGGAAGTAATCCTCGGTACTCTGATCTAGACTATGTACTGCGACTGGTGGTACCCCAGTAGCCCTGCCATTGTATGTAATCCAATCTCCAATAAGCGCCTGTACGGTTTTGATGATGCCCAACTATTGCTGAAACGTGAGATTCAAGCATTTCGCTAGATTCTATTTTACTTTCTATAGACACTATTATAATATCAGACGGATTTGATAAAAAGTGTTTGGCTATCGTAAGGTAAAAACCCGACATGTTTATTTATGGCGTGGTCTTATGAGATGCTATTGTTTCCAAAGAATTTTGAAAATGTAATAATCCAATTGAGTGTAATTTCTCACGCTGGTTTTCTAGACTGACTCGGGTATTGTTTTATATGATGCTCGGGTCAGACCGAGTTAAACAAGATCAGGTTAAAAGCCAAGGAGCTCAGTAGACAAGCTGGATGACAAAGCGTACTTCCGTATTTGACTATTATTTCTGCTGTGCATGGTCAAATAGTAAGTTGTCTCTGTATGGATGTTTGTTGTATTTTGATGATGGTATGTATATATATAATAGTACATATTTCTTTGTATTTAAAAGCTGTTAGTATATATTATATTTTGTTCCGCTGCGATTGTGAGACTCTGATGTTGTTTTCATTCTTCTTCTTCTACCTCTTTCTTCTTTAAACCCGAAGACTCATACTTTTGTTCCACTTTGGGCTGAATTGTTGTGAGATTTTGCCAGCTCAAAGGGGCACGGATTTGCGGGCCTTTACAGTTGGTACCAGAGCTGAAAGGTTAAGCGAGAACCTTGGCTCTGGTAGGGATTACTCACTAGAGATAGAATCAGTAGTACTCTAGAATGAGTTTGAGTGTATTGATAGATATGGGTGCGTATTAGTTAGTGAATAAAATAGTTTTATATTGTGTTGGTTGATTTATTGAGTGACATATGAACCTTCGTCGGCACAGTCTACACAACTGTATCGAAGGGGTTTCTAAACACTTAAATAAAACAATTCGACACAATATTGTTTTCGAAAGGGGGTGAATGAAATATTTTCACCCAAAATATATTTTGATGTAAAAAGAAATAATTTTCTGCAAATTATAATATATAATTAAAGTGTTTGGATGGTAGTTTTATATTCAAATAAATTATAAATATTTTAAAATGGCTTATATAACCAAGGAAAGTATGAGATTGAATTTTGGAATTAAAATTAAAAGTGAAGTTAAAATGAAGATTTAACTTGGATTAAGTTGAAGATTTAATTTTTGGAATTTAACTAATGATGAAAAATAATAATAATATAAATAAATTGGTGAAGTAAATAAAATTTAGAATGCAAATGAATTGGATTGGAAAATTTAATAGAAATTAAATTGGGTTGAGATTAACTTAAGTTTAATGTTTGAATTTGAATTAATTTGAAATGAAATGAATTGAGATATGGATGATATTAAATGAATTTAATATCTTATTTAATTAAATCCAAGTGAATTGGTGGATTAAAGAGAATGGTATGATGCTTGATTTAACGGAGGTTAAGTTAAACAAATTGAATTGAAATAAAATTCAGTTGAGTTATAGAAATATTGAGTGGAATTAAATCCTTACTTCTATAAGTGAAAGTAAGTTGAATAAGAATTGTATTGGGGTAAAAGAATTGAAATTAGCCCATAAAGGTTAAAAGAACTGAAACTAAAATATACTTGGTTAAGTGAAAATATATAATCCCGAGTTAAAAGTAGAATGTGAGTGGGATTGATTATAAATGGATAAAGGTGTGAATACGAATAAGTGTGTGACTTATAAATCTAAAAGAGTGAAAGAAAAACCAAAATAGAATTGTTTGATATTTTGATGAATGAAATAAAAATCCAATCTTGAATTATAAAATAGGAATTCAAATAAAGTAATAAAGAGATTTTTGGAAGATCAAAATCAAATATTTAAGTGTAAATGGGAAGTGAACTAATTGAATAATTAATTATTTAATGTATATGGAAACGGAACCTAATTTGGATAAATAAAGTTGAAATTTGAGTTAATAAGGGAATTTGGAAATGAAAACCGAGTTATAAATAGAAATTCAACTTGGAATTGTCAGTGAATTAAACATGAATTAAAGTTGTTATGGAATGAGATTTAAATAGAGATGATTGAGTTGCAAATAAGTCTAGTTCGAGTATGAATGAATTAAATATGGCCTTGGATATTATTTCAACGAATTGAGAATGGAACTAAAATTTTTTAAATGGATTATGAGAATGGCTCATTGAATTAAATGGAATTTGATTAGATGAGAATTAAATTAAAATGGTAATGAACTTGAGTAATGAAGTTGGAATCATTGAAGTAAATTAACTTAGGTCTAAAATTAAGAGAAGCATGGCTTATATAAAGGTGGAAAATGGTTATTAATGTATAAGCATGGAGGCTGTCACGCTTAATGAAATGGTTTGAATGAAACTAATGCGGAGAGGGAGATAAATGCAAAATAAATTGGTGGCGAATAGTTATAATTAGGATGGAATGGAATTAAATAAATTGAGTTGGAATCAATTTTAAAATGATTATAAAATGAAAGAAATTGTTTGTTTGAATGAATGGCGTTGAATTGCATAAATTGGTTGTTCGACGTAAACAGAAGTAAATAAAATTGATTTTTGAACCATGAATACGAATATATTTGGATTACAAATGAATTGAATGTAAGAAAATGAGTTGAAAATCATTCCGAACTGGATATGATGATATAAAAATCGAGCAAAAGCAATTGAATTAATATTGAGACCTTATTAATTGCTTATGAACCCGGTTTGTGTATATTGCTTATAAAAAAAATAATGGCCCTGTTGTTAATAAAATAAACGCGGGATAAATTGAGTGTGGAAATTTTAAATTTAAAATGGACCGTTTGACGAAAATGGAATTGAATAAGATATTATAAATTGATAGAAGTGGAATAGATCGATTGCAAAATCAATTAAATTGAAAATGGGTTTGTTTGGACTTTAAAAATGAAATGAAAAAAATGAAATGAATTGAAGTTAAGTAAGAGAGTTGTAAAATCACTTAAATTGAATGGAATGGTTTGAGAATTGATTGAGAACAATTGAAATAAGTGTCGAAACATTACATGTATGCTTATGAAAGTAAATAACATGCATTGTTTATATAATCCATGTTTTAGCTATTTAAATTGTAACGACCCAGAATTTTGAACAATTTAAATTGAAAATATTTAATTTATTTTAAATATTTGAATGATGGTTTGAATTGAATTTCAAATTATCAGAAAGAATTTAGCGATTAAATTATAGAATTTAATCTATTGGAAGTTGAATAAAAATTTGAATCTTCAATTTTAAGCTGATTAAAAATATTTCAATGGCTTATAAAATTCATATTGAAAATACTGAAGATAATAGAAGCTTCAGAATTGAATTTGAAAGTGAATTGTTCAGTTTTGAAATTATATCGTTTGAATCGATATTTAAAAATAGCCGTCCGAGGCACAGTCTCGGAATTCGACGAAACCAGTTCCATTGAGTTCGTAATATTGAATTATTGCCGGATTTAAAATTTCGTATTTTTCGGAGTTGATATGTGAGCACACGTTAAGTAAACGCGTTGAAATTTAAATGGAATTTAATTTAAATTTAAACTCAGAAATGGGTCAAGATTCCCTCACGTCCAAACACTGTAGCTTCCTAAATTTTTGCCTAAAATCACGATACCAAATCGTGCAAAACATGGCCGAGCATACTTCTTCCAATTTTAAGTAACCCTCTCCCTCTCCAGTTTTTTTTTTTTTTTAAATCAAAGAAAACGAAAAATAAAAATTTAATGGCCGAAGCCTTCCCCCCCTCTCGTTCAAAATTTAATCAAAGCCCTAAAATCCTCTTCCTCTCTCAATCGAAATAAATGGCCGACACTCCCTCTTCTAAACTCCCAGACAAGAATGAAATCAAAAATTCGAAAAAGAAAAGGGAAATCGAACAAAGTTCGTTCGACCGAGAGGGTGAAGCGCGAGTCGCGATGGGGAAGTACTCGATTTCGAGCAGTGCGATGTCGCGCATGGGCATTCGCGACGAAGTCGCGGCGACTCGAGGCGCTGTTCGTTTCGATATGGGCGCGCGCGTGAGGCGGTGGTGTTGTGGAAGGAGCGGCGTCACGATTTGGGTCGCCTCGTGGTGGTTTGCGACGAGCTTCGCGAGCTCGAGGGGTGGGGTCGACTGTTTTGTGATGGGTAGTTGATGGCGCGACGTTCCGGTTGGATGCCTGCGACGGCTTCGAGATCGGAGGATTCAAGCAGTAGACTGGACGAAGGGCAGTGGGCACGTAATAGATGTGAGGTGGAGCAGCTGATCGGAGGGAGGCTGCGACGTGATTGGGAGTCGTGATTTGATTTCTGTGTGTCCGTCAATGAAGGTAAAAAAAATAAATTGGAATTTAAGTTTGTACTGTAATTAATTTTATTAATTGCAAACTGAATATAAAATAATAATTATATAATAAGATTTATGAAATATATATATATACTGATTTAAATACATAATTTAATTTGAAATAGGAATGTATATGTAGATAGAATAGTGAAAAGAATATATTAGAAATTTTAAATGTGTTAGGGGATTGTATATAAAGTTAAACTTCGAAAAAAATATTTCTAAACATTTATGTAAACATTTTGGTTTAATAAATTGTTTTAAATTTGGTTTCGAAAGTTATTTTTAGTTAAATATTTTATTAAAAGAAAATCTTAATTTTTAAAACCAAAATTTTAGTTAAACGAATTTATTAATGGATTGTTTGATAAGTTTATTTGATTCGTTTAGTTACTAGAAATAAATTATTAATGGAAATTTAGTTTAAATTTAATTTTTAGTTAAATCAATTTATTAAATAAGAAATTGGTTTAAATGAAACTATTAGTTAATTAAACAATCAAAAACGGAAATTTGTTATTTAATTGATTCGAATGTTAATTAATTCGTATAATATTTATACAAGGTCAAAAGATCGTGAAAATCAAACTGGAATGGAAATGGATTGCTAATAAAAGCTAAGGTGAGAACTTCTCACTCAAAAATTTAAAGTTGGAATTGCAGCTATTGATTTGTTTGCTTAATTGTGATATTAGATATAGTAGGATATATCTATATATAGCAATATATATATATTGGCATATGTATATATTGCAGTTAATTGATTTCTCGCATTGTATAGCGGATGAGACCCTATTGCACCGCCTATTAAGCGGATAATATTTTATAAATCCCATATACCGCGATATTCCACCTCGAAGTGGAATGGGTATTGTGCTAATGTCTGTGGATGCAGGGAAACAGGTTGGAGGGATCCAACTGGATTCCTCACAAATATTTATTGATTTTAGATATTGTGATATTTGATTGTTTATCATATCGATATATGATATTTAAAAGTCGTGATTGACTATTTGATGTGTTGCATCATCGAATCTAATTTTGAAGTTTAAAAATAACGATTTTGATTTTAAGAGATTTCTAAAGTGAATTTTTGAAAGTATACGTTTATAAAATATTTTTTTTGAATTGATTTATCTTAAAAAATAAACGTTATAATTTTAATATTATAAAAAATTATGATTTTTGAGAAATACAGTTAAAAGTTGATTTTTGAAAATATGGGATTAATAATTTTATAAAATAGTTTAAACTGGGATTTCTGAATTTATTATAAAAAGTTTAAAAATAGGATTTATGAAATTTGATTATTTTACAAATCAAAATGATGAAATTATAAAGGAGTTGAAAGACGTTTTAAAAGAATAATATAAATTGATCCATATAAAAGATTTATAAATTGATATTTATAAATTTAGAATATCTTGAATTATAAAACGAGCTTTTATAAGTGTTAGAATGAATTGTGAATGAATTTCATAAATGAATGAAATTTATAGAATTATAACGGTGAAGTTATAAATGGAATTTTATAAACAGTAGGTTTATAAAATTTGTGAAGTTATTTAAAGGAATAGATTTGGATAAATAAATGAATCTTATAAGTTATAAGATTTATAATTATGAAGTTTAAAGGAACGATTTTGTAAACAAATAAATTATAAGCATTTAACTTATAATATGGACTTCCGGTATATAATTGAGTTGTAAATCGAATAAGTTAATAAAGGAAATTTATAAGAGGAAGTGTTATAAAATAATTAGAAATGGAATTTATAAACATTGTTTTATAAATCCGCAAACTACTTATTTTGATAAGTAAATTGTTGTAACTTGTTAATGGAGTTATATTCACATTTTAGACAGTGAATAATCCTTTAAAACAAAAGGAATAGAAATGATGAAATTGGTTAACAAGTATATTCACGTTTTTGAATAGTGAATAATATATTAAAGAAAATGTTTTGGATGTGATGTTTTAAATAGAATTAAAACAATCTAAAGATGTTTTTAAAATGTATTAACTATCAAAACCATAGATTTCAACATTCATTGTTGAAATAAACGTTTTCGAGAAATAGAAGGAAATGGTAAATTATAACACTGTTGTTATAATAGATGATTTCCGAAAGGAAATGTTTTGTTTAGTATTGGGATTTATATATCTATTTTAATTTCGAATCCCTAAATTAGTGATTTTGGGTTGTCGTAACGATGTTTTACGCAACATTCGTTTCGGCCCAAATAAATATGTTTAAGAGAATGATTTCCTTAAAGAATGAAATATATACTTAATTTCGATTAGAGTATATTGAATATTTTCCAAGTGTAGAAAATAAAAAGATCTGTGAATTACTTATTTTTATAAGTATGGAAATGTTTTTCCAATATTAAGTGAATACTTTGAGTTTATCTTTTTAAGATAAATTGAAAGTGAATATTTGAAAACGATTTGAAATCGTATATTCACAGATATTTTGGAAATGTAAATTCAATATGGAATTTATAAATGAAATTTGGAAAATGGGTTTAAAAATAAATATTGATTTATTTTTGAAGTATTGAAAATTTATATCTTGTAAAGATATTTTGGAAAATAAATAATTTGGAAAATTATTTGGAATCTGGTGATGTTGTGCATATCCATTAATAGTTCAATAACCGACTATCAATATTTACCTTTAAATAGGTATTTGTTGTGATTTGCTTGAAATTGAATGCCACATTTTTTTTTTCTAAAAATAAGCGCTCACTATTCGGGTTAACCGGGAAAGGACCTTGGGGTCGTATAACCCATTCCGAATACGTGATACGTCGTTATAAATTGCATTTGAAGACCGGTGTTGAAGACCGGATATTTTCAAAAGCAAAAGGGTTTCTTGTTGATTGTCTCTGCACTTGCTGATCCTCGGTATAGAGATCTCCATATGTGATGGGAAATTCGGACGTGATTAGAGATTATCCGGATTGCAAGGACTTCTTTGTAAGTGCCTTCGTTTCTGTTCGATCCCGGAATAGACTTGTATGGATAGTATGTCTGACATTACAAATTGAGATATAAAGCTGATTTCTTTCAAATATATTTCTGTTGGTGGCGGAGAATTTATTCTCTTAGCTTAACACCCTTCTCTGAGACGTACAAGCTCAGAGGTTATATAGTTGAAGGTTATTAGCAATATACTCCCAATTTGGTAATATGACATGTTGAGTGTTGCTGTGAAATGATCATTGTGTTGATCATTTATGATAGGATTATTTATTTGATCGTTTATCTTTGTGATCATTTCTATGATCATTTGTTGACGCAAAGCACGGCTTTTGTATAAAGTGTGTCTTTGTGGACGTGACTTCGTCGAGCCTCACACCCCGGAATGGTCAAAACAGGAAAGATGCAGCAAGGTTATGAGGGGTAGCTCCCTTTAGGATATGTGCATTTCCTTCTGGAAAAGGGTGGTATCATGGTATGGAGCCCAGATACTTACTCATGTTGAAACACTTTATTTATGATTGTGTGATGATGGTGACGAGCGCACGGTTAAAGGTCCCAAAGGACCGGGGGATGGCATACTCGTGTCAGTTGTAACCAAGTTAGGGGTAACCCGGCCTTGTGTTGGCAGAGATCCGGTTTGGTTCTCGGGGACGTCCTTCCAGAGGCGTTCTCATGTGGCAATGGGAAGTTCCTTGTCCTGACCATTCTTTGGAAATCCAAAGAAACAATACGATCTTGTACGGTATTAGTTGTAGAAACTATCATTCACTTATGGTGGCGCCCCACTGTTTGGATGGTAGCTATAGTAGGCATAGTTCGAAATGTATATGCTGGCAAAGATTTATATTCTACTTTCGAAATGATTTTCCCTACACTATGCACTAATAATAATATCAAATGTTCTTTTAAATGCGTATCAAGCATCTTTGACTATCATAAGGAGAAATCTCCTCCGATTCTGCGTTTGCATGTGTGTGTGCGGGAGGCCTTATGGTAGTCTCATTTTTAAAAGCATTGCGAATTGACTTTAAAAATATTCCTCTATTTTGATTTTAAAGATAAATAAACTGTTTTGAGTTCCCACACCAGTCACATGACTGACTCGGAGTTTATTGTTTTCCTTCCTAAACTCTGGGTGCCCACCAATTTTTACACGGGCAGTCAAGAGTTAGGTTTATCAGGATATTCTAGAATTCAGGAGTTGCTGGAGGCAAGATGGATGGCATGGCGTATTACTAGTATATAGTATTTCTTTTCCGCTATTGATTTTGTTTGTTGTTGTACACTCTAATGATGTAATGTAATGAAATGTAATAACTGATATAGTTCTTTGTTCAAAGATTATTCATTTATCTATTATATGTCGTTCCGCTGCGAATTGTGAGATTCTGATGTTCTTTTCTGTTATTCTTCTATGTTTTTCTCTCTTCTTCTGCCTCTTTCTTCTTTCTTAAAACCCTAAGGGTTCATATTTCCGTTCATCTTGAGTTAATCACTGGAGATAGTGTCTATTCAAGGAGTACGGATTTGCGGGTCTTTACATTTGGTATCAGAGCATATGGTTAAGCGACAACCATGGTTCTGTTGGGTGTTACTCTTTAGAGATAGAGTCAGTAGTACTCTAGAATGAGTTTGAGTGTAATAATAGATATGAGCGCGTATTTGTTAGTGAATATAAAATTGTTTTTGAATCGGGTAAATAAGATAATTTTGCCCAAAACTATTTTTGTATAGAAAAGAAATGATTTTCTATGAATTATTATCATTAGTATATGAAATTAAATAAGAAATAAAATGGATTGAATTCAAGTAAACTAACTTGATAAATTATTAATTCATGGACTAATGAATTGGAATTTGAATCGGTTAAATTAAAGTTTAGTCGTGAGCTAAATTTGAAGATAAATTTTAAATTTATATATAAATTCAAGTAAGTAAAAGAAATAAATTGAAATTCCCTTTGTTAGTAATTAAGTAAATTCGAGATGAATTGAATATGGAAATTTAAAATAAATAAGTGAATGTACTAATTGAAATGAATTAGTGAATGAAACTAATTTAAAGTAGTAATATGAATTAGCAAATGAAAGTTAATCGTTAGAATTCAATGTTTGGAATTGAGAATTGAATTCGAATGAAATTTAAATTGTGAATTGAATTCAAATAGAATTGAAATTGTGAATTGAATTGAAATGTTAAATTGAATGAAAATGGATGTGTAACTTCAATAGTGAAGTAAAAATGTATGAGAAGCATATGTTAAAAATTTTGTAATAGAATTGGCAAAATAGTTTGAATGTTGGAATTGGATATTATGGATAGCAGGATATACAGGTGTATAAAGGAATTGAGATTTTGATTTCGAAGATAAAATGGAATTGCTCGACAAAAAGGTACGTATTTCAATTTCAGTATGAGATTTGATGATTTTCTTCTCCAGCCACTTGGCTTTCTCTTTTCTTTTTGATTCTGAGGGGCCGTGGTGCCATTTTGTAGTTGTACCGAGCTAGCCGTGCAAAGGAGACGCTGGCGAAATTTTTCGAAAATTTAGGGTGTTAGAAAAATTTTGAGAAATTTTTTGAAAGTTTAAAATTTGAATTTAAATTTGAATTGTTAGGAAAACAATGTTGTTTGAAACTTATAATTGAAGTTGGAAAGCTAGTTGAAATGATAATGAATCTTTAGTAAAAAGATTTAGGTTAGTAAGTTGATAAAACTATTTGGATTGTGAAAAATAGTAGACGAGATAAGGGCATTCTTCTTAACTTGTAATTTCGGGACGAAATTCTTTTAAGGGGGGAAGATTGTAACGACCCAGAATTTTGAACAATTTAAATTGAAAATATTTAATTTATTTTAAATATTTGAATGATGGTTTGAATTGAATTTCAAATTATCAAAATGAATTTAGCGATTAAATTATATAATTTAATCTATTGGAAGTTGAATAAAAATTTGAATCTTCAATTTTAAGCTAATTAAAAATATTTCAAAGGCTTATAAAATTCATATTGAAAATACTGAAGATAATAGAAGCTTCAGAATTGAATTTGAAAGTGAATTGTTCAGTTTTGAAATTATATCGTTTGAATCGATATTTAAAAATAGCCGTCCGAGGCACAGTCTCGGAATTCGACGAAACTAGTTCCATTGAGTCCGTAATATTGAATTATTGCCGGAATTCAAATTTCGTATTTTTCGGAGTTGATATGTGAGCACACGTTAAGTAAACGCGTTGAAATTCAAATGGAATTTAATTTAAATTTAAACTCAGAAATGGGTCAAGATTCCCTCACGTCCAAACACTGTAGCTTCCTAAATTTTTGCCTAAAATCACGATACCAAATCGTGCAAAGCATGGCCGAGCATACTTCTTCCAATTTTAAGTAACCCTCTCCCTCTCCAGTTTTTTTTTTTGAAATCAAAGAAAATGAAAAATAAAAATTTAATGGCCGAAGCCTTCCCCCCCTCTCGTTCAAAATTTAATCAAAGCCCTAAAATCCTTTTCCTCTCTCAATCGAAATAAATGGCCGACACTCCCTCTTCTAAACTCCCAGACAAGAATGAAATCAAAAATTCGAAAAAGAAAAGGGAAATCGAACAAAGTTCGTTCGACCGAGAGGGTGAAGCGCGAGTCATGATGGGGAAGTACTCGATTTCGAGCAGTGCGATGTCGCGCATGCGCATTCGCGACGAAGTCGCGGCGACTCGAGGCGCTGTTTGTTTCGATTAGGGCGCGCGCGTGAGGCAGCGGTGTTGTGGAAGGAGCGGCGTCACGATTTGGGTCGCCTCGTGGTGGTTCGCGACGAGCTTCGCGAGCTCGAGGGGTGGGGTCGACTGTTTTGTGATGGGTAGTTGATGGCGCGACGTTCCGGTTGGATGCCTGCGGCGGCTTCGAGATCGGAGGATTCAAGCTGTAGACTAGACGAAGGGCAGTGGGCACGTAATAAATGTGAGGTGGAGCAGCTGATCGGAGGGAGGCTGCGACGTGATTGGGAGTTGTGATTTGATTTCTGTGTGTCCATCAATGAAGGTAAAAAAAAAAATTGGAATTTAAGTTTGTATTGTAATTAATTTTATTAATTGCAAACTGAATATAAAATAATAATTATATAATAAGATTTATGAAATATATATATACCAATTTAAATGCATAATTTAATTTGAAATAGGAATGTATATGTAGATAGAATGGTGAAAAGAATATATTAGAAATTTTAAATGTGTTAGGGGATTGTATATAAAGTTAAACTTCGAAAAAAATATTTCTAAACATTTATGTAAACATTTTGGTTTAATAAATTGTTTTAAATTTGATTTCGAAAGTTATTTTTAGTTAAATATTTTATTCAAAGAAAATTTTAATTTTTAAAACCAAAATTTTAGTTAAACGAATTTATTAATGGATTGTTTGATAAGTTTATTTGATTCGTTTAGTTACTAGAAATAAATTATTAATGGAAATTTAGTTTAAACTTAATTTTTAGTTAAATCAATTTATTAAATAAGAAATTGGTTTAAATGAAACTATTAGTTAATTAAACAATCAAAAACGGAAATTTGTTATTTAATTGGTTCGAATGTTAATTAATTCGTATAATATTTATACAAGGTCAAAAGATCGTGAAAATCAAACTGGAATGGAAATGGATTGCTAATAAAAGCTAAGGTGAGAACTTCTCACTCAAAAATTTAAAGTTGGAATTGCAGCTATTGATTTGTTTGCTTGATTGTGATATTAGATATAGTAGGATATATCTATATATAGCAATATATATATATATATATATATATTGGCATATGTATATATTGCAGTTGATTGATTTCTCGCATTGTATAGCGGATGAGACCCTATTGCGCCGCCTATTAAGCGGATAATATTTTATAAATCCCATATACCGCGATATTCCACCTCGAAGTGGAATGGGTATTGTGCTAATGTCTGTGGATGCAGGGAAACAGGTTGGAGGGATCCAACTGGATTCCTTACAAATATTTATTGATTTTAGATATTGTGATATTTGATTGTTTATCATATCGATATATGATATTTAATAGTCGTGATTGACTATTTGATGTGTTGCATCATCGAATCCAATTTTGAAGTTTAAAAATAACGATTTTGATTTTAAGAGATTTCTAAAGTGAATTTTTGAAAGTATACGTTTATAAAATATTTTTTTTGAATTGATTTATCTTAAACAAATAAACGTTATAATTTTAATATTATAAAAAATTATGATTTTTGAGAAATACAGTTAAAAGTTGATTTTTGAAAATATGGGATTAATAATTTTATAAAATAGTTTAAACTGGGATTTCTGAATTTATTATAAAAAGTTTAAAAATAGGATTTATGAAATTTGATTATTTTACAAATCAAAATGATGAAATTATAAAGGAGTTGAAAGACGTTTTAAAAGAATAATATAAATTGATCCATATAAAAGATTTATAAATTGATATTTATAAATTTAGAATATCTTGAATTATTAAACGAGCTTTTATAAGTGTTAGAATGAATTGTGAATGAATTTCATAAATGAATGAAATTTATAGAATTATAACGGTGAAGTTATAAATGGAATTTTATAAACAGAAGGTTTATAAAATTTATGAAGTTATTTAAAGGAATAGATTTGGATAAATAAATGAATCTTATAAGTTATAAGATTTATAATTATGAAGTTTAAAGTAACGATTTTGTAAACAAATAAATTATAAGCATTTAACTTATAATATGGACTTCCGGTATATAATTGAGTTGTAAATCGAATAAGTTAATAAAGGAAATTTATAAGAGGAAGTGTTATAAAATAAATAGAAATGGAATTTATAAATATTGTTTTATAAATCCGCAAACTACTTATTTTGATAAGTAAATTGTTGTAACTTGTTAATGGAGTTATATTCACGTTTTAGACAGTGAATAATCCTTTAAAACAAAAGGAATAGAAATGATGAAATTGGTTAACAAGTATATTCACGTTTTTGAATAGTGAATAATATATTAAAGAAAATGTTTTGGATGTGATGTTTTAAATAGAATTAAAACAATCTAAAGATGTTTTTAAAATGTATTAACTATCGAAACCATAGATTTCAACATTCATTGTTGAAATAAACGTTTTCGAGAAATAGAAGGAAATGGTAAATTATAACACTGTTGTTATAATAGATGATTTCCGAAAGGAAATGTTTTGTATAGTATTGGGATTTATATATCTATTTTAATTTCGAATCCCTATACTAGTGATTTTGGGTTGTCGTAACGATGTTTTACGCAACATTCGTTTCGGCCCAAATAAATATGTTTAAGAGAATGATTTCCTTAAAGAATGAAATATATACTTAATTTCGATTAGAGTATATTGAATATTTTCCAAGTGTAGAAAATAAAAAGATTTGTGAATTACTTATTTTTATAAGTATGGAAATGTTTTTCCAATATTAAGTGAATACTTTGTATTTATCTTTTTAAGATATATTGAAAGTGAATATTTGAAAAAGATTTGAAATCGTATATTCACAGATATTTTGGAAATGTAAATTCAATATGGAATTTATAAATGAAATTTGGAAAATGGGTTTAAAAATAAATATTGATTTATTTTTGAAGTATTGAAAATTTATATCTTGTAAAGATATTTTTGGAAAATAAATAATTTGGAAAATTATTTGGAATCTGGTGATGTTGTGCATATCCATTAATAGTTCAATAACCGACTATCAATATTTACCTTTAAATAGGTATTTGTTGTGATTTGCTTGAAATTGAATGCCACACTTATTTTTTTTCTAAAAATAAGCGCTCACTATTCGGGTTAACCGGGAAAGGACCTTGGGGTCGTATAACCCATTCCGAATATGTGATACGTCGTTATAAATTGCATTTGAAGACCGGTGTTGAAGACCGGATATTTTCAAAAGCGAAAGGGTTTCTTGTTGATTGTCTCTGCGCTGGCTGATCCCCGGTATAGAGATCTCCATATGTGATGGGAAATTCGGACGTGATTAGAGATTATCCGGATTGCAAGGACTTCTTTGTAAGTGCCTTCGGTTCTGTTCGATCCCGGAATAGACTTGTATGGATAGTATGTCTGACATTACAAATTGAGATATAAAGCTGATTTCTTTCAAATATATTTTTATTGGCGGCGGAGAATTTATTCTCTTAGCTTAACACCCTTCTCTGAGACGTACGAGCTCAGAGGTTATATAGTTGAAGGTTATTAGCAATATACTCCCAATTTGGTAATGTGACATGCTGAGTGTCGCTGTGAAATGATCATTGTGTTGATCATTTGTGATAGGATCATTTATTTGATCGTTTATCTTTGTGATCATTTCTATGATCATTTGTTCACCCAAAGCACGGCTTTTGTATAAAGTGTCTTTGTGGACGTGACTTCGTCGAGACTCACACCCCGAAATGGTCAAAACAGGAAAGATGCAGCAAGGTTATGAGGGGTAGCTCCCTTTAGGGTATGTGCATTTCCTTCTGGAAAAGGGTGGTATCATGGTATGGAGCCCAGATACTTACTCATGTTGAAACACTTTATTTATGATTGTGTGATGATGGTGACGAGCGCTTGGTTAAAGGTCCCAAAGGACAGGGGGATGGCATACTCGTGTCAGTTGTTACCCAGTTAGGGGTAACCCGGCCTTGTGTTGGCAGAGATCCGGTTTGGTTCTCGGGGACGTCCTTCCAGAGGCGTTCTCAAGTGGCAATGGGAAGTTCCTTGGCCTGACCATTCGCTGGAAATCCAAAGAAACAATACGATCTTGTACGGTATTAGTTGTAGAACCTTTCATTCACTTATGGTGGCGCCCCACTGTTTGGATGGTAGCTATAGTAGGCATAGTTCGAAATGTCTATGCTGGCTAAAATTTATATTCTACTTTCGAAATGATTTTCCCTACACTATGCACTAATAATAATATCAAATGTTCTTTTAAATGCGTATCAAGCATCTTTGACTATCATAAGGAGAAATCTCCTCCGATTCTGCGTTTGCATGTGTGTGTGTGCGGGAGGCCTTATGGTAGTCTCATTTTTAAAAGCATTGCGAATTGAGTTTAAAAATATTCCTCTATTTTTATTTTAAAGATAAATAAAATGTTTTGAGTTCCCACACCAGTCACATGACTGACTCGGAGTTTATTGTTTTCCTTCCTAAACTCTGGGTGCCCACCAATTTCTACACGGGCAGTCAAGAGTTAGGTTTATCAGGATATTCTGGAATTCAGGAGTTGCTGGAGGCAAGATGGATGGCATGGCGTATTACTAGTATATAGTATTTCTTTTCCGCTATTGATTTTGTTTGTTGTTGTACACTCTGATGATGTAATGTAATGAAATGTAATAACTGATATAGTTCTTCTTTCAAAGATTATTCATTTATCTATATATGTTGTTCCGCTGCGAATTGTGAGATTCTGATGTTCTTTTCTGTTATTCTTCTATGTTTTTCTCTCTTCTTCTGCCTCTTTCTTCTTTCTTAAAACCCTAAGGGTTCGTATTTCCGTTCATCTTGAGTTAATCACTGGAGATAGTGTCTATTCAAGGAGTACGGATTTGCGGGTCTTTACATAAATACAAGTGAAATGTTATAAACTTCTTATAAATAGTGCTTATATGTTTAATTTGAGTAAGTACATGTACTGGGGGCCATTTGGCTGGATTTTGGAACGCGCAAATTGCTAAATATATAAGCCGCTTGCTTGAAAATGCTAAACAGAGGTACGCCTAAACAATAAAAGTTAGGAAATATGAATATTGTTTTTTTTCCGACCGTGTGGGTCGATGTATATATATTTATCTCCCTTGTAAAATTGCAAAAGCTCCTCCATGCAAAGGAGACTCTGCCAAAATTTTCCAGAAATTTTGGGAGTTAGAAATTTTTTGAAAATTTTAAAAATTTTGTTAATAAGGAATTGATTTCAAATTGGAATTGGAATAAAGGATTTTGAAGTTAAAATTAAAAACCAATTGTTGGGTAAAGGGAATGATTAAGATGGTGAATAACAAGTCTAACTAAGTAACTTTTAAAAAGTTAGTGGGTTTGGGCATTCTTCTGTGTTAGTAATTTCGGGGATGAAATTCTTTTAAGGAGGAGGAATGTAACGACCCGGATTTTTGAACGGTTAATTTGAATGGATTTAAATATTTATTTTGGATTATGTATTAATTTTGAATATGAAAAGTATGGTTTTCATTTATAAAACGAATTCAGAATCTAAGATATAATGATTTATTGGGAAATTCAAATTTTGAATTATATAATTGGTAATCGGGTAAAATATAAAATCTGGAGTTATAAGCTTGTCAAAAATATTTCAAAGGCTTATAAAATTTATATTAATAGTACTGAAGGCAATGCAACTTTTAAAATTGAATTTGGAAGTAAGTAGTTCAGTTTTAAAAATATATTATTCAAATTGATATTTAAAAATAGCCTTCCGAGGCATAGTGTCGTAATTCGAAGAAACCAGTTCCATTGGATACGTAATATTGAATTATTATTGGATTTCAAATTTCGTAGCTCTCAGAGTTATTGTGTGATTGTACGAAATATAAATGCGCTGGAATTAATATTGAAATTTAATTTAAATAGTCGGTTCAAAAAGTTATCTTCTCCATACGATCAAATTAGGACTCGAAACCTTTTCCGTTGCGTTCGGAATCGGGGTATAACATTATAAACGCTTAGCAGCACGTCTCGATAGGGTTTCGAGATTTTGACCTATGTTTATCGAGACAATTTGAATTTGAATTTAATTAATATATATATTTATTTAAATATTTTAGCCAAAAGTTGAGATTTCTTTCCATCAGCCACCATTCTTTCAACTTAGCCATCCTATTCCCTTGCAAGCCAACCTACTCCTCTCTACTTAATCATGTACTCTTTGTCTTCCCTTAGAAGCTAAAGTCAAATCGAAGCCTCCCTTCTTCAACTTTATATCGCGAACCTGCTTCCTGCCTCTCCTTTATAAATCGTAAGGTACCAGTTCTAACCGAGCAATCTCATTCCTTTCTTCAATCAGAAATAAAATTCAATTAATGGCCGAACGAGATAAAGGAAAGAAATCGCGTCGTTTCCTTTTTTCTATTCCCAAATGAATTCACGTAATCCCTTCTCTTACACTTCCATTTAATTGAGCCTTTCCCTTCTCATTTTTTTTCAAAATCGAATTGAATGAATCAGTTCAGCCCCTAAATAAAAATCGCAGAAATGAAATCGATTTGATTGCGAGATCTAATCGCACGCAGGGATGCCTGATATTAAGCGCGAGAGGGGAGCTCGAGCTCGAGCTCGAGATGCTTGGACCAATCGACGTTGGAGGAGGCGGCGTTGCTAGTGGTACGTGGATTGAAGCAGCCTAGATTGGAAGCAAGCAAGCTCGGCGAAGACGAATGGTTTGGGTAGGGGCAAAATCGAGTGGCTCGGCGAATGCGATGGCTAGTCGGTAGTGAAGGGGGCAGTCGCGTGTGAGAGGCCGTGGGCTAGGGTTTCAGTGGGCAGTGAGGTATATCTCTATTTTTATATGAAAATTAAGATTTTTACAGTAAGCTAGGGTTTTGGTTTTGAAAAAAAAATTAACTGTTAAGCAGTTTTAAATCTTAAGTTAATCCTAGTTTAATTTAAATATATATAGGTAAAAAAAGTAAATATCTGTCTATATATATATACACACACACATATAAGTTGTTGGAAGATATAAGATGTTATATAAATTGGATTTGATGAAATCTATATAGAATATTTTCATAAGTATATAACAAAAGAAAAATAAAATATACATATTTTCACCTTAACTAGTTTATTTTAAATAATTTAATTAGGGTGATTAATTTGTTTAATTTACTCATTTAATTAATTTTAGTTACTAAAGGATTTTTAAAAAGGGAAGTAATTAAAATAAATCGTTAGTTAAGCAATTTCTAAATGGGATTGATTGTTCGATTTGTTCGGATGTTAATGAAATCATATAATTGTTTACAAAAGGTCAAAAGTCGGGAAATCGGTCAAGATTGGAGAGGATTGCAACTTAAAAGCAAAGGTGAGATTTTCTCCGTCATATGGATGCCTTGTTAATTAAATGTTAAATTTAAATCATTGGATGTGCTTGGTTGATTTATAATAATTTATCCACTGGATGATATTATATATATAGTACTACATATATTGGAGTGATTGATATTCCCGCATTATATAGTGGATGAGACCCTATGCGCCGCTGATGTGCATGTAAATGTGTATAGTTATGATGTAAATGTGTATAGTTATGATGAGACCCTATCCTCTGTCTCGACTCATCCACTGTTATGATGGAGAGAATAGGGTATGAAAAGTGTCTGGTTGATGTCACGCCTAGCCAGGAATTGGTTGATGAGTTTCCTGTTAAGTTACTGGATGGATCCACTCAAATGGTTAAAGTCGAATACCTATGGAAGCCTGAAATATGCCACCTATGCAAGGAATTTGGTCACTTGATAGTTAATTGTTTAAGAGCAGGTGGGGAGAGGGAAAAGGTTAAGGAAGGAATGGTGGTTAACAGGAATAACCATGTTGTGGAATTGAATGAGCAGAAGGATGGAAAGCAAGCAAGCAAAGGCATTCAAACGTGGCAGAGAGTTGTAAATAAGAAAACTAAAGAGGGTATTGGTAATAAATTAAAAGAGCAAGTACCATTTGGAAAGAGCAATATTATTAATCGTGCTGATGCCTTGATTGATTTGCAGCACCAAAAGGAGGGTAATAATTCAGGAGGAACAAATGGTAATGGTATGGTGTTGGTTTATAGTGATACTGACAATGACCATGGTACAACTTCAGTTCATAACAGTTTTGATGTGTTGAATGATTTACATAACGGGGAGGTTGGTGATGCTGCAGGTAAAGCATGTGGTGTCCAAACTGAAGTGCATGTAAGTAGTATTCTTGGTTGTGTTACTAATTGTATACAAGGTAGTGATGCTAATACTTTGAATCAATTTCAACATGGTGGTAATCACCACGTGCATGTCACTGTTACACTGAAGTGTGCATATATTCCCAACACTGACCCAACAGCAAAACAACAACTTGGCAATTACTTCAGCAAACTCAATACAGTAACTACACTCCCTTTAGAAGGAAATGAACTATACATGAATATTACATCTGTTGATGGAATGCAAGGGAACCTCAACACTGACACACTGATGTGTGCAAATATTCCCAACTCTGATCCAACAGCAAAACAACAACTTTGCAAATACTACAGCACACTCAATTCAGTTACTACTCTCCCATCAGCAAGAAATGTGCAATACATGAATATTGCTTCTGATGATGTAATGCAAGGGAACCTCAATACTGATACTCTGAATCAGGGTGAGGAGAGTAACGATGTGCATGTACCTGATACACCACTGCAAACAAATGTACCCAAGAAACCACAACAATCTGAAAACACTCCCTCTAATCTTTTTTCTTTATCTTCAAAATAGCCCATAGCCATCACGTCCCAAAACTATCAGGAGGAAACTTTCTGCATCACAATGCAATCCCAAATTTATGAATTACTTATGAAATCTACTACTAACCCAGCTACCCCCTCTTTCACCCCATCCCCTCCTCCCCCTTCCAATTCAAATTCAAACCAACCGTATGTTTATCAAGGCTCAATTCCAGGTTGGAAATCACCCCCTCTCGATCAAACTTCGACCCAGTGCCTATCATCAGCTTTTGACAAAAGAAAAAGGGTAAAGAAAAATAAGATACTAAATCCAAGTTGTAACAGATTAAATTCTCCTATTACGAGGAGCATGAAAGAAGGGGATCATCAGTCATTGGTTTAATAATGTCACACAATATTGGAGCTTGGAATATTAGAGGATCCCATAATTTCCTCAAACTTGAGCAGGTTAAGCAATTAATCTCCGATCACCAACTATCAATTTTTTCCATCCTCGAAACCAAATTGAATCTCTCCCTAACTATTTCTGCTGCTAATTTCATCAATCCATCTTGGATTCTGTCTCATAACCTACCTGAAGCTAGCTATGGCCGTATTTTGGTTATGCATAACCCTGACCTCCTTTCCCTGGAGCTTATTCTTTCCACTCCTCAGTTAATGCATTTTCATGCTAATTACATCAATCCTACCTCTTCCTTTTACATCACCTTCATTTATGCCTACAACTCCCCCACCTCAAGGCTTTCTGTTCTTTAGCTTCTTCCAGCTTTAAGGCAAGAATCACACCCTTGGGTTGTTCTTGGAGAATTTAATTGTTGTCTTTCTTTAACTGATAAGCATGGTGGCCTCACTCTTATGCCTAATGATATCCTTCCTCTCAACACTACTGTTTTTGATTCGAATCTTATCCCGATCAGTAGAATTGGTGCTTTATACTCCTGGAACAATAGGTCGAGGAGCGGAAATCGTATATTCTCCAACATTGATCACTCCTTCTCAAATTTCAAAGCTCTTTCATCTTGGCCAAACCTATCCACTCATCTTCCCTAACCAATCCTATCTGACCATTCTCCTCTAATCCTTACCACTGGCAAGAAGACTATTGGAGGCAAAAGGGGGTTCAAATTCTATAATGCTTGGGTCAATGATCCGGAGTATAATAATATAATTAAAAGTGTATGGTCTTATAAATACTTTGGAAATCCTATGTATGTTTTTTGCAGGAAACTCAAAGCAATTAAGGAGCACTTAAGGGATTGGTCAAAAGCTAAGTTTGGCAACGGCAGCCTACTATCAACCAAGTTAAAAGAGAAACTAAAGGAAGCCCAGGATCAAATGATGGCACAACCTGATGATGCTGACAAGGCAGAAAGGGAAGCTGCTCTATACGACGAACTCAACCAAGCTCTTGCCTTTGAAAGCGGGATGAGGAAGCAACAATTAAGGATCAAGAAGGTCGCTGATGGCGATAGGAACACTAGATTCTTTCATGCCTCCCTGAAGGTCAAGCATACAGCTAGCAACATCTCCTCCATAATTGATGAAGCAGGTAATCTGAACACAACCCCTGATTCGGTTGATAGGGCCTTTCTCCAATATTACACTGGTCTCTTTGGCAATTTGTGTAACTTTGAGCCAGAGCTGGATCTTTTGTCTTTGATTGCACTTCCCAAAATTACTCTGGATGAAGCTAATGGTCTGATTGCGAAAGTTACTGATGCTAAAATTAAGAATGCTCTATTTGCAATGAATAAGAACCCCTCTGGTGGCCCCGACGGTTTCAACGTCGTCTTCTTTACTTCGAGCTGGGATATTGTGGGCAGTCAATTCATCTTAGCTGTGCACAATTTCTTTAACAAGTTTAAAATGCTAAAATCAGCGAATGAAACTAATTTGGTGCTCATCCCCAAGTGTAAGCAAGCCTCATCTGTCACCTCCTTCAGGCCAATCTCTTGCTATAATGTAGTCTACAAGTGCATTGCAAAGATCATTGCCTCGAGGCTTGTCACTGTTCTTCAAAGAACCATATCCAGCAATCAAGTGGCTTTCCTGGCGAATAGAAATATACTTGATAATATTATGCTTGCCCATGAGCTCCTTCTGGGTTACAATCGCGTGAATATTTCGCCGCGTGCCATGCTAAAGCTGGATCTTATGAAAGCCTATGACTCAATCCAGTGGAAGTCTATAGTTAGGATTATGGCACAGATGGGCTTCCCCAAAGTCTTCGTTGCTTGGGTTTACCAGTGTATTTCCACACCAGCATTCTCTTTGATAATCAATTGCTCGAGCACTAGCAACTTTGAATCAAGGCAGGGAATAAGGCAGGGGGATCCCCTCTCTTCCTATCTCTTCATCATGGTTATGGAGGTTTTCACCTATATGTTACGGCCTCTGTATCATAATAAACAAATACACTACCACCCAAAATGCAGGGATCTTCAAATAACATCTCTCCTCTTCGCGTATGACATCATGATCTTCACTAAGCCTAACCTGCAATCTATTGAGTGCATTGAGAGTGTTCTTCACCCTTTTTACAGGATTACTGGTCTGCAGCTTAGTTTCAACAAGTCAAGCATTTTATTCTCAGGGATATCGAGCCTACAGGAAACCAACCTCATGTCTATGGCTGGTATAAGGTCTATGGCATCTGATATGACTTACCTGGGGATGCCTCTTTGCTCCTCAAGAGTCACTCATGCTAACTTCCTGCCACTGCATGAAAAAATCACCGGAACCATGGATTGTTGGGCTAACAATTTCTTGACACAAGCTGGTAGGTTGGTGCTTATTCAATCGGTGAGCTTCTCTGTTATGGTGTATTGGGCTAGGGTGTACATGCTACCTACAAGGCTGTTGAATATGATAAGACGAGCGATGTTAAGATTTTTTTGGTTTGGTTCTATTCACACGACCAAATTAATGCCATGTTCGTTCTCCTCCTTCGAGAAGCCGAAGTGCAAAGGTGGATTCGGGTTGCTTAATATACAAAGTTGGAACAAGGCCGCTTTCAATCAACACTAAGATGCGCTGTTAAACAAGCATGACTCTTTATGGGTGAAATGGACCATCAGGTACAATATTGGGACCAACAACTTCTGGAGTATGGAGATTCCCAATTCTTGCAGTTGGATATGGAGGAGTATCTTAAAGCTCAGACACATTTTCTTACCTCTTGTTCGTTTCAAACTGTCTGCAGCGAGTCAGTGTAAATTTTGGTCAGTGCCTTGGGTTGGTAATGGTGTCGTGCTTGATCATATCTTCTCCCTTCAGCAGAAGCAGCAATCTGGAATTGGTTTTAATGCTCTTGCTATGGATCATGTGGTTGACGGTAAGCTTGTTGTTCCTTTCTCTAGTAATCAAGATGTCAGAGCTTTTTGGAAGCTACATGAACCAAGAACTTTTGACCACCCTGATCATGACCAAGTGCTGTGGACTGATCGTGCACATTCCATTGGTAGTGTGTACAGTGCCTTGCAAGGAATTGAAGCAATGCCTTACTGCAAGTGGTATCAGGACACTTGGTCTCCAAAGGCAACCGCAAGTGATAATCTTGTCTTCTGGAAGGTTGCAAACAATGCTCTGATGACAAAAGACAAACTGGTTCGATTTGGTATGCCAGTTCTTCCTACTTGTGTGCTGTGTGATCAACAATGTGAAAGCGTCGAACACCTTTTCTTCGACTGTCCATACGTGCTTCACTTATGGAACAGGCTGTTATGTTGTGTGCATGGGTTGTTGCCTACTCACACAAACTTAAACCATTGGATGCTGATTGAGTATGCCACTGGTTGGAAGGATGACGTTAGAGTATACTTTTTCTTTCTGCTGAAAAAGTTTCTTAAGGCTATTTGGTCAGAAAGAAATCAGAGTGTTTTTCAAGGGAAGTGCAGTAGTAGGGAAGTGTTATGGGCAATGTTGAAGAATGAAGTAGTTAGGGGGATGCTTGACAGTAAGCACTGTTTTCACGTCAACTAATTTGATCCCTGGATACCGTAGTTTTCCATCCTTTTTCTTTGATTTTTGCCTCTCTGTTATGTTAGTTTTCCTTTTGTTGTAGTGTTTTTCTCTTTTTTTTCTGCTTCTCTTTTTGTTCTCTTCCCTGTTTGTCCGTTTGATTAATAAACTTGGTAGGAGTCCAGTTTAACCCCGCTTAACTTGCAACAAAAAAAAGTGTATATTTTTACCACCATATTGAATCTATTTAAATTAAATAAATAATCATATTGGGTATTTTAACTTGTTTTAACCAAAATCCATATTAATTCCAAATTGTCACATATACATCTTCATATAGGGGCAAAACAGTCTTTGTGTGCATATATTTCTTTGAGAAAAATTAATTGAAAAAATATATATATTTTTCTAGGAATTTAATCTCAAATAGGAGTGGTTTCATGAAGGAATATGCATGCATAAAGAAGATACAAAAAGTGAAGATGTAAATAATTCAAAGTGAAGAACATGGAGGACCCCACCTACCCACCACCTTAATGTACAAACTAGAAGCTAATGCACATGCTTATGGAATTAATGGCTTCATGTACACTTAAATGGGAATTATGACATGCTAATGATTACTTGGTGGCCACACTACCTCATGGGCATTTTGGGCATTCCCCAAAAATATGAATTAGGGTTTCATACATGTATAAATACCCATATGCTTCATGTAATCCCTCTCTTCTCTTAGTCTCTCTTAGACCTCCTTCTCTTTAGTTTAGTTTAGATCAAAATAAAACCAAGTTCTCTTCTTTCTTTTCATGGCTACTTAGCCATTTCTCTTTTATGTAATTTTTTTTATGCAACTTCAATACATGTTCTTTTTCTTTTCATGCTTATTTACTTTCATGTTATAGTGTAGATTTATTTTTCATGCAAGTAGAATAGTTTTTCTTTATCTTGTTTTCATTTTCTTTTTCTTTTTCTCTCATGTTGCAAGCTACATTTGTTCACATGATAATAAATATGAGAGGCTAAACCCCTTCAATTTTGGGGTAATGAAGCTCTCTAATCATGTAGCTTCAACTTAATTTGATGTTTATGCTCTCTTTTTGTGCTTAATGAAAATGATTGAAGTGGTTTAATGATGTTGTTTAGCTTTGAATTTGATAGTCTATGTTGATGACAACAAATAGGCTATGCTTAAACAAACAAAACACAAATTGGCTCTTCATATACATATTATTATGGCAAAGAAGTGATTGTTGAAATTAAATTTTGATGGCTTATATTTCTAATTAATAGTTAATAGGCCATGCTTAAAATAGATTTTGCTTTCAACTTTGTTGTCATATTTTATGAGATTTAAAAGTGTATTAGTGGTTGTGTTATAGTTTGATGGTTTATATTGAGCTAATTAATAGCACAAATATACCATACTTATGATAAACACATCAACTAATTCACTAATGACAAGAAAAGAGAGATCATAACTTTATTTTGTTGATTTATGTGATCTAGAGAGTGGAAATTGCGTCTAAATTGTCTTAGCACTCATATTTTTATCAGTTTTCTTTTGCTTGTTTTTCTTCTTTTCTAGTTTAACATTCTCTTCAACCTTGGTTTAATTTGATTGAATAGAATTTTAAAATCATCAATTCCCTATGGATCAACCCGTATTCGCCACGTGCTACATTCGTACACCGTGCGCTTGCGGTTATTTTTAATTTAAATTCATTCGACGGTTTTCTAAACCGATAGAATTTTCGTCGACGAACAAGTTTTTGGCGCCGTTGCCGGGGATTTGTTTGATTTTATTTTCTACTCTTCGGATTTGTGTTGTTTGATTTTATTGTGTGTATTTTGTGTGTTTGTTTACATATTTAAAAAAAAAATTTGTTTGATTTTTGTTTGCATTTTGTTTGTGTGATATTGTTCTCTAGTGTTTTGTTTACAATTTGCATTTGCATTTCATATTAAAAATTAAAAAAAAAACATACACAAGTTCATTCCAAAAAAAACACTTTCTTTTTGAAAAGAAAACAATTTCATTGCATTTCACATTTTATAGTGTACATACATTTGCATTGTTTTACATTTTACAAAACTGTTTTCACTCGATGTTTACAAAACTGTTCACACTCTCTGTTTGCTACAGTGCCTCGGCTGATATTCAACTCCCAATACAAACCGTCACTCCTCTAATTTCTTCCTTTCAATTCACTCCACATTTCTTCCGGAACCACCAATATTCCTCTGAACAATCACCAGTGCACTGTCAAGACTTCAAACAACAACTTCCCCATCATCAAACTTCACATAGACCAAACTTCAACTCTTCTAGTCACTACCTTGCCACTGCTGCAGTATCCCCATATCACTTCTCATTCACCAACCTTTCCCCCTTGCCATACAACCTTGCTTGCTCCATAACAATCACATCATCTTGCCGCTGCATCCCCACCAGAACTCCAACTCAATACTTCCTCCACAAACACTACAACCTTCATCACAGTTCCTGATTCAACAATCAACCACAACGTCAATTTCATCAATTCTTCCTACTTACTCGACTCTTCTCATCCCACTACATCACTCCCTTTTGACTCCAAACTGCTCCTTTACACCATCACTACTGTTATTTTTCTTCCCGCAAACAACCAACATCAATCATCACTGCTTCCTACACCACAACATCACTCTAACTTCAATAATCTACATCCCCTACTTTCTGCCTGTAACACTTCATCTATTCACCACTTTCCTGTTGTTCACAGTGCCGCACCCCTCCACTATCAAGCACCACCAAGCCACTCGGTTCCACAACCTAACCTTCAAAACTGCTCTGTCACAAAGTGTCAACTCCACCTCAACACCCTTCAAACCAACTATTTGCTGCTCCATCACATATCACTGTTTCACACTCCCTGCATAACTACTATCCACAACTGCCGGACCACAAATCACCTGACAATTCCAAACCTCCAATACATTGCCTCGCATGGACAGTTCATCATACTCCGACAACTTCCCATCACCTGCACACTAACAACCCTCTACGACCAACCATTTAACCTCTCTATCCACCATAGCAAACTTCCACTTCACTTCCCCTCTGCTACCATTACTGCATCATCCACCATCCCAATACAAAACCACTTCTGCATTGCAAAACCCGACCATACAAACACCACCATTACTTTCCTTTTCATCACTTTACTTGAAAGCCTGTTGCTTACCACATCAAGTATCCCAAACCTTACATCAAACATACACTGCCTCACCTACCTCTGCCTGTTAACCAAACCAAATTCACCAACCATCACGCCTTCCACTGACTTACAAACTAAACTTCAAAACATACACCATCCTGAATCACCATAACTGTGCAGCAGCAGTTGCCTTCATCCATAACCATTTGCTTGCCCACTTAACCGTGACTCCACAACCACAGACAACTACCACCTGAAACTGCATATCCTACCTTCCATCATCATCACAATCTCTACTTCTACCACCTCTTCACTGCCGACATCACCAAAATTCGACAGCTCACTCTCCAACAAGTCAAACCCATACCAGCGATCTCCTCCAACAATCGCCCAGATCACAAACCCCAATTCGACATCAAAACCAGCCTCGACCATCAAATCGCGTCGAACATCAAACTGCCGTCAACCCAACCTCAAACAGCACCCCATCAATACCGAGTAACCTCGAACCGAAGCTTGTGTGATTTGAATTTGATTTCGCACGAGAATTTGATTTCTTTGAGAAAGTGTGTATTTGATTTCATTTCTTCAATCGGTTTGGGGATTATTTGTGTGTCAAAAAAAAGAGAAACAAAGAATGGGAGAGAACAAAATAATGTACGTGGGCTTGATCATATTTGGTCCGGTAAATGTATATTTTTATTTGTCAAGTTTCTTTTAAACCAAACCTTTGTGTTAACTTTAGCAAAAAAAAAATTCGTTCTTTCTTTAAAAAAAAGGGGGAGGGTTGAATTTGTTTTGTTTTAATTTGTTCTAGTTTTCATTTGTTTTAGTTTTTCTTTGATATGCATATAATTTTTTTTTCTTTTGTTTTTGTATATATCTTGTTTCTATTTTCAGGTTGCCAAAGCAGATTGAAAGATTTGCTTGCTTCGCTCTGCTGCCAAAAATAAATTGCTGACTTGCTTATAAAAAAATTGCCGCTTTCATCTCTGTTTTTATTTGAATTGCATTGTTGTTTGCTTGCATATTAAAAAAAATCAAAAAATCAAAAACAAAAATCCATTCGTAGTTGCATTGTTAATATAAGTTTACTTTCTGCTTTGCATTTCATTCTAGAATTTTGTTTAGTAATAACGGTTAGACATCGATAACACTTAATTGTATATTGGCAAATCGTCTTCTTTGAACAATTTAATTTCTTGGTGTCTAGGCTACGACAGAGTAATAACCATTTATAAATATTACGGTGATTCGTAAATATTATAGTGGTTGTTCCTCTGAAGGTACTTAAACCTTCGGCTGCATTGCTACGGTGATTCGTGGTGTACTGATAAATCCTGTCTGTTACCTGGCTGAGAACTATCTTGTTGATTTAAGACAATTTGTGATTATACAATTTTGGGTTAACTTAGGATAAATCATTTGTAATTAACCCTTGCATTCATTTAATTGCATTAGTTCATGCATATTTAAAAAAAAAATTCAAAATCCAAAACTAAAAAAAAATTGTAAATATTTCTTACTTAGTTTTTTCCTTTTCCTTTGAAATTTTTAAATCCTTTTTCTTTGAAACTAGAAAAAAAAAAGAGAAATCAAAATCCAAAACAAAAAATTATAAAACCTTTTCAAAAAAAAACAAAGAAAAAATTTGAAAAACCAAAAAAAAACAAAAATCAATTTCCATTTGAAAAATAAATTTTATTCGCAAATATTTTTCCTTTATAAAAAAACCAAAAAAATTCTTGTAAATGTCTATGTTTCCCCACTTACGTGAATTTTACAATAGTTGTGAAAATCAATATAATCCATACGATTTCACTCCAAATTCGTATGGATATTTTAACACCAACTATTGTTTAAACGATTCAAATTTCGAACAAAATTTTTTTTCAAAATAATGAGCAACCTTCAACTCTCGAAAATAGCATTGAAATGATTTCATCTTTACTCAAACTCTCTACACAACAAAATCAAGAGATAAATGATTTGTGTAATTCTTATTTGTGTGATAACTCAAGTCAAAATTTTCAAAATAATCAAAATTTGAATTCACCTCAAAATTCAAATGGTTTCGAGTGTAACCCATGCCAATTCAACTTCGAGCTTCAAAATGAATTTCAATATCATGGCGAAAATGTGAACCAATTTTCAAATAATTTTGGCAATGGGAATGGTTTCAATAACAATATGATTGAATACTTTGGTTATCAACAAATTCAAAATGAAAATTTTCAGATTAATAATCATGAATTTGATTTTGTTGACCAAATGGAAAAAGATAACGGGGATTTATTACTTGAAAAATACGAAACTTTTCGTGAAAATCATAATCCATTCTCAACTTGCGAAGAATCAAATAATAATCTACCGTTTATCGAAATTGACAATTCTTGTTCTCAACAAGTCCAAATCGAAAATTTTCAAGTTAATAATTACAAATTTGACTTTGTTGAGCAAATGAATGAAATTTACGATGATCACACGAATTTGTTGATTAAAACATTGGAAAATTTTCGTGAGAAACAAAATCAAATTTCAATATGTGACGAGTCAAACGATAGTCCATCTTTTACCTAAATCGATGATTTTCAAATAACAACTTTTGAAATTGAAAATAAAGATCTTAACGAAGTTGTTGAAAACATGGCAATTAAGTTGGATTTCAATTCTTTTGAGGGTGTGGAACCACACTTAAAATTTGACTTTCCTTTTCTCGATTTCAAAATTTTAAATACAACAACTTTGGATTTTGAACTTGACACATGTAATAAAGTTGTTAATAATTCAATAAAGGAAGTCGAATTCAATGAACATGATTTCTTTAGAATTTTCGAAAATGGGTTGTTGAATTCTAAAAGGGAAGATTTACATCACCATTTTGATTTTGAAATTGATAATTTTGAAGAAGTTTTCAACGATAAGTTTGAACTTCAACTTTGTGAAAATAAACTTGAATTTCAATCAATTGTTTTATCAACCCTAAAAATCATCGAAAACAAAACAACCGATTCAATTTTCAATAAAACGACATTCGTTTTTCCAAATCAACATTCAATTTCGAAATCTTTTACAGTTTGGTTTTTCGAGCATAAGCTATGTCTCGCATACTTGTTGAGACAAATGAATTGGTCTTTGGAAGACCGTTTCGTTTACTTTTTAACCGCATACTTTCTGATGTCATGTATATAATCATCTTTTCATTTTCATTTAAATAAAGGTTATGTTTTTATTTTTCTTCCACTTGGGTTGACTGTGGGGACACAGTCAAAATCAAGTGTGGGGGGTGACTCATCTTCTTTTCAATTTTTCAGGATTAATTTTCATTTTTCTTCCAAAAACTCAAAAAAAAAAAATCAAAAACAAAAACAAACGAAGAATTTTTTGTTAAGCATTTTGATTTGTTTTTAAAGAAACACTATAGGATAAATATATGGTTTTGGCTTATTAAATTGAAAATTTCGAAAGTTTATCTATCTTAACAAAAATAAAAATGAAGTTTGATTACAAATAACAATGGTTTAACTAGTATATAGGAAGATTCATACGTGTTAATTATGAAATACATCCCAATTGAAAATCTTTGTTTTAAAAAGTGGTTGATTTAAAGTAAAGATATAACATTTTTTTTGTCTTCTAAGTTAAATGGTGCTAAGATGATTTTGCAAAACAATCTCTCTTAAAAAATATTAAAAATAAAAATTAATAACATCCAAAGTATTCACTCTCATTTAAGAGTCCTCACGGTTATATGGGTGAATTACTTGGAATGTTTGATTATGTGCTTTCATACTCATTTAAAAGTCCTAACGGCTATGCATGTATGGAATACATGTAAAAAAAAAGAGAAAAAAAGAACAGACTTAATAAAAACCACCTACGGTCGATAGTGTATGCACGAAAGTGTGTGCACTCGCCATGCTCTGTACTCCCCTCACATAAGCCCGAAAGGCAGAGCATGGGTGGTATATCTGGCCTCAGCTTACCTGAGCTAGGTGTGTAATTTTTCTTGCAAATAATGAGCGAGCAAGCAATTGAAATCCTGGCACTATTTTTACTTATTTGATTTGATCTGTTATTGAAAAGAAATGAAAATACCACTTTGATAAACTCTGATAATCAACTAAGGATCCATTTCATAGTTACATTGTGTTATTAACCAAAACAACGAGTTAAACTATTGTCTATTTGTTATGATAACTTGATTTTTGTAGGAAATTTTGACGAGTAAATGACATAAATTTTCAAGATAATAACCAAAACCTATATTTAACTTATAAGTGTTGATTTAAAAGTAAGTCCTTCATTTGTAAATTTTTCAAAAACTTGCATTCATCTCTTTGTAAATAAATCTTGCATTTTGTAAATATTTTCATCCCGCACTTGGATTTTGTGGGTAGTATCCGCTGAAAACCCTCACGAGACAACACTCATCCTACTGGGGACACCCAGAGGTTTAACGGCTTGTTGCATACGCTCAATGTAATCGTGCTCCCTAAGAAAACGGATTTATCTTAGTTTTTCTTTATTCGAGGACGAATAAAAAGATAAGTGTGGGGGTACTTGATGTGCATGTAAATGTGTATATTTTTACCACCATATTGAATCTATTTAAATTAAATAAATAATCATATTAGGTATTTTAACTTGTTTTAACCAAAATCCATATTAATTCCAAATTGTCACATATACATCTTCATATAGGGGCAAAACGGTCTTTGTGTGCATATATTTATTTGAGAAAAATTAGTTGAAAAAATATATATATTTTTGTAGGAATTTAATCTCAAATAGGAGTGGTTTCATGAAGGAATATGCATGCATAAAGAAGATACAAAAGAATGAAGATGTAAATAATTCAAAGTGAAGAATATGGAGGACCCCACCTACCCAGCACCTTAATGTACAAACTAGAAGCTAATGCACATGCTTATGAAATCAATGGCTTCATGTACACTTAAATGAGAATTATGACATGCTAATGATTACTTGGTGGCCACACTACCTCATGGGCATTTTGGGCATTCCCCAAAAATATGAATTAGGGTTTCATACATGTATAAATACCCATATGTTTCATGTAATCCCTCTCTTCTCTTAGTCTCTCTTAGGCCTCCTTATCTTTAGTTTAGTTTAGATCAAAATAAAACCAAGCTCTCTTCTTTCTTTTCATGGCTACTTAGCCATTTCTCTTTTATGTAATTTTTTTTATGCAACTTCAATACATGTTCTTTTTCTTTTCATGCTTATTTACTTTCATGTTGTAGTGTAGATTTATTTTTCATGCAGGTAGAATTGTTTTTCTTTATCTTGTTTTCTTTTTCTTTTTCTTTTTCTCTCATGTTGCAAGCTGCATTTGTTCACATGATAACAAATATGAGAGGCTAAACCCCTTCAATTTAGGGGTAATGAAGCTCTCTAATCATGTAGCTTCAACTTAATTTGATGTTTATGCTCTCTTTTTGTGCTTAATGAGAATGATTGAAGTGGTTTAATGATGTTGTTTAGCTTTGAATTTGATAGTCTATATTGTTGACAACAAATATGCTATGCTTAAACAAACAAAACACAAATTGGCTCTTCATCTACATATGATTATGGCAAAGAAGTGATTGTTGAAATTAAATTTTGATGGCTTATATTTCTAATTAATAGTTAATAGGCCATGCTTAAAATAGATTTTGCTTTCAACTTTGTTGTCATATTTTATGAGATTTAAAAGTGTATTAGTGGTTGTGTTATAGTTTGATGGTTTATATTGAGCTAATTAATAGCACAAATATACCATACTTATGATAAACACATCAACTAATTCACTAATGACAAGAAAAGAGAGATCATAACTTTATTTTGTTGATTTATGTGATCTAGAGAGTGGAAATTGCCTTTAAATTGTCTTAACACTCATATTTTTATCAATTTTCTTTTGCTTGTTTTTCTTCTTTTCTAGTTTAACATTCTCTTCAACCTTGGTTTAATTTGATTGAATAGAATTTTAAAATCATCAATTCCCTGCGGATCGACTCGTATTCGCCATGTGCTACATTCGTACACCGTGCGCTTGCGGTTATTTTTAATTTAAATTCGTTCGTCGGTTTTCTAAACCGATAGAATTTTCGTCGACGAACAGCCGCATAATAGCGGATGATATTATATAAACCCATATACCACGATATTCCACCATGAAGTGGATTTGGTATTTTATTGTGCTAACATCTGTGGATGCAGCGAAACAGGTTGGAGGGATCCAACAGGATTCCTCAAGAATATTTATTGATTACATATATATGTTGTTATATGACAGGATGGATGAATTGATATGGATTTGCATGCGAATTGAATTATTAAGTATTAAATAACAAGGAAATTGAAATTTGGTATTTTTAAACACCAAAAAAATTTAATTGAAGGAAGTTAAAATGGAACTTGGAATAGAAAGTATTTATTGAGGATTTGGATTTACTTCTATTGAGAATAAAGTAAAATAAAAAGTATATTTATTACTTTGGTTATACTTAAATTGGTTAAAGGTTGAGTTTTGGGAGAATTTTAATTATATACTAAAGACTCGAAGAAATATTGGAATCGATGAGTGGATTTAAAGTGAAGCGAAATTTTATTAAGAAATAAGAAGGAATTTTATTAAAAAATGAAATGGGATTTTATTAAGGAACAATATGGGATTTTATCGAGGAATAAAATTATAAAGATAGGATTTTTGAATAAAATTGTTTTTATAAATAAATGGAAAACTAATGGGAGTTACAAATTTATAAGTGGAATTTATAAATGAGATAGGAAGATATCAATAGATATATAAAGAGATAAGTCATTGCGAGAACTTATATAGAGTTATAAAAATTTATTTTGAAAGGAAATAGTAGAATATTTCGGAAGGTGAGAAATGAGAATATGGTCGTTGAGATAGGAATCAAGAGTAATTTATGGGTGGACATTGGGTTTTCTAAAAATATAAATTTGTTTTAAAAGGAATATTTTTAAATTTACTATACTATATAATTTGTATAGAACTATTATCTAGATTTAGAATATTCCGGCATAGTTATTTTAATGCTCAGTAATTATTAAAGTAAATTCTAGTTTTTTAAATCAGCTTTGTAAATTTGTCAATAACTAGATATGATTTTAATATTTATATTTAGTTTGACCTTAAACCATATTTTGAAAATAAACCATTATTTTTACTTGTGTGTGTATATATATATATATATATATATTTAAACGTTTTGAAAATCCAATTACAAATTCTCTTGAGAAGGAAAGCAAGTGTAATTAATTTGAATAAGATTTTTAGGGAAGATTTTATAGAGGGTTATGAGAATTTGAATAAAATCCCAAGTATAAGATAAGTGAATTTCGAGGTGAGATAAAATTCACCAAGAGAGAAGGAGTGAAACCTGAATTTTAATAAGCTAAATGGCTTTAGAAATAAAAACGGGAATCAACTAGGGAATCCTGGGATCTGTAGGATTCATGAGAAGTAAGATTGGGAAATTTACAAACGAAATTGTAAAAAAAGAAATAGGAGATAAAGAAATATTTTCCAAGTTTTGAGAAACTAATGAAGTGGGAAAATGTTATAAATGATCGGCAAAGACTTAAATGGTTCCACGAGAAATAGAGGAAATTGAATCTAATTTCAAGGTGTTGAAATATGAAGATAATATCTTAAGTAGATATTTTGAGATAAATAATTTGAGGAAAATTATTTAAGACTTGATGGTTGCTTGTGGATGATTATTTGATAGTAAATAACCAACTATCAACATTGGCCAATGCGTTCATCGTTACGAAGAGTCCGGGATCAGATTTAATTATTCGAAAGCCACTTCGATCCGCTTTGAACGATAACGAATGAAGACTGTGAAGATGATGAAGACGGTGATTCGGTTTGTCCAGACCCAGGGCAACTTGTATGGACGAATGCTTTCAGAACATCGTCAGGGGGACGATGAGCATTCTAAGTAGGACTCGTTCTTGATAGGTAATCGTAGCCTCAAGCCTCATATACCGGGAATGGCTAAAACAGGGGAGGTGCAGCAAGGCTAAGTGGGTAGCACCCATTAGGGTGAGGTTATCCCTGTCTATATGTCCCTTTTA
Organism: Allium cepa; assembly: GCA_030765085.1. Lineage (NCBI taxonomy): Eukaryota > Viridiplantae > Streptophyta > Magnoliopsida > Asparagales > Amaryllidaceae > Allium > Allium cepa. Next base: position 589,224,897 of record CM060944.1, read on the forward strand.
TTTAGGCTTAGTGGGCGGTTGGTCGCGCCAACCGTGGGGTGATCTTACTCGGGATTATCTAGTAAGGGGTAGTCCTGGTCTTGTGTTGTAGGGGATTGGGAGTAATCCTCGGTACTGTGATCTAGACTAGGTACTGTGACGGGCGGTACCCCAGTAGCCCCGCCATCGTATGGAATCCGATCTCCAATAAGCGCCTGTACGGTTTGATTATGCCCAACTATTGCTGAAACGTGAGATGCAAGCATTTTAGCTAGATTCTATTTTACTTTCTATAGACACTATTATAATATCAAATGGATTTGATAAAAAGTGTTTGGCTATCGTAAGGTAAAAGCCCGACATGTTTATTTGTGGCGTGGTCTTACGAGTTGCTATTGTTTCCAAAGGATTTTGAAAATATAATAATCAATTGAGTGTGATTTCTCACGCTGGTTTTCCAGACTGACTCGGGTATTGTCTTATATGATGCGCGGGTCAGACCGAGTTAAACAGGATCAGGTTAAAAGCCAAGGAGCTCAGGAGACGAGCTGGATGACAAAGCGTACTTCCGTATTTGACTATTATTTCCACTGTGTATAGTCAAGTAGTAAGTTGTCTCTGTATGGATGTTTGTTGTACTCTGATGATGGTATATATATATATATACAATAGTACAGATTTCTTTGTATTTAAAAGCTGTTATTATATATTATATTTTGTTCCGCTGCGATTGTGAGACTCTGATGTTGTTTTTATTCTTCTTCTTCTACGTCTTTCTTCTTTAAACGCGAAGACTCGTACTTTTGTTCCACTTTAGGCTGAATTGTTGTGAGATTTTTCCAGCTCAAAGGGGTACGGATTTGCGGGCCTTTACAACTTGATTTTGATTTAAGGTGATTAATTGAATATTTCAAGTTAATTAAATTGGGGGAAATATTCAATTATTGGAAATTTGAGGTTTTATTTAAATGATATTGGATTTTTAAGTAAATATTTCAAAACTAAATAATAGTAAAGTGAATTTGATATATATATATATATATTAATTATCAAATTTATCTTTGAAATGTTGAATATTTAAAGATTTGAAATATAGTGAAATGGCTTATTTGGGTTCAAATCTGTTTTTAAAATCGATATAATTTGGAATAGTTTATTGAGAAACCGAATTGAATTGAAATTGATGATTTGAGATTTGATTAAATTTGAATTTCAGAATATGAGTTAATTTGGAATTGATTTGTGAAATATGAGGAAGCTATTTTATTATATAAAGTATTTTTTAAATTATATTTAAAACTATTTATATATTTTAATTTATAAATTATTTTCATATAAACTATTTTTAATATAAACTTTTTTAATATAAACTGTGTTAAATTATAACTATTTTATATAAACTATTTTAATTTATAAACTATTTTATTATATATACTATTTTAATATCTAAACCGGTCAAGTGGGTAGTATTATGATTTCAAAGTATTATGATTTCTAAATTATGATTTTAAGTGTTTTGGTTTCGAAGCGTTATAACTTTTTTTTGATATCACAGGGAACCTTAAGATCATAGTATACATTGATACTCACTTAAGTAAACCCCACGTTGTGTGTCTATCCCGCTTTTATTTATTCGTCGCACACGGATGCGTAACATTGAAACTCCCACTGATGGTTAGGCGCTGGGATTCGAACCTGCCCGGACACAGTCCTTAGGTTCCCATCTCCCATCCCACCTAACCATCTGAGCTACGAATGGCGGGTTCGAAGCGTTATAACTTTGAAGTGCTATGATTTTTGGAAAAGGATATATTTTAAATGGAAATGATATCGTATTGATATGGTTTTGAAACGGCAATGATATTTTGGTTTTAAAGTATAAACTATTTTGAAATGACCGTAGTGTTATAATAACGATTGGTTGTTAAAGTGACCGGGATCGGATATTGTCATACTCTCTGCCAATACCGAAAACCACTTTAACAACTGTGTACGCGGTGGAGATTCCAGAATGAAGTAGGATAGTGGCGACGATCCTATATGAGGTGTATGCATGGACCAAACTCCCGTGAGTTGGCATAAGGTGGCTAAAACAGGAGCAATTGACGGACCAAGTCTGGTGGCTCCTCCGATCGGACACACTCCTTCGGTATATATTCTGACTTTGTGATTGATCTGGTGGCCGCTTTTCATTTTTTTTTGATTTGGGAGTGTGGCTCGAGGTGGGCGGTAGTGGCTGTTATGCGTTACCACCAGCCTGGAAGTGTAATTGGTATATCTACCATGGCATTGCCTAGTTGTGCCACGTCACCTACTCTAGCGCGCCTTATACGAGTTTGATTTGTGTCGTACCTATGGAGTATCCTTCGGTAGCCTCCCGATCTGGAGGTATTACGGTACTGTATAGACTATTGGAGCTATAAAATGTGTTAAGGGGGGTATGGTTAACGCCTTATTTTAATAGTTTACTTTACTATAGACAGTATTATAATAGCGTATATTACTACATAGTAGATAGTTTAAAGGATCCTTAGAGGATGTTATCCCAAACATCCTTTGAGTTACTTGTATTTCAGTTATTATTTCACTTGAGTTGAATTTATTGATATAAGAATGTTAATCCTGACTCGAGTGTTTTGTTTTTTTCTTTACGCTCGCGTCAGACTGATTGATACAGCTTTTGAGACTCACCTTTGGAATTGGAGCTTCGCTTGGAGATCCATCTATCAATTCGACTTTCAATTATTCGGTTGTATCTAGTGATGTAATCTGACCTTGTATTTGACTATTATATTTGAAACTTTTGTTGTATCTTATTTAACTCTGTTATATATATAGTAGCTTCATGAACTACTATTCTTTTGTTTCCGCTGCATTATTGTATATTACTCTGTGTCTGTGATTTTATGATTTATTTATTTAATGTATATGCCGAGTTTTGCCAAATATAAATTAACAATCTGGTATTTTGTGCAATTCAAATCCGGCTTGTGTGGATGCGAATGGTTGAAAATATCAGGATGTTACATGTGGTATCAGAGCTTTGGCTTTAGGCAAAACTTAGCTTATATAGTAAATTCAATTTCGAAATCACCTTCATTCGTGCTCGAATCTTTTCTCCTTGGTTTGAATTTCTTTCGAATTTTGGAACGTTCCCTTCATTCCAAAATCTATTCTTTCCTCTCCTTCTTCGTTTTTTCTTGATTCTGGAGTATCCCATAGCTCCACTGAATTATTTGTAAAAGGGTGAAACTCCTTTACAATAGGCATTGATCCACCGAAGATTTCTATATCCACGGTTTACGATGCTATTATCTTTTGCTATACCCGAATTCTATCTCTGGTGATCGAATGTCGATTTGCTCTAGAATTCTGCCTCAATCTTATTTTGAAGTCACGGTTGACCGGTTAAGGTCGCCCGCGATTTATATAAGTGTATCCATCTATCTCTTTTGTAATTTAATCATCTTATCTTCAGTTCGAGCCTATCTTCGAATTAGAATTCTTTTTTATTAAAGTTCCTCTAATTTGTATCTCTATCATTGTTCTATAATCTATTCTGTATAACCGAGTGAGGGAGTGTATTTGTATTAATATTAAATTATTTTATATAATTTGTTGTTTGAGTTGTTAATGTTGATTTGGATTTTCGATCGATTCTCTGATCAGCGTTATGGATAGGAATTCCTGAACACTTGAACAGAGCAAACTGACAAAATATTATTTCCAAATTTGGTAAATGAAATAAATTTGAATGATTATATTATAAATATATAAGTAAAATTTTGGGAAATCAATAAGTTAATTAAATTGGTTGGTTGAAATGATAATATTTGATTATCATTTATTGTTCTAAATGAATTTATGAACATGGTTTATAAATTGATTCGGAATTGAAATAAATTTAAAGTAAGAATTTGAGAATTTAATTTCCTGTGATTTCAAATTTTGGTTTTAAAGTTTATAAATGCATAATATTATATTATTTTCAAATAGAAATTTGTTTTCAAGGAAATTTAAAGTTTTGAATCAGTACTCTTCTCTTTTGTCGTTGGAAAATAATTTCGGTGATGCTGCAGCATCATCGACATTCATTTTCGAGTTTCGAAGAGAAGAGGCCACTTAGTAGCTTTGCTACACTTTTGTTTTGGAAATTGAATTTGATCTAAATTTCTAAGGTATGATTTGATTTATAATGTATATATGGGTATATGTTTATAAATTGATTTGAAAATATAATATACTTATCTCTAAATTGTTTGAAGTTAATCAAAAATTTAACTGTTTAATTTTGTTAAGAATAACTTCAATTGTAAATGAAGCAAATTTTTTAATAAATATTTAAACTAGATATAAATTGAATTGAGAATGTTTTATTTGTATAATACCCAATTTCATTCTAATACCACTTATCTAAATTATTCAGAAGTTGAATATGAATTGGGTAATATACAATATGAAATGTTCTATAAGTAAAATCCGAGTGGTTATAATAAATGTTATACACTTAATTTTTAATTATAAAAATGTTAATAGAGATAAATAGAATAATAAGTTGATTGAATAGCTAATGCGACAAATTAAATAAAATTTTGTTTTGAAAGAAACCTTTTGTATCAAACATTAATAAATTGAAATTAAATCAACTTAATGAAATACCTTGAATTTAAAATCAATTGTTACATATTAATTTAAAATTAAGATCTATATGGTTTAATCAATTTTTTTACTTTTTTTTCAATCTATTTTCTTTCTGGTTTTTTCTATTCTCCTACCTCATTCCTTTTCGGGGACGAAAAGTTTTGAGTGGGGGAGAGTGTAACTACCCACAAATTTTGATGGTTTTAATAATTTATTTAACTGGAAATTTTGTGAAATTTTAAACGACAATATTTTGAAATAAAAATTTAATATTTGAATTACGTCTACTTTAACATAGCAAGAAGTAAATTTTCATAAGAAATTATGGAGGTTTATTTTCTTATGTAATGTTATTTAAATTCAAATCAGTTAAATTTGATGATAATAAAATGTTTTCCAAACCTGAATATTTTTATACGGTAAATTTGTAAGTCATCCTCTAGTGAGACATCATATTTTGTTTCGTAAAATTTGGACTTTTTTGCTCCGTTTGTCTTAATTCTGGCGTTTTAGCAGCATTTTCGGTACCGATTATCGACTTTTGATCGGATGGTCGTACCACTGATATCTGTATACCATTTTTATCATCTCATCATGTTGATCTTTATGGTATAGTCAATTCTGTGTTTTGAAGTTCTAAGTGCAGCTGAATTTCCCAAACGGTTATCCGTGTCGGTTCCGTAATTTTGCCTTTTGGATGTGACCATTCATTTCTCACTTTAGATAACCAATAGCCATCACCAATTTATATTTCCAGCTGTTGATCATTGCTATTCCATTTGTTTATTTACAAAGTTTGGTTCATATGGAATTTCTCTCACTATCCATTCTTTTCGTTCTGTTCTACCTTTCTTTTCTATATAAAAAATGTTGAAGCATACATCCATATGGCCTCACGTCTCTCTCACCTCATCATCCAGCACATTTCCACCTTCGCCCGACTACCCTTTGATTCAGCCGCAACAATCTCTCTCCTCCTTCTCTCGCCTGCTGTTTTCCCAAAACCGAGCCTTCATTTCACCCTCCCTTGCTTTTACGTCAGCCGTTCCTTCGTATGAACCCATTACAGGCACCCACACTGTCCCCTCCCTTTAAGCTAAACACTCCCTCGTGCCTTAGCCGAGCAAGCACCACCAACCCGCACTATATCTTCCCACTCCTAGCCTCATATCAGTTTGTTTGTACTTCTGTCATATAGCCTGCAGTTTGTATATAGATGTAATATATTATAATGCTTGTATATTTTTTTATCAACCTATGTTTTGAAAGTCTTTGGTTGAAGTATGTATGGATATATATATATATATATATATATATATATTGTAGGTAGTACATATTATATGTTACTGCATACGTATGTGTTTATGCAAGTTATATATGATATTTTGCATATAATGTTTTCGCCTGTTGGTATATATGACTTATATTATATGATTATTTATATAGATTTTTCTGATATGTCAGTCTATAATATGTAAGTTTATACGTGCATGTATAAAGTTTATGATATTTTAGCTTATGCATGTTCAGATTTTTCGAAATTTTACAGTAAGATGTATATATATTTTATGTCATGGTATATTGCATATATTTTTATAATACTATAGGCACACGTATGAAATTTGTATTAATGTGTATTAAAAATATTAGGTTTAAGGAGGGATTTCGTGTCATGTACATATATTATAATATATATTTTAATATATGAGTTAAAATTTATAATGATCTTGACATATATATTTGTTTAAGTATGGTCTGCATATTGTTAAGTCTGCATGTATGTTGTTTTCTCTAAAACATAACAAATAAAGATTTTTGATTTATGTGCTTTGGTCTACAAAGATTTAAAAATTTGTTGATATATTTTTCTTTTGTATGTTTAAATCGATTTCATAAATACTAATTTTGGATGTGGAAGTAAATATCGTACTTTAAAATTATACATGACATGTTAGGATGAAATGAATATAATATAAGTACTGATTTTAAATTTATTATGTATATATATATATTAAGTTTAATATACGTGTTTTAATTTGAAATAATGGATTTTGAAATATATATATATATATATATATATATATAAATTTAATATATGTTTGAATTTAGAATATGATTTTTTTTATGTACAATAGTTATATATATATATTTATTTTAATATTTGTTGTATTGATTTTTAATAAAGTAATGATAATAATATAATATACATTTTGTTTCTGTTATATCAAAAACTGATTTTGATTCTTGATTTCCAATTTATCAGTTGTCCATCGAATTCGTGCCAATCTTGCTTTGCTTTGAAATCCGTGATTGGATTCGTATCTCATTGCATTCCTTTCTCTCTCTAGCCTCGAAAGGTGAGCAATCACTCACGATTAACCTTCTTATATTTATTAAATTTGATTTCAATTGAAACGACAATTGAAATATGCTGCTGTAAGTTATTTACATTATTATATATGTTACTATCTGTTCACCTATGACATCTGACACCATTGTCTGTTATTTATATTGATGATATGTGCCTGTTATATTATTATCATATCTGCTATCACTTTGCAAGTTCCCTGTTAGTATAAAATTCACTATGGATTGAAATGATACATAACCAAATGATCTGTAGAATAGGAGAAAATCATTATGGGTTGAAATGATAAACCCAAGCGATTTTCATTTGAATTGAATTTGGGATTGCAGGTTGAAATGATATATACGCGCATATAATTTTAATTTCTTATTGAAATGATAAATATCCGTATCATTTGAGCATAGAATAGAAAATTATATACAGACACCGTCGGTCTATATATAAATATTTTGAAAATGATTACTATGGTTTCAGAAAAGAAATTTATGGTTAATAAATATTGCTTTTAAGATATTATATATAAATGTATTTTTACGAAGTTTTAAAATTTAGATTTTTAAATTTATGTTTTTTGGAATTTGTACAGTTATAAGTTATTTTTGAAATTATTAATTTTAAGAATTTATATATAATTTTACTATATATAAATAGATTTAATATATAAGTAAATTTAATTAGATGTTTAAGTATTTATTTAAGACTATATATTTAAAATAGATTTTAAAATGATTTTTATAAGTTAAGATTGGATTGATAAATTTTAAATTTATTTAAAATTGTATTTAATTGATACTTATATTTAATTAAAATCAATTTGAAATTTATTGAATTTGAGATTTTTGAAAGGATATGATTTTATAACTTGATTTTGGTTTAAGATGATTAATTGAATATTTCAAGTTCATTAAATCGAGGGCAATATTCAGTTATTTGAAATTAGAGGTTTTATTTAAATGATATTGGATTTATTAAGTAAATATTTCAAAACTAGATAATAGTAAAGTGAATTTGGTATATATATGAATTATCAAATTTAGTTTAGAAATGTTGAATATTTAAAGATTTGAAATATATTGAAATGGTTTATTTGGGTTCAAATCTGTTTTTAAAATCGATATAATTTGGAATAGTTTATTGAGAAACCGAATTGAATTGAAATTGATGATTTGAGATATGATTAAATTTGAATTTTGAAATTCGAGTTGATTTTATGATTGATTTGGTGGCCATTTTTGATTTTTGTGATTTGGGAGTGTGGCTCGAGGTGGGCAGTAGTTGCTGTTATGCGTTACCACCAGCCTAAAAGTGTAATTGATATATCTACCCTGGCATTGCCTAGTTGTGCCACGTCACCTCACCTAGCATGCCTTATACGAGTTTGATTTGTGTCGTACCTATGGAGTATCCTCTGGTAGCCTCCCGATCTAGAGGTATTACGGTACTATATAGACTATTGGCACTATAGAATGTGTTAAGGGGGATATGGGTAACGCCTTAACACTATTTTAATAGTTTACTATAGACATTATTATAATAGCATATGTTACTACATAGTAGATAGTTTAACCGTCCCATATCTCAAACATCTTTTGAGTTACTTGTATTTCGGTTGTTATTTCACTTGAGTTGGATTTATTGATATAAGAATGTTAATCCTGAATCGAGTGTTTTGTGTTTTGCTTTACGCTTGGGTCAGATTGAGTCATATAGCTTTTGAGACACACCTTGGGAATTGAAGATTCGCTTGGAGATCCATCTATCAATTCGGCTTTCAGTTATTCAGTTGATTCCAGTGATGTAGTCTGACCTTGTATTTGACTATTGTATTTGAGACTTTTGTCGTATCTTATTTGACTCTGTTATATATATAGTAGCTTCATGAACTACTATTTTCTTGTTTCCACTGCATTATTGTATATTACTCTGTATCTGTGATTTTGTGATTTATTCATTTACTGTATATGCTGAGTTTTTCCAAATATAAATTAACAATCTGGTATTTTGAGCAATTCCAATCCGGCATGTGTGAACGCGAATGGTTGAAAATATCAAGATGTTATAACATCTTTGTTCCTCCTGGATGGATATTGAACTTAGAATTATGGCACTCATCCAAAACCTCCTTCCTCATGTTTTCTACGTTCGGAACACACAACCTCCCTTTCTTTCTCAATCGTCCTTTCTGGTCAATACTGAAATCCTTTAAGGCATTGTTCTCCGTTCCTTCCCTCAACCTTTTGATCCGTTTAGCCAAAATTAGATCCTCCTCTTGCTTAGAAGCTATCTTCTCAATCATTACCGGTCGAACTTCTAAACAAGACAACACAACACTTCTTGCACTTGAACCTACCTCGAATCTAAACTGCACACTACAAACTGATAATGCTTCTAAATCGTTCCATTCGGCAATCATAGCCAATACTGCATTCTGATGTTTCTGGCTGAGTGCATCCACCACCTTGTTTCCTTTTTTGAGTGTGTATTCAATTCCAAAGTCATAAGTAGCAACAAATTCCAACCACCTCTACTGTCTAATGTTCAGCTCCTTTTGAGAGAACAAGTACTTCAATGACTTATGATCATTATAGATCTAAAATCGCTCTCCCAAAAGATATTGCCTCCACACCTACAAAGCAAATGTAACTGTAGCTAACTTCAAATCATGCGTTGGATACCTAACTTTATGTGGTATGAGTTGTGTAGAAGTATAAGCAATCACTTTACCTCTTTGCATCAGTATAGCTCCTAATCCAGGTCCACACGTATCAGCATAAACAACCAAATCCTAATTCCCCTCCGGAACAACTAACAATGGCGCATGGGTCAATAAGTGTTTCAAGTGGAATGCTTCCTCACACTTATCAGTCCATACGAACTTCACATCATTTCGTGTAAGCTTGGTCATCAGTGCAGCTATCTGCGAAAAATCCTTAGTAAACCTTCGATAATATCTAGCCATTGTAGAAAGCTCTTAATCTCGGTCACCGTCTCGGGTCTCTTCTAATTATTCACCGCCTCAATCTTAGTTGGATCTACAGTCACCCTTTTCTCTGAGATGACATGACCAAGAAACTTCACTTTCTTCTTCCAAAAATGACATTTCGAAAACTTAGCCTTCAACTAATGCTACCTCAACGTTTCGAGCACAACTCTAAGATGAATTTCATTCTCATTGTCATCCTTAGAGTATATTAAAATATCATCTATGAAGACTAGCACCAATCTGTCGAAGTGCTCTTGGAAAATTCTATTCATCAGATCCATAAAGAATGTCGGTGCATTAGTTAGTCCGAACAACATAACTAAGCATTTGTACGATCCATGTTTTATCCTAAACGCCATTAAAGGAATCTTATCCTCTACCACTCTAAGCTGATGAAATCCCATCGCCAAATCTAGCTAAGAGAATACATTGGCTCCACTTATCTGGTTGAACAAGTTGTCAATTCTCAACAATGGATATCGGTTCTTTATAGTCTTCTCATTCAACCTAAGATAATCGATACACAGCCTTAACGATCCTTCCGGCTTCTTAGCAAAACAGCGGCAGTCCCCATGGTGAATTACTTAGTCGAATAAAACTCTTGCCTTCCAAAGCCACCAACTACACCTTCAACTCCTTCATCTTTGTAGGTGTCGTCCTGCTTGGTGGCCTACACACTGGTTCTGCTCCAAGCACCAAATCAATCCGAAACATTATGGCTCATTTCGGTGGTAGTCCAACTTCCGGCTCAAACACATCAGCAAATTCTCTAACTACAAAAAGTCGACGCAACTCATCCTCCAACTCCATCATACCCAACAAAGCATTCACTTCGCAACTAGGATTTTCCACGGTATAAACTATCCGATCACTACAATCCAGGTGACTAAGTGATATCTACCTATCATGGAGTAATATACTAGCATCATACTTACTTAACCAATCCATCCCAAGGATGATCACAAATCCCACAAAATCAAACACATGTAAACAACAATCAAAAGTATGGCCTAGCAAATAAGACTCTAAATGGTCACATCTCATCTCAAGTGTTGCATAACCTCCTATCAGATTTGCAACCCTTAATAAAGTAATTAAGTATGAGGGTTCTGGATTAAGCTTATCTACCAAACATCGAGAAATAAAAGAATGAGATGCTCCAGTATCAAATAAAATGCTAACAGACATACGGTGAATCAGTAGCGAGCCTCTCAAAATAACCTTCCCTTTGTCTTGCACAACTGTCCTTAAGTTTGTGGGCCCCGAAGCATAAACTTATCCCTTCCCTTCTCTTGCAGGCTCTGGGCACTTGTTTTTGTAATGACCGATCTGATCACAATTAAAACATCTAACATTCTTCTTTCCACCAGCTTCTTTTCCTTTATCGGTCTGACACTCATTAGCATAGTTTCCCTTCTTGTCGCATTTGTAGCAAACTACTTCAACCTTTCCTTTCTTCTATGCTCATCCCTTCTGAGCATTCTTTTTTTTGGAAAAACTTTCTTTTCTGGCTCTGCCCCATCTAGGCCTCCTTCATCTTCTTCCTCAGACAAGCCATCGTCTCTTCCTGTCTTAGCGCCATCTCTACCACTACATCAATGGTATCTCTCAAGTGTGGTAAAGTTGCACTTATCAACTCTGCCATCAAGCCCCATATAAACTTTTCATTTCTCCTGATCACGATGTCTACCAAAGCATACCAGTACTAGGCTAACTCCTTAAACTTCCTAGCATACTCCAAAACAGACATCTCTCCTTATTCCAACTCTACAAACTTCCTTACCAATGCCGACTACACCATTACCAATTGACATCAACTCCAGCAGTAACAGTATTCCACTAGAATAGAGCAGCTTCCTGCAGCTGCCTCATAGCCAATCTCCTCTTCTGTGCATCATTCAATTCTAAGTCGGTGAAAATTCTCTCGTAATGCAATAGCCAATTTTCCACCTCGATCGTATCTTCACTACCAATAAACGGCTTCCCACCAAGCCTGATGTAATCCCTACTCAAGTTAGCATACTGATTGACCATCGGAACTTCCTGAACTCCAACTCCAACAGCATTACCTCTGACAACTCCGACTGCAATTCCAGCCTGCATCATGTTTACAAAGAAATGATACATTGCTCCCATATCCATCTAGGGAACCCCTGCACCAACAGTTTTAGCTTCTGCCTGACCGCGACCACTCCTAGTGTTTGGTCGGGTATTTCCATTAGTGGTGGTTCTATCTCCTTCGAGATTAACTCTGCCTTTTCTTCCTTCCATATCTATATTCAAACCTCGTGAGATACAAATGAATTGCCAAACTGAGATAGGAGTCTATAGATATAACATATACTTTTATACATATATGTATATATATATATAGAAAATATAAGTACATTACCATAGCGTTATCCCATACCCCGATCTTAACTCTAGTTTCCAAGGATTATGTTTTCAAAAATCATTTTTAGTTAAAGTATTTTGTAAACCTCGCTTTGATACCAAGCTGAAACATCCCCTATCTAGAGGCCCAAAACTATGCACTACAGATGCTGCAGTCATCTATAGTATTAATTTCTGGTGACTAAATACGGCTTTGTTAATGGTATGGATAATATCAGAAGCACTTGAATATGAAACAAAACACAGATTTCAAAACAATTTTTTTACTTCATAACATGTCAAAACCAATTGTCTCACGTTCATAACACATAATCCCAAATCATTGCCGGGCACAGATAAAATATAGTTATTACAAAATAAGCCAAGAGCGATATATGAAGAAACCCCCTTGGTTGATCAGAGTCATATGGTTATATAGACCTGATACAAACACAGCGGAAACATTGAAATATTACAAGAACTGCAAATCCTAAATAACTATCAGTTTGCCTCCTGCATACCTCCGGTATCTTATTCGTCATCCTACTAAACCTGAAAAGACCTTAATCCCTCATCCTACTCAAATTAATATTGATCACTCTAGAGTTTAAGAGGTAAACATAAACTTCGAGTTAGATATAAAGCCTGGTGTGAATAATATTATACATCCCGGAATATTATGTTAAGTGAGACCATGCCGCTTAGCGGAATGGGTTTCCCCTCATTAACATCCTTTTAAGACGTATCTTCGCAAAACCTTTCATAAAACCATATACTGTGCTCCTACATCCACAATGGTTAAATACAGTAAAGCAATCATTATGTAAACATACATAAATATCAGGTAATAATGAACTATCTGTTCAAACACATAAGTTTTGTTATGATAACTTTTAACCTTTGGTTGACTCGGGCCTACCATACAATATAATCAAAATTAACCTAACATCTATTAGGTATTCTTCTTCTAGATTATCTATCTTTAACTATCTATTAAACATTTCCTATCTGGACGGTCTGTCCTTAACTATCTGTTTAATACTTCACTACTAGACGTCTGTCACTAACTTAATCATCTTTCAGGTCTTTCCAATCCGAATAGTTTTTCAGGCTCACAAATAACCTATCTGTATAAATCCTTTTGATGTGTAATCATAATTTTAGTCTACCTGTAACCAAGCCCTATACATTGGAATTTTGGACAACAATTAGCTGTGGCTAATAGCTAATGTATAGGGCGCGACCCCATACTAGTCTCACCTGGTATTCTAATATCTGAGTCATTTTCACTTAAGGATCTCCTCCCATAATTTTCCTTGAAAAAATTTCCAAAACAATTTAAACCTTTAAATCAAATTTAAACAAGGAATAGTGTATATTCTTTATACTTTACTCAAAATCTTATCACCATGTCATATATCCTCTTTACTCAAACTTTAGTTGATGAAAACACTTAACCATTTTAAAGAACCTCTTTCTACACTTTTGAAATCATCAATTTCAAATTCAAATATCAAACCTTTTAAAATCATACCTTTTGAAAATAATAAAACTTTAGACATCCTTCTTTAAAATCACTTTAAAACATTGCCTTAGAAAACCTTGGAAAACCTTCCATTTCAAACCTTTCGGAACCATTCACTTAAACCTTTCGAAGTCATTCAACTAAAACCATTCGAAGTCATTCATTTAAACCTTTCAAAATCACTCATTTTAACCTTTCGAAACCATTGAACTTAAACCTTTCATGGTCAGTCATCAAACCTTTTGAAATTTTTAGCTAAAACCTTTCGAAACCATTGAATGAAACCTTTCGAAATCAGACTTCAAACCTATAGATATCATTCAACTAAAACCTTTCTAAACCATTGAATTTAACCTTTCAAGATCGGTCTGCAAACCTTTTGAAATAATTCACTTAAATCTTTCGAACTTATTCGCTTAAAGCTTTCAAAGTCATTAAACTAAACCTTTCCAAGACTTACAGGTTTCAGTTAAAAACAAATGGAAAACCTTCTTTTAAAAGCTTTCAAAGTCATTGGAAGCAACCTTTCGACTAAGTCGAAAGCTCTGCTTCGAAAGCATTAAACTAATCCTTTAAAACAACTCTTTTGAAAGCTTTGGGTTATACTTTAATTTATAAACAAGGGTAAATCACCTAAATTGAAATCTTTCTTTCGAAAGCATTGGGAGAAGCGGTTGGTTTTAAAATAAGTAAACCTTACGTCCTTTTCGAAAAGTTTAAAATAAAACAAACGGCAATAACCTTTCGACTGTGTTGAAAGGTTTAGAAACCTTTCTTTAAACATTTGACCTAGTCGAAAGTAACCAAGTCAAAAGCTCTTATTCGAAAGTAAAACAAGTGAAAGCTTTTTATTTATAAAACAAGCATACCGTAACCTCTTTGGCCATTAACCTTCCGACTAAGAACCTTTTGACCTTGTCCAATTCATTAAATTCTAAGTAACTTGATACCATGCACATTAGTTTGACCTTATCGAACGCTTTGAACCTCCCGACTTTGTCGGAAGGTCTGGGTCAGAAGATTTGTTGCCATAAAGGTTGAAACATGCTAAAAGTATGTTTTTTTTGTTTTTAACTAAAAAAGGATAACTTTTCAACTAACATGCATTTGTTTGTCAACTTTCATTGGTTAACAAATTCTTTTTAGAAATATGCTGCCACTATTTTCAGAATTAAACAATAATTTCATTTTATATAATGCCCCGTCTCCTTAATTAAATATATAAAACATTTAAGTCTCATACCTTAAATAATTTTATATATTCATCAGATAAACTAGGAAAAATCTGGAAAAATTCTAAAAAATCTATTTTAATATATATCCTAACATATAAAAATTTCAACACCAAATAATAATTATTTTAGTCGAAAATAATTTATAACCCTATAAACAATCTCATTCACTAGAAAACTAATATAAAATCCATATTAATTCCGAAAATTATAAAAATTGAAACCCATCTCTAAAATATTATTTCTGACCTATATATAAATTTTTAAGGCATTTGGATGTCATTATATTGGGTTTTCTTGTCAAACATATCATAAAAATTTAACGTGAACAATATAATTCATCAACAAGCATATATATGTGTGTGTGTGTGTGTGTGTGTGTGTGTGTGTGTGACTTTAATCATCAAAACATGGCATACACTTGTAAAACAATTTCGGATCTAGTCTTAAAACTGTATATTAAAAGAAATTGGGATGTAGTAATTATTCACTTTAGCTTTGAGATATAAGATGTGCGATTTAATGTTGATTAAGTTGATTATCTTCCTTCTCTTGATTCCTAGCTTTAATCTTCATCTTGAGAATGATAATGATGGCCAACCTTAGTATTTTTTGAATTAAAATGAAATGAACATGAGCATTCTATCTCTTAAGGATTTAGGATATAAGATCCACCTATTTTTCACATTGCCCTTCTCATATCATAACACATTAGCTTAGGTTATTTCATTTTAGTTTGCACATTAAATGGCACGGCTACCCTTATCTAATCAATTATCAACTTATTAATCTCCATACTATTTATTTAATTTACCCAATTAATCATTCTAAATAACGTTATAAAAATTTGGGGTGTACAATGTAGCTAAGTTTGATTACTAGTTCTAGTCAGAGCACTGCCATATTATCCTACTTGGAAGTTCGACTAATGCTGATCGATAGAGTTGCTTATAAGCAGAATGTGGATCCATTGTTAGCCGAGAAGATAAAAAAGGCTTGGGGTTGGATTAGAGATTTATGATCAAAAAGATTTCAGTCTTGACCAGAGGGGATGGTTGAGAAAGAAGGGACACTTATGTGTTCCAAATGTTGAGGACTTAAGGAGAGAAGTCCTCAGGAATTTCATTGATCCAAATTTACTATTCATCTTAGGGGAACCAAGATGTATCAAGACATGAAGAGGAGTTTCTATTGGGATGGCATGAAGAAAGATGTTGGCTTGTAGGTAAAGCAGTGTGTGAACTATCAACAAGTGAAGACCGAACATAAGAAGCCAAGTGGGTTGCATCAACCTTTGGAGATACCAGTTTGGAAATGAGATTTGATAACCATGGATTTTATAGACAGATTGGCAAGGTCGAATCGAGGAAATGAAAGTATATGGTTCATAGTGGACAGGTTGACCAAGTGTGCCCATTTCATTCCAGTTAAGTCAACTAGAACGCCATCTGTTTTAGCTAAATTGTTTATGAAGAACACAGTTAGACTGCATGGAATTATCAGTAGTATAGTATGTGATAAAGAGACTTTGTTACTAGTGAGTTCTGGAAGAATCTACAAGATGTGTTAGGTACCAAGCTCAAAATGAGTATGGCTTATCACCCTCAGACAGATGGGCAGACAGAGAGAATCAATAAGCTACTCGAGGATTTGTTAAGAGCTTTTATGCTAAACTTTGGTGGATCTTGGGAAGATCACCTATACTTAGTTTATTTTTCATTTAATAATGGTTATTAGAGTAATATAGGAATTGTGCCTTTGGAAGCTTAGTATAGAAGGCCATGCAAGTCACCAGCATGTTGGTTGGAAACTGGGGACTGATAAGTCTTAGGTTCTGATTTGGTAAAAGAGGCAAAAAATATCGAATTGATCCGAGGTATGATGAAGAAAGTCCAGTCTAGACAAAAGGGTTATGCAAATAAGAGGCAAAAAGATCTAGAGTTCTTAGATGGAGATAAAGTTTTTATTAAAGTATCACAAATAATGGGTGTGGTCGATTTGAAAAGTCAGGGAAACTGGCACCAAGATATGTTGGACCGTTCTCAATTATAGAGAGGATCGGAAAGCTCACATACGGAGTAGAGTTGTCGAGCAGTTTGGCTGGTATCCATAATGTGTTTCATGTGTCTCATCTTCGTAAGTATATATATGATCCAGAGACTAATATTCCTCCGACTGCATTGGAAGACTGAATAGTCGAACCAAATTTGACTTTTGTTAGGCAACCAGTTCCAGTTATAGCGAAAGATGAGAAGAAGTTAACAAATAAGACAATCAAGTTGGTAAAAGTTCAGTGGAGCGACAAGGAGATGGACTATACTTGGGAGACAAAAGACAGGATTATAGATACTTATCCTAATCTACTGTAAGGATTGTTGCATTTTTGCTTTATATAGACTGTTTGCTAGTCAGGTAGGCTAGTGTGGTAGTTAGGAGATGTTATAGATGATTGCTATGATTAATATTTACTGCTTGCTGATTTCGAGGATGAAATTATTTAAGGAGGGGAGCTTGTAACACCCTTAATTTTAAATAACATTATTTGAAAAATTTAATTAGATAAATTAAAAAGAATAACGTAGAGACTAGAGTGATAAGGGAATTGAGATTTGAAAACCAATTAGGGTCGTGTCTTAACTGAATTTAAAAGAATGGTTCATAAGTTAAATACTTAAGAAAAGTAAGGCAAGAGTAATATGGGGGAATGGTCGAACCTTAAAACCCTAAAACCCTCATAACCATTCCATTCTCATTTCATTCTTATAGAAACAAAAACATAAACAAAAGAAGATCAAGGTCGGCCATAACCCTAGGATAAAAGGAAATCAAAATCAATTAGAAGCTGAAATTCAAGCAAGGAAGAATTAAGCAAGAAAAAAAATCTCAAGTTTCTTATCCAAACAAGGTGAATAATAATCTAAACCATCTCATAAACGTTTTCCTAAACATTTTAATTTCGGGTTTAAGTTTTTAAAACTGGTTGGAAGGATGAATGATGATATGTTGTGATTAAATATGCCATGTTTTGATTTTAACAAGGATTTTTGTGTAATGAAATAATTCGATTTTAAGATTAAAATTGTGCAAATCGGTTTCGAATGCTATGATGGTTGAATACGTTATGTAAAACATTATTTTGGAGCTGGGTTTAAATTTTCATAATATTCCAAGCTAAGGATGATTTATTATGATTTTTGAATGGAAGGAATATTTATTTTGGGTTTAAATTGCTTAAGGTAATAATGTAATGTTTTCGAGTCAGAAAATTTATGTATGATAGAAAACATATTAAAAGTGAACTATTGTAAACTATGATTGGATGATAGTATTGGTAGAAACCAATAGGTTTATAGGGACACCATGAAAAATATGAAAGTGGATAGGAATTCCATAAAGAACTAACAAGTTGTTAGTCAGCCCATGAAAACTAATAGATTAATATTGGCCATAGAAACTATAACTTGAGACTATAATTAGATAAATAGGATGGAAATCCAGAACTTATTGCATGTTTGTGCTTCATCATAATATCTTTTATTATGTTTTGTTTTAATCATTGTGGATGAAGGTGCACAGTATATGATTATTCTAAATTGAGTTAGGATGCTAGTAAGTGAAGAGCCCATTCCGCTAAGCAACATGGTCTCACTAGATATCTATATAGTTCGAGATGGTAGGTCATTATTCACATCATATTTTTTGTCTTACTTGAAGTTTATGTCTTCCCCTTAAACTCTCGGGTGCTCAATTGATTTTGAGTAGTTTTAGAATTAAGGTTTTCAGGTTCTCCTTTAGATGAATAAGCTTCTGAAGATGTGCAGGAGGCAAGTTAGCTATTAGGAGTTCTTTATGTTTGATTCCATTGTATTTTGGTTATAATGGCAAAGTTGTCTAATTGCCTATGTTTAGACTCTGGCCATCCAAGAGGGCATCTTCATATGTTGCTCTTGGCATATATTTGTGATAATTATATTTCTCTAAGCATTGTTTACGAAATTGGGATTATGTAATGAATTTGAAAAGAGGTTGAAGTGAAATGAGAAATTTGATTTATGAGTTTAATTTTTTTCCCATATTCATGTGTTTCTGTTATATCAATGTATCTAACATTACTGCATTTGGACACCAAGAATTAATAATTATGGATGACTGTAGCATCTGTAGCAGTTAGTTTTGGGCTTCTTAGTTGAGGATGTTACAGTAATACATTACCTCAGGCCTCACGCCTAGAAGTGGCCAAAACATGTTATGCTGTAAGGCTATGTAGGTCGTACCCATTAGGGTATGGTTATCACCTTTCTAGATTACCTTCCATATATCTGGTTTGTTGTGTATGCCGTGGCAACACATAGGTCGGGAATGACCGGAATAATGTCATATACTATACTATTCAGGATCATCGTGCTAGTCACCCAAAAGGGGTAGGCCAATCCTGCCAGATGCAGAGGATCATCTATGGGTCCTCGGTACATTTCTCTAGAGGTGTAATGTACGAAAGGTAGTTCCTTACCTTATCATTATATCGAATCCATTCTCTAATAAGTGCCTTTGGACTTAGTTATATACCAATTATGCTGGAATTTAATTAATGTAACGATTTTGACTATTATTACTATGTATTTGTAATCTAAACACTATTATAATATCATTGAATTTTACGTAGCAATGTTGTGGTTATCATAAAGTAAAAACCATTTGTGTTTATGTACGGCGTACTCTTATAAGATAACTTTTTTTATAAATATCCGTGTTTTTAGTTTTCTAACACTAGTCCCATAACTGGCCTGGAATTTATTTACATAAACTCTAGGTGCCCTATTTTTTCGGGCAGCAACGCAGTTCAGGTCTATCTTAGAAACATCTTGGATGAGCTTGGAGCCGGAGTTGGAGTTCCTCTGTAGATAGTTATCCATATCCATTTATGCTGCATTAGTTTACTGTTTGTAATCGGCATTAGTAGGGACAAAGATTTATAGCTATCCAGGTTGAGATTAGGATAAACTCTGATGTATGATCTATTTTTATCAAATTTTACCTTTAAAAGTTGTATTAAAAATATATAATGTGGATTAAAGGTATTTTACATAAGAAAGAGAAATATATGTTTCTGAATGCAACGCGGTTTACTAAAATTTTAAAAAGGTAAAAACGTAGTATTTAACTAAAGGAAAATTTATTTCGAGTGTGTTTGGCAAAAAAAATCTTTTGGTAAAAGATATTTGAGTATAAAAAGGTATATTTAAGAAGTTATTTTAGAGGAGAAAATATTTGGAAGTATTTTTGGCAGAATGTTTTGAGAAATATGTTTCTCGGTAATGAGAGAGGAACATTCTTATTTGAGGAAGAATATCTTTTCAAAATAACATCTTTGAAATTTAAAAAAAAAATTGTGTGGAAGTTAATTTTAGTAGTAATTAGTATTTTTAGGCAAGGAATACTTTTTGATAAATGATGTTTAGAGGGAAACTATTTTTGTGGATAAAGGATTTTTATTTGAGAAATAGCCAATTTTGAGAAGAAAAAAGGTTAATTGAGAACATGTGTGAAATTACTTTTGTCGAAAAATAATGTACTGTAAAATATCTAGTCCTAAAAAATACTTTGAGAAAATATTATACAAGGATGTAAATAATTGGATTCGAAAGTTAATTTTGAAAATGCAATATATTTGGTTTGAATTATGAACTTTGGAGGTGTTTGTAGAGAAATATTTTATTGGAAAATTCTATTTGGAGATTATATAACTTGATTGATTGGCATGTGATATGGGATGATGGTTGATGCGAGTTTTAAGTTTGTCCAAAACCCATTATGATGATGTAAATTATATGCCTATTATGTGTGGCTTCCCCTAATGTATTTTAGGGATGTCTAGTTCCTCCCTTCTAGGGAATGAGTAGGATATGAGGTTATGAATACCCATTGGACGTATGAGAGTGACATTTTTCCTTGCATGTATTTGCTTTCTTTTTCAAGAATTGGTTGTGTTTCTCTTTTGTTTATTAAATTGTCAATTATGTTAATTTGACTATTTGTTGGTTGCTTGTTATGTTTGCGTATATTATATGTTCGGATGCATTGTCAGTTACTATTAAAAATATTATGATGAGGTAGTACCTAATGTTGACTTTTCGAGGATGTGCATTGAAGAAACTAGTGAGTTGATAGGGGATATATTTGGATAAGTCATAGCGGATGACATGGGGTTTTCTCTAGTTGGCTTCGGGCCATGCTTAGGTGAAATGGTAGTTTGTTTCTAGCTAGGAAGAGAAATCCTAAGAGCAAAGTGAGGTGTTTAGAATTTCATTGTTTCGATGATGTGAATCATTTGGTTGAGTAGTTCAATTGAAAGTTTGTACATGACTAAGTTGCGATCAGAGGAGGCATGTTTGATGATGTGAAGCGATATAGAGGAAATGCAGTGTGTCTTGCTATCAAGTCGTGAGTTGAAGGGATCATTGATAACTTTGGATGTGAAGTGTGTTTCGTGGGGGCGAAAGTATGCGAGAATGCTCAACCATGTACCTTAGACCTTGGTGATAGTCTAGCCTGCATTGGTGATTGCATTACGTATGAAAGAGGTATGTGGTCAAGCAATGAATCTAAATGCTACGTGGTGTGTCGATGACATTGGCAGTGGTCGTAAGAGTTATCAAGTATCCATGAGCAAGTTGGTGGTGATGTGAAGCATTGGTGATGGCTATGACGATGGAAGACCTTGGCGATAGTCGTATGAATTATGATATATCCTAGAGTATCTTAGTGGTGATGTGCGGCCTTGGCGATGGCTATGGTAATGTGAGACCTTATTGATAGTCTAATTCACCTTTTTGGTTGTGAGAAGTGTGCAGCAAAAGGCTGTGGTGGTGGCCAAGTTTTCCTTGGTGATGGCAAGGAGCTACTTAGGTGGTGGTGAGGCTACTTTGTTAAGTAGTTACCGACCTTAGTGGTGGTTACACTAGGTATAATATATCCAAGTGTGCATGGTAAGGGATTTTAATGCTTGTTATATTTCCTAACCCTATGTATGGGCGTGGGAAATCGAGAACTGATGCAAGTGCAATATTATTTTAAGGATTTAGCAATATACGAGAACGTATATAATTTGGAAGATGTAAATATGAGATGACACACGATTATTATAACGATGAGACTATGGGAAAGTTCATCAATAGTTTTGAAAATATACGTATTATAGTGGATGCATAGTCGGCAAAGGGATTAACACATACATGTTATTTATTGATACGATGATGTGATGTTTACCATTTTTAGGTGTATGCATGCCTTACTTTGATGAGCTATGTTGATTATCGATTTATGTATATTTTTATTGTGCGTGCATGTTTGGACCCACCCAAATCTTGTTTTGTATTTTGTTATGGACAGTTTTGTTTGGATTGTTGAGATGCATGTTGTGACTTGTGTATGAAGTTGATCGGTGGTTAGGATCGTTTTGCCCATTGTTGGTGGAGTGTTATTTTTGTTCACTATAGTTTGTATTACACGACTGAGAAATCATATGTGTTACTATAGTATGTATTATGTGTCATAATTGATTATATTGTGTGGATGTCATGTACTACATTAAAGACAGTCGATTATTGTTAGTATACTTCTCCATTTTTTGGGATTAATCCTATGTCAAAACTTTATTAATTTGATTGAGGATTAATTTAGGAAATTACGAGAACGTAATTCTTTTAAGGGTAGAATACCACGATCTGCAAATTTAACACTGTTAATATTAAGTGAATTAAATATAGATTTTTGATCAAAGGATGAATTGAGTATCATGTTTATAACCGTTATGAGCTAATCAGTTTGATATATAATTTTGATGGATTTGGAGTTATGCATTGTGAAATGGAGGCGTTATAATGTTTAATAAGACACGTAGCCACTTTTGGACCAAAGAGTTACATATAACTAAACTCACGTCCTAGCCAATATATGATGCTTAGAAACCATAGAGAGTAGCCATTACATCAGTTCTCCTTCAGTAATTTCGAAATTTTCTTATTCTCCCCTAATAATGGATAGTTCTATGCAATAAAAAATTGTTTCAAAACTCAAAGTGTCCAATACTTATGCGCACGTAAAAAGAGCATATTTTTACTTGCATATTTAATCTACTATTATTTAAATAAATGAGCATATTAGGGTATTTTACATGTCTAAACCAATAATTAAATTGTTTTAAAATCATCATAGATTCATCTTCATTTGGGCGTAAAATGGTAATTTCGCATATAATTTCATTTGAGAAAATTTACTTGCACAGTTTCATGTTTAAAATTAGGAAGAGAGAAAATATGAAGAAGCTTTCATGTATGCATGCATGCACAAGTGAAGGAAGACAAAAGAATGAAGAAATAAAAGAAGTCATGCAGCATGGAGGAGCTCACTACCCACTAACTCGTGGACCACAATTAAAAGCTAATGAAGATTAAAATGCACTTGCAAATATTAATGGTGGATTAGGTAGAAGCTACTGATTACTTTGAGGTTACACTTCCTAAAGGGTAACTTTGGTAGTCCTCTAAAATATGAATTAGGACTTTAAGCATGTATAAATATCCCTTATGTTTCATGTAGATAGTTCTTATCTTCTCTTTACTAGCTTAGTTGTAGCCACAAAATGTATACATAAACTCTCTTTCTCTTAATGGCTCCTTCGCCTTTTCTTTAAGCAATTTATTTATATGCAATTTTAATTCATGTTCATTTCTTTTATATTAGTAGTTTATATCTCTTTCTTTTATACAAGTAGATTAGCTTTTTAGTTTATTTTAATTAGCTCTCTTCTTTTATGTTGAAATCACTTTATATTATAATGAATTCAATGAGAAGCTAAACCCCTTCAATTTAGGGTCTATGAAGTTATCATGAATCACATAAAGATAACATAGCGATTTCATTTGATCTCTTTTCATGCTTAATGGAAATTTTGGTGTTGAAGTGGATTTAGAATCAAAATTTGATAGTCTATGTTACTAATCAATTCTAAATAGATTATGCTTAGAATAAATTTTATTTTTAATTTCATTATCATTTTCATAAGATTTGGCAAGTGGTTTGGATGGTGTGTTAAAGTTTGATGGTTTATGTTGGGCTAATTAATAGCACAAATAGACCATACATAGGATAAACACGTCAACTAAATTCACAAATGACCAAAAAGAGATATCATAATTTCATTGTGTTGATTTGTGTGATCATGAGAAGGGATTTGCCTTCAAATTGCCTTCTGCTATCATATTTTTATTCAATTTGTTTTAATTAGTTTTTACGTTTCTTTTTAGTTAAAACAATCTCAAGCTTTGATTTAATTTGATTGAATAGAATTTAAAATTAATTCTATTCCCCATGGATTGATCCGTACTTGCATATGTACCACAATTGTATGCTGCGTGCCAGCGGTTATTTTTGTTACATTTTTCGGCAATTTTCTAGCAGATAGAAAATTTGTCGTCTATCAAGTTTTTGGCGCTGTTGCAAGGGAACTTGAAATTTTATTTTCATCTAACTCTTCGAATAATTTTTGTTTTTAATTTAATTGTCTGTTTATTTTTTGCAATGATTTGTATTTTAAAAGATAATAATTTGTGTTGTGTGTTTGTTGTGTGATTTGTGCTTTCATTTGATTTGTGTGCTTGTTGTTTTTTATTTGCATTTTCATTTCTATTTAAAAAAGGTATATACACAATTTCATTTCAAAACAAAAAAATATATTCCATTTCATTTTCTTTACATTACAATTCATCTCCTCCGTGCACATTACAATTTGCAATTCAATTTTTTACAATTTACAATTTCCGTTTTACATTGCATATACAAGAGTTGCACTTCACTACTGCTATTGACTTCCCTGTGCATAAATCTTCTCAAAACCGTCGCTATGCATTACTGCATACCACACTTATCTTCCTTCTGAACAACTACTGCAATATTATCAACATCTAACACCTCTGTGCTTAAACTCACCAACATACACACCACCTGCACATTTCAAAACAACTGTCCACCACCAGTTTTTCCCATTAGTTTTTTCCCTGCCTGCTACATATACCACCTGCTGCCTCATTCTACCACTGTCTGTTCAACACCCATTCCTCTGCTGTGCCATCAACATACAACTTCATCCGACCCTGCGATCAGCTTACAACTCCTACATCATCATCAACCAACACACTGCCTGGTCTAAACAACACCATCATCCATTAACCCTGCTGCTGTGCATTTTCTATGCATATCTGTGCAATACTTACCTCTCCACACTTCCCTCCACCTTCAACATTTATTAAAACCACCTTATATACCACCTCCTTGCTGCATACATCACTGCCAAACATCAATCATTTCCTATATACATTTCTATCTAGTAACATACAACATACCCATACTTAAACTTGCCACTGCCATCCCCTGCCCCTCTGTTGACTACAGTCACCCATCACCACCCTGCTCCAAACTCCACTACCCACTACTTTCAGAACTTCCAGTTCTTGCAACACTACTTACCAGTCATTCCATAACCACCATATCAAACTACACAGCTTCCTATCAACACTGCCTAACATACTCCAACACTTCTGCCTATTATCGTCATCGACATACAACTTCCTTCCACTGCCACCATTCACTTACTATCATTTCATACTGCTACACCTGCATAACCACTGCAAACTTTATCACCCCTACACACTACTGCTGCAACATGTACAACCATCGGTCAATCACTTCCATCCTCCCTACCAGCCTTCAATCCATCGATCAGCAAGCATCAACTCCTCACAAACAACCATACTTCACTGCCTGCATATCCACATCACCTTACTGCTGCTACAAGCCACTACAAACAAAAATCAAAACCACCGTTAACTATTACCTCCAACACCTCTTCCTCAAACACCACTTCATACACATTCTCCCTTCTACCATACTTTTGCCTTTGACCTATCCAAACCCATCATCAGTGCAGCCTTTCACCATCCCATCCACTGTTGCAAACCTTTGCCATACATACACTTCCATATCTAGTTTGATCGAGAAAATTCTATGCCATATATATATATATAATTCTTGTTCAATTTCTTTTAGGTTGCAAATTGCAGAAGATCGAGAAAAATTGCTTCGCTTTGCTTGCTAAAAATAAATCGCCTCTTTGTTCATAAAAATATTTTGCTGCTTGAAAATAAAATTGCTAATAATTCTACATGCTATGGGATCGTG
Organism: Allium cepa; assembly: GCA_030765085.1. Classification (NCBI taxonomy): domain Eukaryota; kingdom Viridiplantae; phylum Streptophyta; class Magnoliopsida; order Asparagales; family Amaryllidaceae; genus Allium; species Allium cepa. The sequence goes on from CM060944.1 coordinate 589,251,233, forward strand.
CTCTCATCTCTTGTTGCTATTTTCATTGCATGTTGGTTACTTGTAATTTTTAAAAAAAATTAAAAAACAAAAATCACATCTCATTCATAATTGCATTGTTAATACACGTTTAATTTTTTTTTTTTGCATTCATCTCATCTTGTTTTGATTTTCTAAGGGCAGCACCCAAACACACATAAGGTATAGGATTTCATCACACCTTCCTTGGCCCACAAATAGCATATCATCCTAGAATTTGACTAATAATAACGGTTAGACTTTGGACTTAAGGGAGTCACGAGCTCACCTAGGGCTTAATTGTATTTTGACAAGTTGTCTTCTTTCGACAATTTGTATTCTTGGTGTCTAGGCTACGACAGAGCAATAATCGTATATAAATATTACGGTGATTCGTGAATATTATAGTGAATGTTTCTCTGAAGGTATTTAAACCTTCGGCTGCTTTGTTACGGTGATTCACGGCGCACTGATAACTCTTGTCCATTACCTGGCTGAGAACTATTTTGTTGAATTAAGAAAAAGTGTGATTATACAATTTTAAGTTAGAAGTTACTAAGGACGGAAAATATGTAATTAAATCCTTTCATTCATTTAGTTGCATTAGTTCATGCGTATTTGAAAAAAAAAACAACAAAATCCAAAACTAGAAAAAATTTGTACATTTTACTTAACTTAGTTTTTAAATATTTTCCCTTATAAAAAAAATCATTTTATTGAAGTAAATTTCTTTCCTGTTTCTTTAAAAAACAAAAAAAAGAAAAAGAACTCAAAAATCCCAAAAAACATTTTTGAAAATGTCTGAATTTCCCTACTTGCAACAATTTTACAATAGTTGTGAAAATCAAAATAATCCATACAGTTTCAAATCAAACTCTTATGGATATTTCAATAACAACTATTGTACAAACAATTTGAATTTTGCACCACAAAATTTTCAAAATGATGACCAACCCACAACTCTTGAAAATAGTATTGAAACGATTTGCTCTTTACCTGAACAACGAAATCAAATGATAAATAATTTGAGTAATATATACCTGTGCAATAACTCAAGTCAAGGATTTCAAAATAATCAGAATATGAATTCACTTCAAAATTCAAATAATTTTGATTATAATTCATGCCAGTTCAATTTTGAACTCCAAAATGAAGATCAATATCAAAATGAAAATGAAAACAACTGTTTAATGATTTTGGCGGGAATAGTTTCAATCATGGTGAATTTTTTTACTCTCAACAGTTTCAAATTGAAAATTTCAAATTAATAATTATAAATTTGATTTTGTTGAGCAATTGGAAGAAATTCAGAAAAGTTATATGGATTTGTTGTTTGTAACATACATGAAACAACATTAGAAACAAAATCAACTCTCAACGTGTGACGAGTCAAGTGATAATCCATCTTTTACCAAAAATGACGATTTTCAAATAGCAATTTTCGAAATTGAAAACGATAATCTTAATGCAGTTTTTGAAAGTGCAGTAATTGATATGGATTTTAATTCTTTTGAGGGTAAGAAACTCGATTTTAAATTCGATCTTCCTTTTTCTGACCAAAACGAATTTCAAACAACAACTTTACCCCCTGAAAACGATGAAGTTGTGAATATTTAACAAAGGAAGATGAATTTAGTGAACACAATTTTTTTGGACTTTTCAAAGAAGATTCATGGGTGATAATTATGAAGTTTATCCTAATTGAAATTTTATTTAAAAGAGTAGTTGATTTAAAGTAAAGGCGATAACATTTTTGATCTTATAAGTTAAGTGTTGCTAAGATGATTTTTAAATACTCTCTCTTAACAAAAAAAAGAGAAAAAATACAAATATAAATGGTTTTTTATAAAAATTAGAAAAACACCGGGAGTCAGGTGTTCATACGCAAGAGTGTACACTGGCCAAGCTTTGCGCTCTTCACATGTAAGCCGAAAGGCAATGCACGATCGATATATTTAGCTCGGTATATCCAAGTTAGGTGTATGTAAATAAATTTGTAATAACAATAACCACCTAAAGTCATGTGTTCATACGCAAGTGTGTACACTCTTCACGCTTTATACTCTTCTCATGTTAGCCCAAAAGTCAATGCATGATCGATATATCTGGCCTCAATTTATCTGAGTTAGGTGTGTAAATAATATTAATGTTAATATTTTTGAAAGTAGAGAGAGCAAGCAATTGAAATCCAAGCACTATTTTCACTTACTTGATTCGATTTTTTATTCAAAAAAAATAAAATACCACTTTGCAAAACTTTGGTAGTCAACTACAGGATCCATTTAATAGTTGAACTATATAATCAACCGAAAAACTAGCCAGACTAGAGTCTAATTGTGATGCTAACATAATTTTTTTTGGATGTTTTGATGAGTAAAATGACTAAAATTTCTTGATAATGACCCCCGGTCTTATATTTAACTTATTCATGTCAATTTAAAAGTAAATTCTTCATTTGTAAATATTTTCAAAAACTTGCATTTATATCTTTGTAAATAAATCTTGCATCTAGGAATTTTTCATATTGCATTTAGATTTTGTTGGTACTACCCGCTGAAAAGCCTCACGAGACAACACTCATCCTACTAGGAACACCAAGAGCTTTAACGGCTTGTTGCATATGCTCAATGCAATCGTGTTTCCTACGAAAATGGATTTACCTTAGTTTTTGTTTATTTGAGGACGAATAAAAAGGTAAGGATAGGTGTATTTGATGTGCATGTATGTTAGCGACAAAGTTGGTCACTAACACCTAAATCCAAGCAAAAGCACCAAACCACAGTCACATCTCACAAATAGAGTACATGTAGAGAGTAATAATGTGAAGAACAGTCAAAATTAGAATGAAAGCAGTAAAGAACAACAGATTTTATAGTGGTTCAGCTAACTCAGGCCTACGACTACTCTAGAAGTTTTCTTTTTATTGATGTTAGAATCAATTATAGTTGCAAACTGGTAGAGTAACCTTAGCCTTAGGAAATAGAAAGAAAGAGAGTCCAAAGGAAGATCTCCTTTTGTGTAGACCCCATGCTATATTTATAGCCAACTTCTGAGTTGTTGAGCTTTCTGAACAGTATAGGCCTATCAAGACCTTTGCTGAGCCTTCACCCTTCATTGCAACTGACTCTGAGTTTTGTGCATGTCGGTCGGTGCCTTCTTAGGTGATGACCCGACGCAGCCCCACGCCTGACCCAAAGTAGTCATGCTAAGACTGGAAGCACGTATACGCCGCCAACGACCTTCCACCGAATCACACACCTCTAAGGCCGAACGACCTTCCACCAAGCCACATACCTCCAAGGCCAAACGACCTTCCACTGAACCATATTCGTCCCAGGCCGAACGACCTTGACTGAATCACCATGCCGAGTGACCAATGCCGAGCCGCCAATGCCGACCGACCCATGTCGAGCCACAACGTCGAGCGACCCTTGCCTAGCCACCAATGCCGAGCGAGGTCCAATGCCGAGCGGGGTATGATGCCGAGCGGTGTCTAATGTCGAGCGAGGTACGATGCCGACCCACATCACCTTGCCAACCCAAACCATACCGAACCACCTCCAACGCCGAACCAACCCACCAATGCCGAGCGAACCGTAACTTCCAGACCAAACGACATCATCAGGGCCGATCGACCCTGATCTCCAAAACGAGCGGCATCTGTCGAACCACCTAGTCTGAGCCATGCATATTGAACCATCCCTGACTGACCGTCTATCCATCCAGCTGTCTCCAACCAATCGTATTCCAGTATCGACAAGTGAGCAGTCGACTTGGTTAAATCCGCCTATTCACAGCCTTGCAAGAAGGTGGGTTAACATTTTCCCCCAAAAACATACCTTGGTATTGGAAGGTGTGTTTTGAATAGCGCCAAATCCTATATCCGAAGTCTGTATGTTATCTGCATCCATGCTTTCTGATTCATAATCCAATCCATTTTATCCAAGTGCCATCGCCATATCCTTGTCCAAACCTATAACTTCTCTGAGTCGATATCCAATTCCAAATCTTGTAACCAAATCCTTAGCCAAATCCTTACCATTTGAATTCGACAACCGAGTTCTAATCCATCCATATCTAGTAATCAATAGCCACGTCCATGACCTCTCCGGGTCGATGTCCAAATCCGTGACCATTCGTGGTCCATGCCCAAATCCTTAGCTGTTCATAGCCAATATCCAAGTCTGTAACCTCTTCGGGTTCTTACCAAGCGCAATCCACACTTGACGACCTGTGTTAAGTGATTCCATAGTGTTCTTGGTTCAGTGTCCTTGAACGCCGAATAATGTCGTGGCTTAAGTCCTTAGCCGAATCCAAGTCGCTCCGGACCTTTGCCGAGCATAGTCCATACTCGACAACCTGTATAATAGACAATATGAGGCCTAAGTCCTAGGTCGAATTCTGGTCTCTCCAGACCCTTGCCGAGCACAGTCCATGCTCGATGACCATTTAGCCAAAATCCAGGGAAAATCCAATCAAAATCCAATCCGAAATCCAAATCAAACTAGAAATTCATATCAAAAGTCCAAATCAAAGTCCAAATCAAAAGTCAGACATCTAAACCGAAATCCAAACCAAAAAAACCAACAAAACGGGAGTTCAATCCAAACTCCAAAACCAAAGCAGAAAAAGCAAATGTCCAAGTCGAAAGGAAAAAACAAATTTCACAAACCGAAGTGTCTCGGTGACCGTCATCTCAGAGCATGCCTAAGGGTTATCTCCGACCCCATACATGAGTAAGTGATTTAGCCATTTGCCCGGAGTTTGTTACTTATTCCAAACCATCACGATTAGTTGATGACCAACTGACCACCATTCCTGGGCCTTATGCCTTCGTCGTTCAAGGTAGGTGGTGGCTGCTCCTATTCTACCGCCGCATTTCGAGTTCCGACATATTGCCGCAACTGACCATTCCTTACATGTTCCTCGATTATATCCTTTAGATGCCTGCAGCTGTTAGTATCGTGCCCGTCCAAGTCATGAAAGAAACAGTGCCTTACTGATGCCTTCTCATGTTCTTAGGGCTACCTCCTTGCCGGCCTTAGATAAGGAAGGTGATCCCGAGTATCCAAGAATATTCGTTCTGGTGTTGCATTCAATCATTTGTAGGTGGAGAATTTTGTTTCTCCCCAGCGCTTCCTTTTTCCTTTGTCCTTGTCTTTACTCGAGCTTTCACCGGGCAGTCCCCTATCCTTAACCTTGTTTACTTCCTTTGATTTCATATCCTGACATGCATCCTCTTGTCGAAGAAATCTTTCAGCTTCATGAAAGAATTCCCCGAGATCCAGTGGTGGATCCCGTATCAATGACACTTTGAAATCCGAATTGTCCTTGACTCCTGATACTACAGCCATTAAAACCATTGATGGATCCGGCCGATCCACCGAAGCGACTGCTGCATTAAACCGGGTTAAGAAAGTTCTGAGCGATTCATCCGCCCTCTTCTTGACTGAAGTTAGTGTCATTACATTCTTTGGCCTTTTTATGTGAACTCGAAACTATCTCAAGAACTTATCCACGAGTTCTGTCCATGTTCCAATAGATCAATCTTCCAGCTGTCTGAACCACATAGCAGATATATATGTCAAGTACAAGGGAAAACACCTAGCTATAACCTCCTCCAATGCCTCCAGCACTTCCATATGCCTCGTGTACCTCATCAAGTGATTAGTGGGATATGTCTTACCATTGTGCACTTCCAGAGTGGGTAGCTTGAAATCGAGTGGATTCCTAGCTATCCTAATGTTACGGGTAAACGGACTCTTGTTTATTCCCTCTAAATGCATGTTTGTCAGACCTCTGCGTATAGTTCGTCTAATGATGTCAACCAATCCATTGTTTCCAACCGAGGGTTGCCCCTATCCATATTTCCTAACTACGCTCCAAGTCCCTGAGGGAATTCTAGCACATACTCCTCGTCACGTACTTCTGTATTATTGTTGGCGTCGGGCTGCACAATGTCATCTGGTATCCCTCCATGGGTTGGTCCAGCATTACCTAGTGGTGTGTCCCCGAGTCTAGGTCCATCTAGACTGATAGCCGTCTGCTGATAGGGGGCTTTCACCTGTTGAGCCACTCCATCTGCTTGCCTGTTGAGTCCTTCAGATCCAGCTCCAAGACCTTGAGCACCTGCAGTTCCTGATTGTCCAAACTGACTAAGAAGAGCCTGCATCATCTCCTCTTGCCGTTTCATCATCTGCTCTTGCATAGAGTTCATCATAACCTACATCTCGTCCCGAGTTATGTAGATGGATGCACGATCCTCTCCAGCTCCAGAAGAGGCCACTTGACTTCCTTCCTGATTGCTCCTTTCCGCTGCTTGCTTTCTTGTGGGTGGTCTAGCCATTTCTTTCTTAAATCCAAGTTCCCAAGCTTCTGAATCCGAAATCCAAGCTCCAAAACCCCCGAGTGTTAGCGTTCTCGGTGAAAGCACTAAAATGTTAGCGACAAAGTTGGTCACTAACACCTTAATCCAAGCAAAAGCACCAAACCACAGTCACAGCTCAAAGATAGAGTATATGTAGAGAGTAATAATGTGAAGAACAGTCAAAATTAGAATGAAAGCAGTAAAGAACAATAGATTTTATAGTGGTTCGGCTAACTCCGGCCTACGTCCACTCCAGAAGTTTCCATTTTATTGATGTTATAATCAATTATAGTTATAAACTGTTAGAGTAACTTTAGCCTTAGGGAATAGAAAGCAAGAGAGTCCAACGGAAGATCCCCTTTTATGGAGACCACCATGCTGTATTTATAGCCAAATCCTGAGTTGTTGGGATTTTTGAACGGTATAGGCCCATCAAAACCTTTGCTGAGCCTTCACTCTTCATTGCAATCGACTCTGAGTTCTGTGCATGCCGACTGGTGCCTTCCTAGGTGACGACCCGAAGCAGCCCCACGCCTAACTCGAAGTAGTTCGTGATAAGACTCGAAGGATGTATACGCCGTCGAACGGCCTTCCACCAAACCACACACCTCCAAGGCCAAACAACCTTCCACCGAGCCACATACCTCTAAGGCCGAACGACCTTCCATCGAACCATATTTGTCCCAGGCCGAACGACCTTAACTGAATCACCTTGCCGAGCCGCCAACGCCGAGCGACCCTTGTCGAGCCACAACGCCGAGCGACCCATGCCGAGCCGCCAATGCCGAGCTAGGTTCAATGCCGAGCGAGGTCCAATGCCGAGCAAGGTCCGATGTCGAGCAGTGCCCAATGCCGAGCGAGGTCCGACGTCGACCCACATCACCTTGCCAACACAAACATACCGAGCCACTTCCAACGCCGAACCATCCCCCCAATGCCGAGCGACCCATAACTTCCAGACCGAACGAAATCATCAGGGCCGATCGACCCTTGACCTCCCAACCGAGCAGCATCTGTCGAACCACCTAGGCCGAGCCATGCATATCGAACCATCTCTGACCGACCGTCTATCCATCCTGCTGGCTCCAACTAATCATATTCCAGTATCGACAAGTAAGCAGTCGACTTGGTTAAATCCGCCTGTTCACGACCTTGCAAGAAGGCGGGTTAACAATGTAAAAGTGCATATTTTTACTTCCATATTTAATCTACTTTTATGTAAAAAAAATGAACATATTAGGGTATTTTACATGTTTAAACCAAAACTTAGATTATTTTCAAATCATGATTTATTCATCTTCATTTGGGGGTAAAATAATAATTTTGCGTATGATTCCATTTGAGAAAATTTACTTGCACATTTTTATTTTTAATTGTAGGAAATGGAGAGAAAATATGAAGAAGCTTTCGTAGATGTATGCATGCACAAGTGAAGGAAGACAAGAGAATGAAGAAATAAAAGAAGTTATGCAACATGGAGGAGCCCATCTACCCACTAACCCATGGACCACTATTAAAAGCTACTGGAGATTAAAATGCACATGCAAATATTAATGGTGGATTAGGTAGAAGCTATTGATTACTTGGAGGCAACAGTTTCTAAAGGGCAATTTTGCTAGTCCTCCAAAATATAAATTAGGGTTTTAAGCATGTATAAACACCCCTTATGTTTCATGTAGAGAACATTACCTTCTCTTTAGTAGTACAGTTGTAGCCAAAAAATGTATACATAAACTCTTTTTCTCTTTAATGGCTTCTTAGCCTTTTCTTTTTGCAATTTATTTATATTCGATTTTAATTCATGCACTTTGAATTAATGTTCCTTTCTTTTATGTTAGTAGTTTAGATCTCTTTCTTTTATGCAAGTAGATTAAATTTTTAGTTTATTTTAATTAGCTCTTTTATTTCATGTTGAAATCACTTCATGTTATAACGATTTCAAATTTGAAAAGCTAAACCCCTTCAATTTAGGAGTGATGAAGCCTTCATGAATCACATATAACATGGTGATTTCATTTGATCTCTTTTTGTGCTAAATGGAAATTTTTGAGGTGGTAAAATTTTATAGTTTAATATTGAATTTGATAGCCTATGTTGTTGACACCAAATAAGCTATGGTTAAGCAACATGAACACAAATTACTTCTTCATCTACATATGATTTGGTAATGAAGTGGATTTAGAATCAAAATTTGATGGTCTACATTACTAATCAATTGTAAATAGATCATGCTTAGAATATATTTTATTTTCAATTTCATTATTAACTTCATGAGAGTTGACAAGTGGTTTAGATGGTGTGTTAAAGTTTAATGGTTTATGTTGGGCTAATTAATAGCACAAATAGACCGTACTTAGGTTAAACATACAAACTAAATTCACAAATGATCGAAAAGAGGGATCATAATTTCATTACATTGATTTGCGTGATCATGAGAAAGGATTTACCTCTAAATTGCCTTCTACTCTCATATTTTTATACACTTTGTTTTAGTTAGCTTTTACATTACTTTTTAGTTAAAACAATCTCAAGCTTTGGTTTAATTTGATTGAGTAGAATTTAAAATTAATTTAATTCCCTGTAGATCGACCCATACTCGTATACGTACTATAATTGTACGTCGTGCACTTGCAGTTATTTTTATTGCATTTTTCAGCTATTTTCTAACCGATATAAAATTCGTTGTCTATAAATACCCATCAAGTTGTATGTCCAAATGAGCGTATTAACGAGGGGAATCAATGGCAAGTGTCTATTTATCATAAGAATTCTTTAATTGACTAGAATTTGTGGTCATAGGTACCGGTGGCAAAGTCAAAGCAGTCTGAATTGATGTGCCCATATTGGTGAAATTGGTTATGTGGTGGTGCAGATATCGGAGGAAGGAAGACAAAGGTGGGTTGAATTGCATAAATAGAGGTCGTTGTGGTCAGAATTTACTTTGGATATTCATGACTATGGTCTACTTTGACCATTAGTTCCAGCGAATACTGGCGTAAGGAGGGGCAGCGATAGTCAGATCTAGTAGTGGTGGCAAAGTGGAATGCAACGGTGATGGTCGTCGGCACTAAATGGCCGGAGTTCGTAAAATCACGATCAAAATTGGTTGGGATAGAGCATTTCAATGTTGACCAGACATAAAATTGTTATTTATTTCTCGTAATTTTTAAAACTGCAAACTAGATCTTGAAACTTCTAACCTTCATAACCTTTACGTACATACTCTGATTCATGTGTGGTTTCTTCAGTTGGACTCGTGGTGGATTTCCAGACAATTTGACACTTGGGTTGTTAAGTTTTGAGGCTATCTACAAAAGTGCATTGGTACGATGTATTTATTTTAATTAATAAAGGTTTAAAATATTTAATGCACTTCTTTTGACGAAAATACATATTTGTCGACATAATATATTATATTGATGACTATTTAGTTATTATAATGTTTGGATGTGTTTTACCTCTACTAGTTTATGTTAATTACTATATTATTGGTTTTCTAATAATAATTAACTTCGGATTCGGATTAGAAAAAATAATTAACTAAAATTTAAAGGAGGAAATTTTGTGGTAATATGAAAAGTAAATTAATAAATGATTGATGTAATTATTTATAGATTTTGGGTGATGTTTGTAAATAATAGTGATTTAATGAATGAAAATGAATTTAATAGGAGAAATATGTAAGGTTATTATTTATGAATTTCTTGAAAAATCCTAAATAACAAAAGAAAATATATTTTAAACTGAATTTGAAAAGTTTTATTGCTACTATTTATAAAATAAAATGAATTTTCATAAATAATAATATGGTTTTGTGAAAATTATGATGTTTTGAGTAAGTGACGATATAATAGTTTTTATTGTGTTTGTTGGAAAATATTATAATTATTATTATTTGAGTAATAAAGTAATGATAGTTTCAAAATTATAATAATGAAAGTAAAGGTATGTGTCAAAAAGTATACTATTTTAGGGGTAAATAGCAATAGATGGAGTTTTGAAGTTTGATATATAATATCGTTTTTGAGATAAACAGTAATAAATTGATTTTGGAAGATATTAAAGTGGTTTAATATATGTTATTATTTTGATTTAAAATAATAATATTATTGTTTTGAGAAGTAATTTGATGCAAATTGTTTGCGCCAAAATTGGCCACAAACCCCAAATACCGTGAAAGCACCAGTGTATCAATACAAATCAGCGATATTCAAACACAAATCACAGATCTCAGCAAATAACCCAAATATGTCTGCACAAAAAATGGGAAAACACCTCCAAGTCGTACGATTTAGTTGATTTTATGTTGTTCGTAGTGATTTGGATGGTTTATGCAAATACGTAAAAAACAGGGACTAAACTGTAAAAGACACACAGATTTATAGTGGTTCGGCCAGAATGTGCCTATGTCCACTTTATATGTTATTTTCCTTTTCCGATCCGATTACAAGTGCAAAGCTTTGATTACAAGTATATCAAAGTTGTTTGAAAGTTCCTTCCAGGCTTTAGCTCTCCAACTTGTCCCCCATTGTTGTACCCCTGCCCTTCTATTTATAGAGTGAGGCTGGGGGCAGAGGTCTTGGATGTATATAGTTGCTGGTGGGCCTGGACTGATGCAATCTGGCCTGGAAAAGTTGGTTCGGTAGCTCCTTGGTTCGGCGGTGAGTGGAGTGTTGACTGGACCGGTAGTGTGTGGAGCGTGGGTTGGTTCGGTAGCCCCGGTCCGGTAGTGGTTGGTTTGACTCGGTGGTGAGTTGGTTCGGCGAGGCCTTGGACCGGTGGAGCTTGGTTCGGTGGGAAGGGAAGTGGAGTTGGTTCGGTGGTGAGAGGAAGTGGAGTTGGTTCGGTGGGAAGGGAAGATGGCTGGTTCGGCTATGCTTTGGACCGGCATTGTTTGAAGATGGAGCTTGGACCGGCATTGTTTTGGACCGGTAATAGGTAAAAACGTGCCCAGCAGATCATATCTCCTTCATACGAACTCCGATTATCCTAAAAATTGAAACATAGCCTTTCTTAGTCCTTATCATCATTTCCAATCAATTTCGTCCCGATCGGAACTCAACCAAATTTTAATAATATCGACCGTAGCCTTGATCCCAATCGATTTTCAATCCCGACATCCATCATTCCTTGCGAATTTGTAGGTATTCCAGTTTTTACCCAAAAAGTGGGATAACACTTTGCCCCCCAAAACATGCCTTGTGATAACAAGGTGTGTTTTGAATAATTCCAAATCCAATATCCGAAGTCCATAACCATATTGCCAGAGTATATCATCCTTGACTGCTCCAAGTCGATATCCAATCCCAAATCCAATAACCAAAGCTTGAGTCAATTCCATGTCTATTCGAACTCGACAACCGAGTCCCAAACCATCCTTATCCAATAGCCAATAACTGAATCCAGGACCTCTCCGGGTCAATATCCAAATCCATAACCTCTCCGGGCTCTTGCCAAGCGCAATCTACACCTGACGGTCGTGATCCAGTGTCCCTGGATGTTAAGCTAGCCTCATCGTGTTCTTGTTGAGCGTAATCCACACTTGATGGCCATGGTCCAGTGTCCCTGGACGTTGAGCTAACCTCTCCGGGTTCTTGCCAAGCGCAATCCACACTTGACGACCTTGGTCCAGTGTCCCTGGACGCTGTACAATGCCATGCTTAAGTCCTAAGCCGAATCCTGGTCTCTCCGGACCCTTGTTGAGCATAGTCCATACTCAACGACCTGAAAATAAAAATTGATAATACAGGGCCTAAGTTCTAGGCCGAATCCTGGTCACTCCGGACCCTTGCCGAGCATAGTCCATACTCGACGACCTGAGTGAGTCAATTTACCACGTTCGAGCAAAGCGACTCACCCCTTGCCAGGCATAATCCATACCTGACGACCGTTTATCAAAAATCAGATAAAAATCCAGTCAAAATCCCATCCAAAATCCACATACAAAATCCAAATCAAAAGCAGAAAACCAGAAATCCAAACCAGCATCCAAAACCGAAAACAATCATCCAAAGGAAAATCCAAATCAACAAGCAAGAAAAACCAGGAGCTCAATCCAAGCTCCAAAACCGAAAACCAAAAAGAAAAGCAGTGTCCAATCCAAAAGCAAAAGTTAAATTTCACAAACCATAGCATTGCAGTTTATCATCATTCAGAGCATGCCTAGGGGCTATCTCCGTCCCCATACATGTGTAAATGACTTGGTTGCTTGCCAATAGTTCGCTACTTATTTCATATTAAACTGGTCAATGGATGATCAACCGACCATCATTCCTGGGCCTCCCACCATCGTAGCTTGAGGTAGGCAGCGGTTGCTCCTGCCCCGCCGTTGCATTCCGAGGTCCAACATATTGTGGCAGCTGTCCATTCCTTACATGCTCCTCAATTATGTCCTTTAGGTGCCTGCAGCTGTTGGTGTCGTGTCCATCCAAATCATGGAAGAGACAGTGCCTTCCTGATGTCCTTTCCCGTTCTGTTGGTTCTCTCCTAGCCGGCCTCCGGTAGGGAAGGCGATTCCGAGTATCCAGATATATCCGCTCCAGCGTCTCGTTCAATCCTGTGTATGTGGAAAACTTTGGATCCATCCATTGCTTCCTAGCATTTCCAGAACCATCGTCCAACTTCCTTTTTCCTTTGTCTTTATCCAAACCTTTGCTGGATGGTCCTCCAACCTCAACTGCATTAACCTTTTTCAACTTTAAATCCGTACTCGCATCTTCTTGCCGAAGGAACCTTTCTGCCTCGTGAAAGAATTCGTCGAGATCCCGTGGGGGATCTCGTATCAGAGATACCTTGAAATCCGAGTTCTCCCTGACTCCTGATACTGCTGCCATTAAAACCATCGATGGATCGGGCCGATCCACCGAAGCAACTACGGCACTGAATCGAGTTAGAAAGGCTCTAAGCGATTCATCGATCCTTTGCTTTACCGATGTCAATGTCATCACGTTCTTCGGTCTCTTGACATGAACCCGAAACTGTCCCAAAAACCTTTCCACCAATTCCCTCCAAGTCCTAATAGATCCTTCTCCCAGCTGCCTAAACCACATCGCAGCTAAGTCCGTTAAGTACAAAGGGAAACATCGGGCCATTACTTCCTCCAATGCCCCCAGCACCTCCATGTGTCTGGTGTACCTCATCAAGTGATCCATAGGGTCTGTCTTTCCATCGTATACCTCCACGCTAGGTAGCTTGAACTTAGGTGGATTCTGAGCCATCCTTATTTCCCGAGCAAACGGACTCCTGTTCACTCCTTCCAAGTCTCCGTTGGTCAAACCACCTCGCATAGTCTTCCTGATTATATCTACCAATCCAGCGTTGTCTGTCAGGGGTTGCCCTCGAGGGAATTCCGGTACATACTCTTCATGTGGCTCGCTAGCAGCAACGTTGGTTCTAGCCTGTTGAACTCCTTCCAAAGGTCCTCCTGTGTTGGATCCTGCGGGCCTGCCCCCAAGTCCTTGTCGATTTCCCTCTGGCTCTGCATCCTGTCCTCCATTGGGTTCCATAACCCTAGCTCCTTGTCCTGCATCCACGGCTGCTGTAGTTGTTCCTAAGTTCTGGGCCCCTGCAGCTCTCATTTGCTCCAAGAAGGTCTGCATCATCTCCTGTTGACTCTTCAACAACCTCTCTTGCAGTGAATTTGTTATTGCTTCCATTTCATTCCGGGTTATGTAGATCGAAGCAGGTACTTCCTCACCTCCGGAGGATGCTTGTTGACTTCCTTCCTGTTGGCTTCTCTCAGCCCTTAGCCTTCTACTGTTTTGCCTAGCATTTGTCTTCCAAATCCAAACTTCTATCCGATGCAGCGGGTGCTAGTCCTTCTCAGTGAAAGTGTGACGACCCGGAATTTTTAAGCCATTAAATCGGAATATTTAATTGATTTTAAATATTCAATAGAGTAATTTTAACTTGAATTACGAATATCACAATTTATTTGATAATTAAATTATTGAATTCGATAATGTGAAATTGGGTAAACTGTTAAATCTGGAAGTTTAAACCGGTTAAAAATAATTTGAAGGATCGTAAAATTTATATTAATAGTGCCGAGAATAATAAAAGTGTTAAAATTTGTATCTAACACTGAATGGTTCAGTTTTGAAATTTAATATCGTTTAAATTGAATTTCAAAATAGCCTTCCGAGGCACAGTCTCGGAATTCGACGAAACCAGTTCCATTGGGTCCGTAATATGGAATTATTATCGGGTTTCAAATTTCGTAGCAATTGGAGTAGTTGTGTGAGCACACGATATATAAACGCGTTGAAAATTTAATTGATAATAATTTAATTAGTCAAGCTTCTTGTATACGCCATCTCATATACGTTTTAACACGCTACCCTTATCTTCCATCGTACACTTCTCGTCCCTTCTAAAAACTGTTAGTTCCTTCCTCGTTCTCGTTTATTCAATTCAATTTCAATCATTCTCAAACGAAAAGAAAACATAAAAGGGCTGAGCTTCTTCCTCCAGAATTCATTCAAGAATCGAAAGCCCTATTTTAAAATTTTCTGTTCGAAAAAAAAATATCTAGCTCCTTAATATTTCCTCTCGTTCAATTCAAAACCTCCCTCGGATCCGAATGAATGAAAAATCGAATTTCCTCTCGCTCGTGAAACACGGTTTCTTTTCCTTCATTCTTTCCAAAATCGATTTGAAATCGATTTCATTTCAACAGACTGAACGACATCTTCCCTTCCTCTATTCTTTAGTTCGATATTCAAAGGGAACTCGCGATTTGAGTCGCGTCTTCGTCTGGGTTGGAGGGTTTTGGTCGCTGGAAGAGGTGACGAGGCAGTTGACCACTTGAGATGGAGGCTGCGACGCAGTGGGATGAGCCTCGGCAAAGCACGATGGTCGGTAGGGTTTTGGAATCGCGTCTTTGAGCTGGGTTCGTAGATTTGGGAGCCAACTGTCGCGATTCTCGAACGACGTGATGTCGGTAATGGGGTTGACAGTGGATGGCTGGAGTTCGCTGTGAGGTATAATTTAAATTTTTGTTTTAATCAAAATTGATTTATATGTATATATTTGTATGTACTCAGTACAAAGGAAAAAAAAAAGATATTTACAGTAAAATTAATTTTGATTTGTAATAATAATTATCATTTTGTTTTACCGGAAAGAAATTAATTTGGTAGATAGAGTTCGATAATAAATTTTGGTTACTAAAATTAATCATTAAAGAGAAAATAATATATTTAGGATGATTAATTAATTTAAGTTACCAAAAATATTTGTTATAGGAAAATTAGTTTGAGATTAAATTATTAGTTAACCCAAATTAATAAATGGTAATTAATTAGTTTGATTATTTAAAAATATTAATGAATCGTATAACTGTTATACAAGGTTTTAAATCACGGAAGCAAGCCAGTTGGGAAATAGACTGCAAATCTTAGGCCAAAGGTGAGTTAATCTCACTCAGTTAAATTTAACTTTAAATGATTAAATTTAAATAATTGCTTGAAATGGTTGAATTGATTTATGTGCTGTAGTGTGGTATATTTATTTGGAATTGGCATTTTATATTGTGCTAACATCTGTGGATGCAGGGAGAACAGGTTGGAGGGATCCAACTGGACCCCTCAACTTTATTTAATATTTTCTGTTCTGACTATTTGATATCCTGTAATGGATTATGTGGGAATATTGAATGCTATGGCTTGATTGTTATAATCGGGCAATAATTAATTACTAAATATATAATTTGAGTTTGGGAAATGAAAATAAAAGAAGTGGAAGTGTAAGTAAAATAATTATAGCAAAGTTGAATAAATTTATGAAATGAATTGGAAAGGAAATAAAGTGACTTTAAAATTTTAATAAATAAGTCTTGTGTATGGGAAGGAAATTTAAATAAAAAGAGAGTTCATGGAACTAAATTTCAATGTTATTGTTTAAAAGAACAAACATTTATTTTAAATTGAGGATTTAAATTATTTAAGAAGAATAAAGAAGAAATTGGGAATAACCTGAGATTTATATATTTCAGCTAAAGGAGTTAAAAATCAAATTGAAATATATAATAAAGTCCATAATTAATGAAGTTTGAAATGAACTGATAAGTAAAGAAATTTATTTTAAATGAAATGAATTGGGAATCAATTTGGAAGATTGATTTAAGTGATTGAGATTGGGAATTTCTTTCTGAATAACCAAGTACGTTTTCAAAGTAAGTTTTTAAATATAAGTTAATAGTTTTAAAAATGTTTAAAAGGTATGTTTTGAAAATTTTTATTATTTCAAATAATTAATTTTCTTAAGTAAATATATCCTTTTAATATATTATAGCATTAATTATTTAAAAGTGACTTAGTATTTGTTTTAAAAGTGAAAACCTGATTTTATATTTTGTAAAGTAACCTTATTTTTCTCAAATTCATATAATGTGTATTTTTAACAAATTATTTATGTAGTTTTATCCTAAGTGTTTTAAAGTATATATATTTCAAAGTAAAGTATCTAAAATTATTTTTAAAAAAATCTATTTTTGTGCTTGGAGATTTCAGAGGAGATAGTAAATATTCGGGAAAGTTTATCCTGAAAGGAGAGATGGTTTTGAAACTGTTTTCAGAAGATTGAAAATAGAAATATATCTTTGAGGATATTTTGAGATAAATAAATAATTTGGAAAATTATTTATTGTTTGATGGATGTTTGTGAATATTAATTGATAGTTAAATCACCAACTATCAATATTTGACAAATGCGTTGATCGTTTCGAAGAGACCGGGATCGAGATTTATTTCTCGAAAACCACTTCGATCCGATTTGTACGTTTCGTGTAAACGATTTTGGATTCGAAGATGGAGCAGTGAAGTGCAAGGGCTAATCGCCACTAATCCTGAGGATATTTCCAAAATGGATGTAGTAGGAATAGTGCCTTCAGTTCCGTTCGAACCCGGGACGGACTTGTATGGATGAATGCTTGCGAAACATCGTCAGGTGGACGATGGGCATTCTAAGTGAAAACGTTCTAAAGGTAACGTGTAACCTCAAGCCTCATCAACCGGGAATGACTGAAAATCAGGGTATATGCAGCAAGGTTAGGTGGGTCATGCCCAAGCAGGACAAGATATTTCCCCTGTCTAGATGTCCCTTATATATTTCGGCTTAGTGGGTGGTTGGTCGCGCCAACCACGGGGTTTATCTTGTTCGGGAATTCAGTAAGGAATGGTTCTGGCCTTGTGTTGCAGGGGATGAAGGGAATAATCCTCGGTACGGTGATCTAGGCCCCGTACTGTGACAGGTGGTACCCCAGTGCCTAGTCATTAGTTGGAAATCCATTCTCCCTACGAGCCTTGTACGAGTTTTGTTTGTATTACCCACTCTGTGGCTAGTAGCTGGAATTTAATGAATGTAACAATTTCGGCTATTTTATAAGTATTTGTATATAGACCCTATTATAATATCAGAGGATTTCTATAAAAATTGTTTTAGCTATCGTAAGGTAAAAACCCGACATGTTTATTTGTGGCGTGATCTTACGAGATGCTTTTGTTTTCAAAGGATTTTGAAACTTTAATAATCAATTGGGTGTGATTTTCTCACGCTGGTATTCCAGACCGACTCGGGTACTATTTAACTGTAATGCTCGGGTCAGACCGAGTATTATAGAATACAGGATATGATGCTGTGGAGCTCAGGAGACGAGCAGGATGACGATACGTACTCCGTACTTGTTTATATATATATATATATATATTCCGCTGTTGAGTTGTTGTGTATCCATTGTATGTTATTGATGTGAGCTGTGACTGATGTACTCTGATGATGTAATGTATATAAACAAATATATTTGATTTTGAGTAAAGGTTATTTATTATCTATTATATTTTATTCCGCTGCGATGGTTAGATTCTGTTGTTGTTTTCTATTTCCTTCTTCTACCTCTTCTTCTTTAACCCAAATGGTTCGTATTTCTGTACATCTTGAGTTGAGTACTGTAGAATAGTGTTGACTCAAGGGGTACGGATTTGCGGGCTGTTACAGTTGGTATCAGAGCTTAGGTTGGCGACAACCTAGGCTTTGGTGGGGAAATTACTCATTAAACAGAGTCGATAGTACTCTATAATGAGTTGAGCGTATTAGTAGATATGAGAGCGTACTTGTTAGTGAATATAAAATTGTTTTTATACTGTGTTGACTTATCGGTTGAGTGTTTATGAATTCTGGTCGGTACGGGAAGTACAACCGTATCGATAGGGGTTTCTAAACTCTTGAACAAGATAAACTGACATAGTATTGTTTTTAAAGTTGGTAAATGAAATAATATTACCCAAAATTATATTTTGATATAAAAGGAATAATTTTCTGACATTATATATATTTGGATGTTTGGTTGCTAATACTAAAAATCAAATAAGAATCTAAAGTTAATCTTAAATTTGAAATGGTTATAACCAAATAAATTCTGTAAGTATAAATTATACAAAAGAGAATAACTAAATTTAAATTAAACCAGAATTTAAACCTGGGAGTTTTAGAAAGGTTTTTAAATGCATTAAGAATAAGGGTGGGAAATTTAAAATCTTGGAAATGTTTGGTAATATTTTTCCCATGTGGTTGAAGGCGATAATGAAATGTTGATTTGGGAAGTATTTTTGAATGGCAACTGTTTTGAAATAAATTTGGGAAAGTAAGAAGCATTGAACTCACTTCAGTCGTTGGAAAATAATCCTGATGATGCTGGCCACATCATTAGAATTCATTTTCGAGTTTCTTAAGTGATGGATTGCTTCCCTAGTACTTGGTTATGATATTGTTTAGACTTGTTGGGTATAACAGTTGTTTTGGAGATGTCAAAATGAGAAATTTGTTTTTGGTATAAACAAGTTGTTTTGGAAAATCTTGAGTTTTGATTTGATATACCACATAGGTATATATTTGATATATTTCAAAATGGCTTTGGGAAATAAAAACCGGGTAAAATGAATTCTAGGAAAATTCTAATTAAATAATGTGTAAAGTTAAAATAAATTAACTATTGAATTAATTAAGTGAAGTTGATAATAAATAGAAGGAAGAAATGAAAATTTTAATCTTGGAATTAAAAATTTAACTTGAGTAATTGGAAGTGAATAAAATATATTGAAGTAAGTAGAAAATTTGAATATAACTTGGATAAGTTAAATAAATTGGACTTAGAATTAAATTGATTTGGGTGAGCTTATAAATAAAGAAATGGAGTTATAACCGCAAGGGAAATAATTGAATGGTATGGTGAGCCCAAACTAAACTCAAATGAAATGTGAATTGAGATAATGTAAAGTGAGATATAAAAGAAGGGAATGAACTTAAGCTAGAAAATAAGTTTTGACCGTATTGATGGAGAAATGAATTGAATATAAGGTGGAATGTAAATTGCTTAGAATTGCATAATGAAGTTCATATTCTTAAGTTATTGAGTGTTATAATTTGAATTTGTGAATATAAAATGGAAATGGACTTAAGTAAGCAATCTAAACTCTGAATTGAAGTGGAATTGTAATTCATTAATGGAAAGAGTTGATTGGTGTGGCAAATTCAAAACTTGACCATAAATGGAAATGGTTTGTAAATCAGGAAGAAATTTAAGCTTTAGATAATGGAATATAAATCTAAAGTGAAAAGTTAAAATGAAATTAACTTGGATTGGAGAATAAAATTTAACTGGATTAAAATAAATTGAATAAGTTGAAAATAATATCCAGTTGTATTCGAATTTAGTTGCAATCGAATTGAATTAAATAAAACTGAGTTAAATTAAAATTGAATTGGAATAAGGATTCAATTAAGTTACTAAATGAAATTAAATTTTTACCTGGATAACTGGGAAATAATGTGGATAAGAATCAGATTAATCAGAATGACTTGTAAAAGAATTAAACATCCATGAAATAAAAATATATGCTTGGGTTATAAATAAGCATAAGGCTTGGGTTAAAAATAAAAGATGAATATATTCAAGCTTATGATGAATGGAATTGTATAAAACAATAAGTTGTGACTTGTTAAATTTGAAGGTGAGATAGACAAACCCAAAATAAATATTTATGATGAATTGAAAATAATAATAATAATGTGAACTAAGAAAATTAAATGAAGTGATATTTGAAAATAAAATCAAGTATTGTACTATAAATAGGAGAGAACTAATTTGTTAATAAATTAGTTAATGAAATTGAATTGTAAGTTTATGATGAAGTTTGAAATTAAAACTCAAGCTATAATTAAATTCGACTTACATTGTCGATGAAGAAAATATAACTAAAAGTGGCCTTGAAATTAATTAATTGATTTGTGAATGAAATTGCAATGTAAGTTAATAAAATTGGATGGTAATTTAAAAGTGAATGGTAATTTGAAAATGGATAATGGATCCAGAACTTGAGTTATAGATTAAAATTTAACTTGGAGTGTTAACAAATTAAATATAATTGGGAATATATCGAATAAAAATGTGATTTGATTAAAATAGTAATGGGATGGTTTGTATTGTGAATAAAATCCAAATATGTGGAAATAAATTGGATATGGCCTTGTAATCAATTGAGTTAAGCTGAGTATAAAAGAGAAAATTTACTTGTAAAATGGAAATCAGCTTAAGTATAAATTTGAATAAAATTTAAATAAATCGACTTAAGCTGAATAAATCGAAGAGAGTTGAATTTAATTCAACTTAAACCAAGTTTAATGATATTGGATTAAATTTGAATCAAGTAAAAATACATATGGATTGAAATAAAACTTGGTGGGTTGTAATAATATTTAAGAAAATGGAAGATTCGTAATGGATTGAGTGGATAAGTTAATTATACTGAATAAGTGAATGGATGGGATAAATAAGAACCAAAGGAAGTATGGTTTAAATAAGTTGAGAAATGGTTATTGAATGAAATAGCTTGGATTGTCTTCGATCTAGATAAAATAGTTTGGGATAAACAAATGTGGAATGGAATGTATATGAATGGATTGTGAATAAAATTGAGATGAAATGTGTCGAACTAAATAAGTGGTTGTGAATGAAATGCAAGTGAATGGATTCAAATTTAAAATGCAAGGAAAATAAGAATATATAGATTGTGAATAAATTTGAAAATGCAATAGAATTAAGTATAAATCGAGTTGAAATCCATTTAAATTGGTTATAAAACATAAATATTTGTTTGTTCCCATAGATCTTGTCAAATTTGCATAGAATAAATATCATTGGAGGTAAATGGAGGTAATTAAAATTCTATGAATTAATAGGAGTGAAATAAATTGATTTTAAAAGCAATTGAATTAAATATGAGTTCAGTTTGCTTAAGAATAAGTTTAATGTAAGCGATTGAGTTTCAAACCATTCAAATTGATGAAGTGGTATATGAATGGATTGAAAACCATTCAAATCAAATGAAATGGTTATAAATTAATTGGAACAGTTGAATTAGCATGGAAACTATATTAATTGCTTACGGAAAAATGTTTGGTATGAGTTTCTTTTAGAATTCATATGTTTTAACTATTGTAAATAAGTGAACTGTAGTTAAACTTCATTTATATCGTACTTACATGTTTAAATTGAGTAAGTACAGGTACGTGGGAGCCGTGTGGCTGGATTTGGTTGTGCTATTTGCTAAAAATAATAAGCCGCTTGCTTAAAATGCTAAATAAGGTACGCCTACGCAATAAATATAGGAAATATGAACTGTTTTTGATTTTTCTGACCGTGTGGGTCGATGTATATATATTTATCTCTTTTATCAAGTTGCAAAAGCTCCCCCGTACAAAGGAGACTCTGCCAAAAAATTTCAGAAATTTTGGGAGTTAGAAAATTTTTGAAAATTTCGGAAAATTTTGTTAACGACAAAGCGATTTCAAACTAAGAATTGAAATAAGTTAGTAAATGGAGCTAATTAAAATAGTGACGTGAATTAGTTATAAATGAAAAATAAAATTTAAAGTTTAGAGTTGAAAATAAATTGAATTCGTATAGAAATGAAAGAATCGTTGTGGATAGAAATGGATATAAACTAAAATGGTAAGATGAAAATAAATAAAGAAGTATATAAAATGCTTATACTAAACTTAAGAAAGAATGGTGAAGTCTTAAATGGAAATTGATACTACCAATGTAATTTAAGTCAATATTGGAATGAATAGATGTTGACATTTTGTGAGAAAGTCGATAAAATGTTTTGGAATATTGTGTTTGGATATTGGTGCTTAGCAGGTATGCAGGTATTATAAAGGAAAAAGAAAATTGGGTTTGATATCAAAAGATAAAATTTGAATTGCCCGACAAAAAGGTATGTATTTTAAATTTGGTATGAAATTTGATTGGGATTTGGATTGAGCCACTTGGCCTTTTGTTTTCTTTTTGGATTTGGGAGGCCGTAGAGCCATTTTGTAGTTGTACCGAGTCAGCCGCGCAAAGGAGACGCTGGCGAAATTTTTCGGGAATTTAGGGAGTTAGAAAAATTTTGAGAAAATTTTGATAATCCAAAATTGGTTTTAAGAATAAAACTTGGATGGTTGGGCAAATAGGAATGTTTACAAACTAGGAAATGGTCTTTTATAAAATAAAAAAATAAAAATAATAGTTGGATAGGTGTTGAACTGTTTGGTTTTGGGAAAAGTAAACGGGTATTAGACCATTCTTCCTAATTAATAATTTCGGGGACGAAATTCTTTTAAGGGAGGAGGAATGTGACGACCCGGAATTTTTAAGCCTTTAAATCAGAATATTTAATTGATTTTAAATATTCAATAGAGTAATTTTAACTTGAATTACGAATATCACAATTTATTTGATAATTAAATTATTGAATTCGATAATGTGCAATTGGGTAAACTGTTAAATCTGGAAGTTTAAACCGGTTAAAAATAATTTGAAGGATCGTAAAATTTATATTAATAGTGCTGAGAATAATAAAAGTGTTAAAATTTGTATCTAACACTGAATGGTTCAGTTTTGAAATTTAATATCGTTTAAATTGAATTTCAAAATAGCCTTCTGAGGCACAGTCTCGGAATTCGACAAAACCAGTTCCATTGGGTCCGTAATATGGAATTATTATCGGGTTTCAAATTTCGTAGCAATCGGAGTAGTTGTGTGAGCACACGATATATAAACGCGTTGAAAATTTAATTGATAATAATTTAATTAGTCAAGCTTCTTGTATACGCCATCTCATATACGTTTTAACACGCTACCCTTATCTTCCATCGTACACTTCTCGTCCCTTCTAAAAACTGTTAGTTCCTTCCTCGTTCTCGTTTATTCAATTCAATTTCAATCATTCTCAAACGAAAAGAAAACATAAAAGGGCCGAGCTTCTTCCTCCAGAATTCATTCAAGAATCGAAAGCCCTATTTTAAAATTTTCTGTTCGAAAAAAATATATCTAGCTCCTTAATATTTCCTCTCGTTCAATTCAAAACCTCCCTCAGATCCGAATGAATGAAAAATCGAATTTCCTCTCGCTCGTGAAACACAGTTTCTTTTCCTTCATTCTTTCCAAAATCGATTTGTAATCGATTTCATTTCAACAGACTGAACGACATCTTCCCTTCCTCTATTCTTTAGTTCGATATTCAAAGGGAACTCGCGATTCGAGTCGCGTCTTCGTCTGGGTTGGAGGGTTTTGGTCGCTGGAAGAGGCGACGAGGCAGTTGACCACTTGAGATGGAGGCTGCGACGCAGTGGGATGAGCCTCGGCAAAGCACGATGGTCGGTAGGGTTCTGGAATCGCGTCTTTGAGCTGGCTTCGTAGATTTGGGAGCCAACAGTCGCGATTCCGCTGTTGAGTTGTTGTGTATCCATTGTACGTTATTGATGTGAGCTGTGACTGATGTACTCTGATGATGTAATGTATATAAACAAATATATTTGATTTTGAGTAAAGATTATTTATTATCTATTATATTTTATTCCGCTGCGATGGTTAGATTCTGTTGTTGTTTTCTATTTCCTTCTTCTACCTCTTCTTCTTTAACCCAAATGGTTCGTATTTCTGTACATCTTGAGTTGAGTACTGTAGAATAGTGTTGACTCAAGGGGTACGGATTTGCGACCTGTTACAGAAAGCACCAAAGTGTTTGCGCCAAAATTGGCCACAAACCCCAAATACCGTAAAAGCACCGGTGTATGAATACAAATCAGCGATATTCAAACACAAATCACAGATATCAGCAAATAACCCAAATATGTTTGCACAAAAAATGGGCATACACCTCCAAGTCGTATGATTTAGTTGATTTTATGTTGTTCGTAGTGATTTGGATGGTTTATGCAAATACGTAAAAAACAGGGACTAAACTATAAAAGACACACAGATTTATAGTGGTTCGGCCAGAATGCGCCTACGTCTACTTTATATGTTATTTTCCTTTTCCGATCCGATTACAAGTGCAAAGCTTTGATTACAAGTATATCAAAGTTGTTTGAAAGTTCCTTCCAGGCTTGAGCTCTCCAACTTGTCCACCATTGTTGTACCCCTGCCCCTCTATTTATAGAGTGAGGCCGGGGGTAGAGGTCTTGGATGTATATGGCTGCTGGTGGGCCTGGGCTGATGCAATCTGGCGTGGAAAAGTTGGTTCGGTAGCTCCTTGGTTCGGCGGTGAGTGGAGTGTTGACTGGACCGGTAGTGTGTGGAGCGTGGGTTGGTTCGGTAGCCCCGGTCCGGTAGTGGTTGGTTTGACTCGGTGGTGAGTTGGTTCGGCGAGGCCTTGGACTGGTGGAGCTTGGTTCGGTGGGAAGGGAAGTGGAGTTGGTTCGGTGGTGAGAGGAAGTGGAGTTGGTTCGGTGGGAAGGGAAGATGGTTGGTTCGGCTATGCTTTGGACCGGCATTGTTTGAAGATGGAGCTTGGACCGGCATTGTTTTGGACCGGTAATAGGTAAAAACATGCCCAGCAGATCATATCTCCTTCGTACGAACTCCGATTATCCTGAAAATTGAAACATAGCCTTTCCCAGTCCTTATCATCATTTCCAATCAATTTCGTCCCGATCGAAACTCAACCAAATTTTAATAATATCGACCGTAGCCTTGATCCCAATCGATTTCCAATCCCGACATCCATCATTCCTTGCGAATTTGTTGGTATTCCAGTTTTTACCCAAAAAGTGGGATAACACAAATTACCTTTTTGATGCGAATACGACATTTTAAGGGACTTGAAGTAATGAGATTATAATTAAGTATTTTGTAAGTATTTTTACCCTTTTTAAAAGATCACTATTGCTTTGAGATAGATAAAGGTGTTTTTATAGTAAACAATAGTAAAATTATTTTTATAGTTGAGGAAAAGAAATTGTTGTAAATACATGTTTAGATGGATGTAATATGTGATATTGTTGTTTTGAATTATCACGTATGTTGTTTTATGATAATAAATCACATTTGGATGTGCATGCGATTTTTTTCCATCATTACTACCTTGTGTGTAGTTAACTATGTTTTTATAGTGTTGATGTTTGTGTTCCTGTTATAATTGTTTTGTACATATTTTTAAATTTGGTGTTTGTGTTACTAATATACTAGGTTAGTACATTACTGATGATTTAGTGTTGTGTTACTAATATAGTGGAGTAGTACATATCTGGTGAATTGGTGTTTATATTGCTAATACAGTGGAATAATAAACATTTTATTGATTTATACTTGCATTGATAGTGTATTATTAGTAGTTGATAATTAGTGTATATATATATATATTGTGAGTATATATATTGTGATTGGTTTGATTGATGTTGTGGTTGAAATTGAGAGTTGTCAAATGTATATGATGTTTAATGGCTAAGTGTGATATTATTGTCGTTGCCCTATATTAATGGTGATTTATTATGATGGTTTAATAGGAGTAGCTTTTCCTGCTTACATTAGTTTTATGGATGATGTGTTTATTATGTGCTAACAAGTATTTGGACGCAGGAGAAGAGTAAGAAATAAAACTACATGGGCTTGATCTCCTAAAAAGGGTAAGTATACAGTCTTTTTTTATGCAATAGCTCTTGAGCCTATGACCGTAGCCTACAGGGTTCGGCGCAGTCCAAAAATAGTTGATAATTTTTCACCTTTTTATTGTATATATAAATATATACATTTAGGAAGTTGCAAGTAGGAACTAAAGAGTGAATGAAAATGTGGATGTTGAATAAAATAAAGATGGCTGATTTGGTATATACTATTGTTATATTTTAATGAATCAGTGATAATTAACTATTTAAATGTAGATTGATGTGACGATTATATATAATAATTGTATTAGAGAGTTAACTTACATTTATATTGATCTTTGATTCCATTGTGAAGTTTCCACTTTACATCCGCAGTTTTAATGTTTTGAATTATAAAAATAAATGATCCACTGTTTTTAATATCAGAAATTAGCTACAAGCTATTTTTTCACATTTTATAATTGATTTAAAATGTTAAAAATAATAGAGCATTACATTAATTTTGTTATTGGACTTAAAAAATAATATATAAAATGTTATATATATTTTTACTAACTTAATAAAGCTAAAATAATAATGTAATAATTACTAATTATTAATATTTATGATTGAAATTTCTATTAACTAAAAGTATATTGGCCGGTCCACTTGGTCTTAATTGACAAATATATATATAATTGTTTGTGTATTTGTATTTGAATGATGAGATAAAACCTTGTTATGAAAGATAAAGCTAAATATTTTTCTAATATATTTAGCCCTATTAATATATAAATATGATGGGATTTTCTCCTATTTGTGAGATAGAATCTTATAACCTAATACCTCAATTAGAGAGGCAGAGTCAATAGTTAGATCTTGCAAATCAAACTAAGAGGAAGGAGGAATTCTTTGAAGCGGAAGTCGCTCGTAACTCAACGTGTAGTTGACTACGATCGTTCATCAACATAAATATCCTAATTTAATTGTTATTGTACCTTATTATTTATCATAATATTTTTGACCTCGAAGTGAAATAAAATAATTTTTTTTAAATGCTTTCAATAGTTTAAATATTTTATTTTATTTTATTATAATCCCGAAAATATAGCTATGAAATAAAAAATATTCATTTAATTAAAAAATACAGATAAGTTACTTTTTGGAAGGAATTTCTTTTATTAGTTTATTTATTTTGTTTTCATATTATAATAATAAAATTTGTATACTTAATTAAGTGTTGTAGTTCATTTAAATATATATTGGTATTTTTAGTTACGTATATATTAGGAAAATATATTTTAATCTCGAAGACTAATACATAGTTGTGACATCCAATACCTCTAGATATATCGATCCATAGCCTAAAATAGCGTTTGAACACGCACCATGACAAGAAGTGCGAATAATAGGGTTTTTTTGGTTTACATGTAACGACCCGATGTTTCCAACCATTCGCATCCGCACATGTCGGACTTGAATTGCTCAAAATATCGCGTAGTAACAAAATTTGGCAAATCTCAGAAGTCACAGGTCACAGACACAGAGTAAATAATAATGCAGCGGAAGTAAAAGAGATAGTAGTTCATGAAGCTACTATATAAATATAAGATACATCAAAGTTAAACAAGATACAACAGAAGAGTAACAAGATACATCAGGTACAAATCAGAATACATCACTGAAATCATTGGATACCGAAAGCAAAATAGATGGCTGGACCTTCAAGAAAAGCTCCAACTCCGAAGGTGAGTCGTGAATGCTGAATCACTAAGTCTGACTCGAGCGTAAAGAAAAACACAAAACACTCAAGTCAGGACATAAATACCTATGAACTGTAAATCAATTCAAGTGAATAGTAACAAAAATGCATCAGTAACTTGAAGGATGCTTGGGATCGACAATCCCTTAAGGATCCGTTAAACTATTTACTATGTAGTAATATTGCGCTATTATAATAATGTCTACAGTAAAATAAACTTACTTTAAAATAGCGTTAAGGAGTGACCCAATATTCCCCTTAACACATAATAGTGCCAATAGTCTATACGGTACCTGCATATCTCCTGATCGGGAGACTATGAGAAGATGCTCCATAGGTACGACACAAATAGAAACACGTAGTAAGGCTCGCTATGGTAGGTGACACGGCACACGAGCCAATGCCAGGGTAGATATACCAATTACGCACACGGGCTGGTGGTAACGTAGCAGCCACATACGCCCACCTCGGAACACACTCCTAAGTCAAAATCGGAGGATGGCCATCAAATCAACCACAAGTAAGAGTATAGTATCGAAGAAGTGTGTCCGACCAGAGGAGCTACCCCTTTTGCCCCGAGATCGCTCCTATTTTAGCCACCTTATGCCAACTCACGGGAGTTGGGTCCACGTAATATACCTCAAGAACTTCGCCACTATCCTACTTCATTCTGGAATCTCCACCGCGTATACAGTTGTTAAAATGGTTTTCGGAGTTGGCAGAGAGTATGACAACTTCCGATCCCGGTCTCTTTAACAACCAAACGTTATTATAACGCTGTGGTCATTTCAAAATAGTTTATACTTCCAAAACCAAATCATTTCATTTCAAACTATAGTCCTTTCAAAATAGTTTATACTTCAAAACCAAAACCATTTTTATTTCAAAACTATATTCAAATCAATACTATATCATTTCCATTTCAAACACATATTCATCTTTCAAAAATCATAATGCTTTCAAAGTTATAACTCTTTCGAAACCAAAATACTCGAAATCATTACACTTTGGAAATCATAACATTGCGAAATCATACATTTGAAACCATGGCACCTTCCTTTAATTCTTTACATTTTACAAATTTATTCAATTAAACCCAAATTTTCAAATTTCCAATTTAATTCAATTCAAACCATCTGTTTCAATTCAATTCAGTTTCCCAACAAACTATTTCAAATCTTATCACATTTCAAATATAGATTTGGTCCATAAAACAAACTATTAACTTTTAATATATTTCAAAATTTTAATATCCCACATTTCAAAACTAATTTTTATAATTTCATATATATCTTAATTCAATTTACTAATATTTAGTTTTGAAATATTTATTTCATAAATCGAATACTATCATACAAATATAACTTTAAATATTCATTTATCGAATAGTTCAAAAATCAAATATCATTCCAAATTCACATTGTTTATCAAAATAAAGATTATGTCATTCAAAACCATTTCAAAAATCATTTCCTTTCCAAATCCATTATAAATTCATTATCATTCCTTAATTCAAATATTCTATTTAAATATCATTTTAAAAATCAAATATGTCATTCATTTATTAATTTAAATAATATTACAAAACACATTTCAAAATTTCATTCAAAAATTCATTTATCTCATTTTATTTCATTCAAATTAACACATAACCAAGTAAACCTTATTTAAATTCAACTTAAATTTAAAATCCTTAAAAATTCAAATATTAAAATATATTCAAAACTCCTAAAATTTCATAAATAATCAATTTCAAAAGTTAAATCATTTAACACTTTCAAAATTTAACTCAAACAGTGTTAAAATCTATAACATTTCAAAACATTGACAAATTATAGCAACGACAACATTTATAAAGTGCTATCGTAGCTTATAGTTTTCAAAATAGTTTAGTTTAAGAATAACGACATTTATAAAATGCCATAATAGATATTTAGTTATTTCAAACATAGTTAAGTTCAAAACAACAGCATTTTAAAGTGCTGTCATAAAACTACAGCATTTTAGAAATGCTGTTAATAAAATTCCAGATTTTGTTATAACTTTTCAAAACAATAAAACTTCAAAAAATTTCTATTTAGATTTATAAATCATGTTTCTAGACTTCAAAATTTCACATTTATATACTTTTAACATATGATTTATCACAATAAAATTTAAAATCAAATATCCAATTAAAGATTTAATTCATTTGTTAAGTCAAAATTCACTGTTTATAACTTATAAATTAAATAAAACTTAACATTTTACTTCAAATATCATTTCAAAACTTTAAATTTATTTTCCATTATTTATTTTCATTTTAAAAATAAAATTTAAAGTCAAAATCACATTTACTTCAAATTTACGTACTTAAATTTCACAAATCAAATCTTAATATTTAACTTTCTTAAAAACCATAAAATATATTATTTTTAAATCAAAATTTCATACTTTAAAAATACATATCTTAAAAAAATCATTTAAAAATATACCACGGGGTCTGTATATAATTTTCTAACTTAGGTCAAGTGATACGAATATATATCATTTTAGTCCGCGGTTTAAAAAGAAAACTCGGGTTCTATCATTTCAAACCCGCAATCCCAAGTAAATAAAAATAAATAAAAATCGCTCAGGCCTATCATTTCAGCCAATAATGAATTTTTTCTATTCTAAAGTTCATTCGGTATGTATCATTTCAACCTATAGTGATTCTATTCTAACAGGCAATTTGCAATATGACTATATGCATAAACAATATAAACAATCCAATGCCACAATATAATATCATATATCATATGTCAGGTGATAATTAACAAAGTTAACAAGGTAATAACATGGCATAGCATATCATATAATCATCATTCTCTTGCATAACATTTTTAATTACTAAACACTTGTCGTTAATTCACTAATTCATAAGTAAACATGTCAGAGTGGGAAAGACTTACCTTTTCAAGCTGGAGACCAAAACAACACACATAAGAGCGATTCCAAAAGCACGACAAGCACGATTTGAATTGAATGAATAGAGAGCCTTGATATTGATCTTGTATACAACAAATAAACAAGACCATATAAATGTATATATACAATACAAAGATTTTAAATTGAAACATTATTGAAATTGGAATCAACAAAAGACATTACCAAGCCTTGAAATCAAAATTGCTTGACCTTCTCTCAACATGGGCTCGGCCATACATGCCATAGGCTCGGCCATGATCAGGTCTAGACTTGAAATTCTCAGCTATGGTCAGGTTAGTGGAAGACAAGGCAAGGGTAGGGTGAAACATGGAGCATATCAATGGACAAGGCAAAAGAGGCAAGTTTTGATGCATTTTTGGCTCGGTTATGACCACATATAGGCTCGGCCGTGGGGTCTTCAGATCTGGATAGAGGTGGATATGGCTGGATCTGCAGCTAAAGGTGGTGTAGCTGCTGTAGGTGGTGGCTAAGGGGGTGGCCGGGTCGATGTATGGAGGGGTTAGGGTGCAACATGTGGTCTAGGCAAGGTTTCAAGGGTGGAACTTGCAAATTTTGTGGTGCAACTTCAATGGATGGTCACGGCATGGTTATAGTCAGAGGAGGGGGGAAGGTTGCAGCTGTAGATAGTGGTGGTGATGGTTGGTGGTGATGGTGGAGAGTGGGGCCAAGCTATGTTAGAGGAAGAGGAAGGCAAAATCAAATGGAAAAGTAAGAAAAAAAGGAGAGAAAGAAAAAAAGGCCATTACTAAGATTTTTTTTCTCATGGCCGTGATTTTTAGATAAGGAGAAAATATTTCACGTGAAAGTGAAAAGGGAAACACGGCTACAACAAAGAGAATGGTTGGCCAAAGCTAAATTAAACGGCAATTGGAAAATTAAAGGTCAAAGGCAAATGGAAAGACACAAGGAAAATGAAAGGGTTTTGACTCTTGAAATTTCTATTTTCTTTAAATCAAATAAACTAAATAAATTTGAGTAAATAAAAATAAAAACCTGAACAAAATAAAATGAAAACGGAAATAAATAAATAATTTAAGGAAAAGTAGAAAATAAATAAGAAATAGTTTAATATATTGAAACTAGAATTTAAACATTGAAAACAATATACAAATAACATTTGAAAATTATAACTATACTTATAAAATGTTTTAAAAATAAAAATAAATACATAACATGTCATATATACATATATACACAAATTAGAACAAAAAAATATTATTTATATAATTTAAAATAAACAATTTTGTTAAATAAAACAATGTACACACAATATTAAAAAAACATAACTTTCACAATATTAATCGGATTTCAACGAAACGAAAAGCAATATTCTTGAAATTTTATTTATTTTCATAATAAAAGATAAAATTAAAAAATTCAATATTTAAATTTTAAATTTAAAAGTCAAAATTTGACCAGATTGACCAAAATTCACACTTTTTGGAAAATATTCAATTTATTCAAGTTTGAAATTCTAATTTACATACAAATCAAAATTTATATTTAAAATAACAAAATTATTCATTTTAAAGAATAAAATAAAGTTTTTAAATCAGGAATTAAATTAAAATAATCTAAATATACAATTAAAATAATCACAAAATACAGGGTTGTTACATTACATGATATAAGATAGAAGTAATATAAAAAATTGTACTCTTTCAGATCTCATAGCAGAAGAAAAAATATGTAAGTACCTAAAATAATCTAAATCAACATTATCTGAAAATAATTATGGTCTATACAAACTGAAAAAAGTAGAATCTCCAATGATAACACTATAAAAATCTTTATAATAGATAGAATAAGGAACATAAGAGAGTAACTATAAATAAATATCTCTAAGCGTCATGAAGCCTTCTCCATGCACCTTATTCAACTCACCTCACCAACTACCCAGTCCTCTTATAATAGATATACAGAGGGAGAAAAGGCGGGGATAAGACGAGGCCTAGTGAGTGGATTATATCACTAGTGATATATGTTGACAAGTAATTATACTTCTAATATAATCTACACAACCTAGAGGTGTTCATTTGCGTACATGTTCTACCTATACGAATTAGTAAATCTACACAATATAGTGCAACTACCCTTGATACATCTGACCATGCATTGAGTAAACGTTCTGAATGACGAACCATCTAATAAGTATACAGAGCAGATAATCTCCAACGTAAACCGCCTAAGTCTCTCACTAGATAAATAATCTCGATAGTAAACTTTCATATTGTAACATCAAGTATACAATCCCGATAGTCAACGTATTCTATCTTCTTTATACAAAGCCGAGTACAACTCACAACATTGAGCTCACATTGCCCTAAAAGCATCGAGTAACCTCCTATTTAATGTCTGTTATCCTATTTTCTATGCACAATGCATGGAATACCTCATAATGCCTGAGCATACCTTGCCTCTAAAATATTTACTAACCTTCCTGTTAGTGGCCGTAACTATGCACAATACCAAATATACCACATAGCGCTTCTACCTACCTTGCCCCTAAAGAATTTGGTAACCATCTCGTTAGTGCCTATATGTCCAAAGAATCTAATTACGATAGAATCGCAAGCCATGTTGAGTGTCATGTTTTACAACATTTTGAAATGCGAACCTAGGAACATTGTTAAATATAGGACCGATCAATCATTATGTATTGCACCATACAGTTATGTGAACTCTCGATGGTTTAAGTAAGTGAGAGAAAGCATCTTTGATCCATCCTACTTGGCATGCATTAGTTCTTAGTTCAACTTAGGCTTGCTTCAACTAATCAGCCTTTAAGACACAGGGCCAAACGTCTGACTTCTTATACTAAAATTTTCCAGCCGAAAAGATGTCTGAATTTTAATCAAGACATCTAACTATAAGTTTAGAATTCTGATTCATTTTCTAGAAGTTTGAACTGAGTAAGATTATAACATATTTATTTTGGTTTTGGCTCGGTATAGTTTCAAATGTCTAGCCCCTTCAGATGTCCAAACGTGATTTTAGGCATCTGGCTTTGGTTCTAGATGACTAAATAGGTCGTTTTCTTGACTTTTTTTTTCATTTTGTTTCTTCTCCCAGGATTCAACTGCAAATTGAATCAATACAACCCATCTATTAAACAAGTCTTTAAGCAAAGTTTTCTATCTTTATCCATTTCAACTTTTTGCGTGTTTTATTCTATTAACTAACTATTCAAAGTGGATAGAATAAGGTCAAAATAATTTTCAAAGAATATAAAAATAGATCTATTTTAATTTATTTTAATTAGTTTACATCTATAACATAAAATCAAATCTATAAGGTTTAGAGGTGAATTCTAACCAATTTGCTTGATATTTTGTTAAAACCAATAGCCAAGGTTTCTAATTCATGAAAATCCCAATTTGAAATTATAATTCAAATAAAAATCACATTTTTAATCTAAATGGATATATAAAGGAACCTTAATCACTTATTTACATCATAAACAGCTTCGTAGATAAACAACACTCACCTAAGAATATTATTTGAAGAAATTTCCATTCTAATTCGATCGAATTGGCATTTCTCTTCCTCTACCTAGCTTGCTGTTTTGATCTTATTTCTCTTTACTTTTTAATTTGGATTCTCCTTTTTTATTTGGATTTGTGTTTTAACTTGTTTGAGGAAATAACTTCTAGGGTTTGAGGAAGAAGAAGAATGTGAGAAATTAGAGAACTAACGACTACGGAGTGAAAGGAAATGAAAGGTGAGGTGAATTAGGGTTTGAAATAACCCTTATATAGGCATAAAACCTAAAATTCGCCTTAACCCTGAACTGGGCTTGACCCATTTTGCTCTTAATGTGCGCTATAGAAAATAATTCATATTCCTTCATATGTTATCCATTTCTGATGTTTTATATATGAATTTAGGCTATAAAAATCTACTTAACACAAAGGAAAAGTCAAACAATTCGTTCATTCATAAAAATTTTATTTTTTCCAGCTTTATATAAATTTACTAAAATGCCCTTACTTTGTTATTTTATTTTAAATTATAGGGTATTACATTCAACTCCCTTAAAAGAATATTAACCCTAAAATTCCAAGAGATAGCGAATTGTTACTCGTGGACTCAAATATAATATAACAACCATGTGTATGTGTAATACATACACTTAAACCACACAAAACAAGGCATTCAAACAATCCATATCAAACATATCAATTTCCTAAAATTTCTAACGACAAAGTATGTAACGACCCGCTATTTTCAACCATTCGCATCTACACATGTTGGACTTGAATAGTTAAAAATACCGAATTATTAATTTAAATTTGGCAAAACACAGAATATGCAGTAAATAAATAGATCACAGAATCACAGACACAAAGTAATATAATGTAGCGGAAGCAAAGAAATAATAGTTCATGAAGCTACTATGTATAAGTACATCAGAGTTAAACAAGATACAACAGAAGCAACAAGTTACAACAGAAGTTCAATATGATAAACAAGCACAAAGCTGAATACATCCCTGGAATCAACTGAATAACCGAAAGCGAAATAGATAGCTGGTTCTTCAAGCAAAGCTCCAACTCCAAAGGTGAATCTTGATTATTGTACCACTCAATCTGACCCGAGCGTAAAGCAAAACACAAAACACTCGAGTCAGGATATACATACTTATACAGTATGAACCAACTCAAGTGAACTGTAATATAATGGTACAAGTAACTTAAAGGATGCTTGGGACCGTCCATCCTCTAAGTATTCGTTAAACTATTTACTATGTAGTAATATTTTTCTATTATTATAATGTCTACAGTAAAATAAACTTACTTTTAAATAGCATTATGGAGTAACCCAATATTTCCCTTAACACATAAATAGTGCCAATAGTCTATACAGTACCGTAATACCTACTGATCGGGAGGTTACGAGAGGGTACTCCATAGGTACGACACAAATCAAACTCGTACAAAGTGCGCTAGGTTAGGTGACACGGCACAACTAGGCAATGCCAGGGTAGATATAGCAATTACGCTTCCGGACCGATGGTAACGCTAGCAGCTACTACCGTCCACCTCGAACCACACCCCTGAAATCAAAGGGCCTCAATCAATCACAAAGCAAAAGAATAGCATCGAAGGAGTGTGTCCGATAAGAGGTGCTACCTCCTTATCTCGTCGATCGCTCCTATTTTAGCCATCTTTATGCCAACTCATGAGAGTCGTGTCCACGTGTATACCTCAAAGGAACGCCGCCGCCATCCTACTTCTTCTGTAATCTCCACCACGTACACGGTTGTTAAAGTGGTTTTCGGAGTTGGCAGAGAGTATGACAACTTCCGATCCCAGTCTCTTTAACAACTCAACGTTATTATAACCCATGGATATTTATTTCAAAATCATTTATACTTTCAAAACCAAACTAGCATATCCATTTCAAAATTATATCATTTCTTTCAAAATAGTATATACTTTCAAAACCAAAATATCATACTCATTTCAAAACCATATCACAATAGCATCATTTCCATTTCAAAACTAATTCAATAATATATCATTTAAATAAACCCAAATATCCAAATTACTGAATATTTCCTTCAATTTATTAAACTTGAAATATTCCTTTAAATAATCATAGCATTTTGGAAATGTAATCTTAAGGAATCATAGCATTTTTGGAATGTAATATTTCCACTTCAACATTTTATATAATCAAAGTATTTATATATTTACTAATTTTAACATGGTCATTTTATCATAGCCTTATAGTTAAATAAACTTTGTTGCTGTAATATCCAATTTAAAGCTGAAATTCTTATGTTAAGTTAAAAGTACATTTTTAACTTACATTATTATTACAGTAAAGAAACTTTGTTATTTTAATCATTTAAACTATTCCATTTACATTAATTAAAACTTACATATCAAATGTGCATTATCAACTTACATTTTATTATTACAGTAAGGAACATTTATCATTTTAATCAATTTAAAATACACCATTTCATTAATTAAAACTTACATGTCAAATGTATGTTTTAACTCCCATTTATTACAATAAAGAGCATTTATCATTTTAATCAATATTACACTAATTAAAACTTACATTATCAAATGTGCATTTTAATTTCAATAAAGAGCAATAATTATTTTAATCAATATTACACTAATTAAAACTTACGTTATCAAATGTACGTTTTAATTTACCTTTTTTTATCAATAAAGAGCATTTAATAATTTTAATCAAAATCACACTATTTAAAACTTTATATGTTTCTTCCATTAATTATGACTTTACATGTTTCTTTCATTAATTAAAACTTTACATGTTTCTTGCATTAATTAAAACTTTACATGTTTCTTTCGTTTTGTTATTAGAGTAAAGAACATTTATTATATTAATCAATCAAATTATTAATTAAACTTACATCTCACATTAATGTTTTAACTTACATTTTTCCATTTTAAAGTCATAACTATTTATCTTACAAAACATAATATTTCAAAAGAATAATTGTCATAGTTAATATAACAATCAAATTTTCTTTATAAATCTATCCATTTAGCTATCAATTAACTATGATTTCAAGTTAAATAAATTTTATTACAAAAGGCCTAATTAAAACTGTATTTCATTTTATCAGTTCAAAATATAGTATTTATTATACAAAACATGCCCATCTCACAAAGTAAAATTCATAACAATTACTTTGTTAGATTTAAAACTCCCATATTAAGTCAGTTTCAGTTATTAAGCTATTTATCATCAATAAAGATCTTTAATTCAACTTAAAACCAATTATTTACTTATAAAAATTTTACTTACAGAAAAACCAATACACCTTTATAATTAAAGGATTAGATCAAATTTTAAGTCAAAATTTCACACATTTATAAAACTCAAAATACTTAAAAATCCTTTAGGGAAATATTATTTAAAAATACTTAATAAATTTTTAAGGAAAATTTTATTAAAAAAAATAACCATGGGCCTGTATAATAGTTTCTAACCTAGGTCAAGTGATATGGATATGTATCATTTCAATCCATAATTTAAGAAGAAAAATCTGAGTTCAATCATTTCAAACCCGTAATCCTAAGTAAAATAAGTTCAATAAAAATCAATAAAAGTCACTTGAGCCTACATTTCAGCCCATAGTGATTTTCCTTATTCTAAATTCCGTTCGGGTATGTATCATTTCAACCCATAGTGATACGGAACTTGCAGTGTGAGATACAGTAATTAAAATAAACAGTATAACATATAATAACATATCAGGTAATGTAACAGGTATATAAACAACATTTAGCCTCATATAATATATCACAGGCATGTATGAATAACATGTTAATTTATACAGATTCACTTGTCATCATTGCACAATAGTATAAGTACATATGTCTAGAGTGATAAAACTCACCTTTATAAAGCTGAAAGTAACAAACAAGAGACACAAAACAATTTCCGAAAAGCATGACGAAGCACGATCAAACTTTTGAGTAGATGGAGAGTCAAGATCCATATCTTGTACATAACAAATACACAAATCATAAGAATAAAATTCAATGCAACAAAAGATGGATTAAACAATGCAATTATGAATCAAAGAGGACATAACCTTGCTTTACATCAACCAAGTGGCTCGGTTATGTTCAAGTGGGCTTGACCACACCCTTACATGGCTCGGCCATAATGCTATGTGACGTGAAGGCTTGGACAAAGGAGCAAGTAAGCATGGCTATGGGCTTAGAAATTGAAGAGAATGGTAGGTTACAAATGGTGGAAGGCAAAAGTCAAGCATTGGAAGGTTACAAGCCAACATAGGGTTTGGCCTATGCCTTCATGTGTTCGTCCATGGCTTTGGATCTTGGTCAAGTGGTCATTATAGGCAAAGCTAGGCAAGGCAAAGCAATAGGAGATGGTGCATGAGTGGTGTGGCCGAGGCAAAGGAGGAAGTGGAAGGTAAACATGGTGATCTATTTGAATCAAATGCTCACGACTAGGGTTTGGGATGTTGGTGAGGGGTGGAGGCCGTGGTTAGGTGGTGGTGATGAGGAGGAGAGGTCGGCTAGGAGGTGGAGGCCGAGCTAACATGAAGAAAGAACAAAGAAAACAAAAATGAAAAGAGGAGAAAGAAAAAGGAAGCCATGGAATTCCATAAATTTTCTCAGGTGAATAAAAGAGAACGTGAGATGACAAATGAGATATACGTGAATTGCAAAACTAGATTGGGGCTAGGTTTGCACAATGAACGGCTAGAGATGGAGTAAATGCTAGGAAAACAAAAGGCAAGAATTTAGGAGAAAGAAACTTATATATTTTTTATTCTTAAATGCAAATGAAAATGAGGAGTTTGAAATGGGAAATAAATCTTCTTGTAGATGATTTGTTGAATAATTTCTCATGGCTAGAAAAAAGAAATACACGGCTAAGCAAAGACAATAGTGAACGGCTAGGGCAAGAAAGTGGAAAGGCAAGAAAGAAAGAGGCTAGTGAATGAATGAGATTTATTTCCTATTTAATAAAAGAAACATATTGTAAAATCTTTCAATCAGAAGAGGAAAATGAGGAAGTGAGATATTGAGAAGATTTTTATGTGATTTGATTGAGTAATGCACGGCCAAACAATGATGAGAACGACTAAAAAGAAATAAAGAGTAGGCAATTTAAAAAGCCAAGCAATTAAGACAATATAACGCATACCCTTTGATTTTTTTCCAAGCCATAAATAGAAGATATAAACAAGCAACAATCCAATAAATAAAAATAGAAAGATAAAATAGAGATGGATATAGGAAAAATATAGTATATATAATAAAAGTATAGAAATTTATTGCGTGTAAAACGTTGTAATTTATCCAAATCTGAAAGTATAAATTAGAATTTCACAAAACGAAAAGCAGAACCAATATAAAATTTATATCCAGCTTCAAATAAAATGGTTAGAATTTTAAATTTTAAATTTTTAAATTTTCTAAAAAAGTCAAAGTTTGACCAAAATGTAAACTTTCAGAAATTTTTTATTTGATTGTAATTAGAAAATAGATAACAAACAAAATCCAAAGTTACAATGTAAAATTCCAAAAATTCAAATTTTTAATGATTAAAAATTAAAGTTTTGAAATAAAAATTTAATTAAAAAATTTACAAAATTATTGGCTGTTACACTCACCCCCCACTCAAAACGTTTCGTCCCTAAAAAGGAACGAGACAGCGAAAACAAGGAAAATAGGATAGAACGAGATAGGGTTAAGACAAGATGAAAAAGATTGGAAAAAAAGATAAGATAATAAATTTAAAACTATGAAAATTTCAACTTGAATTAATACTTGATTCCATCCATTTGATTTCACCCAAGTTAAATAAATCTTAACTATTTCTAATCTTATTATCTTATCAACCAATTATCAATTTGATAAAATCATGAATGTGGAAAAATCATTTATTATACTTATAATTTATTCAATAAATTTTATTCTTCTTTATTCTAAATCATTATTAACTTTATTCCACTTAATATATATCTAATCACATATATTAAGTATAATTACATTTATTGTAACTATTCCAATTTATTTATAAATTCCTTTAACATCATTTATATTATGTTTTATTCAATTAACTTTTCATTCTATTTACCTGTATTAATCCTTTATAACTAAAATTTAAGTGTATAACATTTATTATAGTCGCTCAAATTTTATTTATAAAATCCTTTATTGTATATTATCCAATTACATTGTTAACTTCTAATAATTAAGGTAAGTTATATTGGAATGTAATTGAGTATTATACAAACAAAATTTTCTAATTCAATTATCTCAAGCTTACATATTTATTCAAAATTATGGCTTCATTTTATAATTGTAATCATCTTTAAGATAAAATTTAAGAATTAAATTCTCGATTAACTTCAAACTATTTTAGAGATAAATAAGTATACATAATATATATCAAATCAAATTTTAAATCATATATCACATATATTATAAATCAAGCCAAATGTAGAAATCCAAATCAATTTAACTCTCTAAAGCAGAACTGTAGCGAAACTACAGAATGGTCTCTTCACTTCGAAACTCGAAAATGAATGTCGATGATGCTGCAGTCATTACCGAAATTATTTTCTAGCAATAAAGAAAAGAGCACTGATTTAAACTTAAAAATTCTTTGAAATAATTTCTACTTGAAATATTTTAAATAATATACCCTTTAAAACTTCAAACACTAAGTTTGAAACCATCGAAAATTAAATTATTAGTTTCTTCTTTTAAATTCATTTAAATTTCCAAATTAATTTATAGCCATGTTTTTAGTTTAACTATTTATATAAAGTCAAATAT
Source organism: Allium cepa (assembly GCA_030765085.1). Lineage (NCBI taxonomy): Eukaryota > Viridiplantae > Streptophyta > Magnoliopsida > Asparagales > Amaryllidaceae > Allium > Allium cepa. The sequence continues at coordinate 589,292,544 of CM060944.1, forward strand.
TATTTCTTATCATTCAATTCAATTAACTATCATAATTCAGAAAATTATACTTATATACATATATAATATAATTATACAAAATTTATTTTATTTACTAAATTTGGAAACAATATGGTGTCAGATTGCTCTTTTCAAGTGTTTTGGAGATCCTATCTATAGCGTTGATCAGACGAATCGATCGAAAGCCCAAACCAGCATCAAGAACTCAAGCAACACTATAGATATATAAAACATTCTAAATATAGATTTTCAAATACACTAGACAGGAATAGATTTTCAAAACAAGGATAGAGATTCAAATATGATTAACCCAAATCAAAGAAAATTTTGACTTGAGAATAAGTTAGAACAAAAGATAAGATGATTAACTAATCGAATAAGGAAATGAATAAGCTTATATAAACCGCGGGCAACCTTAACCGGGTCAACCTTGATTTAAAGAATAAGATTGATGTAGAATTCTGGGTAAATCTACATTCGATCTAAAAAGATAGGATTCGGGTTTAACAAAGATATCGCATCTAAACCGAGGATATATACAATCTCTGGTGAATCAATGCCTATTGTAAAGGAGTTTCCCCCTTTTAAAAATCATTCAGTGGAGCTATGGGATGCTCCAGAATTCAGAAGGATACGAAGAGTGAGGGACAAGAATGAATTTCGAAACCAAGGGAACGTTCCAAAATTAAAAAGAAACCGAGTCAAAGAGGAAGAGATTTAAGCTCGAATGAAAGTGATTCTGTAAATAAATTTACCATATATGCTGAGTTTTGCCTAGATCCAAAGCTCTGGTACCAACTGTAACGACCCGCTATTTTCAACCATTCGCATCCGCACATGTCGGACTTGAATAGTTAAAATACCGAATTGTTAATTTAAATTTGGCAAAACAATGAATATGCAGTAAATAAATAAATCACAGAATCATAGACACAGAGTAATATAATGCAGTGGAAGCAAAGAAATATTTGTTCATGAAGCTACTATATATAATTACATCAGAGTTAAACAAGATACAACAGAAGTAACAAGTTACTACAGAAGTTCAATATGATAAACAAGCATAAAGCTGAATACATCCCTGCAATCAACTGAATAACCGAAAGCGAAATAGATAGCTGGATCTTCAAGCAAAGCTCCAACTCCAAAGGTGAATCTTGAATGTTGTATCACTCAGTCTGACGCGAGCGTAAAGCAAAATACAAAACACTCGAGTCATGACATACATACTTATACAGTGTAAACCAACTCAAGTGAACTATAATATAAGGGTATAAATAACTTAAAGGATGCTTGGGACCGTCCATCCTTTAAGGATCCGTTAAACTATTTACTATGTAGTAATATTTCGCTATTATAATAATGCCTATAGTAAAATAGACTTACTTTTAAATAGCTTTAAGGAGTGACCCAATATTCCCCTTAACACATAAATAGCGCCAATGGTCTATACAGTACCGTAATACCTCCTGATCGGAAGGCTACCAGAGGATATTCCATAGGTACGACACAAATCAAATTCGTACAAAGCACGTTAGGGTAGGTGACACGGCAACACTAGGCAATGTTAGGGTAGATATACCAATTACGCTTCCGTACCAGTGGTAACGCGTAGCATCTACTACCGCCCACCTCAAACCACACCCCCAAAATCAAAGGGCCCCAATCAATCACAAAGCAATAGAATGGTATCGAAGGAGTGTGTCTGATAAGAGGTGCTACCTCCTTAGTCCGTCGATCGCTCCTGTTTTAGCCATCTTATGCCAACTCATGGGAGTCGGATCCACGTATATACCTCAAAGGAACACCGCCGCCATCCGACTTCATTCTGAAATCTCTATAGCGTATACGGTTGTTAAAGTGGTTTTCGAGTTGGCAGAGAGTATGAAAACTTCCGATCATGGTCTCTTTAACAACCCAACGTTATTATAACCCATGGATATTTATTTCAAATCATTTATACTTTCAAAACCAAACTAGCGTATCCACTTCAAAATCATATCATTTCTTTCAAAATAGTATATACTTTCAAAACCAAAATATCATACTCATTTCAAAACCATATCACTATAGTATCATTTCCATTTCAAAACAAATTCACTAATATATCATTTAAATAAACCCAAATCTCCAAATCACTGAATATTTCCTTCAATTTATTAAACTTGAAATATTCCTTTAAATTATCATAGCATTTTGGAAATGTAACCTTAAGGAATCATAGCATTTTTGGAATGTAATACTTTCCACTTCAATATTTTATATAATCAAAGTATTTATATACTTACAAATTTTAACATGGTCATTTTATCATAGCCTTATAGCTAATAAACTTTGTTACTGTAATATCCAATTTAAAGCTGAAATTCTTATGTTAAGTTAAAAGTACCTTATTAACTTACATTATTATTACAATAAAGAAACTTTGTTATTTTAATCATTTAAAATATGCCATTTACATTAATTAAAACTAACATATCAAATGTACATTATCAACTTACATTTTATTATTACAGTAAGGAACATTTATCATTTTAATTAATTTAAAATACACCATTACATTAATTAAAACTTACTTGTCAAATATACGTTTTAACTTCCATTTATTACAATAAAGAGCATTTATCATTTTAATCAATATTACACTAATTAAAACATACATTATCAAATGTACGTTTTAATTTACATTTTTATTTCAATAAAGAGCATTTATTATTTTAATCAATATTAAACTAATTAATACTTGTGTTATCAAATGTACATTTTAGTTTACCTTTTTTATTTCAATAAAGAGCATTTATTATTTTAATCAATATCACACTAATTAAAACTTTACGTGTTTCTTTTATTAATTTAGACTTTACATGTTTCTTTCACTAATTAAAACTTTACATGTTTCTTACATTAATTAAAACTTTACATGTTTCTTTCGTTTTGTTATTAGAGTAAAGAACATTTACTATATTAATCAATTAAATTATTAATTAAACTTACGTCTCACATGTATGTTTTAACTTACATTTTTCCATTTTAAAGGCATAGCTATTTATCTTACAAAACATAACATTTCACAAAAGAATATTTATCATAGTTAATATAACAGTCAAATTTTCTTTATAAATCTATCTATTTAGCTATCAATTAACTATGATTTCAAGTTAAATAAATTTTATTACAAAAGGCCTAATTAAAACTGTATTACAAAAGTTAAATTAATTTTTTTCTTTTATTATGAAAGTACATAAAATTCTAAGAACACCACTTTTCGTTTCGTTGAAATCGGATGTAAATTGTGGAAGTTATACCCTTTACAATATTGTGCGTATATAGGGTTATTTAACAATGACTATTTTAAATTGTATAAGTTACTTCTTCTTTGTTATATTTTACTTTAATATGTGATAATATGTTATATTATGTATATTTTGACTTTTAAGTATTTTTAAAATGATAATATAATTTTTCTAAAGTTCATTTGAATTTATTTCTAATTTTAAAGCCTAGTCTACAATTTTAAGCCATTTTCTTAATTTAATTATATATAATTAAAATTTATTTATTTATTTTATGCACTCACTTTTATTTGCTGTATTTTACTTTATTTTATTCATTTTACATGTATTTAAATTAAAGTAAATTTTTCCAAAGTATATTGAAGTTATTTCTAATTCTTAAGTCAAGTTTTCATTTTCTATGCCATTTTTCTTATTTTAATCATATCTAATTAATAACTAATTATTAATATTTTGTTTATCTGTTATATTTTCGAATTCTAACTGAAATTTATAAGTGTTTTCAGTTATTTAAGATGTATATGAATATATATAGGAAGTTTAAAAGGTTTGAAAGCAAAGAAACGTAAAACCGTTTTAACGTTTCTTCTTCCGTTTCTTTTCCAATTAATAGATTTAATTTCCTTTGACCGTTCCTTTCTTTATTGTAGCTGTGCATTTCTTACCTCATTTTCACGTGAAAACATTTCTCTCCACTTCATTTTTCACGGCTAGAAAGGTTTGGTAATGGCTCCTCTTTTCCTCTTCTTTTTGCTCTTCTTTTTCCATTGTTTTCTTATATTTTGCCTTGTTTTCTCATGTGTATTGCTTGGCCTCTCCTCCATAGCCACGGCCACCACCTCCTACAACTCTTCCCAACCATCACCACCATCTACCCCATCAGATCTGACCATGGTCGAACCCCTTTTGATGGTCAAACCCCTCAAATTACAACCTAGATGCCTATATTCATGCTTATTTGACCTCTACATGCTCATCCACTTCAACCACCACCCAAACCACCACCATAGCCGCCACCACTCCCCAGACCTGACCACAACACACCCCTCCCCACCTCTGTCTAGTCATGACACATCACAGGCCGAGCCCAATCCCCATGGCCGAGCCCTTGTTTTGACCAAAAACCACCTAATTGACTTCAAAACCACATCACCTCCTCATGTACAAACTCCACCTTATCTTGCCTTGAACCCGAGCTATGTTAGCCCAAACATGACCCAAAACTTGACCACATCTGAACCACATCAGACCCCAAAGCCATACCAAACAATAGAGAAGGCAAAGCAAAAGACTGCGTAGTCGTATCTCCTTTTATTTCAATGTTATTGCATTTTAAAGTCGTATTGAATTTTGTTGTTTTGATTTATTTTTTTTTATTTTTTTTGGGTTGTACACAATGGTTGTAGATTTGATTCGCTCTCCATTCATTCAAATCAAAAGTCATGCTATATCGTGCTTGTCGTGCTTTTGGAATCGCTCTTGTGTTTGTTGTTTTGGTCTTCAGCTTGAAAAAAAGTGAGTCTTTCTCACTCTGACATTTATACTTATGGAAAGTGAATTGATGACAAGTGTTTAGTAATAAAAAAATGTTTATGCAAGATAATGATGATCATATGATATGCTATGCCACGTTATTACCATATTATTACCATGTTAAAACTATTAATTTTCACCTGACATCTGATATATGACTGTATATTGTGATATTGACCTTGTTTATATTATTTCTGTATATGATCACACTACAAGTTCCCTGTTAGAAAAAAATGTTATGAGCTGAAATGATAGGCCTGATTTATTTTATTTAATTTATTTTAACTTGCGATTGCGGGTTTGAAATAATAAAACCCGGATTTTCTTTGTAAATTACGGGTTGAAATGATATATTACCCGTATCACTTTACCTAGCGTAGAAAATTTTATACAGGCCCGTAGTTAAAATATGCTTTTCCAAAAATTTTAAAATATTTTAGAAATTTAATTATTATAATATTTTGATTTGAAATTTAATAAAAATAAAATTTTTGTAAAATATTATTGATTTTCTGAATAATTGTAAGTGAAATGAATTAATGAAAAGTTAGAAAATTTTGAACGTAAGTTATTTTGGAAAATTTGATTTAATTATAATTGGAAATTTAATTGAATATGAAATCATGATAAATTTATGATAATTTGAATTTAAATGAATTTAAAGTGATTTTTATATCATATTAATGATTTTAATAAAGGTGAAATGTGAAATGAATGAATATTGTAAGTTGAAATTTTGAAATATAACTAAAATTGGAAATTTATGAAATTGACGTAAAAGTGAACTTTTAGTTAAAAAATAAAAATAAAACTAAGTTATATTTGAGAATTTGAACTTAAGTGTTAAGTTGAAATTTAATGTAATGGATTTTAAAATTCAACATTGCATTTTAATAAGTGAATTATTATTAAATCTTGATTTTTAAATGGAAATTTAACTTTATAAAATCATGAACTTGAGGAAAATTAAATGATGTTATAAATATGAAAATGTATGATTTTATAAGTTAAAAATGTTTTTAATAAAAATATAATTGGTTGAGAAATTTTATTGAATATTTGAAGTTAATTGACTGCATTTTTTGAAATGCTATTAATTACAATGTAAATGATATTACAGCATTTGTAAACGCTGTAGTTGATGATAATGAACTAAAAAGCTAAGTTGAATTAAAAGCCATTATAGCAATCTTTGTAAGCGCTATAATTTTTGAATTTAACTAAGTTATTCGAATTTAAGTAAACCTATTATAACATTTTAAAATGCTGTCTTTTGTTAAATTGAACTGTTTAGAATGTAACTTTCCGTATAAGTTTTCTAAATGATGCGAAAAGTGAATTTTCACGGTTTTGATAAACTTAAGTGAATAAATAAACTTTGTAAGTTGAAATTTTTGGAAATTTAATAATTTAATTATTAAACATAATAACTTCATTGAAATGATAAAAAAAGAATTTTTGGAATATAAACTGTTTTGAAATGAATGAAGTTTTGAAAAGATACGATATTTTGATATATTGAAATGATTTGAAAGGTAGTGTTGAAGGGTATGAAAATTTAATATATTGGAATGATTAGAAATGACTTGATATTTATTTTAATAAATATTTGAATTGAAAGATATTTTACGATGATATTGAAATGGTTTTGGAAATGATTTAATCTTTATTTTGATAAAGATTTGGATTGAAAAAGATATTTTATTTTGAAGTATAAAATATGTTTTAAAGTTATAACTACGGGTTATAATAACGATTGGTTGTTAAAGAGACCGGGATCGGATATTGTCTTATAGCCGGACAATACTGAAAACCACTTTAACAACTGTGTACGCGGTGGAGATTCCAGAATGAAGTAGGATGGTGGCGACGTTCTCGAGGTATATTACGTGGACCCAACTCCCGTGAGTTGGCATATATGACTAAAACAGGAGCTATACCGGGCTACACAAAGGGTCGCACCCTTTCATCGAGCATGCTCCATCGGAAACTATTCTATTACTGTTATGATTCGATTCGGTGGCGCCACTTTGATTCGGGGGTATTGTTCGAGGTGGGCGGAAGCTGCTGGTTTGCCGTCACCACCGGTCCGGGAGTGCAAGCGGTGTATCCACCCTGGCATTGCCTCGCGTGCCGTGTCATATCCTTATATCGAGCCCACTACGATTTTGGTTTTAAAGATCCGACCGCGCTAAGGTTCACCATCCCCTTAACGCTATTTTCTATATGATTATACTTTACTGATTAGACACTACCGTATATAGCGTATATTACTACATAGTAAATAGTTTAACGGATCCTTAAAGGATGGGCGGTCCCAAGTATCCTTTAAGTTACTGATGCATTTTGTTGCTGTTCACTTGAGTTGATTTACAGTTTATAAGTATTTATGTCCTGACTCGAGGGTTTTGTGTTTTGCTTTACACTCGAGTCAGATTTATTGAGTTAGCATTCAAGATTCACTTTCAGCGTTGGAGCTTTCCTTGAAGATCCAGCCATCTATTTTGTTTCAGTATCCAGTGGTTCAGTGATGTATCTGATTTGTACCTGATGTATCCTGTTACTCTTCTGTTGTATCTTATTTAACTCTGATGTATCTTATATTTACATAGTAGCTTCATGAACTACTATCTCTTTTACTTCCGCTGCATTATTATTACTCTGTTTCTGTGATCTATGATTTTTATTTACTGTATATTCTGAGATTTGCCAAATTTTTAATTACAACGCGGTATTTTGAGCAATTCAATTCCGGCATGAGTGTCTACCTATACACTTATAATGGATGCGAATGGTTGAAAATACCGAGTCGTTATAACTCCCATATTAAGTCAATTTCAATTATTAACTATTTATCATCAATAAAGATCTTTAATTCAACTTAAAAACAATTATTAAATTATAAAAATTTAAATTATAGAAAAGCCAATGCACCTTTATAATTAAAGGATTAGATCAAATTTTAAGTCAAAATTTCACATGTTTATAAAACTCAAACTACTTAAAAATATTTTAGGGAAATATTATTTAAAAATACTTAATAAATTTTTAAGGAAAATTTTATTAAAAAAATATAACCATGGGCCTGTATAATAGTTTCTAACCTAGGTCAAGTGATACGGATATGTATCATTTCAGTCCATAATCTAAAAAGAAAAATCCGGGTTCTATCATTTCAAACCCGTAATCCCAAGTAAAATAAATACAATAAAAATCAATAAAAATAAATCGAGCCTATCATTTCAGCCCATAGTGATTTTCCTTATTCTAAAGTCCGTTCGGGTATGTATCATTTCAACCCATAGGGATAGGGAACTTGAAGTGTGAGATACAGTAATTAAATGAACAGTATAACATATAATAACATATCAGGTAATGTAACAGGTATATAAACAGCATTTAACCTCATATAATATATCATAGGCATGTATGCATAACATATCAATTTATACAGTTTCACTTGTCATCATTTCACAATAATATAAGTACATATGTTTAGAGTGATAAAACTCACCTTTATAAAGCTGAAAATAACAAACAAGAGACACAAAACAATTTCCAAAAAGCACGACGAAGCACGATCAAACTTTTGAGTAGATGGAGAGTGAAGATCCATATCTAGTACATAACAAATACACAAATCATAAGAATAAAATTCAATGCAACAAAAGATGGATTAAAAATGCAATTATGAATCAAAGAGGACATAACCTTGCTTTACATCAACCAAGTGGCTCGGTCATGGTCAAGTGGGCTTGACTACACCCTTACATAGCTTGGCCATAATGCTATATGACATGAAGGCTCGGCCAAAGAAGATAGTAAGCACGGCTATGGGCTTAGAAATTAAAGAGAATGGTAGGTTACAAATGGTGGAAGGCAAAAGTCAAGCATTGGAAGGTTACAAGCCAACATAGGGTTCGACCTATGCCTTCATGTGTTCAGCCTATGCCTTCATGTTGGTCAAGTCGTCATCATAGGCACAGCTAGGCAAGACAAAGCAATAGGAGATGGTTCTTGAGTGGTGTGGCCGAGGCAAAGGAGGAAGTGGAAGGTAAACATGGTGATCTAGGCTAGGTTTTCTTGTTTTGGTGATGGATTTGAATCAAATGCTCACGGCTAGGGTTTGGGATGTTGATGATGGGTGGAGGCCGTGGTCAGGTGGTGGTGATAAGGAGGATAGGTCGGCTAGGAGGTGGAGGCCAAGCTAACATGAAGAAAAAACAAAGAAAACAAAAATGAAAAGAGGAGAAAGAGGAAGGAAGCCGTGGAATTCTGCAAATTTTTATCAGGTGAATAAAAGAGAACGTGAGATGAGAAATGCGATATAGGTAAATTGCAAAACTGGATGGGGGCTAGGGTTTGCACAAAGAACGGCTAGAGATGGAGTAAATGCTGGGAAAACACAATGGAAAGAATTTAGGAGAAAGAAACTTATATATATTTTATTCTTAAATGCAAATGAAAATGAGGAGTTTGAAATGAGAAATAAATCTTCTTGTACGTGATTTGTGGAATGATTTCTCACAGCTAAGCAAAGACAATAGTGAGCAGCTAGGTCAAGAAAGTGGAAAGGCAAGAAATAAAGAGGCTAGTGAATGAATGAGATTTATTTCCTATTTAATAAAAGAAAATTATTGTAAAATCTTTCAATCAGAAGAGGAAAATGAGGAAATGAGATATTGAGAAGATTTTTATGTGATTTGATAGAGTAATGCATGGCCAAACAATGGTGGGAATAGCTAAAATGAAATAAAGAGTAGGCAATTTAAAAAGACAAGCAATTAAGACAATATAACGTATACCCTTTGATTTTTTCCAAGCCATAAATAAAAGATATAAACAAGAAACAATCCAATAGACAAACATGACAGTCTAGACAAAATAAAAATAGAAAGATAAAATAGAGATGGATATTAGAAAAATATAACATATATATAATAAAAGTACAGAAATTTATTGCGTGTAAAACGCTGTAATTTATCCAAATCCGAAAGTATAAATCGGAATTTCACGGAACGAAAAGTAGAACCAATATAAAAATTATATCCAGCTTCGAATAAAAAGGTTAGAATTTTAAATTTTCAAAAAAAAGTCAAAGTTTGACCAAAATGTAAATTTTCAGAAATTGTTTATTTCACTGTAATTGTAAAATAGATAACAAACAAAATCCAAAGTTACAATGGAAAATTCCATAAATTCAAATTTTTAATGATTAAAAATAAAAGTTTTGAAATAAAAATTTAATTCAAAATATTTACAAAATTATGGGCTTTTATAAGGTGTGATATCCGTATGGGTATTTGCTATAATCTAAATCTAGTGACAACTATGGCAATGGAAAAATAATTAATTAACAATGCATAAAAGTAGTCTAATATGTCTGAATAAATACATTCATCCATTAAGCCAACATAAATCATAAATACAGCATGCATACATCATAATACTAATGTAACTCCAATTTGGATGCAAGATTATAGCACATAGACATGGATGCAAAACATCCTAAAATATACTAATTGTCGCTATATGTATAGACAAGACGTATAATAAAGCATACCATATCGTCTAATTTCCTAACTTAATAAAGCAAATAAAAATAGCGAAAACGTGCCAGAAAAGAGTGAGGGATATGAGGCTCTAATCTTGTTCTTTGGCTCTAAAGTACTCTCAGCCAGATTATCTCCCCATTGGAACCTAAGCAATCTAATTACTTTGTTATGGGGTCATTTTATCCCGTGCTCAATAGCGCATGTAGGTGTACAACGTACAAGTGACTTGCTTCCTACTTCAACCTTTTCACACTAACTCAGCTCAACCATAGTAGCTGAATCATGTTAACACTTCTGCAAGTGTTACACATGGAAAACATTGTGAACCTCCGCTAGCTTTTTAGGAAGATCCACTCTATAAGCTAACTGCCATACTCTTACCAAAATTGGAAAAGGCCCTACAAACCTCCTGCCCACTTTCCTAAACTACCAAACCTCATAATGTGTCTATGTGGAGATGCCTTCACAAATACCATGTCGTCTAGTGCGAACTCCAATTCACTGCATCTCCTATCAGCATATGGTTTCTTTCTCTCATGTGCAATCTTCATCTTCATATAAATCAAATATGCTTTCTATAAAGTCTCTCTAACTATGTATGGCCTAAGAATGATCTATTTGTAGTGATCCACCAACATGGTAGATATCTATATGTCCTCCGGTACGTTAGACCCAAATACATAATCGTAGTAAATGTTTGAACAACTGATTCATCCTCTCGGTCTGTCCGCCTATAGCTGATAGGCCATACTAAAATTCAGTTTAGTGCCCAATGTCTCATGAGGACTTCTTCAAAACTCACTAGTGAAATCCGATCTTGATCACTAACAATACTAAAAGGAACTTCATGCAAATGAACTATCTCCCTCATATATAAGGTTACCAACGATGTAGCTTTCCTTACTCTTTTGATCAGAATAAAATGAGCGCATTTGGCAATTCGATGGACTTTGACCAAAATACACTCATTGCCCTTTCTACTCCTACGTAACCCATAAACAAAATTTATGGAGATGTTCTCCCATTTCCGTTGCAGAATATCAAAAGGCTGTAATAATCAACCAGGCCTTTTCTGTTTCATCTTTATTCTCAGATAAGTCGCACACATGCAGACAAACTCTGCTACACGCCTTTTCATATTTGGACAGTAAAATACCCTCTTCATATCATGATACATTTTGTCACCACTAGTGTAGCGACCTATAAATGTGCAATAATTAAGTTTGTTAATTTAATAAGATTTTGGTAATTTAATATTGAAGAAAATGATTCATTAGTGAATTATTAATGAAAATAATAACTAGAATGAATTGTAACAATACTAATGTAAGTTAATTATTAACAATTCCTATGAAATTCCAATTAATTGAAATAATGTAAAGGTTATAACTTGGTTATAAATTGAATGTATGTAAATAAATGTAATTGTGTATAAACTTATGAACTAGTACATAATTAGTGGTAATTTAATAAAATTTGTGTTACAGAGGTAAGTTGTAACATTTGTTTACAATAATATACTTAAAGGTGTTACAAATGTGATTTAAGGTAAATGGTGACTAATATTATTATAAGTTACACATTATTTAGTATATTCAAAATAAATTGGGAATCAATCGCAATCAATTCACTTAATTATTGTAGTTATTGTGGATTAGATTGGTAAGTAAAGAATACTAATTCAATAAGATGAAACCAATGTAACCTCTATCTCATAATATGGTAATTGATTTAATGAAATAATGAAACCTAGATGAGTAAATTAACTTATGAAATTTAAATCTTAATTAATAAGGAAAATTTGACAAATTCAGTATAATTGAAATAATAGTTAATACAAAGGAAAGATGAGAATGGAATATATTAATGAAATGAAATGTGAAACAAGTGTTAACTATGTTGTAGTTTATAGTGGACTTAGTGAAAAGTGTGGAATGGAATCTAATCAATTTATTTGAAATTAAATATATTTAATTGGAATTTCAATTCACAAAAATGGATTGAGCGTAGGAAAATGAACTTAAATACTATATTAATTGAAACTAGGATGAAATGGGAAATGTTAATGTAATAAAAACAAACCAATGATAATCTTACCAATAAAATGATAATTGATTCAATAACAAGATTTAGAAATCAAATGTATGGATTAATTGGGAATTTAAAACTTATAATTACTGAATTAATTGAAACTGAAATCAAACACTGTAAATTGTGAAATGTTCAATAATAAGTTAATAATAGAATTCGTTTTAAAGAATTTTAAATTACTAAGTATTCCAAAGTGATAGAATTTGGAAATAATAATGATTGAATTAAAAAAAGTGTTAATTTAATTTAATATTAATTTTTTTAATTAACTAGAAAATAGCTATTTTAACTACTCTCTCGGATTTTAACGAAACGAGTTTCATCGGACTTGTAACAATGAATTATTATAGGATTTCAAGTTTTGTAATGATCAGACTTGTCGTTTGATCGTACAGATTCGAAACGCCTAGCAACCAATTTAATTGAAATCAATTTGAAATGAATTTATTTTAGCATAAATTCTTCATACGATGGAATTAGGACTTGAAACCTGTTCCATTGAGTTTAAATTATTTGAAAACATCTATTTTGATGTATGGGTTCATAAATTTTCGTTCCGGAGGCAGGACGGGCTTTTCGGGTCGCCTATCGTTCCAACCCAAATCAAATCCGATCCGTTATTTCAATTTTCTAACCTACCTATAAATATCTTGTTATAGACCCTAGCCACTCCTTATTCTCATTTATCTGTATGTACAATTCTTTATGTTACTCCTCTTTCTCAATGGCAGACAAATTCTCAATTCCAAATCCAATTGTAATTCAAAATCAAATCAAAAATTAAATCTCCTCAAACTATGTCAAATTATATATCGATTTGAAGCTCTTGACGAGCGCATCTCAGATTTGTAATTTGTTTTTCATTTTGTTTCATAGTTTGTTTAGAAAACGTCGAACTATTCTCGGCCATTCTTTTCATCGTGATCGATTGCAACTGATCGCTGAATTGGTTTGTGGGTTTTGTTGGGATCATCGAGTGGAAGGCACGACAATGTTTGTTTGGAATTTCGACGGTTGAATCAAGGTGGATATTTGGAATAGGGTTATTAAAATCTTGCGGCGGCTGGTCCATTTTTGGATACGTGGTGGTCACGCTCGATGTTGGAGGGGGTTGCGGTTTGGAGATGGAGCTGCCACGTCGGCGCGGTCGGCGACCGGAGTATGGGAACGACAGCGTTTCTCTGGTCAAAGGTCGTGGGTTTGATCGATACTTTAACGCGATATTGGGGTTCTTTCGCATGGGTAAAACGTGTGAAAGTAAGGTGTTGACTTCGTGCTGACGTATGTAGGTAAAGGTGTACGTGTTTATTTATTTAATCTATTTTATTATTTTAAAACCGTATGACTTCTAACGTCAATAACTTCTGCATACCAGGTCTGATTCATGTGCGGTTTTCTCCGATAGGATCATATCGAAATTCCAGATATTTTTGCACTTGTTTGGATTGATTCTGAGGCTGTTTGAATTTTGGGTTTAAATTGGATTTAAATTCAATTTAAATTCAAACGGTGAGTGTTTTAACCCACTCATTACTTCTAAATTTTTTTATGTTTGTTAAATTTAATTCATGATGTGGTTGGGAATTTAATTATGATTGTTTGGTATATTTTTAATCATCATCTCAGTTAAATTGAAATTACTTGAATTAAATAATTTAATTTATTATTGCATATAAACTGCTAGTTAAATACCTGTTATTTATTATCAGTTTCTTTATTGATATTTATGGACTGTTTTAGATGATGATTGTGATGGATATTGATTGTTGATATTGGTTGAATGGATGTTAAGTTTATATCGTTATAAATTGCATGTTCGTTATGGATTATTATTAATTCGGGATTGTGGTTTGGAATGATATACAACCGTAAAATATTAAATTGCGGATTGAAATGATAAATATCCGTATTACTTGACCATAGGATAGAAAATTATATACAGACACTGTGGTCTGTATATAAAAATATTTTGAAATGATTTCTATGGTTTTGAAAAGAAATATAAGGTTTTATATAAATATTGATTTTAGATATTATATAAATGTTATTTTATTCTTGATTTTAAGTTATGTATAAATTTGTTTTAATATAGAATAAGTTTGATAATAAAGTTTGATTTTATCAAAGATAATATGGTTAAGTATTTAAATTATATTTTAATATAGAGTTTGAAATGATTTGAATAAATTAAGGTTGGAAGGTAAATTTGAAATTTGTTTGAAATTGAATTTATTTAAGAATTAAACTCAAATAAGTTTGATTTGAAATTTATTAAATGTGAAATTTAAAAGATATGATTTTTATAAATTGATTTTGTTTAAGGTGATTTAAAATGAATATTTCAAGTTTAAATTAATTGAAGGAACGTTTAGTGATTTGGAATTTGGGGTTTATTTAAAAGATATTGGATTTGTTAAGTAAATATTTCAAAACTGAATAATAATGAAGTTAAATTAAGGTATATATGAAGTTATCAAATTTAGTTTTGAAAATGGTGGAATATTTAAAGCTTTGAAATATATGGAAATTGAAATGGTTTATTTGAGGTTCAAATCTGTATTTGAAATCAATATAAATTGAAATGGTTTATTGAAAATTGAATTGAGTTGAAATTTATGAATTGAGATTTTTTATAAAGTGAATTTTTGGATTCAAGTTGATTTGAATCAATTTGTGAAGTTGAGGAAATTATTTTATTTTATAAAGTAATTTTAATTTTAAACTATTTTATTATATATACTATTTGAAGATCAAAACTGTTTAAGTGGTGAAAGTTATGGTTTCGAACTTATAAATTTCAAAGTATTATGTTTTGAACGTGTTATAATTTCAAATGTTTTGGTTTCGAAGTGTTATAAATTTGAAAGTGCTATGATTTTGGAAAAGGATATATTTGAAATGAAAATAATGTCGTATTTGGTTTTGAAATGAAAGTGATATCGCAGGTGGTTTTGAAATGGCAACCATATTTCGGTTTTGAAGTAAACTATTTTGAAATGACCGTGGTGTTATAATAACATTTGGTTGTTAAAGAGACCAGGATCGGAAGTTGTCATATTCTCTGCCAACTCCGAAAACCATTTTAACAACCGTGTACGCGGTGGAGATTCCAGAATGAAGTAGTATGGTGGCGACGTTCTATTGAGGTATATACGTGGATCCAACTCCCATGAGTTGGCATAAGGTGGCTTAAACATGAGCGATTCTCGGGCCAATGAGGTAGCTCCTCTGATCGGACACACTCCTTCGATATTACATTTTGACTTTGAGATTGATTTGGTGGCCACTTTTGATTTTTGATTTCGGGGCGTGGCTCGAGGTGGGCGGTAGCTGCGGCTATGCATTACCACCAGCCTGGATGCGTAATTGGTATATCTACCCTGGCATTGCCTAGTTGTGCCATGTCACCTACCCCTAGCGCGCCTTGTACGAGTTTGGTTTTGTGCCGTAGCCAATGGAGTATTTAGGGTAGCCTCCCGATCTGGAGGTACGCTGGTATTGGATAGACTACTAGGACTATTTATGTGTTAAAGTGGAAAATGTAAAGCCTTAACGCTATTTTTAAGTAAGTTTACTTTACTATTAGACATTATTATAATAACATATATTACTACATAGTAGATAGTTTAACGGATCCTTAAGAGTTGTGAATCCCGAACATCTCTTAAGTTACTGCACTCACGTTTGACACTAGATAGGAGATGTCAAACCCCGTAAACATATCTAGCACCGTTCCACTCATATTTATTTATCGTTGATTTAACTTACATAAGATCTTTTAGTTCTGACTCGAGTGTGTTGTCTTTTCAATTCGCTCGGGTCAGCCTAAGCATTACAGGATTTTGAAGACCTTATTTCTGGAGGACGAAGATGAAGATTGTATTACTATTATTTATTATATTATTCCACTACATTCATACTGTTTCGCTGCATTGTTATTTATTATTCTTTGGTATGTGTAACTCTGATTTTGTATTGTATAAGTATAATAAAATGTTTTGTAAAACAGTTTCATGAATTGTTATTTGATTATTATATTTAGTTATTCCGCTGCGAGATTCCGTTTTGTTTTTTCCTTTGCTTTTTCTTATTACCCCAGTAACAATCTGCCCTTCTGTATGGTTTGAGCCAGCATGTGTGTCTGCCTAAAGCGTCCAAAAAGGCGGGACGTTACAGATGGTATCAGAGCTTTGGTTTAGCGAAAACCTTAGTGTAACGATCCAGAATTTTTATTAATTTAAATTTGAATATTTAATTAATTTTAAATGTTAATAAGTGAATTTTTAAGTCAAATAAATTTTTATTTGAATTTTTGGATTTAATTAGATAATTAAAACAATAATTTAATACGTTAAATTATGGAAATAATTGAAAATTGAGTTAAATATGATTGAAAATGATTTGTAAAATTTTATTTAATCATATTGAAGTTAGAACGATATTTTAGAACTTTTAAAATCGAATTAAAAGTTAATCTGTGAAAATTGAATATTTTAATATTTAATAATCGACTGTAAAATAGCCAATTTTTGAACAGTCTCAGAATTGAACAAAACTAGTTCCATTGGATCCGTAATAGTTAGTTATTACCGGATTTCAATTTTCGTGTCAATCGGAGCTATCGTTTGATCGTGGCAGCTCGAAACGCATCGAATTATTTTTAATTTAAATTTGGCGAGTCAAAATAGCCATTTTTCAAAAAGTCTCGGAATTCGACGAAACCAGTTTCATCGGATCCGTAATGTGATATTATTGTAAAGTTTCAAATTTCAAGTCAATTGGATTTACCGTTTGTCCGGTACAAATTAAAACGCCTAGAAATCGATTTAAATCGGTTTAATTTAAATTGAACGTTTTCAGCCATAACTCGCACATACTTCCGAATTAGCTTCCAAAACCTGTTCCATTGTGTCCGGAACGCGGGGTAAACCTTAGAAACGCTGGTTACGGCGCGTAAATCGGAGTTCGGAATTCCCGGAATGAATAGTGTTTACGCTTGCTTTTTCTATAAAAGGAGACCCACACCCTTCATTAAAAAAAAATATACAAACCCTAACCCTAATTGTTGTAGCCGCCACTTTCTATTTCTAAGGCCAGATTTTTCCCAATTTCATTCATCAATCTCTTCAAATCCATTCACATTCACGCGAGGTGTTCAACACGAAGATTGAAGAGCATGGAGAGAGCTTTAATTTCATACGGTGATGATCGAGTTTGGAGTTGCGTAGGGGGAGCTAGATGTGGCTGTTCTCTTCAGTTTTGGCACGCATTTCCACGCAGCACATGAGGCCGAGCTTCATAGGGTGGGGGCCGAACATGGTGGAGGTGATGGGCTTCGCAACGGAGTTCCCCGATCGAGTTTTCATCGAGTGATCGCGATGGAAATTGAAACCCTAAATTACTAGGTTGGGTTCGGCTATACGTATGGGTTCCTGGAGATGCATACGCGAGAGGGAAGGGAAGAAGCTAGGTGCGGCTCTGATGGGCTTGGAGCAAATCTAACGGTCCATATTAGTTTGGGTATAAAATTTAATTTAGGTGGTAAATAGTTATATAAAAATCGTGTAAACTTCAAATAATTGTAACTTTTTCATACGAGGTCGAAAAAATACAAACTCAGTTGCGTTGGAATCGTATGGACGAGCACTACGCGATGGAGTTGGTTTGGAGTCGTTTGGAGTTTGTGAGAATTTCGGGTAAAATTAAACGCGCGTTTAATTTTATTCGAAATAAAAGCTAAAACGGAAATTAAAACCAAGGTGAGAATTTCTCACTCAATCGAATAGATTTCGATTTTATTTTAAATAGTTAGATTTAAAATATTTGAATGCATGTTTGAATGATGATTGATATCTATTGATTGTTAAAATAGACATTATACGCCGTTAGTAAGCGGATGTTATTTATTAAAAACATATACCGCGAATATTTCATAAACAGTGAAATTGGTATTATATATATAATATCAATATATATATATTGGCATATGTATATATTGCAGTTGTTGATTTCCCGCATTTTTTGTTTAGCGGATGAGACCCTATTACGCCGCTATTAAGCGGATAATATTTAATAAAAACATGTACCGCGATAATTTCGTACTGGAGCGAAATTGGTATTGTGCTAATGTTTTTGGATGCAGGAAAACAGGTTGGAGGGATCCAACTGGATTCCTCAACAGTTTTTATTTGATTTCAGATATTTTGATATTTGATGGATTATCATATCGATATATGATATCGTTGTTAGTCGTGATTGACTATTTGGTGTGTAGCATCATTGGACCAAATTTCTGGTATTTTAAAAATATTTTTAAAGTAATTTTTGAAAAGATAAAATATTTTGGAATTGATCCATTTTAAATAAATGAACGTTATAATTCTTAAAGTTATAAAAATTATAATTTTTGAGAAATACGGTTAAAAGCTGATTTTTGAGAAATAGGAATTAATGACTTTATAAAATAGTTTAAACTGGATTTTTGAATTTATTATCAAAAGTTTAAATATAGGATTTATAAAATTTGATTATTTTATAAATCAAAATGGTGAAATTATAAAGGGAATTAAAGACGTTTCAGAATAATAATATAAACTGATTTATATTAAGAGATTTATAAATGGATATTTATAAATTGAAATATAGACATTATAAAACGAGTTTTTATAAGTGTTTGAATTAAGTGAAAATGAATTTCATTAAAGAATGAAATTTATAGAATTATAAACCGTGAAGTTATAAATGAAATTTATAAATAGTAAGATTTATAAATTTGGTGAAATTATTTGAAGAATAGATTGGATAAATCATTAAATCTTATAAGTTATAAGATTTATAAATTGGAAAGTCTTTAAAAGAACGATCTTATAAAATAATCGTTTTATAAGTATTTAACTTATAATATGAACGTTTAGTTTATAATTTAGTTATAAACTGGAATAGGTTAATAAAGGAATTTATTAAAGGAAGTTTTTATAAATAAATAGAAATGGAATTTATAAACGTTGTTTTATAAATTCGCAAACGACTTATTTTGATAAGTTAATTGTTATAACTTAGAAATAGAGTTATATTCACATTTTGAATAGTGAATAATCCTTTGAATTAAAATGAATAAAAGGATGGAATTTGTTAAAGAAGTATATTCACGTTTTTGAATAGTGAATGATATGTTAAAGAAATTGTTTTTAAATGAGATGTTTGAATTGAATTAAAACAATCTAATGATGTTTTAAAATGTGTTGAGATTCGAAACCATAGATTTCAACATTTATTGTTGAAATAGACGTTTTCGAGAAATAAAAGGAAATAGTGGACTATAACACTGTTGTTATAGTAAATGATTTCCGAAAGGAAATGTTTTGAATAGTATTGGGATTTATATATCTATTTTAATTTTGAATCCCTATACTAGTGATTTTGGGTTGTCGTAACGATGTTTTACGCAACATTCGTTTTGGCCCAAATAAATATGTTTAAGGGAATGATTTCCTTAAAGAATGAATTATATACTTAATTCGATTTAAGTATATTGAATATTTTCTAAGGTTGAAAATAAAAAGATTTGTGAATTACTTATGAATAAATAAGTATGGAAATGTTTTCCAATATGAAGTGAATATTTAGAATTTATCTTTTTGAAGATAAATTGAAATGAATTATTGAAATCGCATATGCATGGATATTTTGAAATATAAATTCATTATGGAATTTATAAGTGAAAAGTGGAATTGGTAAAAAAATAAATATTGATTTATTTTTAAAGTGTTGAAATTATATATCTTGTAAAGATATTTTGGAAAATAAATAATTTGGAAAATTATTTGGAATCTGGTGATGTATGCATATCAATTGATAGTTCAATAACCGACTATCAATATTTCCCTTTGAATGGGTATTTGATGTGAATTGATTGAATTTGAATGCACACTTATTTTTGAATAAGCGCTCACTATTCGGGTTAACCGGGAAAGGACCATGGGGTCGTATAACCCATTCCGAATATGTGATACGTCGTTGTGAATCGCATTTGAAGATCGGTGTTGAAGACCGGATATTTGCGAGAGCGATAGGATGAACTATCGATTGACTCTGCACCGAGTTGCTCCGGTATTGAGTTCTCCATATGTGATGGTGAATCCGATCAGGATTGTGGATATCCGGATTGCAAGGACTTCTTTGTAAGTGCCTTCGGTTTTGTTCGATCCCGGAACAGACTTGTATGGATTGTATGTCTGACATTACAAGTTGAGATATAAAGCCGATGTCTTTCAAATATATTTCTGTTGGTGGCGGAGAATTTATTCTTTGCTTAACACCCTTCTTTGAGACGTACGAGCTCAAAGGTTATATAGTTGAAGTTATCAGCGATATATTCCCAATTTGGTAATGTGACATGCTGAGTGATGCTGAAATGATCATTGTGTTGATTATTTGTGATAGGATCGTTTATTTGATCGTCTATCCTTGTGATCATTGTGTTGATCATTTGTTGACCCAAAGCATGGCTTTTGTATAAAGTATGTTTTTGTGGACGTGACTTCGTCGAGCCTCACACCCCGTGAATGGTCAAAACAGGAAAGAAGCAGCAAGGTTATGAGGGGTAGCACCCTTTAGGATGTGTCCATTTCCTTCTGGAAAAGGGTGGTATCATGGTATGGAGCCCAGATACTTACTCATGTTGAAAACACTTTATGATTGTGTGAATTGATTACGAGCGCTCGGTTGATAAAGGTCCCAAAGGACCGAGGGATGGCATATTCGGTCAGTTGTTACTCAGTTAGGAGTAACCCGGCCTTGTGTTGGTAGAGATCCGGTTTGGTTCTCGGGGATGTCCATCCAGAGGCATTCTCATGTGGCAATGGGAAGTTCCTTGGCCTGACCATTTGTTGGAAATCCAATTCCCAATACGAAACTTGTACGGTATTAGTTGTAGAACCTGCTATTCACTTATGGTGGTCACCACTGTTTGGATAGTAGCTATAGTAGGCATACGATAATGGTCGTATGTTGGCTAAGATTTATATCTTTATTTTCGAAATGATTTTCCTCTACACTATGCACTAATAATAATATCAAATATTATTTTAAATGCGTATCAAGCATCTTTGACTATCATAAGGAGAAATCTCCTCCGATTCTGCGTTTGCATGTGTGTGTGTGCGGGAGGCCTTATGGTAGTCTCATTTTTAAAAGCATTGCGAATTGATTTAAAATATTCCTCTATTTTGATTTTAAAGTTAAATAAACTGTTTTGAGTTCTCACACCAGTCACATGACTGACTCGGAGTTTATTGTTTTCCTTCCTAAACTCTGGGTGCCCACCAATTTCCACACGGGCAGTTAAGAGTTAGGTTTATCAGGATATTCTGGATATTCTGGAGTTGCTGGAGGCAAGCTGGATGGCATGGCGTATTACTAGTTTATATAGTATTTCTTTTTCCGCTGCACTGTTTGTTGTTGTATGATGTTGTACACTCTGATGATATGATGTAATGAAATGTAATGTAATAACTGATATAGTTCTTTGTTTAAAGATTATTCATTTATTATTATATGTTGTTCCGCTGCGAATTGTGAGATTCTGTTGTTGTTCTGTTGTTTTCTATTCCGTCCTATTTTCTTCTGTTTTTCTTTTTTCCTCTATATTCTATTTTCTTCTATTTCAAAATTTTCTGTTCTCTTTTCTATTTTCTTTTCTCTCTATTTTCTATCTTCTCTCTTCTTCTCTTTTCTTTTCTTTTCTTTTTAAAACCCATAACATTCCGTGTTTCCGGCCTTCGATTTCTCGGCAGTCGACGAAGTGAGTGTCGATGTTGAATTTTCGAAGAACGAAAATTTCCGGGACGTTACACTTAGCTTTGTGGGATCTGACTCTTTATTAATAGGGTAGTAATACCCTATGATGAGTCGCTGAGTGTATATATATGAGAGAGCGTGTTTGTTAGTGTTATAGAAGGTTTTGATATTGTGTTAATTTGTTACATTTTGTATTTATAAATTCCGGTTGGTGCATGGGACGCGATAACATCGATAGGGATTTCTAAACACTTAATAGGACAGACCGACACAATATCTGTTTTGAAATATAGGTAAATGAAATAATTTTGCCTATTATATATATTTTTATATATAAATTAATACATTTTTAAATGATATTTGGCTGTAACATATCGGCTGTTAGGTAGTGAAATAAATAAATATTGGTTGGAAATAAGATTTGAAAATAAAATAAATGAAAATTTGAAATTTAAAACTTAATTTTCGGGGGTTTTAGAAAAATTTCTTTCGAATGATTATAGTAATATTATAAGAAGTATTTTCTGATATAAATATTTCAATATAAGTTGAAAGAAATGGTTTAAAGGAAATTTGGGAAGGAAAGAAGTTCTGTACTTCCCTTTCCGTCGCTGGAAAATAATTTCGGTGATGAATGCCCGCGTCATCGACATTCATTTTCGAATTTCTAAGTGGGAAGACCACTGTAGTAGTTGTACTGTTGATTTATTTTGATAAACAAATATAAATTTTAAATGGTTTAAATATAATTGGATATATAAGTTTTAAGTATATACATTTATCTGTTATTTTAAAATGATTTTTAATTAAACCCGATATTTAGTTCTTAAGTTTCTGTTAGTTAATAGTTCCAATTGTTGTAGTGGAATGGAATGTAAGTAATTAATAATTGGAACCTCTAATTAAAATAAGAGATTAAATGCTAGTTTATAAATGAAATTACAAGAAAGTTGAAATTAGTAACCTATAAAACAAAAGATATGATTCTTGAACATTAAATTAATTAAAAGAAATGAGAAAAACTTTTCTAACTTTCAACTACATTCCTGTAATATTTAATAAGAAAATGTAATGGAAATTATACAAGTAAAATTATGTAATGAAAGTGTTCAGTAAATTGCTTTATTAATAGGAATTGATGTTATAATTGTTATAAACTTAAGTCATAATTTGGAAGGTTATTGAAATTAAATGTGGTAGAAAAGGGAACATTGTAAGTAAAAGATTTTAAACTTAAGTTAATAAAATTAATATGCCAAGTAACTGAATTGAACATGAATATTATTAATAAATGAATGTGATACAATAAAAAGAAAATTTACATGATATGAAAAAAATGAAAATGATTTTATGTAAGTATAAATGCAAACAGATGAAATGAACACTGAAAGAATGAAATAGTCATTGTATAAATGAAACTAAAGTAAGGTAAATGATATGAAATGAAATTAATAAGAATAAATTTAAATAGTGCTTCGCTTTGGTTGTTTGTTTTGGCTTATGAAAGTGTTTGGGGGAAGATACTTCTGATTGCTTAGGGTGTATGAATAATCTATTGAGTTTTATCTAAGACTGTTGAGTAAATGGTATACTTCGTAGTTATTTATCATTCTATGTGATTAAAAGTGTCTAAGCCCGAACAAACTATATGTTTTGGTTGATACGGATGGATAATTGATTTATATTGATTTTTATATTGATGATTATATATTGTGATTGCAAGTGATGGTTGTTTTAAACTGATTTGTTTGTTAGTGGTTGAAATAACTTTAAATATTTCATTTTTTTATAATTATTAAACTCTTTAGGATTATATAAGTGAAATATAGGTTATGGAAGCAATTGCTACTGCTTTTGGTTTCATAATTAAGCGTTGTTTGCCCGACAAATAGGTACGTTCTCGGATTACGGTTTTCTAGTGATGTTATATTGTTTTCCCGTATTGGATATATTTTGGAAATTATATGTTATATAATGTTATATTTGATATTATATTTTCTCCCGAGCCTCTCCATACAAAGGAGACTCTGCCGAAATTTTTCGTGAATTTTGGACTAAGAAAATTTTATGAAATATTTTCCAATTTTTTTTTACTTGAATATAAAAGGACTTAATGGTTATAAATTGATATATTTTATTTAAATTATTAAATTTTGTGAATTTATCTGTTTATAAATTTAATATTTTTGAATAAGATATTGATTACTTGATTCCTTCTTTTCCTTCTTTTTTCCTTTTCGGGACGAAAAGTTCTGAGCGGGGGAGAGTGTAACGGCCCGTAAATGTGCAATAATTAAGTTTGTTAATTTAATAAGATTTTGGTAATTTAATATTGAAGAAAATGATTAATTAGTGAATTATTAATGAAAATAATAACTAGAATGAATTGTAACAATATTAATGTAGATTAACTATTAACAATTCCTATGAAATTCCAATTAATTGAAATAATGTGAAGGTTATAACTTGGTTATAAATTGAATGTATGTAAATAAATGTAATTGTGTATAAACTTATGAACTAGTACATAATTAGTGGTAATTTAATAAAATTTGTGTTACAGAGGTAAGTTTTAACATTTGTTTACAATAATAAACTTAAAGGTGTTATAAATGCGATTTAAGGTAAATGGTGACAAATATAATTATAAGTTACACATTATTTAATATATTCAAAATAAATTGGGAATCAATCGCAATCAATTCACTTAATTATTGCAGTTATTGTAGATTAGATTGGTAGGTGAAGAATACAATTCAATACGATGAAACCAATGTAACTTCTATCTCATAATATTGTAATTGATTTAATGAAAGAATGAAACCTAGATGAGTAAATTAACTTGGGAAATTTAAATCTTAATTAATTAGGAAAATTTGACAAATTCAATATAATTGAAATAATAGTTAATACAAAGGAAAGATGGGAATGGAATATATTAATGAAATGAAATGTTAAACAAGTGTTAACTGTGTTGCAGATTTATAGTGGATTTAGTGAAAAGAGTGGAACGGAATCAAATCAATTTATTTGAAATTAAATATATTTAATTGGAATTTCAATTCATAATAATGGATTGAGCATAGGTAAATGAAATTAAATACTATATTAATTAAAACAAGGATGAAATGGGAAATATTAATGTAATAAAAATAAACCAACGATAATCTTACCCATAAAATGATAATTGATTCAATAATAAGATTTAGAAGTCAAATGCATGGATTAATTGGGAATTTAAAACTTATAATTACTGAATTAATTGAAATTGAAATCTAACGCTGTAAATTGTGAAATGTTCAATAATAAGTTAACAAGAGAATTTTTTTAAGGAAATTTAAATTACTAAGTAATCCAAAGTGATAGAACTTGGAAATAATAATAATTGAATTGAAAAGTAATTTAATTTAATTTAATATCAATTTATTTAATTAACTAGAAAATAGCTATTTTGAATGCTGTCTCGGATTTTGATGAAACAAGTTTCATTGGATTCGTAAAAGTTAATTATTATAGGATTTCAAGTTTCGTAACGATCGGACTTGTCATTTGATCGTATGGACTCAAATGCCTAGAAATCAATTTAAATAAATTTGAAATGAATTGATTTTAGCATAACTTCTTCATACGATGGAATTAGGACTTGAAACCTGTTTCATTAAGTTTATATTATTTGAAAACATCTATTTTCGTTCCGGAGGCAGAACGGGCATTTCAGGTCGTTTATCGTTCCCACCCAAATCAAATCCGATCCGTTATTTCTATTTTCTAACCTACCTATAAATATCTCCTTATAAACCCTAGCCACTCCTTATTCTCATTTGACTGTACGTACAATTCTTTTTGTTGCTCTTCTTTCTCAATGGCAGACAAATTCTCAATTCCAAATCCGATTGCAATTCAAAATCAAATCAAAAATCAAATCTCCTCAAACTATATCGAATTATATATCGATTTGAAGCTCTTGACGTGCGCATCTCAGATTTGTAATTAATTTTTCGTTTTGGTTCATCTTTTGTTCAGAAAACATCGAACTATTCTCGGCCGTTATTTTCATAGCGATCGATTGCAACCGATCGCTTGCAACCGATCGCCGAATTGGTTTGTGGGTTTTGTTGAGATCATCGAGTGGAAGGCATCAGCAGTGTTCGTTTAGAATTTCGACGGTTGGATCGAGGTAGATATTTAGATTAGGGTTTTTAAAAACTTGCGGCGGCTGGTCCATTTTTGGGTACATGATGGTCACGCTCGATGCTGGAGGGGGTCGCTGTCTGGAGATGGAGCTGCCACGTCGGCATGGTCGGCGACCGGAGATGGAACGATAGTGTTTCTCTGGTCAAAGGCAGTGTGTTTGATCGATACTGTAATGCGATTGTAGGGTTCTTTCACCTGGGTAAAACACGTGAAGGTAAGGGGTTGACTTCGTGCTGATGTGTGTAGGTAAAGGTGTACGTGTTTATTTGTTTAATCTATTTTATTATTTTAAAACCATATGACTTCTAACGTCAATAACTTCTGCATACGAGGTCCGATTCACGTGCGGTTTTCTCCGCTAGGATCGTATCAAAGTTTCAGATATTTTGGCTCTAGTGTGGATGGATTCTGAGACTGTTTGAATTTTTGGTTTAAATTGGATTTAAATTCAAAAGGTGAGTGTTTTAACCCACTCACAACTTCCAAAATTTCTTATGTTTGTTAAATTTCATTCATGATGTGATTAGGAATTTATTTATGATTGTCTGGTATATTTTTGATCGTCATCTCAATTAAATTGAAATTACTTGAATTAAATTGTTATTTAATTTATTATTGCATATAAATTGCCAGTCAAATACCTGTTATTTATTATTAGTTTCTATATTGATATTTATGGACTGTTTTAGACGATGATTGTGATGGATGTTGATTGTTGATATTGGTTGAATGGATGCTTAGTTTATATCATTATAAACTGCAAGTTCGTTATGGATTGCTATTAATTCTGGATTGCGGTTTGAAATGATATACAACCGTAGAATATTAAATTGCCGATTGAAATGATAAATATCCGTATAATTTGACCATAGGATAGAAAATTATATACAGACACCATGGTCTATATAAATATATTTTGAAATGATTTCTGTGGTTTTGTAAAGAAATATATGGTTTTATATAAATATTGATTTTAGTTTTTATATAAATGTTATTTTATTCTTCATTTTAAGTTGTGTATAAATTTGTTTTAATATAGAATAAGTTTGATAATAAAGTTTGATTTTATTAAAGATAATATGGTTAAGTATTTAAATTATATTATAATATAGATTTTATAATGATTTGAATAAATTAAGGTTGGAAGATAAATTTGAAATTTATTTGAAACTGAATTTATTTAAGAATTAAACTCAAATAAATTTGATTTGAAATTTATTAATGTGAAATTTAAAAGATATTAATTTTATAACTTGATTTTTTTTAAGATGATTTGTAATAGCCCAATATTTTCAACCATTCGCATCCACACATGCCGGACTTGAATTGCTCAAAATACCATGTTGTAAATAAAATTTGGCAAATCTCAGAATATACAGTAAATAAATAATCATAGATCACAGACACAGAGTAAATAATAATGCAGCGGAATCAGAAGAGATAGTAGTTCATGAAGCAACTATATAAAATAAGATACATCAGAGTTAAATAAGATACAAAAGATACAAATCAGAATACGTCACTTAAATCACTGGACATTGAAAGCAAAATAGATGACTGGATCTTCTAGCAAAGCTCCAACTCCGAAGGTGAGTCATAAATGCTGAATCACTCAGTCTGACCCGAGCGTAAAGCAAAACACAAATAAATACTTTATCATTACCATATCCCTTTCAAAATAGTTTATACTTCGAAACAAAACCATTTTCATTTCAAGACCCAAATAAATACGTTATCATTACCATTTCGAAAACCAAATTCATATACTATCTTCCATTTCAAATATGTTACATCCAAATCAATATTAGTTTCAAAGTTATAATGTTTCAAACCAAAATACTTTGAACCCATAATATCTTGGAAACCATAATACTTTGAAATCATACACTTTGGAAATCATAACGTTCTGAAATCATAGCACTTCAAAATCATAATATTTTAAATCATAACATTTTGAAATTCATGACTTGAAATCAAAACTTCCACCACTTAATCAGTTTACATATAAAAAATACTTTATATAATAAAATAGCTTCTTTAATATTTCAAATAAATTCCAAAACAATTCGAATTCCAGAATTCAAATTTTAATCATATCTTAAATCATCAATTTCAATTCAATTCAGTTTTCAATAATCCATTTCAATTTATATCAATTCCAAATATATATTTGAACCTCAAACAAACCATTTCAAATCCCATATATTTAAAAGTTAAATATTCCATAATTTCAATACTAAATCTTAATAATTCCATATATATCACCCTAAAACCAAAAATCAAAGTTATAAATTTGTACCCCTTTAAAATTTAAATTTTGTACATTTCAAATCAAATTATTAAATAAATTCTTAATTAAATCCAATTTCAAATCAATTTTAAATCTATCTTCTCAACCTTAGTTTATTAAATCATTATAAACTCTATATTAAAATATAATTTAAATAGATACATATCCATATTATATTTTAATAAAATCAACTTTATTATTAAACTTATTTTATATCAAACAAATTTATACGTAGTTTAAATCGAGAATTTTACTATACATATAAAATAGCATTTATAAAATATCAAAAATCAGTATTTATATATAACCATATACTTTTCCAAAACCATAGAAATCATTTCAAAATATTTTTATATATAGACCAGCGGCGTCTGTATATAATTTTCTATCCTAGGTCAAGTGATACAGATATTTATTATTTCAATCTGCAATTTAAAATATAAATACGGGTATGTATCATTTCAACTCGCAATCCCAAATTCAATTCAAATGAAAATCGCTTGGGTTTATCATTTCAACTCATAGTGATTTCTATACTAACAGGAAACTTGTAGAGTGATAACAGATATGATAATAATATAACAGGCATATATCATCAATATAAATAACCGATAATGGTGTCAGATGTCACAGGTGAACAGATACAGATAATAGCATATATATAGCAATGTAAATAACTAACTGCAGCATATTTCAATTGTTGTTTCAATTGAAATCAAATTTAATTAATATAAGAATGTAATCGTGAGTGATTGCTCACCTTGCAAGGCTAGTGAGAATAGACAATGAGATTGAGTTACGAAATGCAAGCATGACTCCCGAAGTAAAGCTAAATGGACACGATTCGACGAACAAGCTGATAAATAGAAATTTGATGAAATCAAATCAAAATTGGATCGAGGATGATAACTGGTATCAGTGAGCACATATATATATAACTGTATATAACTATATATATATATTCATATTCGAAACACAAACACATTTTCAAATTAAATATATATATATATAGATACACACACATTTCAAAATCATTGTTTTTAAATTAAACACATATAAAATATATTTTAAAATCAAACTCAAGCGTACTTATGTGCAGTGGATATATATAATACAGAAATTTATACAACTTATAGTATATAATATACAATACTTAATATGGGCTGTACATACACATCAAACATAATTTACACACATAATATAATACAGTTATAAGCTTGTACATATGTACAAAAACATGCACAGCCTATAAACTAACATAACTTGTATACAAACTGACATATTATAGCTTGGATTGAAAAAGCAAAATATAATCTAACATTATGTCAACAAATACACATTTCAACAGCAAGCTATGTGTATATATTTGTAGGCTATCATATACCTTTGGTATAATAGAAATCAATAAAGCACATATCAAATCAATACATATATATATACACACACCAGTTTAGAAGCACCTACTTATATTCGAAACTTTAACTACTGACCGTATAAATATAAATATACTATATATAATAAATTGTTTCAAAAAAACCATAATACTGTCACAACGTTGTAAATAAGACCAACCTTATATACAAATAAACCATTGTAGGCATATACAAAATCCACAGCCTTTATATAAATAACAAATAAAACTAATACATATACTATTATACCATATATATATACTTTAAAACAATGCTTAAAAATAAACATATATATATATATATATATATATATATATATTGCTTTGCACACGCAACTAGTTTAAATGTTTTATACCAAAATAGTATTAAATTTGGAAACAACGCATATATAGCAATACGTAACTTCTGTATAGTATTAAAACAACTATATATATTACTTTATAATAAAACATATAAGATATATTTATATATATATATATATATATATATATAGTACTCTATCGAATAAAAAAAACAATCGAAATCCTTTAAAATATGTACCATATATATAACATGGCTGAAGCCAAATACAAATATATAAACTACTATCAACTGACGTATACACGGTATTTATAAAAGCTTTATATATTACTCTTTTATAAGTATAGCATGCAACTTAAACTAGACATATACGTATAAACTTATACTAGACAAAAAAAATACAACACTTATATAAATTTATGCATATAAAGACAACAGATCTTATTTACTACAAATATAAATCCACTGAAAAGTCTGAAACAACATTATAGCCTACATATAAAGGTGTGTATATATATATGAACTAATCAGCAAATAGAAATACCTATATACATTTCACAGCAAGAAGAAGAATGTCGAGCATAGGATGAGAATAAAGTGATGGAGTGGCTTTCGATTGCAGAAGTATGGGGAAGCAAGGTCGGGCTATGCACACGGCAGCGGTGGGGACATTGGTCGGAGAGGGAAGCGGCAGAGGAGGCTCGGATCTTGGAGGAAGAAGACGCGGTGGTGTGCTCGACCGAGTCTGGTGGCTTTGGGAGCGGAACGAGCAGAGTTGTGAAGAGGAGCAAAAACTATGCAAATATGAAGTGCGTGTCTTTTTTTTTTATTAAATGCGGCAAAATGATGAAAGGAAATCAAGAGGAAGATGAAATAGAGTTGCTAGTGTGAAAAAATTAAAGAAGTGAGGCACAAGTGATACATGAAGGGAGAAGAACAAAATATGAACAGATAAATTTTTTTTGAAGTGTAAACGAATCAATTGCAAACAAAACTTTTGTTGAAATATGGAGAATAGTGCAGGTCAATAGCTACAGTAATAAATGTTGATGGCTTCTGAAATAAAATAATAACAAACGTTATTGAGCTTTACAAAGAAAAGTTGAATGGACAATGAATTCAAATGGTCATAAAACTAAACGTCACAAAACCGGTACCGATACTGTAACCGTTTCTGTGGATTTCGCTGCGAATCAAGTTTCAAAACCCAAAGTTGAATATACCGTAGAGATCGACACGACAAGACAATCAAAACGGTATATAGATATCTTTGGTACGATTACCCAGTCAAAAGTCGATATCCGGTACCAAAAATGCTGATAATTTACTGAAAGTAAGATAGACGAAGCAATAGCAGTCCAAATATTGAGAAACGAAATATGGCATCTTGCTCAGAAGATGATTTAAAAATTTTCTATAGAAAATATTCAGGTTTGAAAAACATTTAATTATCATCAAATATTAACTGATATGGATTTAAATAAAATAACACTAGAAAATAAACTTACATATTTTCTGATGAAAATTTACCAGTGGCTATGTATAAATAGACATATTCCAAATATCAAATTTTTATTTCAAAATTTTATTATTTAAAATTTCACAAAAAATTCAACTAATTAAACAAATAAAATTGTTATAAATTATCGGGTCGTTACACTCTCCCTCACTCAAAATTTTTCGTCCCTGAAAAGGATGGAGATAGGAGAATAGAAACAACCAGAAAGAAAAAAAAAGATTTGAAAAAACAAATAGAACAATTAATTTAAAACCATATAAATTTCAATTGAATTAATTATTATTCAATAACTGATTTTAAACTCAAGAAATTTCATTAAGTTGGTTTATTTTCAATTTATTGTTATTTGTTACAAAATTTATTCCAAACAACAATTTGTTTATTAATCCGTTTATTATTTAACTAACTTAGTATTCTATTTATCTTTATTAATCATTTTATAATTAAACTTTAAGTGGATAACATTTATTATAAGCACTCAAATTTTATTTATAAAGACATTTTATATTGTATATTATCCAATTATCTTAAATTAACAATTTCAAAGATCATAAATTGGAATAGTCATTTATTATAATCATATTTTATTCGACAAATTTAATTCTTCTTCATTCCAACTTATTATTTAATTTACTCCACTTAATATATCTTATCACATATATCAAGTATATTTACACTTATTATAACCACTCAAATTTATTTATTAATTCCTTTAACTTCATTTTATACTGTATATTATTCAATTACATAGTTAACTTCTGAATGATTAAGGTAAGTTATATTAGAATGCGATTGAGTATTATACCAGTAAAATTTTCCCAATACAATTATTCAAGTTTTAAATACTAATTCAAAATTTTGATTTCATTTAAAATTTGGAATCAACCATAACATAAAATTTAAGAATTAAATTTCCAGTTACTTCAAACCATATAGAGATAAAATAAATATATATATATATATACATAATATGTCAAATCAAATTTTAAATCTTTAATATATATTATAAATCAAGTCATGTTCAGATATTCAAATCAATGTATTTTTTCCAAACAAAAGTGTAGCAGGGCTACAGAATTGTCTCTCCACTTCGAAACTCGAAAATAAATGTCGATGATGCGGCCGCCATCACCGAAATTATTTTCCAGCGGCAAAATAGAAGAGCACAAATTTAACATTTTAAAATTCTTTGCAAACATTTTTTTTCAAAAATACTTTAAATAATATACACTTTAAAAAATTTAAAAGCCAAAGTTTGAGATCACCAAAATTTAATTCTCAAATTCCTGATTTAAATTCATTCAAATTCCAAATCAATTTATTCCATGTTTATAAATACATTTATTTATATGTTGGTAAAATCAATGGTTTACAAAACAATGAATGAAAATTAAATATTTATCATTTTTTACAATCAATTTATTAACAATTTAATTTCAGAAAATTATATTTATATATATAATATAATCATACCGCATTATTCATTTATCAAATTTGAAAACGATATTGTGTCAGTTTACTCTGTTCAAGTGTTTTGGAAATTCTATCGATAGCGTTGATCAGACGAATCGATCGAAAATCCAAATCAACATCAACAGCTCAGACAACACAATATATAAACATTTTTTATTATTAATTTGCAAATACACTTCCTCGCTGGATGATATAAGAATGGATTTCAAAGCAAGGATAGAGATTCAAATTTGTGGACTCAAATCAAAGAGAATTTTGATTCGAAGATTGATTCGAAACAAAGGTAAGATAATTAAATAACAAAATAAGAAGATGGATAAGTCTATATAATTCGCGGACAATCTCAACGGGGTCAACCATTACTTAAAGAATATGATCGATGTGGGTTTCTGGGGTAAATCAACATTCGATCTCAAGAAATAGAATTTTAGGATAATAAGAGATACTAGCATCAAGACCTAGGATATAAAAATCTCTAGTGAATTGATGCTATTGTAAAGGAGTTTCACCCCTTTACAAATCAATTTGAGATTGGCGGGACCGCCGACTCATTATAAAGATCGATTCATTCGAAGTGGAGTTATGGGTTACTCCAGAATCAAAAGAAGAGGAATGGTGAGGGACACGAATGGATTTTCGAACCGCAGGGAACGTTTCAAAATTCAAAGGAATCGAGTCAAAGAGGAATATATTCCAACTCGAATGAAAGTGATTCTATAAATACATTTACCATATGTTCTAAGTTTTTCCTAAAGCTACCAAAGCTCTGATACCAACTGTAACAGCCCGATATTTTCAACCATTCGCATCCACACATGCCTGACTTGAATTGCTCAAAATACCACGTTGTAAATAAAATTTGGCAAATCTCAGAATATACAGTAAATAAATAATCATAGATCATAGACACAGAGTAAATAATAATGCAGCGGAATTAAAAGAGATAGTAGTTCATGAAGCTGCTATATAAAATAAGATATATCAGAGTTAAATAAGATACAACAGATACAAATCAGATTACATCACTGAAATCACTGGATACTGAATGCAAAATAGATGACTGGATCTTCAAGCAAAGCTCCAACTCCGAAGGTGAGTCTTGAATGCTGAATCACTCAGTCTGACCCGAGCGTAAAGCAAAACAAAAAACACTCGAGTCAGGATTAACATTCTTATATCAATGAATCCAACTCAAGGGAAATAACAACTGAAATATAAGTAACTCAAAGGGTGTTGGGATAACCATCCTCTAAGGATCCGTTAAACTATTTACTATGTAGTAATATTGCACTAATATAATAACGTCTACAGTAAAATAAACTTACTTTAAAATAGTGTTGAAGGGTTACCCATATAGCCCCTAACACGTAATAGTCCCAGTAGTCCATCCAGTATCAACATATCTATAGATCGGGAGACTACCCTAAATACTCCATGGGCTGGGAGAAAAACAAACTCGTAGTAAGGCTCGCTATGGTAGATGACATGACACACAAGGCAATGCCAGGGTAGATATACCAATTACGCACACGGGTGGTGGTAACGTAGCAGCCAGTACGCCCATCTCGGAACACACTCCCAAATCAAAATCGGAGGATGGCCATCAAATCAACCACAAGTAAGAGTATAATATCGAAGAAGTGCGTTCGACTAGAGGAGCTACCCCTTTTGGCCCGAGACCGCTCCTGTTTTAGCCACCTTAAGCCAACTCACGGGAGTTGGGTCCACGTAACATACCTCAAGAACGTCACCACCATCCTACTTCATTCTGGAATCTCCACCGCGTATACGGTTGTTAAAGTGGTTTTCGGAGTTGGTAGAGAGTATGACAACTTCCGATCCCGGTCTCTTTAACAACCCATTGTTATTATAAAGCCGTGGTCATTTCAAATAATTTATACTACAAAAATCAAATCATTTCATTTCAAAACTATATCCCTTTCAAAATAGTTTATACTTCGAAACCAAAACCATTTTTATTTCAAGATCCAAATAAATACGTTATCATTACCATTTCATAAATCAAATTCATATACTATCTTCCATTTCAAATATTTTTCTTCCAAATCAATATTACTTTCAAAGTTATAATGTTTCAAACAAAATTACTTTGAACCCATAAGATCTTGGAAACCATAATACTTTGAAATCATACACTTTGGAAATCATAAAGTTCCGAAATCATAGCACTTCAAAATCATAAAATTTTAAAATTTAAATCATAACACTTTGAAATTCACTACATGAAATCATAGCTTCCACCACTTAATCAGTTTAGATATAAAAAATACTTTATATAATAACATAGCTTCTTCAATTTTTCAAATAAATTCCAAAACAACTCAAATTCCAGAATTCAAATTTTAATCAAATCTCAAATCATCAATTTCAATTCAATTCAGTTTTCAATAATCCATTTTAATTTATATCAATTCCAAATATATATTTGAACCACAAACAAACCATTTCAAAGCCCATATATTTCAAAGTTAAATATTCCATAATTTCAAAACTAAATCTTAATAATTCCATATATATCACCCTAAACCAAAAATCAAAGTTATAAAATTATATCCCTTTAAAATTTAAATTCCATATGTTTCAAATTGATTTATTAAATAAATTCTTAATTAAATCCAATTTCAAATCAATTTCAAATCTACCTTCTCAACCTTAATTTATTAAATCATTATAAACTCTATATTAAAATATAATTCAAATAGATACATATCCATATTATATTTTAATAAAATCAACTTTACTATTAAATTTATTTTATATCAAACAAATTTATACGTAGTTCAAATCAAGAATTTAACTACATATAAAATAGAATTTATAAAATATCAAAAATTAGTATTTATATATAACCATATACTTTTCCAAAACCATAGAAATCATTTCAAAATATTTTTATATATAGACTAGCGGTGTCTGTATATAATTTTCTACCCTAGGTCAAGTGATACAGATATTTATCATTTCAATCTGCAATTTAAAATATAAATATGGGTATATATCATTTCAACCCGGAATCCCAAATTCAATTCACATGAAAATCGCTTGGATTTCTCATTTCAACCATAGTGATTTCTATACTAACAGAGAACTTGTAGAGTGATAATAGATATGATAATAATATAACATGCATATATCATCAATATAAATAACTGATAATGGTGTCAGATGTCACAAGTGAACAGATACAGAAAATAGCATATATATAGCAATGTAAATAACTAACAGTACTATATTTCAATTGTCGTTTCAATTGTAATCAACTTTAATTAATATAAGAATGTAATCATGAGTGATTTCTCACCTTGCAAGGCTAGAGAGAATAGACAATGAGATTGAGTTATGAAATGCAAGCACGACTCCCGAAGTAAAGCTAGATGGACACGATTCGACGAACAAGCTGATAAATAGAAATTTGATGAAATCAAATCAAAATTGGATTGATGATGATAACTGGTATCAGTGAGCACATATATATAACAGTATATAACAATATATATTTATATATATATATACACACACACACACACACACACACACACACATTCATATTCTAAACACAAACACATTTTCAAATTAAATATATATATATACACACACAATTCAAAATCATTGTTTTTAAATTAAACACATATATAATATATTTTAAAAACAAACTCATGCTTACTTATGTGTAGTGGATATATATAATACAAAAATTTATACAACAAATAGTATATAATATACAATACTTAATATGGGCTGTACATACACATCAAATACGATTTACAAAGATAATATAATACAGTTATAAGCTTGTACATATGTACAAAATCATACATAGCCTATAAACTAACATAACTTGTATACAAACTATTTTATTATAGCTTGAATTGAAAAAGAAAAATATAATCTAACATTCTGTCAACAAACACACATTTCAACAGCAAGCTATGTATATATATTTGTAGGCTGTCATATGCCTTTGGTATAATAGAAATCAATAAAGCACATATCAAATCAATACATATATATATATATATATACACCGGTTTAAAAGCACCTACTTATACTCGAAACTTTAACTACTGACCGTATAAATATAAATATAGTATAGATAATAAATTGTTTCAAAAAAAACCATAATACTGTCACAACATTGTAAATAAGACCAACCTTATATACAAATAAACCATTGTAGGCGTATACAAAATCCACAGCCTTTAGATAAATAACAAATAAAACTAATACATATTTTTTTTAGCAAGGTCAGCCGGTTTTATAGTGGACCGTCCACTTTTTATTACGAACGTAATAAAAACATGAAGTACAGGAGTAAGGTAGAGGCACCTTAACTGCTAAGAAAAAGAAAGAAAATACAGCACGGGAGTGTGACAGACGTATCACAGCTACAACAACTACTAACTGAGCTAAGTTTCGTCCGAAGAGATGGAAAGACGAACATCATTTTCCACCTGGGTAGAAACAATGGCGGCATTCCCAATAAGACCAGTATAGGGGCGAAACAAGAGAGCAAGTGAAGGATCATATATGTCAACATCAGAAGAGTAAATAAAGGAACGATCCCAGGTAGCATCAGCAAGCAAGGCAGAATTTAACTCAGCATTCGGACCATCCATGTCAAGAACCAAGGAATCACCAGAAGGTCGATAAAATAGGCAACGTAGGTCCATCAGATCTCCGGATACAAATCTAAAAAAAGGAATCGTCCACGGGGTTAAATCGCAAATCAGACCGGCGATCAACCCAACATTGCTCAGAATCGACCCAAACAACAGGCAACTGAGTCGGAGCAAGAATCTGTGCAGCAGTAGAATCCATAGTATCATCACCAGGGACAAAGGACGCTGATGGGGAAGCAGGCCTAGCAAGGGAAGACAACGTACTTGGAATAGGAATTGGAGGATCAGGAGGAGGAGCGCCCAGAGTGACTTTGGGAACCCATTTCCTGAGCAGATACATATATTGTTATACCATATATATATATATATTGTTATACCATATATATATATATATATAAACTTTAGAACAATGCTTAAAAATAAACATATATATATATATTGCTTTGCACACGCAACTGGTTTACATGTTTTGTGCCTAAACAGTATCAAATTTGGAAACAACGCATATATAGCAATACGTAACTTATGTATAGTAATAAAACAACTATCTATATTACTTTATAATAATACATATAAGCTATATACATATATATATATATATGTATATATATAGTACTCTATCGAATTAAAAAAACAATCGAAATCCTTTAAAATATGTACCATATATATAACACGGCTGGAGCCAAATACAAATATATAAACTACTATCAACTGACGTATACACAGTATTTATAAAAGCTTTATGTATAACTCTTTTATATTTATAGCACATAAATTAAAGTAGACCTATATGTATAAACTTATACTAAACAACAAAAATAATACATCACTTTTATAAATTTATGCATATAAAGACAACAGATCTTATTTACTACAAATAAATCCACTGAAAGGTCTGAAACAACATTATAGCCTACATATAAAGGTGTACATATATATGAACTAATCAGCAAATAGAAATACCTATACACATTTCAAAGAAAGAAGAAGAATGCTGAGCATAGGATGAGAATAAAGAGATGGAGTGGCTTTCGGTTGTAGAAGTATGGGGATGCAAGGTCGGGCTGTGCACACGGCGGTGATGGGGACATTGGTCGGAGAGGGAAGTGGCGGAGGAGGCTCGGATCTTGGAGGAAGAAGACGCGGCGGTGTGCTCGGTCGAGTCTGGTGGCTTTAGGAGCGGAATGAGCAGAGTTGCGAAGAGGAGCAAAAACTGTGCAAATATGAAGTGCATGTCTTTCTTTTCTTTTTTTATTAGATGCGGAAAAATGATGAAAGGAAATCAAATGGAAGATGAAATAGAATTTTTAGCGTGATAAAATTGAAGAAGTGAGGCACGGGTGATACATGAAGGGAGAAGAACAAAATATGAACATATATTTTTTTTTGAAGTGTAAACGACTCAATTGCAAACAAAACTTTTATTAAAATATGGAGAATAGTGCAGGTCAATAGCTACAACAATAAATGTTGATGGCTTCTGGAATAAAATGATAACATCCGACTATTGAGTTTTACTAAGAAATGTTGAATGGACAATGTATTCAAATGGTCATAAAAATAAACGTCACAAAACCGGTACCGATGTTGTAACCGTTTCTGTGGATTTCGCTACGAATCAG
The DNA here is from genome assembly GCA_030765085.1 of Allium cepa. Taxonomy (NCBI): domain Eukaryota; kingdom Viridiplantae; phylum Streptophyta; class Magnoliopsida; order Asparagales; family Amaryllidaceae; genus Allium; species Allium cepa. The sequence continues at coordinate 589,332,264 of CM060944.1, forward strand.
GTTTCAAAACCCAGAATTGATTATACCGCAGAGATCGACATGATGAGACGATCAAAATGGTATACAGATATCTGTGGTATGATTACCCAGTGAAAAGTCGATATCCGGTACCAAAAATGCTGATAATTTACCGAAAATAAGATAGATGAAGCAATAGCAGTCCAAATTTTAAGAAACAAAACATGACGTCTTGCTCGGAAGATCATTTACAAATTTTCTATAGAAAATATTCAGGTTTGAAAAACATTTAATCAAATATTAACTGATATAGATTTAAATAAAATAACACTAGAAAATAAACTTACATATTTTCTGTTGAAAATTTACCAGTGGCTATGTTTAAATAAACGTATACCAAATATCAAATTTTTATTTCAAAAATTTATTATTTAAAAGTTCATAAAAAAATTTAACTAATTAAATAAATAAAATTATTAAAAATTATCGAGTCGTTACATGATTTAACACGAATATTTCAATTTTAAATTAATTGAAGGAACATTTAGTGATTTTGAATTTGGGGTTTGTTTAAAAGATATTGGATTTGTTAAGTAACTATTTCAAAACTGAATAATAATGAAGTTAAATTAAGGTATATATGAAATTATCAAATTTAGTTTTGAAATGGTGGAATATTTAAAGCTTTGAAATAAACGGAAATTGAAAAGGTTTATTTGAGGTTCAAATCTGTATTTGAAATCGATATAAATTGAAATGATTTATTGAAAACTGAATTGAGTTGAAATTTATGGATTGAGATTTGTTATAAAGTGAATTTTTGGATTTAAGTTGGTTTAAATCAATTTGCTAAGTTGAGGAAATTATTTTATTTTATAAAGTAATTTTAAATTTAAACTATTTTATTATATATACTATTTGAATATCAAAACTATTTAAATAGTGAAAGTTATGGTTTCGAAGTTATGAATTTCGAAGTATTATGTTTTGAAAATGTTATAATTTCAAGTGTTTTGGTTTCGAAGTGTTATAACTTTGAAAGTGCTATGATTTTGGAAAATTGTATATTTGAAATGAAAATGATATCGTAGGTGGTTTTGAAATGGCAACGATATTTTGGTTTTGAAGTAAAGTATTTTGAAATGACCGCGGTGTGATAATAACGTTTGATTGTTAAAGAGACCAAGATCGGAAGTTGTCATACTCTCTGCCAACTCTGAAAACCACTTTAACAACCGTGTACATGGTGGAGATTCCAGAATGAAGTAGGATGGTGGCGACGTTCTATTGAGGCATATATGTGGACCGGACTCTCGTGAGTTGGCATAAGGCGGCTAAAACAAGAGCGATTCTCGGGCCAATGAGGTAGCTCCTCTGATTGGACACACTCCTTCGATATTACATTCTGACTTTGAGATTGATTTGGTGGCCACTTTTGATTTTTGATTTGGGGGTGTCGCTCGAGGTGGGCGGTAGCTGCGGCTATGCGTTTCCACTAGTCCGGATGCGTAATTGGTATATCTACCCTTGCATTGCCTAGTTGTGCCATGTCACCTACCCTAGCGCGTCTTGTACGAGTTTGGTTTTGTGCCGTAGCCTATGGAGTATTTAGGGTAGCCTCCCGATCTGGAGGTACGCTGGTACTGGATAGACAACTGGGACTATTTATATGTTAGGTGGAAAATGTAAAGCCTCAATGCTATTTTTAAGTAAGTTTACTTTACTATTAGACATTATTATAATAGCGTATATTACTACATAGTAGATAGTTTAACGGATCCTTAAGAGTTGTGAATCTCAAACATCTCTTAAGTTACCGCACTCACGTTAGACACTGGATATGAGATGTCAAACCCCGTAAACATCTCTGATGCCGTTCCACTCATATTTATTTATCGTTGATTTAACTTACATAAGATCTTTTAGTTCTGACTCGAGTGTTTGGTCTTTTCAATTCGCTCGGATCAGCCTGAGCATTACAGGATTTTGAAGACCTTATTTCTGGAGGACGAAGACGAAGATTGTATTACTATTGTTTATTATGTTATTCCACTACATTCATACTATTTCGTTGCATTGTTATTCATTATTCTCTGGTTTGTGTAACTTTGATTTTGTATTGTATAAGTATAATCAAATGTTTTGTAAAACAGCTTCATGAACTGTTATTTGATTATTATATTTTTGTCATTCCGCTGCGAGATTCTGTTTTTTTCTTTACTTTTTCTTATTCACCCCAATAACAATCCGCCCTTCTGTATGGTTTGAGCCGACATGCGTGTCTGCCTAAAGTGTCCCAAAAGGCAGGATGTTACAACTTGGATGAATAGTCATCCTAGAATGATGAGACTCTCCTAGTACCATGTCAACCAACTCCTTAACAACATGAACACACAACCTACAATATCTTTGCACCATCCTCTATGATTAATGGAATAATGTTCCAAATGACTTGAATGCTCTTCTCTTTTCACGTTCTCGAAAACAACCAATAACTCTATGTCTTGCTTCCAAGTCGAACCATATAATCCATAAGTGAAGGTTGAAATCCGAAGTTGCCAATAGCCCCAGTGTAACATCCGATAAATGTTGGAAATCAAGTGTAGAAATGAACTCCAAGTGCTTTTATTCCAAAAACATAGAGCTCAAAACATTGCGTGCTTTCTACTCAAGGCAACCTCTATAACATTGCCTTTTCCTAGAGTATATGCGATACTGGAATCGTTTGATGCCAAGAACTCCATCCACCTCTACTATCTCAAATTCAGATCTTTCTAGAAGAACAAATACTTTAGACACATATAATCCACGAATAACTCAAATCGCTTCCCCAAAAGATAATGCCTTTAATATTTGATGGCAAAAACTATAGCTGCCAACTTAAGATCGTGTTTTGGATAGTTTCTCTCATGTACTATCAACTATCAACAAGGCTAAAAACTATTCAACTCCCCTACATCAAAATAGCACCTAATCCTGTACCATATGCGTTGGAAAATACTGCAAATGCTTTCAAATCATTAGGGACTACTAAAACAAGTGCACTGTACTATAATTTTTAGCCTAATAAAAGCATTTTTGCACTCTTAGTTCCATGAGAATACTGAAACCTTTTCTGTAAGGCCATTCAATGATGTAGAATGGTTGGCAAAGTCCTTAATGAACTTCATAAAACAACCAGCCAAACCAAAAAAATTCTTGCCACTGTAGCTTTTTTTGGGTACATGCAAATCCTATAATGATTCAACTTTACTAGAAATAACCAATAGTCCATGCTTAGAGACAACATGTCTTAGGTAGTGAACCTCGTTGTGCCAAAAGTGACATTTGGAAATTTCACCTTTAACCTATGCCTATGGAGAGTACCGAGTAGTTCTCCTGAATGCAACTTGTGATCTTTCTTGTTTTTCAAATATACAAGAAATCGTCAACAAATACCACCACGAAACCTATTAAACAACAGTCTAAAGACTCGACTTACGAGAATGACAAAATATGCTTGTGCATTGGTCAATTCAAATGGCATAACTAACCACTCATAAAGTCTGCCAAGTGTTTAAAAAGCGATTTTCTAAATATTTTCCTCGGCCACACGCAGGCGATGGAATTCGGTAGCCAAGTAAATTTGAAAGTACCTTTGCTGCAACTAATTAATCAAAGAGATCTTCTATATGTGGTAGTGAATAATGATCCTACCTCGTTAGCTTATTTTGTTCATGATAATCGATGCAAGGCCTTTAAGAGCCATTTTCTTAGCAATAAAAACAATAAGTTCTCACCATTCCAATACACTTTTTGGAATAAAGCTCTTCTCCAACAATTTATTCACTTATTTCTTGAGCTCATGTTTTTCTCTAGGATACATATGCCTAAAGGGTAAGGCAATAGGTCTAGCATTCTCTTCTAAATAAATTCAAAACTCAATCTCCTGAGTAGAAAGACGACAGAGACTTCATAAACACATTTGGGAAATCACTAAATATAGGCACAGAAGCTAATCATCATGTGATAGGTCCAGAAAATATATGTAACTTAACATAATAGAACTTTTGGGATAGTAGTAAACTTCAAGGCTGCCCCCATTATATGTACCAAAATAAACCATATTCTTATTACAATCCAACACTGCTCTACACATAGTTATCTAGTCCAACCTCAAAATTAAACTAAACTCAGAAAATCCCAGTGCAAGGCATCACAATCAAATTCGACACCCAAATAAATAACTTTAAACCTTTACACTTCATAGATAAATGGATCGATCCCACAAAGGCTTCGATACTATAATAGGGTATATGACTATACTAGTCTCAATATGCAGTTCAGCTAGCCTACTCGAAATAGATGAGAAATATTGCTTTGGAGTTAAATAAAGTGCAATAAATCAGATGGGATTAACACATCTCTATGATGCCTTTTTCACAACTAGGACTATGCTATAGCAAGGAACATCATCAAGTGAATAGGTTGGAACCACCAAGGTTAAAGTTTTACGCAAAGTCGGACACTACCTCTTTATATGTCCATACTAGTTACAGTTGTAGCATTTAATCCTTGAAAAATTTACTTTGCATTCTTTTGCTAAATGCCCCTTTGAACTTGTACTTGCTACATTTTAGCCCTTATGTAACGATTTGTATTTTTAAGCCTTCAAATTTAAATATTTAATTTATATGAATATTTGGATTTGAATTAAATTATAATAAAATCTATGTTTCAAATTTAGACTTGATTTTTGATGACATATTTTTATTTTTATTTATAGGATTTTTCCTTAATTTTTATTTTAGAAAATAATTTAAGTTTCGTTTAACATATTTTATGTCAAACAACTTTTCAAATTTAAAATAATAAGTTGACCTGTCTACTTTATAGTTGTTTGGTTATCGTGACACATTGTTGAGCATGATCATGTATTTTTTTCTGTCGTTCAAAGTGCATACGCGAACGTGATTTTGTGTAGCTTGATATCCTAAAACTTTTAAAATATCTAAACATGTTATAATTACATATCTTTCTCAATACGCATCCCACGTCCTTACTTTTAACTAATGTTTGCTTTGCATTAAATATATGCACCTCTTTCGTTGGCTACTAAGTGTCTTAGCATTATAAATACACTAATGCATCTATACATTGAGGAGGCAGAGAGCAGCACAAAAAAAAGAAAAACATTCATTCACATTTTTCCTCTCTTAACATAATTTCCTTAAAAACATTTCATGTTTCTTCTCTGCAAAATAATGTACACACATTTTCTTCTATTCCTTTTCTCTTGTATATTTGTGGTGCATGCATGTTACTTGTGTACATGCAACATGTTTGTTGGGTATATATGTGCGTGCATGTGTTGTGTACGAGCATGGGTGTGTGTGTGTCAGTGTATGGGAATGAGTTTGGATAGAGGCGTGTGCACGGTAAGGGAAAGGCAGTAGACACATGGAGAATGGACGGGAAACAAGATCGGCTTACTGGGCTTTTGCTGGTTGGAGCTTGCATGGTCGTTCATAGGAGATGGTTATGTACTGGCATGGAGACAGAAGAAAAGAAAAGGGGACGTGAGGCAGTGGTATGCATGAAAAGGAAAGTGTGGGTAGATGAGGAAGAATAGGGAGCGGGCACGTTAACATCTGTACAGGAAGCATGTGAGAATTGAGAAGAGAAGGTAATTCTCAAGTTGTTTAGTGTTCATTTTGGGCCTTCTTTTATCTAGTTGGGTAAGAATAGTTAAATAATATTTAGTTAAGTAAGTTTATAATTAAAGTAGTTAGTAAATGTTTAGCTTTAAAACTAAATTAGGAAGAGGTTTTGCATGCGTGCATGAGTTGGCTTGCTTGATTGTGTTTGATTTAATTTAGTTATTACATTTGTTAAGTAATTTAGTTAATTAAAAGCTTAAATTTGAAAAGGTTTAACTTCCTTATACAGAGCCTGTTCAATCGTGGTCATAAACATTAGGTCCATAAGAACTAGTAGAACACATTAGTGAAATTTATTGACACACTTAACGAAGTATAGTTTAGTAATTGACTGTTGGTGATTAAATTTAATTACAGTTTGTATAGTTAGATTATTATACTTCAGTTGTGTTATTTATCATGCAGAATAAATCCTCATTCTGTGATTGCCAAGTAAAACAGATTATTATTTAAAGTTAATTAATTTGTTGATTAATTAATATTGGATAAGTGAATTTTTAACTATTTATTGTTAGTTAATATTGATTAGTTGATGTGTTCACTATTTATTATTGTTGTTGATAATAATATGATAGTTGATTGATTGTTTGAATTGTGCTCGATAAGTTTATGAGCAATAATTTAGCCTGGGTTGGGTAAAAAACAATTACAGGCTAACACCTTGTGATTTATTTCATGATTTGACTATAAAGTGTTTAGCGATAATATTGGTTTATTAAGTTATTATACTTAGTTATAATAATTTAACATTTAAGTTTTGAACATCAATTTAATGAAGTTATTCTGAAATATGGTTTTCACAAAAGAATTTGGAAATATTAAATTAATTAAATGTTATAATAAAAGATATTTATTATAATCTTAAAGATGTTTATCAAAAAATTGAAATGGTTTCCTTTGAAAAGAAATAGAAATATTTGGAAGTAAATATTTTAAAGCGATTTTATACAAAGTAATTTATATAAAGATATTTATAAAATGTGTTATATAAATAAAGTGAATTTCGAGAACTCCGAACCCCGGTGGATTTAAACTACATTCCAAAGATTTGAAAAAAATAATCAACAATAATATGATTAAAAGTATTTTTGATTATTAGTGAAAATAGTTTGTCACTTTGGAAACAAAAAGGATTTGTTATGTTACCAATGATTCAGATTACCCGTAACTAAAAAGTGGGTAGGAGGGTTCATGTAACCCTGGGTATTGTTAGCTCTTCGATAGAGGGATATACTTTGTTTATTTATTTTGGAGAGGCTGGGACCTAGTTGCCATATTATTGGGAGAAACCTTCCGATATGGTTGTATATATTTTGATATGCTTTTATAGTAGAGTATTTTTGAATTTCCAAATAAATATATCAAATACACAACTGTATTATTATATATAGTACTTAATACCATTTCAAAGTGATTTGTTTTATATCCCGAAGCAAAGTATTATTTGATAATAAAGATATATATATTATTTCAAAAAAGATTTGAAATAAAACTAGGAATTTAGTTCAAAGAAATTATTTTCGAAAAAATTATATTTTGAAAATAATAAGATTTCATAAATCTAAATCTGAAGATTAAGCCTACATGGTTAGTTTTAGGAATTGCATATTGTTTGTTGCATTGTAGGCTCCATGAGTCTATTTGCACTATGAAAACTATGTTGGCTTGATCCTGTATCTGATTGGGTAACTAATTAGATAAAGGTATGTAGGCAATTACAAGTTATAGTGATGCAGCCCCAATAATAATATAAGCCTTTCCTGTTTATTTGTTCATTGGTTGTTATTTGCCTTGTTTTGTTGTATATATTCTACTTACTATTTTATTTCGCATTTGACATGTTTATTGAATTTGCAGTAATGACTATTATTGTCTCTCTCATTAGAGTTATGCAGCATTGGATATTTGTTTTTGTATTTGGTATGTATTAAAGCAGACCTAGTGGATCAAATTAATTACGCTGTATTTGTACAATTGAAAATTTGTATCCTATACATTTAATAGTGTTGAATATTTATCAAATATTGTGTATTAAGTTGGTAGTTTTCATTAGCAGTTTAAGACCAGATAGGTTTTTGGCGATTTTGACCAGTCCGAAAAGTCGGGTCATCACCAGATGGTATCAGAGCTTAGGTTAGGTACCTAAGTAAAAATTTTCTAGGTTAATAAATCAACCTCGATAATTTTAAAATGAAACTACCTTAGTTTGATAAATTAAAATGGATAGGATAAGGCATCGTACCTCCGATCCGGGTTTTGGATGATATTAATTTTGGTGTGCTTAACTTTAGTTGATTTTTTGTTTGTCATTATATTTTTCCATCCTTAGAATTTCAAGAAGGAAATTCTTTTAAGGGGAGATAATGTAACGACTCGTATTTTTGAGTCTTCAAATTTAAATATTTAATTTATTTAAATACCCGGATTTGAACTAAATTATAATAAAATCTATGATATGGATTCAGACCTGATTTTGGATGATGTATTTTTAATTTAATTTATAGGATATTTCTATAATTTTTAATTTAGAAAATAATTAAATTTTCTTTTGACATATTTAATGTCAAACGTTTACACTTTTGAAATTTAATAGAATAAGTAACCTGTCTATTTTATTACTGTTTCATCATCGTGATGCGTTGTTGAGCATGATCGTATTTTTATTTCTGCCATTCGCGGTTCATACACGAACGTGATTTTGTGTAGCTTGATACCCTAAAACTTTCTAATATCTAAACATGTTATTATTACATATCTTTCTCAGTACATACCCTACGTCCTTCCTTTTGACTATTGTTTGCTTTTATTAAATATATGTCCCTCTTTCCTTGGCTTTTAAATGTCTTAGCATTATAAATACACTAACGCATCTATACATTGAGGAGGACAGGGAGCAACACAAAAAGAAAGCAAGACATTCGTTCACATTTTTTCTCCCTCTTAAAATGAACACAATTTTCTCAAAAACATTTAATGTTTCTTCTCTATAAAATAACAAACACACACACATTTTCTACCTTTCTTTTTCTCATGTATATTTGTGGTGCATACATGTTACTTGTGTTCGTACATCATATGTGGGATATGTGTGGGGTATATATGTGCATGTGTGTGTTATGTACGAGCATGGATGTGCGTGTGCATGTGAGTGTATGGGCATGAGTATGGATGGAGGCTCATGCATGGCAAGGCAAAGGCGGTAGATGCAACAAGAAGGGAAGGGAAGCAAGATGAGCTTACTGAAATTTTGCTAGTTGGAACTTGTTCATGGTCGTTCATGGTGAGATGGTCGTGTACATGCATGGAGACATAAAGAAAGGAGAAGGGTATGTGAGGCAATGGTATGGATGAAGGAGAAAGTGCTAGTAGATGAGGAAGAATAAAGAGTAGGCGCATTAACATGTGTGTAGGCAGCATGTGAGAATTGAGAAGAGAAGGTAATTGTCAAGTTGTTTAGTGTTGGGTTTGGGCCTTCTTTTATCTAGTTGGGTAAGGATAGTTAAGTAATATTTAGTTAAGTTTATAATTAAAGTAGTTAGTAAATGTTTAACTTTGAAATTAAATCGGGGAGAGGTTTTGCATGCGTGCATGAGTGGGCTTACTTGATTTGGGTTTGGCTTAATTTAGTTATTTCATTTGTTAAGTAATTTAGTAAATTAAAAAGATTAACTTTGAAAAGGTTTAACTTCCCTATACGAAGCCCATTTAACCCACAATCTTTGACACTAGGTTCGTATGAACTAGTAGAACACAGTAGTGAAATTTATTGACACATTTAACGAAGTATAATTTAGTGATTAACAGTTAGTGATTAAATTTAATTACGTTTTACATGGTTAGATTATTGTACTTCATTTGTGACATTTACCTAGCAGAATAATTCCCCATTCGGTGATTGCCAGGTAAAAAGATTATTATTTGAACTTAATTAATTTTTGATTAATTAAAATTAGAAAACTACAGTTTTAAAGATTTATTGTTAACTAATATTTATTAATTGAGTGTTCGCTATTTAGTATTTTTGTTGATAATAATATGATTATTGATTTATTATTTAGATTTCGCTCGACTAGTTTATGAGAAATTAATTTCTATTTAGCATGGGTTTGGTAGAAAACAATTTTAAGCTAACACCATGTGATCTACTTCATGATTTGACTATAAGACATTTAGAGATAATATTGGTTTATTAAATTATTATAATTAGTTGTAATAATTTAACATTTAAGTTTGAACTTCAATTTAATGAAGTTGTTTTGAAATATGGTTTTCACAAAAGAATTTGAAATATTCGATTAAATAAATGTTATAACAAAAGATATTTATTTTAATCTTAAAAATGTATATCTTTTAAATGAAATGGTTTCTTTTGAAAAGAAATAGCTATATTTGGAAGTAAATATTTTGAAGTGATTTTACATAAATTGATTTATATACAGATATTTATAAAATGTGTTATATAAATAAAGTGAAATTCGAGAACTTAAATCCCTGTGGCTTTAAATGGCTTTCCAAAGATTTAAAAAAAATCAACATTACTATGATTAAAAGTATTTGTGATTATTAGTGAAAAATGATCTGTCATTTCAGGAAACCAAAAGGGTTTGTTATGTTATCAATGGTTCTTGTAATCCGTTACTAAAATGTAGGTAGGAGAGTTCATGTCACCTTAGGTATAGTCCGCTCTTTGATAGAGGGATATACTTTATTTATTTATTTATGAGAGGCTAGGACCCAATTGCCTTGTTATTGGGAGAAACGTCCCGATCTGGTTGCATACATTTTTATATTCTTTTATAGTAGAGTATTTTTGAATTTCCAAATAAATATATCAAATACGCCATTATATTATTATACAGAGTATTTGATACCATATTCAAAGTGATTTGTTTTATATCCCGAAGCAAATTATTGTTTAATATTAAATATATATATATATATATATATATATATATATATATATATATATATATAATTTCAGAAAATATTTGAAATAAAACCAAGAATTTAGTTTAAAGAAATTATTTTCGAAAAAGATTATATTTTGAAGTAATAAGATTTCACAAACCTAAATGTGAAGATTAAGCCTAAGTGGTTAGTTTTGGGAATTGCATATTGTATGTTGCATCGTTGGCTCCATGAGTCCTATTCACGATAGGAGAAATATGTTGTTTTGATCCTGTATCTAATTGAGTACCCAATTATATAGAAGTATGTAGGCAGTCACAAGTGGTAGTAATGTAGCCCCTATAACAATATAACCCTTTCCTGTTTATTTATTTGTTGGTTGTTATTTGTTTTTTTATTGTATCTTTCCTACTTACTATTTTATTATGCATTCAACATGTTTATTGAGTTTGCAGGAATGGCTATTGCTATCTCTCTCATCATAGTTGTGCAACGTTAGGTATTTGTATGTGGTATGTATTAAAGCACACCTAGTAGATTAAATTAATTACTCTGATATATATTACAATTGAAATTGTATCCTATAAATTAAATAGTATTGAATATTTATCAAATATTGTGTATTAAGTTAGTAGTTCCCATTAGTAGTTATAGAACGGATAGGTTTTCGAGATTTTGACTAGTCCAGAAATCCGAGCCATCACACCTTGTTTCTTTATCTTGTCCTAATCACCCATTTCACCCTTGCATTGATTCTATTGAGCGAGCTTCCCTTCCGCCTTCTTAGATTCCTCCTTGGTAATTAAATTCAGTAGTCCTATTGTATAAAAGCCCTCAAAGTTAGCTCATGTGGGCATGTGGGCATATGGCTCAAAGCAATATTTGTCAAAGGTGGATTTAACTCCTTATCAAACTTTTTCACCTTTTTAACGGGTGTATTATTGAGGTCTGGGCCATACTTTGCCAGCTGATTAAACTCGTTAACATACTGCTTAACTCCATGGTTTCCCTACTCCAAATGAATAAACTTCACCAATTCCACTCCTCATTCGGGCTGCAATACAAAATTAGTCCTAAAGCTCCTCTTAAAACCAATCCATGTAATCCTCACCTCTTCTACATTAGCAATAACACTATCCCATCAGTTCAAGGCATACCCTTGCAATTACCATTAAACCAATTGTCTCTTCATTGCATCCACCGCACCCATTATAGTAAATATTCGATCACAAATTCTCATCCGTGCCCATGTCTAAATAAATGATTTATTCCCAAAATAATTCATTCCACCCAAACTTTGGAAATCCTGACGTAACTTGGGTAAGCCTAAAGCAGGTGGAGGAAATAGGGCTGCCTCTTAAGCTGGTACTGCAGGTCCTCCATTGGGATTCAGTTATTTTTGCCGCTTGCTTGTAGATACTGATGAACCATACTATGACATTCACACCTGGAACGTTGGCTGCTTATCGAAACTATTCCAGTTTGATTGCTTTTCTCACTTATCTGTAATTAAGAATTATTAGCAACTTTTCAAAGATAGTAGTAAACATTACTGGAATTTTATAAGTGTGTTTGTGTTATACTTATGTATAAACAAATTAACTTTTGTAATACACAAATACATTCTCCCAATATGTGACTAATCCCTAAGTAATCCTGAACCTATGCTCTAATGCCAAATGTAGCAAGCCGCACCACCAGACATGCCGATCCAAAGCCTAAAATGGCGTTTGAACTCACGTTATGTCAAGAAGTATGAATCATTAGATTTTTATGGTTTACAGGATGCACAGATAAATAGAATTTTAAAACATTCTACAATTTTAGGTCGCAAAGCAAAAGGAAAAAATATATAAGTACTGAAAATAACACAAAATCAATATTATCTCAAAATAACCATAGTCCACACAAGCCGACAATAGTAAAATCTCCAATAATAATATAATAAATCTATCTGATAGATAGAATAAGTTACATAGGAGAGTAACTATAAACAAATATCTCCAAGCACCATGCCACCTTCTCTATGCACCTTATCCAAGTCATCTCATTTATTTCCTAATCCTCTTGTAATAAATACATAGAAGGTGAAATGGAGCCGATCGTACAAGGTTTGGTGAGTAAGTTATATTTCTAGTGGTATGGTGTTGAAAAGTAATTGAAATTCCATTATAATATGCACAACCTAGGATGTTCATTTGTGTACGTGTTCTATGTATAAAATTAGTCAATCTACACAATATAGTACAACAACCCTTGATATATCTAACCATGCATTGGGTAAATGTTCTCCATGATGAACCATCTAATGAATATGCAGAGTAGACAATCTCCAACATAAATGACCTAGGGCTCTTATCGAATAAATAATCTCTATGTAAAACTTGCCTATTGAAACATTGAGTATTCAATCTTGATGGCCAACATATCTTATCTTCTTTATACAACACCAAGTATTCCTTATAATGCTTGAGCCTTAAGCTCACATTGCCCCAAAAGCATCGAGTAACCTCCTTATTAATTTTTGTTATCCTATTTGCTATGCACAACACCGGGTATACCTCAAAGTACCTAAGCCTACCTTGCCTTTAAAACATTGAAAGACCTTCTTGTTAGTGCCCGTAACCATGTACAATAATGAGTAAACCTTATAATGCTTGAGACTACCTTACCTCCAAAGCATTGAGTAACCTCCTCATTAGTGCTCGTAAGTCTAATGCATCTAATTACCATAGAATTGCACATCACGTTGAGTGTCACATTTTACAACATTATGAAGTGCGAACCTAGGCACGTTGTCAAGTGTGGGACTGGTCAATCTTGTTGCACTGCTCCATACAGTTACATTAACTCTGGATAGTTTAAGGAAGTAGGAGCAAGTCTCCTCAATCCATCTTACTTGGCATGCACTAGGTCAAGGTTCAACCAGGATTTTCTTTAACCAATCAGATGTCCAACTCCCGATTCTAGAATTTTCTAAAGACGATTGAACTTCTAAATTTTAATCCCAACGTCTGACTACGACTTTGAATGTCAGCTTCCTTTTCTAGACATCTAAACCTAGTCTTTGTATAGTTTGAGATGTCTAGCCATGTACATTTAAATGTATGAACATAATTTCATATGTCTAGCCTTAGTTCTAGATGATTGAATAGTTCAATTTGCTTACTTGTTTTTTTTTCATTTTGTTTCTTCTTCCCTGTTTCAATTGCAAATTGATACATATAACCCATCTATTAAGCAAGCCTTTATGCAAAGTTTTCTATCCTTATCCATTTAATCTTTTTGTGTAGTTATTGTATTAACTATGTATAACTATCCAAAATGGATAAAATTAGGTCAGACTGTTTCTCAAAGGAATACATACATAGATATATTATAATTTAAATTAGTTTAGATTTACAACATAAAATCAAACATATAAGGTTTTAAAGGTGAATTCTAACCAGTTTACCATCCCCCTAAATTTTAACCCTTATTTTGTTAAAATCATCATCTATGGTTTTTAATTCATATAAATCCCAATTTGAAATTATTAATTGTAACAAAAAACACATTTTTAATTTGTGTCAATTATATATATATATATATAGGAACCTTAATCGCTTTACATCATAAACAACTTCGTAGATAAAACCACTCACTATCGAATGTCTTTGAAGAAATTTCCTTTTATTCTGATTCGAATTGGCTTTCCTCTTCCTCTACGTAGCTCATTGTTGTTCTGATCTTATTTCTCTTTAATTTTTAAGTTGGATTCACTATTTTTTTATTTGGGTTTTAATTTGTTTAAGGAAATAGCTTTTAGGGATTGAGGAAGAAAAGAAAAGAATATAAAGAATTAGAGAAGTGGTAACTACGAAGTGAAATGAGAGATGTGTTGAATTATGATTTGAAACAACCCTAATATAGGCACAAAACCTGAAATTATCCTGTGCCACACCTTGGCCTTGACCCGTTTTGCTCTGTAGCGCATGTTGTAATAAGTAATTCATATCTCCTTCATACATTATTCAATGTTTTGTATGAATTTGGGCTAGAAATATGTACTTCATGCAATGGAAACTTAAAAATTTCAAAATTCTATCCCTTGAGAAATTTCAATTTTCTAGTTTTACATAAAATTACTGAAATGCCCTTTTCAAGTTATTGTTTATTTTCATTTTATCATAAACACAATGGTAATTATTTATGAATTTGATCATAAATATTTTAGTTATTATGAATACTAGAAATAGTGATATATATATATATATATATAAAGGGATTTAAATAGCTAACTAAAATGATAAATCCATAAAAAATGGTTTTCAATTCTGAAATGTCTTAATATAATATGGACTCAAAAAGATTTTTTTAGGGATATTAATTATTACAGTATTTTGAACTAGTCAAGCATATTAAAATAATTTTTAAATTAATAAAATAATGCAAAAAAGACAATTTTCCTGATTTGGAAAATGAAAGAATATATTATTTGCATTAAAATGTTTTTTTATTTCTATCACATACATATTCGTTATTATAAATAATTAAATAGCTAAATACATTTAGATAATTCTCAAAATTTATAAATTAATCTGAAAAATCATTTTTTGGATCGGAAAATAAAGCAAATTATTTATGCATTATAATGTTTTTTACCAAATTTTTTCATGATTATATTTTTTTTCTTGATATCACATGGCTATACTATTTGTTATAAATTTAGAACTAGTCAAATATATTAATAAATTATATATATATATGTGTCTGTGCGTGCGATGATCCAATTTTTCAATCTTCAAATGCCGACACTCCATGGTATTCGTGTGCCGAGCACCTAAGTGCAGGAAAGAAAGATAGTTAGGCAAAATAAAAATAAAAAGAAATAAAACAAGGAACAAGAGAACACTTACCAGAATATCACAATGGAATGATAAAGTACAACATCAAAATACAGTACAAACTGTCACTCTAAGGTACATAGCATTTCGGAATTATAATCCTTTGTACTATGATCAGCCTGAACAGTTAAAACAGCCTATTCTCACAAATGCTGATATATACAATAATAGTAATGCAGCAGGAATAAGAATACAACGGTAGGTGAAAGCATCTAGCTTGCCTCGTCAAGCTGCAAAGATGTCAACAAAAACCTACACTTCTCAGATAAATCGAAAGTGCACCCACGGAAATAAGAAAAATATAAAATCACGAGTTAGACATAAGTTTGGTGTGAGAAACTCAAGGATTATGTGATCAACATATAACGGTACTTTTGAGACCATTCAGAAACGGTTATCCCCTTAAAAGTACCACCCATCGAATAAGTACACAAGTCAATATAATAGATAATGCCTAAGGTGAAGAACATAAATTGGATCAAATAGGTGTAATGCTTAATTGATCATGCCACAACAATATTGTGGGTACAATCAAAACAGCTAAGGTACATTCATATATGCATTCTCCATGGAGATTTCTATAATAAACTAAAGTGGATCTCCATTACAAGGATCATAGACTACTTTCGAAACATCGTACATCTCTAGATAGAATATGCCATAAGGTAAACACAACTGACCAGTCGCCTAAATGTAGTATGAACTATGTGGAGCTAAGTATCAATAACTCCCGAAGCACATGAGTCTTCATCAATAGATTTGGAGTTGATATACCCACTAGGTTAGCTAAATCCGAGATTGTGCATCCTACTTTGTCTTTGATCATTTAGCAATGTCGATGTCACGTTCATCATCTCTCACATGAGTTTTCATCACTCGAAGAGAACATAAATCTTCAGACGGACTCCAGCATCTCGAACAGATCATGAATCTCCACATAGATTCTAGCATAAGTTGTCTGATGAATGCTAATGTTGACCTTTCCCTTGGACTTAACCTGACGATAGAAAATTGAATTCTATAGCATTCCACTTCACAACTGCTTCCAAAACACCATATATCAATGTAATATCCCCTATTTAGAGGCCCAAAACTAAGCGCTACAAATGCTGCAGTCATCCATAATATTAACTTCCGACGACTAAATATGGTTATGTTAACGGTATCCATAATATCAGAAGCACTTGAATATGAAAAAAAATCACAGATTTGAAAAAAAATCATTTTACTGATTACATTTCAAAACACATGTTTCATATTCAAATTACATAATCCCATAATTGTTTCCATGTTCAGATAAAATATAATAATTACATAAATACGCCAAGAGAGACATATGCCCCTTGGTTGACCAGAGTACTTTATAGACATAACTGTCTTAAATACAACACGGCGGAATAAAACAAAATAAAATAGCAACTCCTAATAGCTATCCATCAGCCACCTACTCATCTCCGGAAGCTTTATTCGTCAACCTACTAAAACCTGTAAAACCCCAACCCTCAGACAACTCAAATCAATTTTGAGCACTTGAGAGTTTAAGGGGAAAACATAAACTTCGAGTTAGACATAAAGGCTGGTGTGAATAATATTATACATCTCGGTTATTTGATATTAAGTGATACCACGCCGCTTGGCAGAACTGGTTTCCCATCACTAATATCTTTTTAAAACATATCTTTTGCAAACCTTAATCCTGCAACCAAAACTGGTTAAAATTGTAAAGCATTATTATGTAAACATACATATCATGTAATAAATGAACTATCTATCCGAACAGTATAGTTTTGTTTGGCTAACTACTAAGCTTTGGCTGACTCGAGCCTACACGACAATATAATTAAAATAATCTAACACCTGTTAGACACTCATCTTCTGAATAGTCTGTCCCTAGCTATCTACTAAATACTCCTCATCTAGACGGCCTATCCTTAACATAACATCTCCCAGGGTCACCTAATCCTAATTGTTTTATGGGCTCACCAATAACCTATCCATATACAAATATATTCCCTTCCATGTCTAATCATAATTTTAGTCTTACCTGTGACAAAGCCCCACACGTTGTAATTTTGGACTAAATTAGCTAGATCTAATGGCTAATATATAGGGCGCGATCCTATACCAGTCCAATCTGGTATTCTAATATCTGAATCATTTTACTTAGGGTAATCTTCCTAAAATTTTCCTTCAAACCCTTTTCATCTCAAATTGATTTAAAACCTTTTAACCAAACTTAAACAAGGAAAATATATACTCTGTGCTTTACTCAAAATCACCTTGCCGTATTATATATACTTTACTCAAACCTTTGTTGATGAAAACATTTAAATCTTTGAAATTACCCTTTTAGAATCCATTGGAAGTACCCCTTCCGAGACCAAGTAAAACCTTCCTTTCATCTAGGCCGGATGGCTAAAGCAGTCCTTTCGAAACCATTTAACCTTGCTTTCAAAAACACTGAAAAATCATTCCTTCGAAAGCATTAAAACCTTAGACATCCTTCTTCAAAAGCTTTAAACGTTACCTTTCGGATACATTGGGAAACCTCTCCTTTCAAACATTTGGAAACTATTGAGGAACCACCCCTTCGAAAACATTTCTTAAAACCTTTCGAAAGCAGTAAACCATCAAACTTTTCAACACTACAAGAAAAAATACCATCAACAGCATCCAATATCAGCGTTTCCCCTTCAAATGCGGTAAAAGAATTTCTGGGGGGAAAATTTTTACGTCCCAAACGCTGAGTAAAACCTAATTATAATTTGCCGCTACTTTTTCCCACTTTCCCCAATTAATTCTATCGCCCTTTCATTTCGTTACCGCCTTCACCGCCTTCACAACCAGAGCAAATTAGGTCTCTCTTCCCATCACCGAAGTTTCCCTTCGTCACTGCCCTAATCGTATGTGTAAACTGATCCGATGGCTCCGCGAGCTTTTCGGTGGCAAAAAGTCATCACCACTCTCAAAAGGAAAAACCAGAAATAGAGGCAGCTCGGTGAAATTCTTCAGCAAAAAGGACAAAAATTCCCCTCCTTTTAACAAAAATGACGGCGACAACGCGGAGGAGCCGAGCAAAAGATCCATAGCTGTAGCGTCTTCTGCAGCGGCAAAGGCTGGAGTAGCGGCCGTGGTTAAATTTACAAGTACGGAAAATGTGACAGGTGGCGGAAATAGAAAAGAATTCGCAGCTGTAAAGATTCAAGCTGCATTTCGTGCTTATCTGGTCTGTTTGTGTCCTTTTCTCTTGTATTTATCAGAAGTTAAAATTACCGTACTTTGTTTTTTTAGCAAGCATTTCATGTTCTTTCGCCTTGATTTATAATTTTTATCATTCAATCTATTATGCAGTTAATTTTGGAATGCTTTGAGTTTCATATTGGATTACTTAAATCTTAAAAGATCTAACCTTGGGAAGAGGCATAAATTGCGTGTGTTTATGTTAATTTTATTTTGCAAAATCAATCATAACTGATTTCTATAATTACTCACTGTAATTTTCTTGAATGGTAACTAATATAACAAATAAAAAAACAAATTTTCTGTTAATAATATAAACGTGAACATAATTGCTAATAAAAATGTTGAAGTTTATTATAGAAAAGGAAATCCTTTTCAGAATGTATGAACGGGCTTCGGTATCAAAATTATGAATAAAGTACTTTTTATGCACTTAACAAACTGATAAATATGCATATTGGTTATTTACTGAATACATTAGCATTTATTTTATACCTGAAAATACGTAATTTATTTTGGGTAATTTATTTCCTTATTTTCTTGGTTGTAATTTTTCAATTTTCAAATACCTATATAACATTGAGGTGCTGATAGATGTAGCATAGATGGAAATGAATGGTGATAATGAATATGCAAATATACATTATGAATTTTTTTTTTATGCATATGTTTGAACTAATTGGTACCTTGATTGTATTTACTGGTCCATTAGCATGTGTAAACAATACACTAATGACAACAAACACCAGCCGAACTCCTTTTGTATGAGTTTGTTCATGCGAACTCAACTTCTTTTCGGTAATGCACAAACACAAATAGGACACAGCTGGTCATTTCAAATTGTTGAGATCATTAAAAAATAAAGAGAAAATTCTATGAACATAAAGACTCGATAGCAAACTATTTCGAAAAAGATTTGTTTATTCGATTAATCAGATAAGGAGTAAAAAATTAATCTTACACTTAGAATTTTTTGTTCTTTTTTAGTAGTAATAATGAACTGGAGAAGCTCCTACCTCAGTCTAATAGTGGATTTCTGTAGTTTCGAACATACCATTGTTTTTCAGGTATTAGCAAACTGCGTTGTTTCTTCATTTTTCATTCATGTTTTTATTTATTGCAAAAGAGAGAGAAAACTGAACCTGAGCATATGCTATTGCTTAGGTAATTATTTTCCTGGATTTATTTGACCTTTTCATGTCCTCAATATGTAGCAACATTGTGCCTTCTTTATGATTCTTTTCAATATGATGATACTTCTTTGCAGGAGTGTCAATAAATCTGAACACGATGTGCCTGTTCCACCGCTTGTGAAGAGTGCTGCTCTATGGGGTATGCTTAGTGGCATACATGCATACATGAACTAGTTTCTTTTTCATATACATAATTATGGAAAACAATAAACTGCTCATGCTAATTAGCTCACTCTAAATCACGTTATCACCAATTCTATAAACACCAACTGTATCATTTTTTAAAATTTGCGATAAAGGAAGTCATTAAACAGCTATAGATGATAGTTTGATGGATTTCTCTTTTTATCAATTTAGCCACTTTTCAAAAATATAACATATTTTGACTCATTTCAAAATTTATTACAAGATATACATGTTTTTGTCATGTTGGCGCTGATTCAACCATTTCTTTTAGCTTATATTGAGATCGAAATGCTATAATGATTGAATTCTAATCTGCCAAAGCTCTATGCTAAAAACAATTTTGTTTTAGAAATTAACACATGCCAAATTTCCAATGTACCCCTTGAATTCCTCATTTTACACTATTTCACACGTTTTGACAAAAAAAGCTATCAGTCTTAGCAGCAAAGTTCTTATGATAGCGTCAAACTATTTTCTTGTTTTGAAGAATTTGCATTGACGCATGCTGAGGAAGCACTAGTGTAAAAAGAAAATGGACAAAAAATTTGGTGCAATTTCAAAGTGAGGCAGAAGAAATTGCTGAATCAGCACCAACATGACTAAAAAACATGTCTATATCTTTAACACATTTGAAAATAGGTCAAAATTTGCTACATCTTTCATGCTAAAGCTGATATAGTTATCAATCACCGCTCGACTTATTTCATAGAAGATGATTATCTTCTTCAAAATGGATGGTGATAAGTTGACTTTGTGGGCTAAGGATGGGCTTGATCAACTTTCCAGCTGCTTCTGCAGTTTGTTGCTGAGGATTGGTGATATTATCAGAGGTTGCTGAGTTGGTGTCTCCTTCAGCCGTGTTGAAATCAATAAAAGAGATAACTAGCTTGGTGATTCAGAAACTTGCAGTTGCAAGATTGCTTCAGATGCTGTATGCTCAGGTTAGTTGCAGCCAGAATCAAATGATGAATGTGTTCTGATGATTTCTTGGCAGGGCAATTACTTTCTTTCTGCCTTTGATTGCTTTCTTGATATCTGTTTTTCTTTTCTGAATCTTCTTGCTTTGGAATTTGCTTAAAAACTTGTTGCAGTCAGAAACTTGTTGATTTCTTTGGCACGGCACCTGTTTTAATAAGCAAAATCAATTATGTAACCCAAATGATGAGATAAACCTGATGGGTTATCAAGATATCAGATGATGATAATTCTCTGATGATATCTTGACTTCTTTCTTTCTTCAAAATCTGATTTCAATGTCGTTAAGCTTGAAACAGCTCTGATACCATGATAGAGAATTTGAAAAACTATGTTTAGCAAGAGAATTGATATACAATAGCAATTGCTTTTTATTCAATCGGTTTGTAATTGCTTCAGTTTGTACATGATATAGTTGCATTTATAGTGTGCAACTCTATGTGGGCCGATTCAGATACACAGCCCAATTGGCTATATTATACCGAACCGCTATTTGTAAAATATCAGACTATGGTTACGAACACTCTGGTTATTTATAGTGCTGAACTTTATCAGCAAGTAATTTCCTTTATGCTATATACCTGATTATTTCTGAAGCATACTGTTCCTAATCCAATGGTGAGATCATTTGGTTAACAGTGAATGGATATTGCTGAACTTTGCATGTCTTAAAAGCCAAGTTAGCGTTTCTCAACTTATAGTTCGAATGAGCTGCAAGTAAACTCCTGCACTTTGAGAATCTGAACATCAGTAGGGGGATTATCACAAACATT
The DNA here is from genome assembly GCA_030765085.1 of Allium cepa. Classification (NCBI taxonomy): domain Eukaryota; kingdom Viridiplantae; phylum Streptophyta; class Magnoliopsida; order Asparagales; family Amaryllidaceae; genus Allium; species Allium cepa. The sequence goes on from CM060944.1 coordinate 589,354,082, forward strand.
CAAATAACAAGTATTTTATTTAAATGCAGAGCTGGGAAAAGCGTGTTAACATCATCTGGATGCCAGTGTGATATCAAAGCTTTGCAAAAGCACTTGGCTTCAAAGCACTTGGTGGGTACTGTTTCCATCATTAAATAGTCAAAGCCATCTCCTACGATTAACCATTAGCAAGCATTGGCTAAACATGCTACCTTTATCCTACATCTAAAAGCTTCAAGCATGATTTTTTGTACAGTTATATCAGCATCAACACAACAAACAAATGAGCTGCCCTGCTATGGCGCAACTGCTTTCAAACACCCTTTACTACAAGCGTTTCTTTCCATATTATGCCTTCAATATTCTTGGTGGCCTTGACAATGAAGGTATTTTGAAATTAAACGTGTTTTCTTACCTTTTTTATATATTTCTTTCTTCTTATGCTTCTTCTCATTTTTAATTAGGAAAGGGATGTGTGTACACATACGATGCTGTTGGCTCTTATGAGAGAGTTGGTTATAGTGCTCAGGGTTCTGGCTCGACACTGATCATGCCCGTTTTGGACAACCAGTTGAAATCTCCAAGCCCTCTCTTGCTTCCTGCTAAAGTATGATTGTTCTTAACACTAGTCATTATTTTAGAACCTTTATGTATGTGTGTAATTAACGTATTTCTGTTCTTGAGCAGGATGCTGTAACACCCCTATCTGAAACAGAGGCAGTTGACATGGTGAAAGATGTATTTGCTTCAGCAACTGAAAGGGATATATATACGGTATGCAGATAGTAAAAATCATGATATATCAAATTAGCATGTTTAAATCTCTGAATTGCATTACTACTTATGTGTGTTTCATAAGATCTTAGAACAAATTGGATAACCTAAATCATGAAATTCGCTAGTTTCATGAGTTTGGGAAGGTAATGAACAGTTTTTTTTATGGCTTTAGCTCTATAAGAGATAGGGATACTATGTGTATTTCTCTCATGTACATTTGTCGCACTAGCAATGAAATGAATGATAGTAGATGAACATAAGTGCATTAAATATGATGGTCAGATGTTGCTTATCCTTTCTATTCAAAAGCCTGTTCAATAAATCATAATAAAATGATAATGTCATCCTATTACCTAGGTGCAGAAGTAGAATCATATGAGTTCATGTATTAAATGGTCATCGTCATCAATCGCACTTAATAAAGTGTTATTGTACCAGAATGCTTATCCTTTTCATTGAATATTTTGCAGGGAGACAAGGTTGAGATAGTCATCATCAATGCAGCAGGCATCCGCCGTGAATATATTGAACTCAGGAAAGATTAGTTCTTGTTCATTTTACCGATGTGGAGTTTCCCTATTTCCCTCTATCAGATTATTAAGAATCTTATTCATGAGTCACACATCCTTACTCTCGTACTATATGGTTGTTAAATTAGGTAACAGGGTGTAAGTTTGATATATCAATTAGGAGTGGTCGTGCACAGAAAAAATCACAACTATTATTTAAATGAAATAGAGACTTGTAACCTGGTCGAAATTACTCTGATGATTACTTGCAACAATTGTAATTTAATTAGTACAGGGAGTCAATTAACATCCTTTTGCATGTACAGTCATGCTAGATTCATATTCTTTTATTATATACACACGTGTGCGCACATTTTGTGTGTATTTATAAATTTATACAAGGACATAAAATGGAAGTACAACTCTTTCCGGTCTCACATATTTTTAGTTGCTCTAGCTGCAGTACCATTTCATTTAGTCTGTATGATAAAATATGCGGATTATCAACTTATCAACTTGCTGTTTTTTCATGATATTCATTTAGTCTAAGTACAAAGGTGTCTATGCTGTTTGCATTCATGATAACTTTGTTGTTTAATTCAGCTAAACTTATCAACTATGTGCGTTGTTAGCAATATGACTCAAATTTTACTTAATGTGCAGGCTGATGGATGGACAATACAAAGGTATGGCAATGTAGTTACTGTGGTGGTTATTGATGTGGGAAGGTTGAGCAGTGGCTAGGTGCTGTTTTGTTAGGGGGATGTTTGAAGTTGAGATGTGGAAGTGGTGAAGTATGCAGGTGCAGTAAACAAAGAGATAGAGGATGAGTTTGTTGGTGGTGGGGGTATTGCAGTGTAACATAAGAGTTGCAGAGGGCTGTTAATAGATATGTCGATTGTGGCAATGAGTATTGATTGTCAGAAGTAATGCAATAGTTGTTTACAAGGAGGAGCAAGATATTGTTGAGTGTTGCCGCAAGGAGTTTGCTGTGAATGGAGAGTTGGTAGTAGCAGTTGTTAGCAGTTGCAGTCTTTTTTATTGATTTGCCGCAAGGAGTTGTTAGCAGTTTACGTATATATCATGTAACTGTAATATACTGAATGTGTATATTTGTAATTGTAATATACTGAACGTATATATCATGTAAACGTTTATGTATCTAATTAATAGTTATTAGAACATGTTATATATGCTAGTTGCTTCAATATACTCAAAATATAATTCTGGAATATTCAAAAATAGAGTGGAATATTAAAGCTGTTATATAAATAGAAGACAGCGTTTGATTAATGCTGTCAATGAAGAAACAACAGCGTTTAATTCGTGCTGTAATTATCTTGAAATTGTCAATAACAGTGTTTTTTACATGCTGTCGAAATAGTTGATGATTCAATAACAGCGTTTTTAACATGCTGTCGAAATTGTTGATGATTCAATAACAGCGTTTAGAAAACATAATACAGCACGTTATAAACGCTGTTGAAAACATTATTGACAGCTCATAATAAACGCTGTCACAGAGATGTCTCAACAGCGTTTATAGAAACGCTGTTGTAAGTTATGTATATACGACAGCATGTCGTTATACAGCGTTTCTAATAACGCTGTTGTATCATATTACAGCGTTTATCAAACGCTGTTAAAAGCCTTTTGTGGTGTAGGGCAAAAGCCTTTCGTTTCAAGTAAAACATGTGGAAACGCCTTTCGAAATCATTGAAAATTAACTCCTTCAAAACCATTTTGGTTATACCTTCAAGAAGCAAAGGGTCACAAAGCATTTAAGTCGAAAGCACTCTTTCGAAAGCATTTACTAAGCAAAGAAGTGATGGTGTCTAAACCAACCTTTCGAAAGCATTGGAGAAGCGGTTAACTTTTAAAAGCAAAGTATATCTTCTAAAACCATTAGCATCGAAAGGTAAAAAAGCAATAGCTAAGGGTTTCGATCTCGATGAAATCATTTACTTAAAACAAGAGTCATAACCCATTCAAAACCATTCCTTTAAAACATTTGACTTAGCCAAAAGCCAACCAAGTCAAAAGTTATACCGTCGAAAGACAAGAAGGCGCATTTTTCATTTAAAAGTAAAGACACGCTTTGACCCCTACAGAACATTTAGTCTCGACTCCGCCTTAGTCCAATACACTCTGTACTAAGTTATCGATACTATGTGCATTGGTATTGATGGCATGGAGGCAGCAGTAATTGGTCGAAACCCCTGTGCCAAAAGTGGCGAAACATGCTAAAAGCATGTAAAATTTGATTTTTACTTAAAAAGAATTCCTTTTCAACTAAACTACCTTGTTTGTCAAAATATTTTTAGTTTCTAATTTCTAAAAGTGCCACCAATATTTCAGAAATAATCAATTTTGTTTATGTATAAGATACCCCTTCTCCTTTTATAAATATATAGAACATTTAAGCCCCACACCTTAAATAATTTTATATATTCATCAAAACACTTAGGAAAATTCTACAAAAATTCCGAAAAACCAGTTTTAATATGTTTTCTAACGTATATTAATTCCAGACACAAAATATTAATTATTTATTCGTAAATAATTTAAAACACAAATAATCATTTTCTACACTAGAAAATTAATATAAAATCCACATTAATATAGAAAATTATGAAAATTGAAACCCATCTTTATAATATCATTTCTGATCTATATCTAAAATCACAAGGCATTTAGATGTCATTAAATAGGGTTTTGACATTAAAACGTATCATAAAACCTTTGTGAATTATCATAAATCATCAACAAGCACTTATAAACATGGCATTATCATGCAAAATACTTTGGATTCATCTTAAAACTGAAAACAAATAGAAAAATGAGATGTAGGCATTATTCACCTTAGCTTTTGAGATTAAAGATTTGAGATTTGAGTGAACTTGATTTTGATTTAGCTTCTTCCTTTAGCTTTCTTCCTCTTGTTCTTTAAAATGGTGGTCGACCTCTACTTGATAAATTTTAGTAGATGAAATGAACTTGTAGTATGGATTCCTAAGGGTTTATGGTATTAGAATATTCTTATTCCAACTTTTCCATTTTTTATTCCTTTTTTCTATTTTATTTCGTGTTATCTTATTTGATTTACTCATTAACATGGCACGGCTACCCCTATTAATCAAAAATTTCAATCCCCTAATCATCACATTATATTATTTTATTTAATTTATCTAATTAAATATCCTAAATAATATTACTAAAAATATGGGGTGTTACAATCTTCCCTCCTTTAACAATTTCTTCTTTGAAATTATGATAAGGTACCCAACAATCAAGCATAAGGGTAAAATGTACCCTTACACAAATTAGGATAAGCGTCTCTAATCCTACTCTCAGTCTCCCAAGTACAGTCTCTCTTATCGCTGCTCCACTAGACTTTCACTAATCTGACTGTCTTATTCCTTAGCTTCTTCTCATCTCTCATGACCATATGGATTGGCTTTCTAAATGCATTCAAGTTTGGTTCTGCTACTAAGTCATCTAACACAGTTGGTGCTGTAGTAGACTCCGAATCTCTAACACACTTTCTTAGATAGGAAACATGAAACACATCGTGAACTCCGGCCAATTTTCTCGGTATCTCTACTCTATATGTGAGCTTCCTGATCCTTTCTATAATAGGGAATTGTCCTACGAATCTCGATGCCAATTTCCCAGATTTCCCGAATCTAATCACACCCTTCATCGGTGATGCCTCAATAAAATCATGATCTCCAACGGAGAACTCCAAGTCTTTCCTTCTTCTATCTGCATAACACTTCTGTCTAGATTGAGTTTCCTTCATCCTAGCTCGAATCAACTCAACCTTCTCTGGCTTCCCTAACCAAATCTGGACCAAGAACTAATTTATCCCCGGTCGCTAACCAACAAACTGGTGATTTGCAAGGCCTTCCATACAAAGCTCCGAACGGTGCCATCGCTATTCTAGTCTGATAACTATTGCTATACGAAAACGCAACTAAGTGTAGATGGTCTTCCCATGATCCTCCAAAATCTTACACACAATGTCTTAACAAATCCTCCTAGACTTTGTTAACTCTTTCCGTTTTCCCATCGGTCTGCGGATGGTAAGCGATACTCATCTTGAGCTTGGTTCCTAAAATCTCCTATAGACTCTTCCAGAACTTATTAATGAATAAGAAATCTTTATCACTTACATACTACTAGGAATTTTATGAAGTCTAATTATATTTTTCATAAATAACTTCGCTAAAGCAGGTGCCGTCCTATTTGATTTAACTGGAATTAAATGGGCATGCTTGGTTGGTCTATCCACTATGACCCATATACTTTCATTTCCTCTATTAGTTCTCATTAGCCCATCTGTAAAACCCACAGAAATAGAACTCGACTTCCACTCCGGAATATCCAATGGCTGTAGCGACCTACTTGGCTTCGGATGTTCGGCTTTTACCTGTTGACAGTTTAGACATTGCTTAACCCATAAGCCAACTTCCCTCTTCATGCCTTCCCGGAAGAAACTCCGCTTCATATCCTGATACATCTTAGTTCCTCCTGGATGAAAAGTGAACTTCGAACGATGGCATTCCTCTAAAACTTCCTTCCTAATGCCTCCTATATTCCAAACACACAACATCCCTTCCTTTCTCAACCACCCATTTTGGTCAAGACTAAAATCCTTCAAGTCATCGCTCTTCGTTCCTTTCTTCAACTTCTTGATCCGTTCGGCCAACACTGAACCCTCCCCCTGTTTAGAAGAAATCCTTTCAATCATTATTGGCCGAACTTCCAAACAAGATAACACAGCAATTCCTTTAATGGATCAGCCTCAGATCTCCACTGAGCTATACAAGTGGACAACAGTTCCAAAATTTTCCATTATGTTATCATTGCCAACACTACATTCTAGTGCTTCCTACAAGTGCGTATGCAACTTTGTTGCCCTTTCCTGGTGTGTACTCAATACTTAAGTCATAAGCGGCTAAAAACTCTAACCACTCTGCTGTCTCATATTCAGCTCCTTCTAAGAGAATAAATACTTCAACGACTTATGATCCTTATAAAGCTCAAACCCCTCTCCAAAAGGTAATGTCTCCACACCTTTAAAGCAAAAATCACTGCAGCCAACTCCAGTTCATGCATTGGATATCTAACCTCATGCAGTCTAAGCTGTCGAAAAGCATAGGCAATCACTTACCTCTTTGCATCAACAAATCTCCTAATCCACTTCCACACGCATTTGTACACCAAATCTTGATTCCCTTCCTGAACAAATAATACAGGTGCATGGGTCAATAAGTGTTTCAAGCTCTGGAACACTTCCTCACACTTATCGATCCATATAAACTTCACATCCTTTCACGTTAGCTTTGTCATTGGCGCTCCTATCCACGAAAAATCCTTAATAAACCTTCGATAATATCCAGCCAATCCATGAAAACTTCTAACCTTAGTCATTGTCTGTGGTCTCTTCCAATTATTAACAACTTCGACCTTATTTGGATCGACTAATAACCCCTTCTCTAAAACCGCATGACTAAGAAACTTCACATCCTTCATTCATAAATGACACTTCAAAAACATTGCCTTCAGCTAATTCTGCCTCAACGTCTCAAGCACAATTTTAAGATGAACTTCATGCTCCCTTTCATCCTTAGAGTATATCAAAATATCATCTATAGAAACCAACACAAACATATCCAAGTGCTCTCAAAAAACATGGTTCACCAAATCCACAAAGATTGCTGATGCATTAGCTAGTCCGAGCGGCATAACTAACTATTCGTACAATCCATATCTAGTTCTAAACGCCGTCAAAGGAATATTATCCACTGCTGCACTAAGCCGATAAAAACCTATTGCCAAATCCAACTTAAAAAATACCTTGGGTCCACTCAACTGACCGAAAAAATCGTCATTTCTCGGCAATGGATATCGATTCTTTATCTTCTTCTCATTCAACTTACGATAATCGATACATAACCTCAACGATCCGTCCGGCTTCTTAGTAAACACTGCGGCTACTCCCCAAGGTGAACTACTTGGCCTAACAAAACTCTTACTTTCCAAATCTATTAACTACACCTTCAGCTCCCTCATCTCTATAGGTGTCATCCTACTTGGCAGCCTACTCACCAGTTCTGCTCTAGATACCATATATATCCGAAACTCAATGGCTCATTTCGATGGCAATCCTACTACAGGCTCGAAGACATCTGCAAATTCTCTAACCATAAAAATGCAATTCAACTCATCTTCCAACTCCACTGCCCCCAACAAAGCATTCACCTCATAATTAGGGATTTATGTGTTATAAAATATTCGATCACTACAGTCGGGTGTTTAAGCGATATCTTCCTGTCATGGAAAAATATCCTAGCATTGTACTTATTTAACCAATCCACGCCAAATATAATTCCGAACCCTACAAAGTCAAATACATGCAAACTGCAAACAAAGGTATGACATAGAAAATCAAACTCTAAGTGGTCACACTTCATCCCAAGTGTCGCATACCCTCCTATCGGATTTGCAGCCCATAAGGAAGTAACTAAGTATGTGGGTTATAGGTTAAGCTTATCTACCAAACAACAAGATGTGAAAGAATTCGGTGCACCAATACCAAACAGAATGCTAATAGACAAATTTTGAATCTAAAGCATACCACCCAACACTGTCTTTCCTTTCTCCTACGCGGTTAGTCCTGATGTAGCATGCTCCAATGCAAATACTTTGTCTCTTCCATCCTTAGTGGGCTCTTTGCATCGATTCTTATAGTGACCAATCTGATCACAACTAAAACATCCAATGTTCTTCCTCTCGATCACTTCCTTCACTTTTCCAGTATGACACTCATTCAAAATGCCCCATCTTGTCATGCTTGAAACACACAACCTCAGACTTTCCCTTCTTTGCTGCTCCAACTTACTGAACACCCTTCTTATGAAAGAACCTACTTTTCTAGCCTTGCGCAACCTGGACCTCCTTCGCCTTACTCTTCTCTAGACAAGCAAGCATCTTCTCGTGTCTCAAAGTTATCTCCACAACCACACCACAAGGGTCTCTGGTATGAGGTAATGTATCCCTCACCAACTTAGGCTTCAACCACCTGATAAACTTCTCATTCCTCTTTAACATATTATCCATAGTAGCACCAATATCTAGCTTGTAACAACTCGATATTTTCAGCCATTCGCATCCACACATGTCGGACTTGAATTGCTCAAAATACCGCATTGTAAATAAAGTTGGAGAAAATGAAATACAATCACAGAATCACAGACACAGAAATATCAGAATAACTCGCAGCGGAAATTAAAATACCATAGTAGTTCAAGAAGCTACTATAACAAACTCTCAAAACATAATACATAATATCAGTCTGAAAAACATATACAATAGAAATCTCAAATACATAGTAGTTTATAAATACCAGAGCTGAAATAGAACAACTGAAACTGAAAGGGAACAGATAACTAGACAAGCAGAATCTCCAGCGATTCCTAGCTCCAGAAAAGAAATCCAATGCTAAGCTGTAAATATTCAGGATGACCCGAGCGTAAAGTAAAACACAAAACACTCGAGTCAGGACATATATACTTATATAATGTAAACCAACTCAAGTGAACTGTAGTAGTAATATACAACAACTTAAAGGATGCTTGGGATCGCCCATCCTTTAAGGATCGGTTAAACTATAAATTAAATACATCCCGTGGTTAAAATTTCAAAATAGTAATTTATACTTCGAAATCAAATATCATTTCAAAAATCAATATCATTCAGAAATCCATTTCAAAATATCAAAATATCATATCTTTCAAAACCTCATTCAGTTTTATTTAATTTAAATACCATTTCAAATCACAATTCAAAATGGTTTTATATTTCAAATCAAAATACTCCATTTAAACCAATTAAATATTCCAATTAAATATTCCATTTAAATCATTTAAATATTCCATTTAAATCATTTAAAAGTGAAGTTATTATATTAATAATCAAATATCAAATTCTCATAAATTTAGCCTTTTCAAAGTTCATTTATTCTTTTAAATTTATCAAAATGGTGTAAATTCAACTATCACAGCACTTAGAAGATGCTACGGGAAGTTATGTTTTAAAACAATTCATTTAACAAAAGACAGCATTTAAAATGCTGTAATAGGTTTAGTTTAGTTCAAATAAACCCTCAGTTAATTTCAGCAACTACAGCACTTACAAAGTGTTATAATAGCCCTTGATTCAATTTAGCCATTTAGTTCATTTCTATCAACTACAGCATTTACAAAATGCTACAATATTCTTTACATTAGAAATAATAACATTTCAAAAATGTTGTTAATTAAATTCCAAATATTCAATATAATTTCACAAATAATTAAATTTTTATTTAAATCATTTTAAACTTTTAAAATCATATATTTTCACTTTTAAAACAATCATTTAAATACCCTTATATTCATGATTTTATAAAGTTAAATTTCATTCAAAAATCAATTAATAATAATTTACTTATATAATTCAACATTCCATTTCAATTCTTTATAATTATATTTTTAACTTAACACTTAAGTTTAAATTTCCAAATATAACTTATTTTCATTTTATTTACTTAACTTAAAATTCATTTTTAAAAAAAAATTCACAAATTCCCAATTTAAGTTATATTTCAAAATTCAACTTAAATATTCATTTATTTAACCCTTTAACTTAGTCAAAAATCATTAACACTTCATAAAATCATTTTAAATTCATTTTAATTCAACTTTTATATTTACTTATCATATTTTCCTACTTAATTTAAATTCCATTTATTCCCAAATCAAAATTTCCAAAACAACTTACATTTTAAATTTTCTAGCCTTACCATTAATTTATTCCACTTATAAATTTTTAGAAAATCAATAATACTTAACAAAAATCATTTTTAATTAAGTTTAACTCAAAATATTATAATATTTTCATTTCTAAAATACTTTAAAAAATTTAGAAAACATATTTTAACCACGGTCTGTATAAATTTTTTAACCTAAGTCCAATGATACGGATAATATATCATTTCAATCCATAATTTACAAAGGAAAAATCCGGGTTCTATCATTTCAAACCTACAATCCCAAGTAAATGCAAATCAAATCACTTAGGCCTATCATTTCAGCCCATAACAATTTTTGCCTATTCTAAAGTCCGTTCGGGTATGTATCATTTCAACCCATAGTGATTCTAATCTACAGGAAAATTACAGTGTGATAAACTGATATAAATAAACAGAATAACGTCATATAACAGTAACAGAGGATATAACAGGTGTATAAATAGGATGGTCATCATATGATCATAGCATAAGCAGTTACAACATAATAATAATATCTACAGATTCACAGGGTGTCCATTTACTACTTATATAAGTACGGAATGTCTGGTGAGAAATACTCACCTCTACAAGCTGGAGATAACAACCAAACACACAAACTAAGATCCAAAAAGGCACGAAAGCACGACTACGATTCAAGAGTGGGAGAGCCAAAGCTAATTGCCTTGTCAAATATCAAACAAAACAAAGTACAATATGGATTACAAACCATAATATTACAAAACAATGCTAGGAATAAATACACAACTCAAAGCTAACGCTTTTGCACTTGCATTCAACATCATATGCTTCAGCTATGGGTTGTAAAAGCACTGTAATGGAATGGTTTTGTATCAGGTTTGGATCAAGTTAAGGTCATATAAGTCAGCTATAACAACATATGAAGTAGAAGAGGTATATGTGTGCATGAATACACAAATTCGAGGCAAATACATGGATTTCAAGGCCATCAAAGGTCTCGTCCAAGCATGGATGGACAATGTCAGGTCTGGGAAGATCAACTACACGTGTTGCAGAGGTCCAAGGCTCAGGTTGTGGCTAGTGGTGTATGGGTCGGCCAAGGCGGTGTGTGAAGTGGTGGAGCAAAGGGGGAGTTCGGCTATGATGTTTTAGGTGGAGTTTGCTTAATATTTTTGTGAATCATCATCCAAGACGGCTACAGCCATGGAAGGACAGTGGGATGGAGGGGATGGTGGCTGGTTGTAGCGGTGGTGGAGGCGGCTATGGTGATGGAGGAGGAAGGTCGAACAACATAGGGTTGAAGCAAGTGCAAAAATCAAACAAAACAAGGAAAAAAAAGTGAAAAAGAGAATGAATTTTTACCAAAATTTTTCTCAGGTGAAGGCCAAATTTTTTGAGAGTTTGAGAAAGTTTTTAGTGCGTGAAAAAGTGAGGAGAATTTAGCTAGAAGAAGGTGGTATTGTCAGCAATTGAATGGATGTGGTGATTGAAGTGAAAAGGCAAAATGAAATGTGAAAAGACAGGGTATATTATAGGTCCATAAACTCTTCATATATCCAAATTCTTTTTGCATTTTTAAATACATATAAAAATGTATATAAATAAAATAAAAATAGAAAAAAATAATGAAAGAATAAAAATAAATACATAAATTTTATATAAATATAAATATATTAAGAAAATAGCTTAAAATAGAAACTAGGTTTTAAAAATTGAAAATAAATACACCAAGCTTTGGAAAAATTCAAACGTCACTTTAAAATATTTAAAAGATAAAATATATACATAAAATAACATATTTTACATATATATAAATTATAATAAGATATGAAAAATAAAAATATTATTTATATAAATTAAAATAAACAATTTTGTTAAATAAAACAATTTACATACAATATTGTAAACAGGTAATTAGGCACAAGGAAGAAATTGCAAAAAAAATTAGTCTCAAGGACAACTAGTTTGCCTTTTAGTCTGAAGGACACTTTTTAGTGTAAACTGAAAATGATAGTTATAACTATCATTCTGTGATTTACACTAAAAAGTGTCCTTCGGCCTAAAAAACAAATTTCTCGTCCCTGAAACTAAATTTTTCTCTATCTTTTTCCTTGAGCCTAAAAACCCCTATTGTAAAAATAATAACTTTCTCAATATAAATCGGATTTCAACGGAACGAAAAGCAGTATTCTTGAAATTTAATTTATTTTCATAATAAAAAATAAAATTCAAGAATTCAAATATTTAAATATTTAAATTTTTAAATTTAAAAGTCAAAGTTTGACCAGATTGACCAAAAATCCACTTTTCTGAAAAATATTCTATTTATTCAGGTTTGGAATTATAATTTACATAAAAATCAAAATATACTTTTAAAATAAAAAATTTATTCATTTTAATAAATAAAATACAGTTTTTAAATAAATATTTTCAAATAAAATAATCAAAATAAGCAATTAAAATAATAACAAAATACTGGGTTGTTACACTCTCCCCCACTCAAATCTTTTCGTCCTCGAAAAGAATGAACAAGGAAAATAAGGAAAAGCAAGATAGACAAAATAAATAATACCTAGAAAAACAATTCTGAATTCGAAGCACGAATGCTTTCCTTCGTTTCTCAGGTAAAATTCCAATCATCAGTACCCCATCGTACCTCGATCAGATTAACAGATTTCTTTCTTAGCTGCTTCGTACCTCTGCTGACAATACGAAGTGGCTTACTCTCGACAATCAGATTAAGCTAAATATCCAAACTATCAAGAGCAGTTTGCTGAACAAAAAGAGATGGGTCAAGAAGATACTAAAGGAGATGTGAGACGTGGAATACAACATGCACTCAAGAAAGTTTCTCGGGCAAATCTAAACGATAAGCCAAAGAACCAACTCTTTCCATATTGCATAAAGGATCCTCAAGAAGAAGAAGGTAGGAATAGCTAGAAGGAAAAATAGGTTGGAACATAAGAATGGACCATTATTTTAAAACTATATAAATTTCAATTTAAAATTTTATATTTACAACATTTTAAACAATTTATAATATGATAAATAGTCATTTGATTCAAATTTGACAGTTCGAAGTAAACAATATTTAAAACATTTTAAATTATTTAGAAAAGTAAAATAAATGATCAAATATCCTTTATATAATACTTTATCAAAATACATTTATAACTCGATGTCTTAACAAGTTTACTTTCGGTCCTGTAGACTCTGGCTATGCGTTGATCAGGCGCAAAGCTAGAATTCTCCAAGTACTTGGTAGACTTGTTTCAACAACTAGTGAAAATACTAGAAAATCTTTTAAAAACAAAAGATATGGAAAGTACAATCCAAACAAATCAACTAAACCAAACATGTCGATCATGGATCATGGATACACAATGGTTGCACCTGGATCCCCCAGGAAACATCCGTACCCGTAGGCTGACTACCGCAGCCCTGCGATTACGCCATGAAGACTGGTAGTACCGCAAATACATAATGGTTACGCCTAGATCCCCCAGGAAACATCTGTACCCTTAGGCTCTCGCAGCCCCTGTAGATTACGCTACCAAGCGACCCAATAGATCACAGATACACAATGGTTATGCCTGGATCCCCTAGGAAACATTCATACCCTTAGGCTCTTGCAGCCCCCGTGAATTACGCTATGCAGTCGCGATCATAAGACCATGGAGATCGCCATGGAATTCGATGGACACTCGAGTATCATATCCGAAAAACCCAAATTAGAGAGAATAATATCGATAGAATGAATCCACAGTGTGGCCACAAAGCAGATATCAAGTAGAAGGCACTTTCCATATCTTTACTTCGAAAATATGTATCATATAGTACCTTTCAAGATCACTTTCAAATATCATACTTATATAAAGTCCATTATATATAAGATTCCATTTTCAAATCAATTACTTTCCAAATCAATAGTATATCAAATCATACTTATATAGACTTCGATTATATAAGATTTCACTTTACAAATTGAGTACCCTTTTCAAACCAACAGTTTTCAAATCAATTTCATACTTATACAAATCCATTTATATAAGTTCGATAACTCCCAAATCAAAGTATTTAAATAAACAGGGTCCTCAATTTCAAACCATTTCAATATCAATTCAGTTTCAAAATCATATATGATTTCGCCAGACCATTTTATATTCAGTTTCAAAGTTTTTTAAAACAATAGTTTCCAAATTTCCAAATCAACAAAATTTATGTCAAACAAATTCATTTCCATTTCAAACATATATTCACTTTCAAAAATCATAATACTTTCAAAGTTATAAATCTTTCGAAACCAAAATACTTGAAATCATTACACTTTGAAAATCATAACCTTTCGAAATCATACATTTGAAATCATAAAACATTCCTTTAATTCTTTACATTTGGAAAATTTATTCAATTAAACCCAAATCTAAAATTTCCAATTTTAATTCAATTCAAACCATCAGTTTCAATTCAATTTAGTTTTCCAACAAAACCATTTCAAATATTATCAAATTTCAAATAAAGATTTGATCCATAAAATAAACTATTCAATCTTTAATATATTTCAAAGCTTAAATATACCATATTCCAAAACTAAATTTTATAATTTCATATATCTCAAATTTTACTTCATTGTTACTTAGTTTTGGAATATTCATTTCATAAATCAATCATTTTTAAATAAACTCAAATTACTATTAAACCAAATATCCTTTCATACTAATATAAACTTCAAATATTCATTTATCAAACTCAATTATCATTTCAAATTCACATTCTTTATCAAAATAAAGATTAAATCATTTCCAAGCCATTTCAATCATCAAAATATCTAAAATGGTTACTAAGTTTAAAACCATCCTTTTTTAAAACCTTCAAACTATTTATTTCTATATGAAAAATTCAATTTACCATTGGAAAGATTATTGTTTCATATATATACTTTATTCAAAACATTTCAAATCTATATTTCATACCAGTATAATTCAAAATAGTCTTATTTATTTCACTCAACGAACAGTTTCAAACTTATATAAATCATATTACTTTATACTTTTATCATACCAAACTAAACTTATATTCTTTATCAAATACCCTATACCTTTCAAAATTACTTAGCTTTGAAAAGTCAACCTTGATTTGGAAGTGCTCGAACCTTCAAAATAGTCGAAGAAATCATAATTTCAATCCAAGAATTGGAAATCGCCAACAAATCAGTAAAGCAATTCCAAAAGATAGGGTTATACCAAAACAAATTTGAATCCTAAGTACTGAACACCGGCTTACTTTAAATCATTTCAAATATATGTATACACATATATCTTTCGAACATCAAACCATACTTCGAAATCTGATATCAAAATTTGTTTCACAAAATTACTCGCATAGCAAAGCTACTAGAGTGGCCTCTCCCCCACTCAGAAACTCGAAAATCAATGTCGATGATGCATGCATTCATCACCGAAATTATTTTCCAGCGACATAAGTGGGTTCTAGACTTTTATTTTCCTGAAACTTCTTTGAAATCTCTTAGAAATCATTGGAATTCATTCGAATACATTTTAAACATTTCTTATTCATAAAAGATCTTTAAATCATATTATTATTATATATTTTCCAAAATCTTAAAATTGATTTCAAAACACCGGAGTTCGATTCCTCGAAATTCACATTCAAAACCCTTCAGTTATAAATCATTTTATATATGTCAAATTCTTATAAATTTTCAAAATTCAAATCCTTTCAAACTTTCAAATTTCCATTTTCAAAAGATATAAAAATTCTTATTGAAAACATTTCACTTTTATATATAATAGGGTCATCCTTATCAAAATAATAATTTTGATGTATGCACAATTTCAAAATACAACCAAACACAAATTTCCAAAGAATGATTCAAGGGTGGATTCCAAACAACAGAGATTCAAATTAGAGGAACGCTAATCAAATAGAATTCTAGTTCGAAGATAAGCTCGAACGAAGAAGAGATAATTTAATTACCAAATAGAAGATGGATAAGCCATTATAAATCGTGGGCGACCTTAATCGGTCAACCGAGACTTCAGGAATATAATCAATTGGGAAATCTAAGGCAAATCGACATTCGATCGCCAAAGATAGAATCAGGTAGAGCAGGAGATAAATAGCATCGAAATCCGAGGATACCGAAATCTCTGGTGAATCAATGCCAATTGTAAAGGTGTTTCACCGCCTTACAAATCATTCAAAGATTTACAGAATCATTGATCTTTATAGAGGTCATTCCAAAGTGGAGTTATGGAATGCTCCAAAATCAAAAGGATAAAATAGGGAAAACAAGACTGGATTTCAGAACAAGTGGGAGCATTCCAAAGTTCAAGGAATCCTAACCGTTAAGAATCCTAACCAAGAGATTTCTAACAAGGTGGATACAGAAGGAATAAAGTTTAGAAAATCTTGGTTTCAAAATAAGAAATCTTTTGTATCAAAATAATCTTTGAAAATCCTTTAAAAATCATTTAGAAATCATTTTATACTTCGAAAATACGCTCTCTCACAAGGAAATGATTTTGAGATTGATTTCACTCATTCTAGGGTATTTCTACCCTACCTCTAATGAGTTTTTGCTCCGCAGGCTATGGTTTGCCTAAAACCAAAGCACTGATACCAAATGTAACAACTAGATATTTTCAACCATTCGCATCCACACATGCCGGACTTGAATTGCTCAAAATACTGCATTGTAAACAAATTTGGAGCAAATGAAATACAATCACAGAATCACAGACACAGAAATATCAGAATAACTCGCAGCGGAAATTAAAATACCATAGTAGTTCATGGAGCTACAATAACGAACTCACAAAACATAAT
Organism: Allium cepa; assembly: GCA_030765085.1. Taxonomy (NCBI): domain Eukaryota; kingdom Viridiplantae; phylum Streptophyta; class Magnoliopsida; order Asparagales; family Amaryllidaceae; genus Allium; species Allium cepa. Next base: position 589,371,011 of record CM060944.1, read on the forward strand.
ACATAATATCAGTCTGAAAAACATATACAATAGAAATCTCAAATACACAGTAGTTTATAAATACCAGAGCTGAAATAGAACAACTGAAACTGAAAGGGAACAGATTACTAGACAAGCAGAATCTCCAGCAATTCCTAGCTCCAGAAAAGAAATCCAAAGCTAAGTTGTAAATACTCAGGTTGACCCGAGCGTAAAGTAAAACTCAAAACACTCGAGTCAGGACATATATACTTATATAATGTAAACCAACTCAAGTGAATTGTAGTAGTAATGTACAATAACTTAAAGGATGCTTGGGATCGCCCGTCCTTTAAGGATCAGTTAAACTATAAATTAAATACATCCCGTGGTTAAAATTTCAAAATAGTAATTTATACTTCGAAATCAAATATCATTTCAAAATTCAATATCATTTAGAAATCCATTTCAAAGTATCAAAATATCATATCTTTCAAAACCTCATTCAGTTTTATTTAATTTAAATACCATTTCAAATCACAATTCAAAATGATTTATATTTCAAATCAAAATACTCCATTTAAACCAATTAAATATTCCAATTAAACCAATTAAATATTCCATTTAAATCATTTAAATATTCCATTTAAATCATTTAAAAGTGAAGGTACTATATTAATAATCAAATATCAACTCATAAATTTATCCTTTTCAAAGTTCATTTATTCTTTTAAATTTATCAAAACGGTGTAAATTCAACTATCGCAACACTTAGAAGATGCTACGGAAAGTTATGTTTTAAAACAATTCATTTAACAAAAGACAGCATTTTAAATGCTGTAATAGGTTTAATTTAGTTCAAATAAAACCTTAGTTAATTTTAGCAACTACAGCACTTACAAAGTGCTATAATAGCCCTTAATTCAATTTAGCCATTTAGTTCATTTCTATCAACTACAGCATTTACAAATGCCGTAATATTCTTTACATTAGAAATAATAACATTTCAAAAATGCTATTAATTAAATTCCAAATATTCAATATAATTTCACAAACAATCAAATTTTTATTTAAATCATTTTAAACTTATAAAATCATATATTTTCACTTTTAAAACAATCATTTAAATACCCTTATATTCATGATTTTATAAAGTTAAATTTTCATTCAAAAATCAATTAATAATAATTTACTTATATAATTCGGCATTCCATTTCAATTCTTTATAACTAAATTTTTAACTTAACACTTATGTTTAAATTTCCAAATATAACTTATTTTCATTTTATTTACTTAACTTAAAATTCATTTTTAAACAAAATTCACAAATTCCCAATCTAAGTTATATTTCAAAATTCAACTTAAATATTCATTTATTTAACCCTTTAACTTATTCAAAAATCATTAACACTTTATAAAATCATTTTAAATTCATTTTAATTCAAATTTTATATTTATTTATCATATTTTCCTACTTAATTTAAATTCCATTTATTCCCGAATCAAAATTACCAAAATAACTTACATTTCAAATTTTCTAACCTTACCATTAATTTATTCCACTTATAAATTTTTAGAAAATCAATAATACTTTACAAAAAATCATTTTTAATTAAGTTTAAATCAAAATATTATAATATTTCATTTCTAAAATACTTTAAAAATATGAGAAAACATATTTTAACCACAGTCTGTATAAAATTTCTAACCTAAGTCCAATGATACGGATAATATATCATTTCAATCCGTAATTTACAAAGGAAAAATCTAGGTTCTATCATTTCAAACCTGCAATCCCAAGTAAATGCAAATAAATAAAAATCGCTCAGGCCTATCATTTCAGCCCATAATGATTTTTTCCTATTCTAAAGTCCGTTCGGGTATGTATCATTTCAACCCATAGTGATTCTAATCTACAGGGAACTTATAGTGTGATAAATAGATATAAATAAACAGAATAACATCATATAACAGTAACAGATGATATGATAGGTGTATAAATAGGGTGATCATCATATGATCATAGCATAAGCAGTTACAACATAATAATAATATCTGCATATTCACAGGGTGTCGATTTACTACTTATATAAGTACGGAATGTCTGGTGAGTAATACTCACCTCTACAAGCTGGAGATAACAACCAAACACACAAACTTAGATCCACAACGGCATGATATCACGACTACGATTCAAGAGTGGGAGAGCCAAAGCTAATTGCCTTGTCAAATTTTAAACAAAACAAATTACAATATGGATTACAAACCAAAATATTACAAAACAATGCTAGGAATAAATACACAACTCAAAGCTAACGCTTTTGCACTTGCATTCAACGTCATATGCTTCAGCTATGGGCTATAAAAGCACTGTAACGGAATGGTTTTGGATCAGGTTTGGATCAAGTTAAGGTCATATAAGTCGACTATAACGACATATGAAGTAGAAGAGGTATATGTGTGCATGAATTCACAAATTCAAGGCAAATACATGGATTTCAAGGCCATCAAAGGTCTCGGCCTAGCATGGATGGACAAGGTCAGGTCTGGGAAGATCAACTACAGGTGTTGCAGAGGTCCAAGGCTCAGGTTGTGGCTGGTGGTGGTGGTCTATGAGTCGGCCAAGGTGGTGTGTGAAGTGGTGGAGCAAAGGGGGAGTTCGGCTATGATGTTTTAGGTGGAGTTTGCTTAATATTTTTGTGGATCGTCATCCAAGAGGGCTACGGCTATGGAAGGACAATGGAATGGAGGGGATGGTGGTTGGCTGTGGTGGTGGTGGAGGCGGCTATGGTGATGGAGGAGGAAGGCCGAACAACATAGGGTTGAAGCAAGTGCAAAAATCAAACAAAACAAGGAAAAAAGTGAAAAAGAGAATGAATTTTTACCAAAATTTTTCTCAGGTGAAAGCCGAACTTTTTGAGAGTTTGATAAAGTTTTTAGTGCATGAAAAAGTGAGGAGAATTCAGCTGGAAGAAGGTGGTATGGTCAGCAATTGAATGGATGTGGCGATTGAAGTGAAAATGCAAAACGAAATGTGAAAAGACAAGGTATATTAAAGGTCAAAAACTCTTCACATATCCATATTCTTTTAGCATTTTTAGATACATATAAAAATGTATATAAATAAAACAAAAACATAAAAAAATAATGAAAGAATAAAAATAAATAAATAAATTTTATATAAATATAAATATATTAAGAAAATAGCTTAAAATAGAAACTAGGTTTTAAAAATTGAAAATAAATACACCAAGCTTTGGAAAAATTCAAACATCACTTTAAAATATTTAAAAGATAAAATATATATATAACATAACATATTTCCTATATATATATATATAAATTAGAATAAGATATGAAAAATAAAAATATTATTTATATAAATTAAAATAAACAATTTTGTTAAATAAAACAATTTACATACAATATTGTAAAAAGCATAACTTTCTCAATATAAATCGGATTTAAATGAAACAAAAAGCAGTATTCTTGAAATTTAATTTATTTTCATAATAAAAGATAAAATTAAATAATTAAAATACTTAAATTTAAAAGTCAAAGTTTGACCAGATTGACCAAAAATCTACTTTTCTGGAAAATATTCTATTAATTCAGGTTTGGAATTATAATTCACATAAAAATCAAAATACACCTTTAAAATAACAAAATTTATTCATTTTAATAAATAAAATAAATTTTTTAAATCAAGTGTTTCAAATAAAATAATCAAAATAAGCAATTAAAATAATCACAAAATACTGGGTTGTTACATAGCCAACTCCTCAAATCTTCTAGCATACTCGAAAATAGACATCTCTCCGTGCTCTAAACTTTCTGAGCAAAGCAGACTGCACCATTGTAGACATGAACCTCTCCTAAAACCTTCTCCTAAACTCACCCTATGTCATCTCTTCTTCATTTACTCCAGCCGTCATACTATTCCACCAAAATTAAGCTGCTCCCTGAAGCTGTCACGTAGCAAGCCTCCTCTTCTACTCATCATTGAGTCCCATGTCTATAAAGATCCTCTCACAATGCTGCAACCAATTCACCACTTCTATAGCATCCTCATTTCCAATAAAGGCTTCCCTCCAAGCCTAGCATAATCTTTGCTCAAGATAGCATAATGGTTGACCGTTGGAGCTTCCTGAACCCCTACTCCAGCATTTCCTTGAACATTCTAGCAGCAAAACCGTCTACATCATGTTCATGAAAAATTGATACATAGCTCCTATATCCACTTTTGGGACTCCAGCACCAACATTCCCTACTTGTACCTGACCTTGGTTTCTCTTGGTATCCGGTCTGGCATTTTCGTTTGCAGTGGTGCTTCCTCCAAGATCCACTTTTCCACTTCTAGCTTCCATATCTGTATTTAAGCCTTGTGAGATACAAAAGTATAGCCTAAGAGAGATAGAAAACTAAAGGTATAACGTATACTTATATATAACAAATATAAGTGCGTTACTTTAGCGTTATCCTATACCCCCAATCTTAACTCTAGTTCCTTAGGATTATGTTTTCAAAAATTATTTTTAGTCAAAGTTTTCCATAAACCTATGCTCTAATGCCAAGTCGTAACATCCTCTATCTAGAGGCCTAAAGCTAAGCGCTACAGATGCTGCAGTCATCCATAGTATTAACTTCCTATGACTAAATATAGCTATGTTAACGGTATCCATAATATCAAAAGCACTTGAATATGAAACAAAATCATAGATTTAAAGAAAAAAAATTCCTAATTACATTTCAAAACACATGTATCATATTCAAATTACATAATCTTATGATCGCTCCCTATGATCAGATAAACTATAATTATTACATGAATATGCCAAGTGTGACATATGATGACGCCCCTTGGTTGGCCAGTGTACTATATAGACATAACTATCTTAAATACAACACAGCAGAATAAAACAAAACAAAATAGCAACTCCTATATAGCTATCCGTCAACTATCTGCTCGTCTCTAGAAGCTTTATTTGTCAACCTAATAAAACCTATAAAACCTCAACCGTCAGCCTACTCAAATCAATTTTGAGCACCCGAGAGTTTAAGGGGAAAAAACTTAAACTTAGAGTCAGACATAAACACTAGTGTGAATAAACTATACATCTCGGATATTTGATAATAAGTGAGACCATGCCGCTTAGCAGAACGGGTTTCCCCTCACTACTTCTTTTTAAAACATATCTTTTGCAAACCTTTATCCTGCAACCAAAACTACTTAAAACTGTAAAGCATTATTATGTAAATATACATATCAGGTAATAAATGAACTATCTATCCGAAAACTGTTGTTTTGTTTCGCTAACTACTAGCCTTTGGCTGACTCGGGCCTACCCGATAATATAATCAAATTAATCTAACACCTGTTAGACACTCCTCTTCTAGACGGGCTATTCCTAACTATTTGTTAAATACTCCTCTTCTAGATGGTCTGTCCCTAACTTAACATCTCTCAAGGTCACCTGACCCTAATGATTTTGCATGATCACCAATAACCTATCTGTATTCAAATATATATTCCCTTCTGTGTGTAATCATAATTTTAATCTTACCTATGATAAAGCCCTGCATACTGGAATTTTAGACTAAATTAGCTGGGGCTAATAGCTAATGTATAGGGGACCGCAAGACCCTATACCAGTTTCATCTGGTATTCTAATATCTGAGTCATTTTGCTTAGGGCAATCTTCAAAAAATATTCCTTGAAACCCTTTTCATCTCAAATTGATTAAAATCCTTTAAACCAAAATTAAACTACGAAAATATATACTCTATGCTTTACTCAAAATCACCTTGCTATGTTATATATACTTTACTCAAACCTTTGAAAGTACCCCTTTTGAATCCATCGAAAGTACCCCTTTCGAAACCAAGTAAAACCCTGCTTTCACCAAGGCCGAAAGGCCAAAACATTCCTTTTGGAACCATTCAACCTTCCTTTCAAAAACATTGAAAAAACCATTCCTTCAAAATCATTAAAACCTAAGACTTCCTTCTTCGAAACATTTAAACATTACCTTGCGAATACATTGGGAAACCTCTCCTTTCAAACCTTTTGAAACCATTAGAGAACCACCCCTTCGAAACCATTCCTTAAAACATTTCAAAAGAAATAAAACATCAAACCTTTCAAAAGCCTTTGGTTCGAGTAAAACATATGGAGACATCTTTCGAAACCGTTAAAAATTAACCCCTTCGAAACCATTTGGGTTCTTCCTTCAACAGAGCAAAAGGGTCATAAATACTTTAATTCGAAGGCACTCTTTCGAAAGAATTTCCTAAGAAAAGAAGTGATGGTTTCGTAATCGACCTTTCGAATGCATTGGAGAAGCAGCTAAGTTTTAAAAGTAAAGTATACCTTCCGAGACCATTGACGTAGAAAGTTAGAAATGCGGCAACTAAGGGCTTCGACCCTGATGAGAGCATTTACTTAAAACAAGAGACGCAACATATTCGAAACCATTCCTTTAAAACATTTGACTTAGCAGAAAGCCAACCAAGTCGAAAGCTATACTGTCAAAAGCAAAGCAGACGCATTTTTCATTTAAAAGTAAAGACGTGCTTCGACCTCTTCGAAACCTTCAGTCTCGACCTAGTGCCTTTTGCCTTAGTCCAATTCACTTTGAACCAAGAAATTAATATTATGTGCATTAGTTACGATAGCATGGAGGCGGCAGTACTTGGTCGGAACCCTTGTGTCGAAAGTGGCAAAACATGCTAAAAGCATGTAAAAACTAATTTTTTACTTTAAAAAGAATTCCTTTTGAACTAACCTGCCTTGTTTGTCAAAATATTATTGATTTCTAATTTTATTTAATAAAAGTGCTACCAATATAAAAGACATAAACAATTTTGTTATAAGATACCCCTTTTCCTTTTATAAATATATTAAACATTTATGTCCCATACCTAAAATAATTTTATACATTCATCAATACACTTTGGAAAATTCTACAAAAATTCTAAAAAACAATTTTAATATGTTTTCTAACATATATTAATTCCATATCCAACATATTATTTATTTAGCTGTAAATAGTTTAAAACCCAAGTAATCATTTTCTACACTAGAAAATTAATATAATATCCACATCAATCTAGAAAATTATGAAAATTGAAACACATCCCTAAAATATCATTTTTAATCTGTACCTAAAATCACAAGGCATTTGGATGTCCTTAAATAGGGTTTTCACATTAAAATATTTCATAAAACCTATATGAATTATCATAAATCATCAACAAGCATTTATAAACATTTAATAACTCATAAACATGGCATAATCATGCAAATTACTTCGAATACATATTAAAACCAAAAAAAATTAAAAAAAATGAGATGTAGTCATTATTCACCTTAGCTTTTAAGATTAAGGATTTGAGATTTGAGTGAATTTGATTTAGTTTTTTTCTTTAGCTTTCTTCCTCTTGTTCCATAAAATGATGGCCGACCTCTAGTTGATAAATTTTAGTAAATGAAATGAACGTGTAATATGAATTCCTAGGATTTAGGGTATTAGATTATTCTTATTCCAACTTTTCCCTTGTTTATACCTTTTGTCTACTTTATTTCATGCTATTTGGTTCTGATTTACTCATTAACATGACACGACTACCCCTATTAATCATAAATCTCAATCCCATAATCATCACATTATTTTATTTAATTTAGCTAATTAAATATCCTAAATAATGTTACTAAAAATATGAGGTGTTAAAATTAGTTTTGAAGTGATATTCAGTAAGTAAAACACATATCGATGCCGAACTCTTACAAACTAAATCGATGAATTTCTGGTTAACTCAATTTCGCTTCTTTTAGAAGTAAGCAAACAATATATAAAGAGGTGTCCTCTCTTGGGATCTTGTATATATAAGTGCTTAAAGCTAGAGACATTTCATACCAATTCTCCTTCCGAGGGTTCTCAAATCGTATGATCTATGAAGTTTTTGATACTTCCTGAGTTAATATGGTCAATTTTGATAGTTAAATAATCGACTATCAATTACAAGATAGATGATCGTAAATGCAAACCAAGTCACATATAATTATCACGTTTTTGATCTTTTCAACTCGCACCATCGCTCGGCCAAGATTGATGCCAAGTAAGTTAGAGCTCTAGTTGTATATCAAAGCCTTGCCTAAACATTTCTTCCTTAACTCTCATAGATAGATAGGTCTACTTAGTCAGCTTTTAGTGCTAAGTACATGATTGAATATTTTCGACCAACGAGTAAGTAAAAAACATAATTGTCACATTTTTAACATTCTTGACTTAACTATTCCTCGGCAAAGAGTGAAGTTGGTAGGTTAGAGCACTATTGCTTCTAAACTTTACTCAAAAAACAATCTTAATTCTCACAAATAGGTAAGTCTACTTCATCGGCTTTTAGTGTTAGGCATAGTTAATTACTTTTCCTAAAAAGTAATTAAACATATCATGATTTAGCCACTAAGCAATATCTAACCCTTTTTAAATCATTTGTTTATAATCTAAAGACCATTTTAAAATGATATATACACACACATATATCTACATATGTGTATGTATATTAATTTATTTATAAACTAAGATATTTAATAAAACAATTTAAAAGATATTATATACAAAAGATATTTGTACTTTAATAAAATAATTAACAAATCTCCATAAACTATATATACTTAAAAATGTTTTTAAAATAGGTGCATTTCACTAGTAGGTGAAACTTTGCAGTCCAATTAGTTGCTAGGACACACATCCACAGAAATTAATTTTAAGGCCAAAGTTAGCAGAATAATTACTTTTAAGGAAAAATTCAATCGTCCAATTACTTTCAAGGACATAATTTCATAGGCTTTTAGGCCTTAGAAACTAATTATTTTGCATTTTGTCCTTAAAAGTAATTATTTCAGTTGTATGTCCTAGAAACTAATTGCACTTGCTAAAGAGGCCCTTGTGGCTAATATCCACTTTAAAATACCTATAGTAGGTTTTGAAACATTTATTCAAAATGTTACTTAAAAATAACAAGTTTATAATTTATTTTAAAGCTTGGAAAAACCATGCTTTCCCTATATTTAAAAGTAAACCCTCTTCTTTAAAAATTTATAAATAACTCTTAAAAGTTCATAAAAATCCCAAGCCACTTCTAGAATATAATAATATAAGTTAGAAAACACTTTTAAAAAGGGTGAAATAAAATATTCAAATTTAAAGTCATTTCTAAACCTTTAAAGTTCAAAATAAAGCTAAAATAAGGCAGTTTCACACAAGTGAAGTCTGACCATTTTTTGATATGTTACTTAAATTTTTATCATCCAATATTTTTATAGCAATAAGCTTACATAATATACATCACAATTATGATGAGAAACCCCTAAATATTTCTCTTTAAAGTTTCTTAGAAATTTCCAAACACAAGGCAATTCCTAAGAGCATCTATAGGGACTATTGCTATAAAAGCACTTTCAAATCCTAATCCAATCTAAACCAAAATCCAACTACAAACTATATGCTTTGTTTCAAGGCTATGATACAAGTCATAACAAGTCATTTAAGTCCGTTCAACTCCATACATATGGATAACATATGTTATGTGCTTTCAAAAGCTAGGATCGTAACCAATATCACAACATATAATAATATAAATTCAATCAACATATACTATAATATAACCAAGCATTATATATACTTCATGCACATCAAATAGTGAGTTAGCTCAAAAAATCGAAGCCAAACAATAAGCTCATACATGCAAGAACCTATGAACAACTTCCTAATATCACCAAACATCCAAAGCTTCCATCTTTAATCCATTTTAGTGCTCGGCCCTGTTCTCCCTTCCTTTATTGCTCCTCGCCTACCACAAGTGCTCATAGAATCAGTACCAAAATTTGGTAGATATTTGAGTTGATTTACTATGAGTTTGTGTAGAGAGAAGAGGCTTGAATACTTTAGTATTTTCATAGAACCTTAGAAATAAAATTATTAATGAAAGAGGTGTGTTCTAAGGACTCAACTAAGGTAAAATGGCCTCCTATTCCCTTGCTTTAGTCTTTTAAAACATCCCCCTATGTGCTTATCTTATGTGCACATCACTTTCCTTTCCACATTTGCACTTCTTACTTAATAGTTAAGACTTTCTTTAAATGCTCATTTTCAAAATATCTTCCTTATCTTATCCACCCACCACACTTTAGTTAACATAAACTAGAAAATATTTTTATTAATTATTAATAATCTCCTTAGTTTTTTAGTGTATATTGAAAAGTTTAAATAACTAATATTGAATAAAAAGCTGTTTATCGATAAAACGATTTTCGGTCACATTATCGATATTTCTTCGAAAAACTTATTTTTGTAAAATAATTTCAAAATAAAGTTTACCGTTATTAGTTATTATTTAATAGGGGGTTAATAAGGTTATTAAATCAATTTAATCACATTTACTCTAAGATTTAAATATTTAATAATTTAGATATTTAAATACGAAATATCCAAAATTTCAGGTTGTACAATATATGCATGCATGTAGGTGTGTATAATTATAACTATTGTAAATATTAATGTATATATGGTTATATGTATGTTCCCAAGATATTATTATGATATAATAATGAGTGTACGAAGATCATTATTTAAATTACATATAGTTTAATTTAAATTATTATAATAAATATAATTTTAGTTCAAAATAAATCTTACATATCAGATTAAACATTAAATATATTTTTGTAAGCTATGTTATTCATGATAATGTAGTAAAAAGATATACTACATAATAAGTAAAAGTATTTTTTTTCTTTTGACATTTGTCATTTGTACCCCCAACGCTTGATGCATTTGATCCAACAGAACAAGCAAAGCATCCTTATGGTAATATTTGGATTGAACATCTCATTGTCACCCATAGCTAAGCATGTATATGGTCTTGGCAGCAATTGTTGCAAAAAAATAAATCTCATTGCTTTGACACTTGTTCCAAATAAAGCAAGCTCCTGTCTTTTTTCTATTTTATTTATTATTTTATTTTGATATATGAAATGTTATGAAAACATTAAATATATAGAAGTAGAAAATCCATAAAAAAATTATTTAATGGATTTTAGTTGCAAATATGTTTGTTACCATGAGTATCGATTCTTGCATTTGAAATACTAATCTTTAAATATTCCTAGTCAAGATGTATTGAGTAAAGAATATCGATACTTCCGTTGGGACTCGAATACACAACACTCTTCATATGATTGACGAGGATTTACTTATAATCGTTTTGACACCAAAGGGTTATGTACTTGTGGTAGTTTGGAACAATTATAGAGTAACTCAATTAAAATATTCTATAGATTAGATCATTGTTGTAAAAATCCGTTCAAGCCAAGGGGCTTATTGAGACTTAATGCCTGGCCACATTCCTATTCCCGTGAGGGAAAGAGTTAACGTACATCGAAGAATCTAAACATGTATTTTGGCATGGGTTATATATAATTTGAAGCTTAATGCCACATATAAGCATTTATGCACTAGTTTTTGGCACTCTTTCCTTCTTCGATATTCTAGAACCCAAGGAAAAACCCATCTAATTTACACTACACCAGAAAAGACTTTTGGTAGCGTTGAAAAAACGCTACCATAACTTATAGTAGCGTTTTAGAGAACGCTGCTATACGACATGCAACTAAAAGTCTAAAAATTTTTGTTGCATTGTAGTAAACGCTACCAAAAGTCACTTTTAAATGCAACTATAGGTATTTTCTATAGGATTTAAAAAACGCTACCAAAAGTCACTTTTAAATGCAGCTATAGGTTTTTTCTGTAGGGTTAAAAAAACGCTACCATAAGTCTTCTTTTTTGGTTGCATTTTTTGTTTATATGTTTTTTTTGATTTTCAGTAACGTTTTTAAAATGCAACTGTATAATTTTTATATTAGTTTACATTTGATTTGTAGCATTTCTGAAACACTACTAAATGGTTGTTTGGTAGCATATTTTAAATGCTACTATTTACGGTTGATGGTTTATACCATCTCCAGCAATCGCTTATATACTATTCATATTAAAACGAACGATCAATCGCATAATTTTCATATATTCAAACAAATAATTAAATCACATAATTAGCGTATACAAACAATCAATCATATGATCATCATATTCAAATAATGGCAAAAACATGCTAATCTCACAATCAAATATAATATCCATAATCAATTCGATAATAGTTTTTCAACAAAATAAGTCACATACTATAAGCATTCACAGACAAGTTTCCACAAATGGTACTAACAAAATACGACAACATATATAACAATTAAATTCATGTTCATTGCTTGATTACCAATAGTTCTTTGTTGTCGACAGTCTTCGCTTAGAGAGCATGGACATAAAAGTTTCCTGAGACATAAAGGCACCATTTTTAGTATATATCAAAATGAAATTTTAGAAAGGTAATAATACCTCAAGCACTTTTTCCATCACATCCATTTCTAGGATATCAGGCTTAAACCCCATGCCATTACTGGTAATGTGATGAGGACCTAGCAGAATCAATGTTAGTCGATGAACAAGAGTTATAAAATCTTTAGTTCCAGTGTACAAAAGAAGAATGGCTTTAAAAATTTCAACTATGCATCAAGAGTTATAAAACCAAATTCACAGCTATCATCTTTACATGCTTCTGCATACAAGCCCAAACACTGCTGCCTCCCTCATACCAAACTCATTCAACAATCTCTGTTACCGCTTCGTCATTCCATAAGCAAACTTCACCATTCATACAATCATCAAACTGACCACCAACGCATAACAGCCATTGCCAAAAACTCTCCCTGTCAAACTGTCAAACATCAAAACATAGCAGTCCACAACCGCTTCTATACTTCACAAACTTCACTGCTTCGACTTCCTCCACTGCCACAGCCCTTCATCACCATCTGCCTTGACTTCACCACTTCCTGCTGCAAACAATTCTTTCACAATACATCATTTCCTACAACACTTCATACCCCTACTGAACTCCACCATCACTCCAGTCAGTACCCTACTACTGCAACCATCTCAAATCACCAATCCACACAATACTACATAATCAAACAATTTTCTATTGATAGTTTTCAATCCTACTCTGCCCATACTTAAAACTCATTTTATGGTGTTCACATAAAATAACGTATCCAATTATCAAACCAGGAAAGCTGACCAACTCACAGTCAATATACATCTTTGTTCTCGTGTTTATTATGAATATTTTTTACTTTCAATTATTTTATTATTATGAAATGAATCTGAGGTCTGTAAACTTGTAAAGATGCTTCAAGGTAAATAAACAATAAATTGAAGTTCTGAATACATGATAACATGAAGCTTTGATTAAATCTTGAAGATTAATAAAATTTTAGTTTAGATCAATCAACAATGGCAAGAAATTATTTGAAAAGATAATGAAAGTTCGTTAATATACAAAACACATCAGATCAAATATATCAGGCACTGAATTATTAACAATTTTTTCACAAAAAAAGGCCTTCATATTCATTAGTAATTAAGGAAATTAATACAATCTCTGTGTTTTACAGTCACACCTTACATAAAGTTCCACAGAATGATATATTTCTGTCTTAGCAGACTACAGCTTACATAAAGTTTCACATATATATGTCTGCCTTACATAAAAGACCTTTATATTCATTTAGTTGTGTCAATCATGCACAAATATTTTGTTAAATAGTATATGTCTGTCATAGCAGAATATTATTTGAATAAAATTTGTCATTAATCTGGTTAATTTTTGGTTGAGTGGTCCTTTAGTTCATATCAAATCAATGCAAAAAGCAAGTGAATATTTATCTTGTAATTTTCTAATATTTAACTAGTATGACCATATGTTCATTGTTATAGTGATAAATGTGCACTTACTTTTTTTAAGATATTAAATGAAACAATGAACCAAGGCCCAAAAAAAGAAGAGACCGAGTACAAAGCATTATTACTCGTATTTACACAACGACATCTAAACATATCAAAACCTAGCCGTTTAGTTACTTCATTCTATCTTTCTCTCTGCAACAAAAAACTCAACCCTAGAAAAATAGGGCTTTGCTTCAGTGACAATTTACTCCATCTCTCAAGCTAATGAGAAATCCCAGCTCAAGGAGATATCTTCATATTTGCTATTTTCTTGTCTAAACGCTGCTGAAAATGAAAGTTTGGACACAACACATGCAGTGTTTCCACTATATGCAAGACAGCTTTTCAAATTAGTAGCATGTTCTTTTCAAGTCCAGCAATGAAGTTGCACGAATCTGAATGTTTTGCAGCTCGACTAAAAGTATTTTAAGTTGCTATTTAATTTGTAAGTATTTAGATATTTTCATTTATTACAGAACTTCAATTATGTTCCCTTGGTAACTATTAAAATACGTTTGAATTAATAATTAGATGATTGATTATTCGATTTCTGTAAAAAATACAGTTTAAAGACATGAACAAAGGCATCGACAGTATAACCCAAAGGCAATATACTAGTAGAAGAACTCAACAAAGAATACAAAGAAGACATTAACAAAACTTGGGGACTGCTAATTCACTGCTAATACAACGATCGAAGGAAAAATCACTAACTCTTTAGAAAAAAGGCAAAATTCGTGATTGATTTTAAAAGAAATTTCCTCATTCTATCATCAACTCAAATAATAACAGCAAACATGTAGTTATTAGGGTTCTTGCAGTAACAGCAAACATACTACAGAAATTAAAATACCTTAGCCAAATTAGGGTTATGCGATTACCTCGATCTGTCTATTTAGGGCTTGTGAACAAATCTGAAGGAAGCAAACGGATGGAGGGGGCAGATGGATGGAGGTAAATAGCGCAAGACGGAGTAGCGTGAATGCATAAGAGAGGAATTTCTTTGAAAGAGGGTAGAAACCTAATAACTTAGGATAGGAGATGGGAAAAATGTGACGACTTATTACTATTGGGCGGGGAAGGGGCCAAATTTTGGAAGCCCGGGATAAAGGAAAAATAAATAAAAAGAAATGGTCAAAATAACATTAGTTGCATTCGTATTACAAACGCTACCAATATATGCAACCAAAGGTATATTTTCTTGTAGTGTTAGATCAATTGATAATAAAGCAAATACTAAAATTTATCAGAAATAAATGAACTATCAAAATGCATGGCTTCGATTAATTTTCAATTAATCCACATCTAAACAATTAATCCCCAGCGCATATCTACCACCTAGAATCTGCCTAACTTAGACAAAATACAACTATATTAAATTAAAGGTCAATATTGCTCTACAGATATTAGAATCAGATCATAACTACTCAAATGCACAAAAGTTGCATGATGCACAAGTGAGCCTGGCTAAGAGTATGGAGCTGTTAGCTATTGATAACAAACAAAAATCAAAATGTCAATGGATCAAGTGGGATGATAGTTGTTCTAAATTTTTCTACGCAAAACAAACTAACAGGAGTTTTGTTAATAGCTGCCACAATTTTTTAAAAGGAAATGGAGAAGTTTTCAAATCACAAAAGGAGATAGAGGAAGAGGCAGTCAATTATTTCTCAAACATATACAATAGAGGCAACATGCTAAATCAATTTCCTAATATCATTCCAAAAAGAAAATTAAATGATTGGGGAAAAATATATCTTAATGCTGCATTTGATGAAAAAGAATTGAAAAAAGCTATTTTTAGTGTGCATAATGATACTGCTCCAGGCTATGATGGATTTAATGCCAAATTCTATAAAAGACACTGGAATGAATTAAAGGGACCTCTTTTGAAAGCTATGCAATCTTCCTTTGACAATGGCAAAATAGTAAGAGAAATTAATCACACCATTATCTCCTTAATCCCTAAGGTAAAAACCCCTGAATCTATTACAGATTTCAGACCCATAGCCTGTTGTTCCATGCTGTACAAAATTCTATCTAAATTATTATGTGACAGAATGAAGTTTGTGCTTGGAGAATTGATTTCTGTTAATCAAACAGCCTACTTACCAAACAGGCAGATTAAAGATGGGATAATAATTGCACATGAACACATCAGAAATTTTAACAAGCATGGGAGTAACAAAATGTGCATAAAGGTGGACCTTAAGAAGGCATATGATTCTGTTAACAGAAAATTTATTCTACACATGATGAGAAGCTTGGATTTTCCAGACAAATGGGTAAAAATTATTCAAGAAATGATAAGTTCTCCTAGCCTTTCACTTTTTATTGAAGGATATCACAAGGGACACTTCAAAGGCAACAATGGTTTAAGGCAAGGAGATCCCCTATCCCCTTATCTCTTTACTCTATGCATGGAATATTTCACTTTGTTGATGGAGGTTAAAGCTACTAAAGGTAAAGTGGAATCAGTTATCAAAAATAATTCTAACATAACTCATCTAATTTATGCTGATGATCTGTTAATTTTCATCAATGCAACTACAATTGGAGCTAAATCTATTAAGAATTGTTTTAAGAATCTACAGAAAGTCACTGGACTGGAAATGAACAATCTCAAGACTCAAGTTTTTTTCAACAAGTTCTGCAATAACAAGGATCAAATGCTTAACATTCTAGAAATTCAAGAAGGAGAATTACCAGTTAGATATCTTGGGTTACCCCTATCTGTGACATATATCAAACACTCAAATTGTAAACAACTGATTGACAAAGTGTTACAAAAGATGCAAGGTTGGGAGTGTAAATTCCTCACGGTTCCAGGAAGAATAGAATTGATTAAGGCTGTAGTATATCCTATGGTCAGTTTTTGGATGCAGTGTTTTATGCTCCCGAGTCTAACCATTCAAAAAATCAATCAACTATGCAAAAAATTCATCTGGAAGGGTAAAAAGAGCAGTGTTCCATAGGAAACAGTTACAAGTGTTAAATCTGAAGGTGGAATGGGTTTGAAAAAACTATCAGACATCAATATTACTTTCTGCATCAAAAGAATTTGGGAGACTCTTACCAATTCAACATACAGTGCTAAGTGGCTAAATGTGAAATATGCTAATAATGAGACTTTGTGGGAATCTAATTTTAATAACAATCACTCATGCACTTGGAAAAAAATGCTATATCATAAAAAAGATGCACAAAAACTAATTGATAGAAGAATAGTAGATGGTAAATCTACTAGCTTGTGGTTTACACCATGGATTAATAGATCTACTTTATTGGAAAAGCTGGGGCATGAAACTTTATTATACTGAAGAGGTCACAAACACAAGGTAGAGCAAATTATATCTGGAAATTTTTGGAGGCCTAAAAATATATCTTATCTTGGCAATATAAGTGAGGAAATAAAACAAGTACCCATTCATCATGATAAAACATCAGACTATTGGTTTTGTAAAAGCAGCAAAAATGGCCTATTCAATCTTCATAATGTATGGAATGATTTCAGAATCAAGCTACAGGAAATCAATGACTACAAAATTATATGGAATAACATATCACTCCCAAAAATGAATATATGCTTATACAGAGCCACTTTTAATTTTCTTCCTACAAAAGACAAATTAAGAAGCCAAGGAGTGACTGAAGATGATGTTTGTGTCTTGTGCAAAAAAGAAGTAGAAATCTGCAATCATTTATTTTTCAAATGTTCCTTTTCTAAGCATGTGTGGTATTGGATCAGAATAATGATGGGTGATCCTATAATTCAAAGAAACACATATACTTCACTCACAAACGCCATTGCATACATAAGGCGGAAGTTTGCAGCCAACAATATTAGAAAGGACATCATAACAGCTGCGCTTAGCTTATCTATCTGGTTTATTTGGAAAAGCAGGAATTCTATCAATTTTAATAATGAAAAGATAGACAAGATCATGGTTTGCAATACCATCAAATCCAATGTTCGTGACCTCATCATTAACAGATCCAAGTTTTTTAGCCAGAATATGAACAATCATAAGGATATCATTGAAAGATGGGAAATTATACCTCTGAGAGTAGACAATACCTTGACCTCGAACCCTAATTTCCAAAACATTGCATCATCCTCGAGATACATGATTGATAGAGAAGATATTAAAGCTGAGAGATCTAGATTGTCCAGACGCACTGAAAGTTTTATCACTAATGTTGGAAGAGAAGAAGACTTGCCTGGAAGAGAGAATGAGCCGCCATGAATAGACAAAGTTGCTAGGTTTTCGCTGTGTGTTTAGGGCATTGGTATACATATTTCTTTAGCTGTAATCAGTATATATGTTGGGTGGCCATTTTGCAAATTGAGTTTTGTAATGATTTTTCCTCATTATCAATAAAACGTATGATCTTTTTCAAAAAAAAAAGGTCTCATGTAACCATATGCAATAGTCATCAGACTTGAGAATGCTTGGATCTCATGTAACGATGTTCCTATTACAGTCATAATAGGGTATTCGTAGAAGCACTTGAATTGGAACACTATCAAGAGGAATCATCTCCATAATTGTAGAAGATTAGTATCAATGTAGTTTCTAGCCAAGTTAAATTCAAAATCTTTAACCAAAGTAAAATTGTTGATTGACCTTATCAGATTGAACTAAGGGTAAAGGTTATACTATGCAAAAAACTGTGGATATCAATGGAGTTTATGACCATTGACCGAACTTTAAATATCTCAGTAATATGGTGACAACGAAAAGAAAACATGTAGACCACATTGCAAATTAGGGTTTTAGCTTTAACATATTAAATATTTGATTTCATCCAAATGATCTTTAAGCGATGAACTTATGTCCAATACTGTGTATTAACAAAGTACATACACTAGAGAGAAGCTAAAGCATATAGCTTAGGGTGTAGCTTTAATGGACAAAATAACATTTTTGCCATAAATATCACTTTCTTCTCTCATTCTTTTCATATTCTCAAAGAGTAAACCCGAACCTTCACTAGAGAGAAGTTGAAATCTATAGCTAAACTTTGAAAATTAAGCTAGAAGGAGAAGAGTGGTAAATTGATAGAGGAAATAGCTCATAAAACAAAGTGTTACTAAATAACTTGATCAAAGAGGTAAATGATTTAATTCCATATATATTCATGTTATATATTTTCATTACAACAAAAATACCTTATTACAACTTAAAATTTACAGTGGTAATAATAAACGTAGCAAAAAAAACCTTTTACAACTTCAGGTTACAACATTTTTAAAATAAGCATTGTAAAATATATTTTTACAAATTTTAAATACACAAATGTTGTAAAAAAAAGTTATTTTTTTACAATGTTTGAATGACAAACGTTGTGAAAGGTGACTTATTTACAATGTTTGAATGAGAAACACCGTAAGGAAGAGGTTTTCTACAACTTTTATAAATGTAATCAGAACAATTCAATAACTTTTTTATGAATGTTGTATAACAATCTTATTTAGAAGTTTTGCTTAAAACACATTGTAAATATTAATCCATAACAACCTTCTTAAGAAGTTGTTTTGCTCCTAACACTTTTTGAGGAAGCGTTCGCTACATGAAAATGTTATAATTTTTAATCTGTTTACAATTTTTTGATAATATCATAATAACCAGTAATTTAAAAATATTATTATTATTATTTTATTATAATCATTCTTAAATAATAAAATTAAATGAATTTATATTATTTATAAATTATGAATTATTTTTTATATTGCTTTACTTGTTTTAACATATTTTTAGATAATATAATCAAATGAAAATATATTATTTATAAATTATAAAAAGTTATATTTTACTATTTTCTTTTCTTTTAATTATATATCCCATAATAATATTATCAAACTTTCATGTATCTGATAATTTTATCCAACAATTGGGATTTATATCCTACATCAGCTACCAAAAAAACTGAATTGTTGAAAGTATTCTCACAAAAACTATCTAAACTATTTCCCCCATGGTAGGAGGGTTAGGCGGTGGCCACCTTTTTAGGTGGGGTGTGAGGCAGAGACTTGTCCAGAAAATGGTATATCTAGTTTGTATTTGAATTTCAATTCAAATAATAAATAACCAAAATATAAAACATAAGCAATTATTCAATAAACTTCCTTTTTATTTTTTTAATGGCCTCTGTTCCTTCTTTCCCTCCTCTCCCCGTACTTTCAAACTGCTCTCCCATCCAATCCAACATCCCTCCCATACTTTCCACCATCTCTCCTCCTATTCATCTCCAGCCACCTCAATTTCCTCCTGAACCTCTCCCGCCTGATCCAGCCCTTTCAATCCCTTCTGACACCCTTTCTCCCTTTGATGTTCCCCTTGGACTTTCTTCTTTTGTACCAAATCAGTACTGCCAATCTTCATTGGTTGTGCCTCCTGTCCAATGGAATTCCCTCTTTAAAGCAAAGCCTCGTGATGCAGGGAAGCATTCCCCAATTCAAGTTCCTCTTGTTTTTGAAGGACATGTCCTAGTGCCTCCGGAGGATGTAATAAAGGCAGGAAATGAAATTTGGGGAGAATACTTGGTAGGTTTTTTCCTTGATAAACCACTCACTTATCTCACTGTTATAGCACATCTAAAAAGAGTTTGGAAATTAAAAGGTTCAATAAAAGTTAAGTCAAATGGATTCCTATTCCTATTCAACCTGTATTGTGAGGAAGATAGAAGGAAAATAATTGCTTCAGATCCAATTATCATGAGGAACAAATTATTCATTGTAAAACAATGGGATCCAAATGTTGGTAATAGTTGTAGTACTATTAAATCTGTTCCAGTTTGGATCAGGCTTTCGAATATCCCATTATATGCATGGTCACATCTAGGCATCAATTGGCTGGCATCTCGAATTGGAACTTTCATGTGTATGGATGAACAAACTGAGAAGTTGGAAAGAATTGGTTTTGCTAAATGCATGGTAGAAATCACACCAACATTTGATTTATTAGATGAATTTGCAGTGAGGTTACTTGATGGATCAGAGCAGATTGTAAAAGTTGAATACTTATGGAAACCTGAAGTATGCAGTGGATGCAAAGAATTTGGACATATGACTGATTTGTGTTTGAAAATGAAATCAAAAAAAGAAGGGAAAGTAGTAGCAGATAATGAGACTAGAAAGGAAAGCAGGGTTTATGAAGTAGACAAT
Organism: Allium cepa; assembly: GCA_030765085.1. NCBI lineage: Eukaryota > Viridiplantae > Streptophyta > Magnoliopsida > Asparagales > Amaryllidaceae > Allium > Allium cepa. The sequence continues at coordinate 589,392,038 of CM060944.1, forward strand.
GAAAAAATAATAAGAGCAACAAAGAAAAAGCAGGAGTGGAGAAGGGTTGAAAGTAGGGGAACAAAAATGAAAAGAGATAAGGAAAAAGAATCTACAACTGAAAATCAGCAATTTGGAGAAGTAATAACAGTCGATGAACCCAAAAATAATGAGGAACTTGTAACACATGCCAACACAGTGAAAAAAGGAAAACAAATAAATACAAATGAAGAAAACAATACAGGCACCAATAGATTTATAGTCTTGATGGAAGACTATGAGACTGAGTCATGCTATGTAATAAGTGAAAATGAACCATGCAATGATAACTATGACAAAGAAGAGCAAATGGAGGAAGGAGAAATTATGGGCATATTGCAGGCTGATAATTGTGTTGAGCATGATACAACTTTCATAATAATGCAAAATGAGATGAAGGTTCAGGAAAACAGCAGAACAGTGGGAGTTGCTACAAGTGCTAACACAAGTGCAGCTAAACAGAACATAAAAACCCCTGATACAATAGTAAATGAAATTGACAACTCAAGTGAAGGAAATTCAATGCAAACAAGTGACATTCAGGACTTAAATGCTAAAAAAGGAAAAACTGTACTGAATTCACATTATGCTGAATCCCAGTTTAGGGAGGAACTAGAAAAGACATAATGAGCCTGATTATGGCAAATCATCAAACAAGTAACTTCCCATCACCTGATTGTTACACTTTTTATGGCCATCTAACAGGATGGATAACTTTACCTCCTATCACAAACAACTCTCAAAATTTCCCTAAGTCAAGAAAGAATAGTGGCAAAGGTCTGTCTGATAACAAAGAACTTAATGTTGATATCAACAATGGTCAAAGAGGATCTCCTGCAACTAGGAGCATGAAAAATGTGGTTCATCAATCATTGAAGTATACCAAATGATGCAAAGCTATGCAATATGGAATATTAGAGGAGCACATTCCCTAACAAAGCTAGATCAAGTGAAATATCTCATTAACCATCATAGAGTATCCCTCTTTGCTATACTTGAAACTAAATTTAATGAAACCCTTACTATAAAAGCTGCAAAACACATAAACCCTAGCTGGACTATTAACCATAATTTGAATCAAGTTTCCTATGGCAGAATCATGGTTATCCATGACCCTACTGTATTATCTCTATCAACGGTCCTTAGCACTGACCAAGCTATGCATTTTCAGCCAAACATATTGAATCTTCCCTCACTTTCTATATAACTATAGTCTATGCCCACAACTCTTCTTCCTCAAGACAAACTTTCCTTGATCTCCTTCCAGCATTTAGGAAAAATACCCATCCCTGGCTTATCTTTGGGGATTTTAACTGCTGTTTATCCTTGAATGACAAGCATGGTGGTCTTCCCCTTCTCCCAAATGACATTTTCCCCCTCAATAAAGCTATTGAGGATTCTAGCTTGCTATCTATTCCCACAACTGGTGCTGAGTTTTCTTGGAATAATAGGAGTAGATCTGGAGTCAGAACCTACTCCAAAATTGATCATTCATTTGCCAACCTCAAAGCATTAACCACATGGCCAACAATGTCTTCCTATATCCCCCAACCAGTTCTATCAGACCATTCCCCTATTATTTTCTCTTTGGGACAGAAGTTGTTAAATGAAAAAAGAAGTTTCAAATTTTATAATGCTTGGGTCCATGAACCTGAGTATACTAATATCATAAGTAAAGCATGGACTGAAAATTTCTATGGTAACCCAATGTTCATTTTTTGCAGGAAATTAAAAGCTACTAAGTATGCACTAAGAGAATGGGCAAGGAACAAATTTGGAGATGGCACATTAAAATCAACTATGCTAAGAAAGAAACTCATTCATGCTCAGAAAGATATGATGAATAATCCTGATATTACTGAAGCAGCTGATACCGAGAGAAATTTGTTTGATCAATTAAGTGAAGCTTTGAAGTCTGAAGGTAATATGAAGAGGCAACAACTGAGGCAAAAATGGGCAACTGAGGGAGACAACAATATTGCTTATTTTCATGCTGCCATTAAGGTTAAACAGGCTAACGAGCACATTACTAACATTTTTGATGAGGAAGGGGAATTGCATTCCAATGCTGCTGCTGTTGACATTGCTCTGCTTAACTTTTTTCAAGAATTTGTTAGGTAACAAAGATGAATTCATTCCAACTATTGAAGATCTATCCCAAATTCAATTACCAGAAGTGCTACCAGAGGAAGCTGTCAATCTTGTCATAAAGGTTACTGATAAGGAAATTAAAGACACTCTATTTTCTATGAATAGGCAATCTAGTGGACGGCCTGATGGATTCAATGTCAATTTTTTTATCCATAGTTAGGATATTATCAAGAAGGAATTTCTAAAGGCAGTCCATAACTTTTTCAATACTTTCAACCTCTTAAAACAAGTGAATGCAACAAATTTGGTTCTTATTCCTAAAGTCCAGACTCCCTCTTCTGTTGCTTCATTTAGACCAATTTCTTGTTGTAATGCAATGTACAAGTGTATTTCAAAAAATTTAGCCTCTAGACTTGTTATTGTCCTTACCAGAATAATATCTAGAAATCAGTCTGCATTTCTTCCCAAGAGAAATATTCTTGATAATATTCTGTTATCTCATGAATTATTAAAAGGCTATGGACGTGCTCAAGCTTCCAAAAATGCTATGCTAAAGGTGGACTTAATGAAGGCTTATGACAGTATACATTGGAAATCAATAGTGAGAATAATGGCTCTGATGAAATTTCCCTAAGTTTTTGTAGCATGGATATACAGTTGTATCTCTACTCCATCTTACTCAATTAAGTATAATGGCTTCACTTCAGGGTTTTTCAACAGCAAACAGGGGATCAGGCAAGGGGACGCTATCTCTTCTTATATATTCATTCTAGATATGGAATTTTTTACTAATATGCTGTCAAGAAAATATGTGCAGAAGGATATATTGTACCATTCCAAATGCTAATCCCACCAAATAACATCTCTCTTGTTTGCAGATGATATCATGATCTTTACTAAGCCTGATCAGCGCTCAATTGAAAAAATTATTGTAACCCTTGATAATTTTTACCTTATGACTGGATTGAAATTAAATGCAAATAAATCACACATTATTACTTCTGGCATATCTTCTCAGGAAACTAGTAGAATAACTTCCATTTTTGGATTGCAACATATGGATAATAACATGAATTATTTAAGTATTCCATTATGTACTTCAAGAATTACTACTAGACACTGCCTGCCTCTGTATACAAAAATGTGTAACTTAATGACCTCATGGGCAAATAGGTTTCTTTCACAAGCTGGTAGACTTGTGCTCATCAAGTCTGTTATCTCATCAATGATGGTGTACTGGTCAAAAGTGTTCATTCTTCCCATAAAGCTGGTGAACATGGTAAGAAATGCCATGCTAAGATTTTTCTGGACAGGCACGATTCATTCAAAAAAATCATCTCATGCTCCTTTGCTAAAATGGAATTGCCAAAAAAGAAAGGTGGTCTAGGTATTTTCAACTTGCAATCTTGGAATAAAGCTGCAATAAGTGCTCACTTAAATTCTTTGCTAAGTGGTGGTGATTCCTTATGGGTTGAATGGACCAAAAAATTTAACTTAAGTGGTAGGAATTTCTGGACAATGCCTATACCCCAGAATTATAGCTGGACATGGAGGAGTATTCTTGGTTTGAGAAATAGTTTCACTCAGTTTATTAAGTATGAGCTATCACAAAACAGTAGCATCAAATTTTGGAATGATCCATGGTTGGCTGATGGCTTAGTGCTTGTCAATGTGTTTACTCCCAATCAGATTGAACAAGCAGGCATAAGTAGGGAAGCTCAAGCTGTTGATTACTCACATGAGGGCAAGTTGATGCTTCCCTACACCAGTAATCAGGACATAAGGGCTGTTTGCAACTTATATCAGACTCAACACTATGACATGGCATCTAGGGATGATGTACTGTGGAGTGGGAAGCAGCACTCTATCTGTGTTGCTTATGACCTTCTTACAAATTTGATTGGAAGGACTTCTACAGTTTGGCACAAGGTAATATGGTCTACATCCTCTCCTGCAAAGGACAACCTGATGATGTGGAAGATTATCAACAATGCTTTGTTAACCAAGAACAAAATGTTGAGTTATGGAATGATTGTTGACCCCCTGTGTGTCTACTGCAAGATGCAGGTTGAGTCAGTGGCACATCTGTTTTTTGACTGTAATGAATTACTGGGTCTCTGGGGAAGAATAGTAAGAAGAATAGCTGATGATCATATACATGGCTTGTCTGAAGTAGAATGGGACCTTATTAGTAAATCAACAAGGTGGAGGAAAGATAGAAGAACTGTATTCTTTTTCTATCTTAAGAAGTATCTGAATTTAGTTTGGGAGGAAAGAAACTTGAGAATATTTGAAGCAAGAAGTAGGTGTATGCAACAACTATGGGAAGTTCTTCAGTATGCAATAATCTCTGGTATGAAGGAAAGCAAATATGGTTTCAGTTCTCAGTTGCCTGAAGCTTGGGCTTAACTCTTTGGTGTCTTATTGTTACTCTTTCCTTTTCTTTCTGTCATGTTATCCCTGTGTCCTGTTTTTTCTTTTCATTGTTTTTTTTTTCTTTTTTTAGTTCCTAAGTGTTTCATCTCTTTGTTTGTTTTCTCTGTTTCTATTTTTGTGACTATGAGCATGTTCGTAGTTACTTTCCTTTTCTCAATAAACTGGTAGGGGACCAGTTAACCCCGCTTGCCTTGCAAAAAAAAAAATTGATAAACAACCACAATAGTTTCATCATATTTTTATTCTACCTTATTTAAACAAATTGTTCATTATCAAATGTAAATTATCAAAATAGTAATTATAAAATATTAATTATTGATATAATAATATTAATTATTAAAATTAATAACAACTTAAGGCAGTTAATTTAATATCTTTTTCTTCTAAAATGTTGTAAAATATTAATTTATAACAATAAGTTGCCTTCCTTACATATTTTTAACAACTATTTTTTCTTAAAAGCTATCGAAATTATAATTAGTAATTAATAATTATTATTATTAATAATTGATAATTAGCAATTATTAATTATTACTTATTTATTTAATAATATATAACGGGTAATTAGTTTTTAGTTATTAATAATTAATAATTACTGTTCAATAGTTAGTAGTAAACATTATATAATTGCTATTAAAATTTAATGTTTAATAATGAATGTTGAATATTTAGTAATTAATAATTAATGATTACTATTAATATAATAATTAACATTCGTATTTAATATTTACGATCTAGTAATTATTTTCTAATAATTAATTAATAATAACTTTTTAATAATTAAGAATTAATGTTTATAATTTAGTATTTAAAATTTAATAATCATAATTGATAATAATATTTAATATTTATTATTTCAAAAAATTTAAAATTTTGAAAATATTTAAGATAGATTTAAATTTATTTATAAGATTTAGAAACAAAATTTTGACATTTTCATAAAATTTAAATTTAAAAAAATAAAACTTCAAAATATATTTAAAATTTATAAAATATTCAAAATTTCAAAAAATTCCAAAATGCATAAAAAATACAAAATTGAAAATTTTAAATATTACGTTGCAAATTATTACTTCAATACGCATCTTGAGGATTTCTTTTGTAACCATTTTCTTTGACATTACAAGTTTGTTTTTAGCTTTAAATAATGAAAATTTTGAGTTCAAAACGAAATTTTTTCCCTCCAATCTGAAATTTTTATGGCCTTACCGTGAAATTTTTTCCCTCCATCCTTATTTTATATTACCTTCTCCCAACAACGCTTATATTCTTTTCCTCCAATGAATTCAAAACATGCCTCTAGATCGAAACTCCCTCAATCAAATCCCTAAGCCAAATCCAAACATTGCTCGCTCGATAAAATCCATTAGTGAAGTCAACAAAATCACCTCTTCCATTGCTTAAAAACACAACTAAAGCCAAACTCCTTAACCATATATGTTTTCATGATCTAATTGGGTCTGCACATGGAAATGGGTGACTCGGGTGGAGATCTGGGTGGTAGTGGTTGCACGAGGTGAATATTGTGGAGTTGTTGTCTAGTGGTGGAGAAAGCAGTTTTAGTTTTAATTTGCTAGTGATGTTTGGCGGTTGTGGTTGTGGAGGTTGTTCATGGATGTAGTTGCATTGGATGAAGTTAGTTGCAGAATGTGATGGGGTTGATGCGAGGTAATTTTGATACTGTGTTTTTCCTCGAGTGAATTAGCATTAAGACACAATGTTTATATAAATTTGAATAAGATTAATGCGCTTTATATAAGTTAACAGATTCAGGGATAGGTTGTTTGTCCTATGTATATTTGAAAGGATTTTACATATACAAGTTTGCATTTGTATCAATCTAATTTTCATTTATAACATATCTCCTTAAAAGAAAATGTCTTATATGTTGTTTATCATTCCTTGAGTTGTAAATGCATTCAAATCAAAATAAAGATGCACTCCATCAATATCTTGGAATTTTCTTTTTAGTTGAAAGTTATATTCTCAATCCCGATATACATGCAACTATGCATGATTTCCATCATCCATTACCAACACCTGCACGATAAGGCACTAATATAGTTCACTGTCTGACCCCTAATTCATGCACTAAGATACCACTATCAATTAGACACCGGTTTAATTGCATCATGGTAGTCCAAATGAAAATAGTAGAACTAATTCAGTTGAAGCTGATAGGCTATCTCCATTACACCAAGTCCCCATTTTTAAAGTTGACTCCTTATATTACAAATGAATAGTTAAAGCAGCAAGTCATAAATTTATATAGGAAGGGCTACTATATGTAAGTATATAACGCATAGCTTGTGTGAATTTCAATGGGTAAATATGTGGAATGGCATGTGCATATTTGTTTTACCCTAAATTCCAATGGCTGATTAATAAAAAAATGCCATCATATGCCATTGAGAGCAATCATGCTTAATTTAAGCCATCATGTATAATTCAAGATCATCAAGCAAAGAAGTAAAGTCACCGCATGCTATTGGCAGTCGTTGTGCCTAATTGAAGCCAATGTGGGATGTTTTCCATAACCATCATGCTTAATTCTTAAAGAAATCATTAGACAAGGTATAAGATCCATAATAAGGAATTCTACGAGGCCTTCATGTGCTATCTCAAAACGACAAACCAAGATAATCAAACCGGTCTTGTGCAAACAAACCAACATATACTGAAATCCAACTAGAAAAATATGATTATCGTAGGAGATTTGGCAAGGCCATCGTAGATACTTTTTAAAGATATTATGTAGCGTTCCTTTACAGCTATCATGAAGAGTTTGTAGAGCTAATTGAGATAAATCTAAAACTTTTCGTGGTAAGTCTTGTTAAGCTATCACTAGAAGTTATACACAACTATCACATGCTATCTTTAAAAAATAGATGAAAGTTATTATGGGAAGTTTAACTATAGTAAGTATGCGCCATCCTCAAATGGTAAGTCAAGACTATTGTGAAGTCATTATGAAACAAATTAATGGATCCTTCATGATAATTCCAAAGTTTATCATGAGCAGATAACACCTTAGGACCATCACAAAGCGACATAGGAAGAACCATCATGAGTGATTAATAAGGCTATCATGACATGAAGAGCTAGAAGTCATCGTGCAGTGTTCCTATAAAGCCTTCATGATGAAAAGTATTGAGAGCTATCGTGAAGCAATATGACAGAGCCTTCGTGCAAAATTTCTCAGAATCATCATCAAATAAAGCACTAGGGTCATCATGAGATAACTTGTTAGAATCAATGATGTACCAAAACATAAGTTCATCGTGATGAATGAATGAAGTGCTATCATGAGATTAAATGTTAGCACTTTTGGTCAACAAATTCTAGGGAAACTACAAGAAAATACATGAGAGCTTTTTATCCATAGTTCTCGCATGATAATGTACAATAGTCATCGTAAAGCAATTCCTACAAGCCATTGTAAGGTCATCGCAATGAATAATTATGTCATCCATTATGAAACCATCGTAGATTTCTTAAGTGAAGCCTTCATGATTGATATGAGCTATCACGAGATAAACTTGCATTTTGAAATAGGAAAAAATAGATGTTGTCATGGACATTTCCTAAATGCATCGCATAACAGTTACCACATGGATGCTGGTTCCTTTCCATGAAGATCATTCTTCATCGCCATTGATTCTAGGTGACATGTAGCACCAATCCAAATGCTAAAATCTTATATAAATACAGGAATACTACCCAAAAGGGATGATTTTCTGACTTGACCTACTTCTTCATTTTCATTTTTTTACCTTGTATAAGAAAAGCTTGAGTAAATGGCTTAAATGGCCAACCAAGCCATCTTAGATTCCAACTTTGTGTAAGAGCACTTGGATAGTAAACAAATTGCATGATGTCTTCTCAAGAATGCAAAGCTATCTCTCATCAACTTGTGACTAGCATATTTGACTAGGTTTATAATCCTACTCAAATATTTCAAATTGTCTTGACCTAAATTTATGGCTAACACTAAAAGGTTCTTTCATTAAGAGCTCGAACTCAAGGCCTTGAGAATTTATCAACAATAGCGCTTCCACAACGGGTAAATCAACTAAGAAAGTTGGAGTCAATGATAAGAAGAAGTAATTCACCATGTTCATCTCGAAGATGACCCCTACTTTAATACAAAAAATGTAGAAATAGGACAACCATCTACACCTAAGGAGACGTTGAAAGAGAAAGATGAACTTCAAGACATTAAAATGAAATTAGAAGTTATGCACAAGCTTATAGAAGCATTTCGCAAAAATCTTCATCAAAGCGAGCAACGAAGATAGAGGGAGAGGAAGTTGAGTCTCCACCCAAAAAAGCAATAGAGTCGAACCTAAGAAGTAAGAATGTCGAAAAGAGCAATTTAGGACCGCAAAAGAAGGAAGAAAGTCTCTTAACCCAAAATCAAGTAAAAGCTCAACATTACAAAATGCAAGCTCCGCTTTGCAAAAGCATTAAAAGCTAAAGCGGGAGAATTACGAGGATGAAGACGCTTATTTTAGGACTTAGCAGAAAGATGACTAAAAACGTGGATGAATTAAAGAGAAAGAGATTGATGGACCCTAAATTCAACAATAAATTTAGGGAAGCACCGTTCACCAAAAGAATTATGGTTGTACCGTTGCCCTCTTACGTTAAAATCTTGTCTATTGGATATGATGATACCATTGATCTAGATGACCACTTGATGGCATTCGAAAATCAAATTGATTTGTACAATGCCTTGGGCATAGTTCATTGAAAACCATTTCCGATGACGTTCATCAAAGCGGCAACAAAATGGTACCGTTGCTATAGAGAAAAGACAATTTACTCCTGGGAGCAATTCTCTTAAAAGTTTTCAACTCAATTCCGTACTTCGAAGGAACCTACAATTGATGCAAGCTTACTAGCTAAAATCAAATAAAAACTAGAGGAATTACTAATGGAATATTTGAAGCGATTAATTGCAAAATCTAATAAAGTGGAAAGGGTAAGTGATTAAGAGAAATCGATGATGGTCAAATTTAGTTTAATATAAATTACACCATTCTGGAAAGAGATATACATTCAGGGATGCAAAGTCCTGCAGGATTTCCACTTTGAAGCTGATACATTTGTGTGAATGGATGAAATATTTCAAAACATAAGGAAATAAGGGGAGAAGAGGAACTTCTCATCCTGAACAAAAATGAAAGATGGGAAGAATTTTCCAAGGCAAATGCTATTAAACTGAACTAGCCAATCTCCTATATACCTTATTACAAATTTAAATTTACAATATTTATAAAAAACGTTGCAAAAAATCCTTTTACAACTTTAGGTTACAACTTTTTTAAAATAAACATTGTAAAATATATTTTCACTAATGTTAAACACACAAATGTTGTAAAAAGTTTTTTTTACAACGTTTGAATGACAAATATTGTAAAAATGAGACATTTTTACAATTTTTGAATGAGAGACACTGTAAAAATGGAGTTTTCTACAACATTATCTATGTTAGTTGTAATAAGTATCGTTCAACAACTTTTTTGTAAATGTTGTGTAACAACCTTATTTATAAGTTTTGCTTAAAAAACAATGTGAATATTAATCTATTACAACCTTTTGTAGATGTTGTTTTGCTCATAGATTATAAATAGTCACATAACACTTTCTGAGGAAACGTTCGCTACATGAAAATGTTAGTGTTTTTGGATGTTGACAATTTGTTGGAAATATTATAATAACTAATTATTATTATTATCGTCGTTACTATTTTATTCTAATCATTTTTAGACAGTATAACTGGTTCAGTTTATGTTATTTATAAATTATGAATTATTATTTTTTCACAAAGCTAACCGTGTTTTATAGTGGCTCGTCCGCTCTTATTACCAACAAATCAATTAACACAAAAGCAATGCAGTATGCCTCAACTGCTAATAAAGGAAAATACAAAACAAGTGTTAGGCTAGCGGTGCCTAAACTACTAAAGGACCTAAAGCTTGTCCTCCTCGGAGAAGAAGGAATCACTTCTATCAACTGAAGAATTGGGGACTATCACATGTAAAAAATATGCCAATAGAGTCACAATATTCGAATGAAACCAGAATAACAGAAATAATTATTGTTTTTTTATTGTTTTATTTTCTTTTACTTCTTTATAAATAATATAATTAAATGAATTTATATTATTTATAAATATTAATAATTATATTTTACCGTTTTATTTTCTTTTAATTATATATCCCATAATAGTATCGTCAAAGCGTTATATACATGACAATTAAATCCAACAATAGAGATATATATCCTACATCAGCTACAAAAGGAAATTGAATTTTTACAAATTGTTTAAACAGTTTTTCACTATGATAGGGAAGGTGGTCCGAGGGTGGCAACCTACTTAGGTAGGGTGTGGGGCAGCGCCTAGTCCAGAAAAGGTATATCTAGTTTATATTTGAATTTGAATTCAAACGTCAAACAACCACAGTAGTTCCATCATATTTGAATTCTCCCTTATTTAAAACAATTATTCATTATGAAATGGAAATTATCAAAATATTAATTATCAAAATAATAATATTAATTATTAAAATTAATAACAAAATAAAGGTGATTAATTTAACAACATTTTCTCCTAAAACGCTGTAAAATATTAGTTTATAGCAACTTTTTTAAGTTGTCTTACTTATAATTTTTAACGATTATTTTTTCTTAAAAGCTGTCAATATTATAATTAATAATTAATGGTTAATGATTCACAATTGATAATTAACAATTATTAATTATTACTTGAATTTTTAATAATATATAATTAATAATTAAATTTTAATTATTATTAATTAGTAATTACTATCAAATAGTTAGTAATAAACATTATATAATAACCGTTGATAATTAATATTTAATAATGAATGTTGATTATTTGACAATTAAAACTTGATGATTACTATTTAATAATTAAGAAGTAATAATTGATAATTAAGACTAATATTTAGTACTTTATATTTAGTAATTAATTTCTAACAATTGATTATGAATATTTATTTTTAATAATTAAGAAGCAATGTTTATTACTTAGTATTTAATATCTAATAATTATAATGAAAAATATTATTTAATATTTAGTATTTCAAACAAATTAAAATTTTAAAAATTACTAAAATAAATTTAAAAATATTTATCGTTATCCTGTCATTGACCTGGAAATATTCGGATAGATTGGACGAATCAAACTTGGAAACTGTCAATGGAGAAAGCCTAGAGAGATGGTTTAACAGTCTAGATACCAAGTACAAATAGAGCTACAGGACAAAGATCAAGCCAACATAAGAAAGTAAGAACCGTGATCCAACATAGTGTTGGATCGGTACAAACCCAACTTCATGGATCAGTACAGATCCACGAAACTTGTCCATTGTTGCCCCGACTCCTACTACACGCTCTTCATGATGCCAGAAGCCTATTTCATGTATTATTTTGTCATTCACATGCAATTCCCTATCGATCTCCACGAGCACTCAAAGTCAGCAATTCCATTCTTCCATAGGTCCATCATTTGGACTTAGAAATAAGCTAGTAATGGTGCAAACCACTATGAAATCATGAAGCTAACAACAAATCGAGCCAAGACAAAAGGAGAAAGACCACCCTTATAAAAAGTTATGGATCGGCACTGATCCACGAGGTTTGATCAGTATCGATCTGTGATTATTGATGACCTGTCGACCTATTTTCTTGGAGAGATGATCTACGATGTGAAAACCTATGTGGTGACAATAGAAGTGAGATTCTATACTTTCTACATCTATAATAGAGGGGCGGCGCTCATTTTAATGGATCATCTAGTTTTGGCTTTCCCAACTCCAATTTCTTGTTGTCACAATCAGATTTATAGTGATCCGTAAGAACAACTGCCTGTAATCCAGTGATATAATCCATAAAATCACTAAGTGGACGTAGACCAAAATTAGCCGAACCATTATAAATGGCTTTGTGTTCTCTCATACTCATTTTTATTTAAATTTCTTCACTTTTAATTTTATACTTAATCTTCTGTGTTTTGTGCCATTTTTTGTTTCTAACATTTTGGTGATTTCACTAAGAAATCTTTTTCTTAGGCTTCTTGGATCCAACGTCTACTATTTGGTTTCATAGATCCAAAAGATAGATCTAATTTCACATCCTTATAGTTCTACTATTAAGATTATCAGTAATTTAAAATAAGTTATTCGCCATGGTCCCATCAAAGAGAGAACGTTGTTTACAACAAAAATTGGGACAAACACCCAATAGCGATTTTGTAGAGGAATAAATGAAAAATAATAATGTAAACAACTACCAAGCATGTTTTAATCATAAGTAACCACAAAGCTTATTTAATCAGTCTTTTCAATACTTAAATCTCTTTATAATTATTAGAAAAATATTCATATACTTATCTCAATGGTATAAATATATTCACAGATCATTTCACTTTCTATACTTCGAAAACGTTTCCATATATTAATATCAATAGTATAGATATGTTCACAAATCTATAAAGAATATTCAAAATTTCAAAATCATAATAAATGGGTTAAAAGCAATTGTCATTATTGTTTACTGTAAACCCAAGCCACTTTTCCTTTGATGTTAAGTATGGTAATAATGTTTCCATACCATCATAATTAAGAAAGATAATTTTTCAAAATCAAATCTCATTTCTTTTATAAAAATCTCCTTTTTATAGATGCATTCCATATTTACGATTCCTTTTATAAATCTCCAAAGTAATTTATAAAACTCCTTTTATGAATCTCTAAAATTATTTATAAAAATCCTTTTATAATTCTCTAAAATTATTCTAAGAAAACTCCTTTTATAAATCTCTTTTAAAAAATCTATTTATTAAACTCCATTACCTGACATGTTTTTGATATTTTGAATTACCTTATCCCTCGCCTAGTAACTTTGCTTCTACATCTCATTGATAGAAAATCAATTTACATGGCTTTTAGTTCCAGTTATTGGGCTATTAAATTTCCATTAATAACTAAATTTGCATGTGGAAATAAGACTTCAAATGCTTAACATCAATCTTCGATTTCAAACTTAAAACTTTCCTTAAGATAACAATGAAGCTTTTTAAGTTGGAATGCTATTAACTTTCAAATCTTGACTAGATAGCATTCTTACCTTTAGGATAGGTAAAAGCCTACCTACCTCGAAGTTTAATACCAAGTATAAAAATCCTTAATTTTGATTGTTATTCATTTAAAACAGAGCATTATAAGCCAACTTTCTTTTCGCTTTCCAAAACCTTTTAATATATCTAGAATATTATAGCCTTTTTAAAATTTCACTTAAAAATCCATATATTATCCCTTAAAATTTCGATATCAAAACGCCCCTGGAAATCCGTGTTTAAAAACCACTTTTTATTCAAAAAGGAGAGATCTTACTTTTATATACAAGTAAACATTCACTTTATTATATCAAATAATTCTTTAAATCAAATGTACAAGTTTCAAACCTCTTTAGAATATTTTTAACAAAGTTTAAAACTCCATTCAAATCATAACTTAAAAACCATCGCCTTTTAAAAGGAATTTGATTTTGAAAAGTAAACCAATTCCCTTTAAATATGTTTAAATATTTCAAAATAAATCTTTTAAATCTCAAATACCTTTCAAAACACTTATAAAACCTTTATAAACCATATTTGAAAGGAATTTACAGATATCTAAAACAGGTAATCTTTATATTTACTAAAATCATAGGATTTCAAAACTACATCCACAACAACAGTTTGCACCAAAAATTGGCACAAACACAGAGATTTTGTAGAGAAATAAATGAAGAATAATAAATGAAAACATACGAAATAAGCAATTAATAACAGAAAATAAGCAATAATAAGAACACAATGATTTATAGTGGTTTGGCGTTGAAAGCCTATGTCCACTATGGAGAAATAACTTTATTAATCACTTGAATTGCTGAGTACAGAGAGATGGATCGGCTATGGTAGTTATAATGAGGTACACAGGAAATAGTAGCGTAAAAATCCCGAAAATGAACAATCAAGTCTATATCTCTATGGGCAGATGATGAAATATCTTCCTCAAATTTTGGCAATAGGGTCTCTAGATCTAGAAGAAGTCATCATGGATCCACATCACTTGGAATAATAATCAACACTGATTAGCCTATTAGCTCCTTTTGGCATGCGATCGATATGTGTACTCCACTTTTCAATATATTGATGATTCCAAAGATTCACGTGTAATTGACTTGTAAATTTTGAGACATCGATCGTTTTCCACTGAGTTGAACTATAATATGGATACAGTACGATCCATAATTAGCGAATATGGATCGTACACGATCCATTTTTAGTAAATGGTATATTTTCATGTTTTTATCGTTCTATTGAGTCCTCTTCTATTGTCGCTTCGCCATTGCTTCATATTATCATATGTTCCTGATCTTTGGCTTCGTGATTATTAATCGAACTTGCCAGTCCCGATGATAGTCGAGTTTAACTTGTCTAATCAATTCGAATATAGCAGGGCCAAAAGGCTAGATAACACTTACCCTCCAAAGTACGTCTTGTTTCAACATGATTTGCTTTGAGTTGATGCAAATTAGAGTCGTCGAAAAGGAATCTATCCAGTTTTCCAAACAGTAGTCTTCCTCTCGATGAATTGCTTTCCTTGAAGAGTCGCATTTCTTTCCATTTGACGTGACGATTGATTAATTTCCAATAGTATAAATTCTGGGTCACGCCTTGATCGTGGTCATTTAAGTCTTCTGTTAAGTGAATTTGTAGGCCTCAGATGACTAGTTCGAATTTTCCTTCGATTAATATAGGTGAGAACTGAATTTCTGTCGATTTTAAGAAATCAAAATATTTTAGGAGATATACTAGCACGTATACGTATTGGTCCTTGACTCCTGATCATGATTGCACGTTCGTGGGTCATTGTCAATTTTCTGCATATGTTTCACCTTTTTTTCTTTTTCTAGATGGATCGCATGAATTCATCAAGTAAATGAATCGTACTTGATCCATTTTTAATATGGATCAGGTCAAATTTGTTTGTGATTGGATCATGTTCGATTGTCATCCTCTCTCTCTTTTTAACTCGAGAAAGAAGACATGGATCATTCCAAAGCCATTAGTTTTGGATCGTACACGATCCAAGTATATGATGAACGAACAAATTGCACTGTGTATTAAAGAGAAGAATCGTCATACATCCATCATGGAACGATCGCACCCGATCGTTTCTTGATTTGGCCATTTGATTGAATTGCGGGCTTTGATGGTTCGATCCACTCTTAAGTATAAATATGGAACATTTAATCATTTTTCATTTCTTCGCTTTATTTTCCATCGTTGCCATTCAAACCAAAAGAGAAAACTCATCTTCTCCTTCATCGTCGATCGACTAAGCTCCAAATCCAACTCTACACTTTTCACATAACCATCTTTATAAGTCAATCGAACTCCTTGCTACATCAAACACCGCCGTGGCCACCTCCTCCAGATCTCATCCTTATATCCAATGATTCGCTTTACAGTCGTAACAAATTGCCTCCATCTTCCAGTTTTGTATATAGGTATGTATGATTCTTTTTGTATGTTTCGATTACCATGATGAGACATTTGGGTTCAACTTGAGTTAGCCGAAGTGAGTTATAGCATTGCGGTGACATTTACATTTTGAAATGGAAGACGACAACAAGTTTTTGGGGGATGTGATGGAGTAATTGAAATGATCGTGGTTGTACCAATCATTTGCTTTAGTGGTTGAAGGGACATTCAAAGTAAAATTCTAGGAATAATGGCTTAAAGGTAAACATGATGTTTAGATTAGGTAGAATTTGTTTGTTGAGGTCGAAGATGGAGAACGATTTTATCCAATCGTTCCTGGAGTTCAACTGTTACCGATCGTTTCTAATTAAATTGACGTGGTGAAGTGTAAAATGGCCGGTCCACATTGTTTTAAAAAAATATAGCATAAGAGAATGAAATGGAGTTCGACCGATCATTTTGATGGATTGGTACTTGAAAAAATAAAGAGAAATTGGACCAATCGTTTTTTGGTAGAGTTTTGGTCGATCGCTTTTTGGACCGGTGGTTGAAGATTTTTGGACTTAACAAATTGGGTGGAATAAAATGGATCAGTCATAGAACATTTTGGATCGATTTTTGGTTTAACTTTGATAAACACATTCAAACCATCTAATCTTTTTTTGAACTTGGTGATGAGCTTTAAACTTGAATGCTTGAATGGATATACATGACTTTTATATGAAATGAACTACATATTCAGACGTATATGACAATCGAACCGTAGAATGAACTTGACTAATCTTTTGCAGATCTATATCTATGCCTTCGACAAAATTTTGAATCTCATCTACTTTTGAAGGCACAATTCGAACTTCAACATGCCAACAGCTGATCCCAATGCGTAGACTAAATCCTTAGCCAGTGATGCAGAGAATCCGTTGAGATGGTCAACAATGAAGGTCTTCCGATCAAACGCCGAAGTCTTTTCACAATTTTAGTCTTTAATTATAAACTATTTTTCATTGCATTGCATGACACTGCACCACTCTGCACTAGTGCAAGTTTTACAAGGAGGAAATAGGTTATTTTTTCTCATGATGATTATCTACTGAGTTTAATAGTCATAGGATCCAAACGCTTAGTGCGTTTAGCTACCATCTCTTTTAGACAGCCTTCACAGCACAACAATACAGGTGTTGAATCGAGCTCTGCAACTTCTTTCGATAAACTCTTCCAGGACATTAAGCCGAACAATCGAAAATTTCTTATCCATTACTCGACCTTCTCTATGTCGTTCTTGTCCTTCCAATAGAAGTAATAGACTATGCTCCCAACACATTAGAAGTCGCATTATTTTTGGAAGATCCGGAGGATTCTATGGCTTAAATTAATAAAGCCTCTGTTCATAGAATTTATGCCAGATTAGGGATTCCGTTCGATAACGTGTGGGTCCTGACTCAAAATGGTAGAGCTTATAGGCCCCCAAAGAGGCTCATTGCATGCACTAAGTTCATATGTTGGGCAGGATGCATCCAACCCTTCAACTCGTTCATCTAAGAGATGCTACATCACATGTGGTTAGCACCGGCACAACTGCATCCAAATGGCTATACCTTGCTTAACTGCACCTACATGACGTTCATGGAGTTTTTTTTTCTGTCCCCTAACTCCTGACTGAAAGGGACTGCGGATTAAGGATCTTAAGGCTAATTTAACACTAGAAGGGGGTGAATAGTGTTTAATGGATTCTAAGACTTATATGAACAAAATTGAAATTATGACACAAACAAATGTAGAACTTAATCACAGAACAATCACAGAATCAAACAAAGATACAGAAAGTAAATAAAAAGTAGTAAAAAGAAAAGAACACACTGGATTTTATACTAGGTCGGAGTTACCCTATATCCTTTCTTGTACGAAGGCAAACACCTCATACAGATTTTTATTATACCAATGTCGAGATTACAATCCTTAATTTCCAAAGGCCTTGAGGTACCCTCCCGTCTCACGGGTCCGGGCAAACTCTCTTGATTTACGGGATTCATAATCAACTAATTGATTTCCAAGCACAACCATACCTTATAGAGAGACTCGATAAACTTTTGATTACAAATTGATCCCATAACTCTAAATAGCACTTTGATCTTCAAGAAAGGGCAGAGAATCAGACAAGATCTTCAAATCTTGATCTTGATACTCTAGAGTCTTTAATCTTGAGTCTTGAGTCTTTATACTGATCCGTCTTCAGTAACCAATACCTGCATATATATATATATATATATATATATATATATATATATATTTATTTGTGTGTGTGTGTGTCCTGAACATACATATCCATCTAGACAACAGTGTTAGTATATACTTTATAATAAGATAAGTTAAAAAGGTTGTTGTCATCAAAACCAACATCTCAGTTCCTCACACTGATGCCATTCGATTTCTTTTCACCTTCAAGCGACAAAAAGTAAGCCTTTCATTTATATTTCTCGAGTCGGTCAAGAAGTGATAGATCCTAACTGGTACTTGGAACAAGTTGAGCTCTTTCAAAAGCAAGTAGTTTTACATTCGTTGTTTGCCCGGCTTTTCCAGATGATGGTTAAATGGACATAAGTATTACTCCTTGCTTAATTTCTTATCTGCTTGTATCCAGGTCGTATCTAAACCTGAATTAAGGAACTTTTCTAGTTTGTGTAGGCTCTTATCTATGGCGCAATGGAAAATAATACATAGACGTGGTCTTGGCTCTTAAAAATGTTCCATCTAAAGATAGAGTTATCGAGAATCTTCTTACTGATGAATGCCTCATTACCTACTGTTTGATGGAAGAGAGTCGTGGCATAGGGCTACTGATCACTGCTAGAGTTACAATGACAGAGCAGCAAGATACAAATGATGATGAAGGTCATCAAGTTGATCCCGTCGTGACCCGGTTGAAGGGGCTCATGAAGTTACCAATAAAAATGCAACAAAGATGAGAGTGATGACCCCGATAGTGATGATGCAGGTTCTCGTTTCAAGGCTACGGTCGGATCCTCACAAATCCTACATCACTTCGCTCTTGAAAAAGGGAAAAAGAAGATACTCGTTTATAGGTTCCCTAAGAGTCGCCTCTTCGAACAGCCTAAGCTATCCATCACTCCTCAGGTTATTCCGGATCAGTCCGCTTCTCACCTTTAGAGCACTTAAACGAAGCATTTGAGGTATTATCTGACCTTTTAATACTGGATGACGTTGACACCTTTCATTTTATTGACATGGGCGTCGGCGGATCAGAATCTCCTTCCAGAGCTGGGGCTGGAATACCTTCTACCGCTAGGGGAGAGGTTACTCTCGCTAGTAAAGCCTCAATATTTGGTCCATTGGGAAGACACAAAGGCACATACATTCGCATGCACTTCACAATATTGCATTGCACTTATCTCGTTTTCTTTAGTGCTCAAAGCCAACTCACTCTGTTTTTTTTTTTTTTTTGCATAAACAATGGTGAGGAAGAAGCACATGTTACTACCAAGGTAGTGGTCATGAATACGACTCTAACTATCACTCCAATCAGGATTGGGATTACCAGAATAGAGGTGACAGAGATGGGTCTTCCCACAATAAACATCGATTTAAGTCTAGATCTCCTCCTCCTAAAAATTCTAAAATGAAAAAGATTGCCGCGACGATGTTCCTCTTATTGACACCTCTCACGGTCCCTCTCCTACTTAAGTTTCATTATAGTCAGTTCTCCTATCTCATCCTTAGCAATCCAGCGATCATCGACGTCGTAGTGAGCATGATTTTCACTAACAAGGCCAAGCAAAGAAAGCCTTAACGCCCAAGTTGTCACTGAAGATCAGCAAATCGATGCCGCTGCTCATATGACCCAAGATAAATAAGATTCTCCAAATGTATGTCTTAATGGATTTTTATTTGTACCTAATCTTAAGAAAGTTCGTGAAAAAGTCCAACAAATGACTATGGATTGTGTGAATGATATCCACAAGCAGTATAATGAGTGGATGGAAGCAGCGGAGAGGATTTAAAAGTATCGTGGGAGAGAACGGCAGAGATCGAGAAATTGAAACGCCAAGAGGCCAAGGACAAGCTGATCATCGGAACTCTAATCAATGAGTTAGAGTCTTTAAGGAGCTCACAAGAAGAAGCCAAGAAAAAAGCAAAAACGACCATCAAGGCACTTGAGGATGAGAAAGCCAGGCATTTGGCAGAGGTTGAAGTGCTTCATCATCGGAACCATAAACTGGTGCTAGAAAGGGATGCAGCCAAAAGAAGTGCAGCTAAATACAAAATTTACTTTAAGAATCCAAAGATAAGGAGGAAGCGCTGAAAATCGTCCAGGATGCCCTTAACGAATATGTTATCGTTCGGCTTGAAAGAGATGCAGCTGTTGAAAAGGACAATGACATTGATGCCCTCAATAAACAAGAAGTGGAGGCCATGAAAGAAAAGGCTGGGGAGGAGGTTATGGAAGAACTAGATCCACTGCTTATTCTTTACAATGCTAATGAAGCATAGAAACTTGGAGCGACTCCGAGGTGACTAACCTTACCATCTTGTACATGCTTTGGAGCATCTTATTCGGGAGGAGAAAAAGGCTCTCGGCATTGAAGAAATCGATCTGATACGGCTGGAAGGTGAAATTCTATAAGGTGACAAAGTGAAGGTTTTCATGAAACTTAGCTTATATTCCATAAAGAGCATGATCATGCCACAACCTTTCGTTAGCATGAGTGTCCTAATTGGTATAATCTGAATCAAAAACATATATTCCATCACAGTTTTCCCTTTATCGGCTAAAATGGGCATAGCTGATGATCCAACAACAAAAACTTTTCCCTTGTCCGCCCTAGCTGGCTCTGGACACTGTGCCCCACTTATCATAGTTAAAGCACTTTACATTCTACCTGTCTACGGCCTTCTTTCCCTTGCCTGGCCTATATTCATTAGCATAATGAACCTTCTTATCACATTTATGGCACACCAAATAAACCTTTGCCTTCTCGGCAGCCTTCCCTTTCTAGGCTCCCTTCTTCTTAAAAAATTTCTTCTTCTTTTCCTTAGGACCCTGAGATTTAACTGGCTTTTATCTAGCTGAAATAGAAAGCATCTCTTCATGACGAATGGCCAACTCCACCACCACATTAGAAGGATCTCGAATATGGGTCATGGTTATTCTGAAAAGCTCATGTCTCAATCCACGAATGAACCTTTCATTCCTTCTGATGTCAGTATCAACCAAAGCACATCCATATCAAGACAGCTCATCAAATTTAGCAGCATGCTCGACCACTAACATCTCTCCATGAACCAGATCCATAAACTTTCTCATCAATGTAGACTTAGCAACTTCAGATAGAAACCGTTGTTCAAATCTTCTTCTGAAATAAGTCCATGTCGGTTCTTCCTCCGATTCCCCAGTGGTCACACTATTCCACCAATGAAGTGCTGCCCTTTGCAACTGTCTAGAGGCTAGCCTTCTCTTTTACCCATCATCCAAGCCTAGATCGGTATAGATCCTTTCACAACTTAGTAGCCAATTTTGAACTTCAACATCATCCTCCATTCCAACAAATGACTTTTTACCCAAACTGGTTTAGTCTCTGCTTAGCTTAGCATAGTTATTTCCAATTGGAGCCACAGGATTTGCTCCTCCAACATTACCAGCAACTCCAGCTTGTAAAAGATTGGCCAACAACTGATACACCATCCCCGCATCTACTGGTGGATTTCTAGCACCTACATTGGCCTCAGCACTTGGTTTTGCATTAGCCTATCGACCTTGGTTCCACCTAGTATTCGGTCGAGCATTTCCTTTTGATGTGGTGCTTCCTCCACCTAGATTTCCTCTTTCATTTCCTACTTCCATATCTTCTTTCTCGTAAATCTACATACGAGCCTTAGTAAGATACAGAAGAATGGTCTAAGAGAGAGGGGAACACGTACTTATATATACATATACATATATATATATATATCAAATACAAGTATGTTACTATAACATTAACCCAAACCCCGATCATATTTTCAAATTCATTGGATTATGTTTGAAAATCCTTTTGGTTTAACTTTCTTTCAAAGTTTCATAAACCTATGCTCCGATACCAGCTTGTAACATCCCCCTACTTGGAGGCCCAAAACTAACGGCTACGGATGTTGCAGCCATCTATAGTTATTAATCCTCGGCTACCAAATACAGTGGTATTAGGTTCATTAATACACAGAAACACATAAATATGGAAAAAAATTAAAATGCAAAACAAATTCCACATTCCATTTCAAAATATATCAAATTCATTACATAATCCCATGTTCGCAAACCACATTCAGAGAAAATATAATTATTACAACATACGCCTAAAGCGACATATGCGGATTCCCGCGGGTTGATCAAAGCATATACATGACAAATAACAACTTTGTTGTTATAATCAACACAGCGGAATCAAAAGATAAGAGATATCTAAATAGCTATAATGCCTCATGCACGTCTTTGGAAGCTTATTCGTCTTAAGAGGTGCCTGAAAACCTTAACTCTCAAAATACTCAAAATCATTTGAGTACCCAAGAGTTTAAGGGGAAAGCATAAACTTCGAGTTGGACATAAAGTCTGGTATTAATAATAATCCACCATCTTAAATCATTTAGATATCTAGTGAAACCACGCCGCATAGAGGAACGGGTTTCCCCTCACTAGTATCTCAAAACCCTTATAAAACCATATACTATGCTCTACATCCACAATTGTTAAAACAATTCAAAACAGTAAAATATGATGATATGAAAAACAATTGAATAAATCCTGGATTACCCATCCCCATTTAATGTAAACTTTCTATCTCAGTTATAGTTTCTAGGATTACTATTAACCTATTAGTTTTCATGGGCTAACTAATAACCGGTTAAACATTTAAGGACTCCCTGTCCAATTACATAGTTTTTATAGGATTACTATGAACCTATTGATAACTCCAATATTGCTCTTATCCTAGTTTTCATGGGTTGACTAGAAACTTATTGGTAACCTAAATATCCTTTCTGCTTACCCTAGTTTTCATGGGTTGACTAGGAACCTATTGAAATCTGTCAATATTTCGTCCAAATTTAGTTTTCATGGGCTAACTACAAACCTACTAGCCCTGCCTATATCCGATCATAGTGTTCGTGGGTTTACTATAAACTTGTCTATCTGACATCTTCCCTTACACATAGTTTTCATGGGCTAACTATGAACCTATCTATCTGATATCTTCTTCTACACATAGTTTCATAGGCTAACTATGAACCTATTGGCCCCTATCAATATCATATAGTTTTCATGGGCTCACTGCGAACCTATTGGCCCCTACCAATATCTTTCCTTTATACTTTAGCATCATATATTCTGGTCTTCCTGACCTCCTGGATGTAATTCTACTCATTCAGGAGTTTAATCAATTTATATTCACTACGGGGTTAACCTAACTGTTCTTTTATCCCTTTATACCCAAAATGCAGTTATGGGCTTGATATAAAGTGAATATATTCATTTTAGAAGAAGCAACATAACTTTACCATCCCTGTGGTTTTAATATAAAACATGGTTAATACCTTTAACATTTTAATTTATCAAAGATGGCTTCTTCTTAAACCATTATAAAAATTCCTTTAAAATATAGCCATGGGTATTTCCCTTTTTTAAAATAAAGTTTGGGTCATAAAACATTTCGTTACCTTCAAAACCTAGCTTTCGACTTCATAGGATGACCTCCTTCGAAAGCTCTTAAAAACATTAGGCACCTGCCTTATAATACTTTAAAATTCTACATTTCATAACCTTTTGAATATATTAAAGTAATAGCATTTAGATTTTCAAGCTTTAGCTTCGAAACCAGTTGAAAGTACCCCTTTCGACACTTATGGAATTAACCCTTCCGAAATCATTAAAAATACCCCTTTCTAAAGCATTAGGTTTATACTTAAACAATATTTGGGTCAAAGTGAATATAGTCTATAGCATCTGTACTGAAACCATCTTTTATCTTATAAAAAAATTTGGAGAAAACTTGATGGCATTAGCACCATCCCTTTCGAAACCATAAAATGTCTAGGTAAAATATTAGAAGAATGGAGTCAAAACCCCTTTTGAAACCATCATCCTGGAAACCTCTAACCCCTTTCAAAAGATTTAGGAAGTGGCTTAAACTTTATAAAACAAAGTACCTTCCAACAGCGTTGATATCTTTAACAACATCGAAAGTCTATAAAACGCAGCAGGGTATCAACTAGGTCCGAACCCCTTCTTTTGAAAAATTCTTTAGTATGTAAGAAACTCAACCGAAAGCAATCTTAAGTTACTAGCAACCTCTTTTGAAACCTTTTGCTTTGATATCGTCGAAGGCTTAAAATAAAACATTGGCAGACACTTTCCTTTTAAAAACAAAGCAAGGTTCCATCCCCTTCGGAAGCTATGCTTTCGACTCCTACCTTCTACCTATCTCCAATCCACTATGTACCATCATAGTGAAACTTGTAAATTGGTTTCGGCATAGTTAGTTTCGACACGGATGGATGCGGAAGCTACTGTGTCGAAAGGTGTTTTCCAAAACATGCGGAACCTATTATCTAAGCAACCGGGCTTTAATTCTTAAATAAGAAATATTTTCTCTAATTAACCTGCCATATGTCAACATCAGATTGGTTGCTTTAACTTTTTAAAATTATTTTCCAAAAATAATTGCCACTAAACCAGATCTAAACCATGGTTAAGTTAATCAAACAAACCCTTCTAATTTTTTGCAAAGAAGTCCCTCATCTAAAACAATTTATTTTTCATAACAAATCACATTGGAAAAATCCCCAAAAAATCTAGAAATTCACTTTAATCATATTATCTAACATATCAGAATTCGAGATCTAAATTCTCAACATATTTTTCAAAATAAATTATAAACCCAAATATCTATATTTTCCTTTGAAAATTCAGAATAATTTTTCCATAACTTGGAAAATTCTCAAAATTGAGACCCAACTCCAAAATCATGTCTCTCATAACATAAAATTTTCCCATGGCATTTAAACATTTTAAATCTCGATTTTAATCTAAAACCGTTCAAAAAACCTTTAAACAATCTTGTTTATATCAAACAAATCATGAATCAAGCATGTCATCGCCCATTATATTATAAAAACGATTTTATCCCTTAAATTCGAAAATATATAATTTAAACAAAAATAAGTGGAATTATTATTCACCTTACCCTTGATAAGGAGATTGGATTGAGATTGATTTCCTCTAATCTTGAATCTCTTGCTTTAATTTGAATTTTCTCTTCCTCTTATTGGTCGGCCGTTCTCTTCACTTTTAATTTGCGTTTTAAAATGACGTGAATGGAAGAAATGATAGAAACAATATATATATATACACACGCGCGCGCGCGCACACACACACAGATATATATATATATATATATATATATATATATATATATATATATATATATATATATATATATATATATATATATGGGCAAGGGTCCTTGGGCGGAAAATTCTAATTATACTCTTTTGTAATTTATTTAACCTACAACCATTCTTTAGCCCTTTAGTTAGTTCATTAGGAACGACCTTAATCATTTCAAGTCTTAATCCCCTTATCACTTTCATTTACATTATTCTATTTAATTTATCTAATTAAATATCCTAAATAATGTTATAAAAAATTAGGGGTGTTACTAGATCCGTGTCAGAGATTCCTACTAATAATGAAGTTGTGATTATTAGAGCTTCCCAATCCTTGTCAGGCCCTCCATGCAAGAAATGGCATAGAAACTCGGGGCGGACATTGCCCTTGGGATGAAGTCAAGCAGGAGAAAATGGAGCTCGTTTACCCTCCTATCTCTACAATTTTTCCTGGAGAAACTATGCATACTTTCGCTCCTCAGCCATAAGCTGCTCAAGATGCACCTACCGGGTTAACCCAAACTACTCCGATGAAAGACCAAGGAAGCGGGAAGAGAGGAGAGAACAAAGGTGGGGAAAGTTCGAGTGATATCACTCCTGATTCCAAGAAAAAGATGTGGAAGCAGAGGAGGAAGTGATTCTTTGTGTGTACTCATGCTTCCAAGTCTTTTGGGTTTTGTTGGTCGAATTTGTACAGGACTGGCCCCGTTTTTTTATTCTTTTGCTATGAATATTTGTACTTGACTTTCCAAGCCTATGTAAATAAATTTCTTTTTCTTTTATTACACTTTTTTGTGAGTTTGCATAAGTAGTTGAGCCGTTACATTTTCCATTCAGCGTACTTGTAATTCGTCGCTCGTTGATTCTGGTGATAATCCATTAGTTTTATCCCAAGGCCTCCATATGGTCGTGGCCTTAAGTTAAGCTACACATTGGGCTCATGCTCTAGTGTTACATTATCAGATTTAGCTGTTTAAGTGCCCTCAGGTTCTCGTGTTAAATGTGTTAGACAGTGAATAGTCGAATTCCATCTTTAGTGAATTTATACACCTCTTGTTGATTTCAGGTCGGAGTAAATGGAATGGAGAGTTATTGAATTACCCTCATATATTTATTTATACTCATATCCATACTCTGAGGATAAGAGATTGTTGGTGGACGGTCGGATCACACTCAATTTGTGTTTATACTCTGTTCCACGGTCTGGAGACTTAGAATTACTTCGAAAAATAGTCGAAGCATATTTTCCTTGATTGATTGACTTGCCCTCAAGCACGGGGTTTAACTTGGAGAGCATTGATAGTGTTATGATCACTTTTTGATTCATGTCTGTCCCATTGCTTAGTGGGATTAATTTGATTATTGGATGGTCAAGTCATATCCATTTCTTGTTAGGTACACTGCCCATCGGGTTATGAGCGAGAATTATCGAACGAACGGTCGAACCACTTTCATTTTGTTTAGTTCAATCATGAACTTATGTAATTGGTTGGCTTTAAACTCTGGGAAGCTACTTGGACATGTCAATATTAGTTAGTCGGGTATCATTGCTAATATGTAATGCTACAGCAATAAAAAATATGAAGGGAGTTTCAAATTTTATTTGCCAAATGGAAAGAAATTGAAAATTTTATCTTATTGCATATTTGGAAAATCAAATGCTAAAGAAAATTCAAAAATTATATATAACCGAATGAAAAAGAATAAACTAAATGAAATAGCGTCATAAATGCTCGCTATTCCAGGTCCTTGGAAGTGTGAAGCCATCAACGGTCGCTAGCTTAAAAGTTCCTTCTCTAAGGCTTTGTTCAATGACATACGATACCTCCCAAGTAGGATTCATGTGTGACGGAACAAGAAAAACCCGTTTCAAGATGAGATTGCCGATTTCAAAGGCCCTAGGTCTGACTTTAGTGATGTAGTATCGAGCGTCTCGAATCAATGTGTAGCTGCCCTCAAATCAGCTTCTTCGCGCTTCTCATCTACCAACTCTAGAGACTTTAACAGGATATCTCTATTTGTTACGGATTCGAGGTCACATAATACATAGGGACTTCAAGTTCAATAGAAATGACAGCTTCAGAGCTATAAGCAAGGGCGAATGGAGTACGCCAATCAGGACTTGTGGGTGCTTCTATAAGCCCATAATGCTATTAGGAGTTCATCCACCAAATTGCCTCTAGTCTTTTATAAACGTTTCTTCAGAATGGACTTTATGATTTTTTTCACAACTTCAACTTGTCTATTTGCTTAAGGATGAGCAACCACCGCATATCACTTTTCAAATTGATGCTGATGGCAGAAGTCTTTGAATTTAGAGCTGTTGAATTAGATTCTGTTATCAGTTACAATTGTTCGTGGAAGGCCAGAACGATAAATGATGTTTCAGACCATGAAGTTGAGTACTTTCTTCATCGTGGTTATGGTTAAAGGTTCCACTTCAGCCCATGTGGTGAAGTAATCAACTACCTACGTACTTTGCACCACCTTAAGAGATTGGTAAGGAACCGATAATGTCTATGCCCTATGTGGCAAACAGCCATGGACTGGAAATTTATGTAGTTTCCTTTAGTGGAGCTGTCTAAGCTTTTTCATACATCTAGCATTTTTCGCATCGCTTAGCGTAATCAGCAACATTTCGGTTGATAGTTGACTAGTAATATCCATAATGGAGTATTTTCTTTGCTATGCTTTTCCCCCCAATGTGATCGCCATATTCCCCTTCGTTAACTTCCCCTAGGACTTATTTTATTTCAACATGTGTGATACACAAAAGCGGAGGAACGGAAAAACTCTTTCGATACATGACTCCTTCCCGAATGATATATCTAAAGCTTTGCGGAGGATTTGTCATCTTTCGTTCCTCCGTTCAGGTAGGACTCCTGTATCAAATTATCTTTAATCGGAGTCAGCCATGACTCCTTCTCAGGCTCCGTATCTAGTACCCAGTCGATTTCTACTTGGTTTATGCTCGGAGAGTGTAGTACCTCGACTAGAACCAAGCCCATTTGTTATGCATCCCTGGTGCATGCAAACTTTGCCAATGAGTCGGCCTCTTTATTTTGATCTAGAGGAATGTGCATGATGTCATAATACACAAAGTCAGCCAGCAGCTTTTGGACTCTGATAAGGCACGGAGCAAGTCATTGTGCTTTAGCCTAGTAATATCCCTCAACTTGGTATACCACCAACTGGAAATCGCAAAATTTTTCATGAGATTTTATTCACGGTTCTTCGGAAAGTTTGATTCCAGTAATCAGAGCTTCATATTCAACTTCGTATTCGTCACAGGAAAGTCAAGCTTCAAAGCATAGCAAATTGATCGATCCATTGGAGTTACTAGTACAACTTCAACTCAACAACAACGATTGCACCATTCATATGCATTTCCCACCGAATTTTAGGGACTCCACCACTCTCTAGGAGATAATCCTGTGTAGTGAATTCAACTATAAAGTCCACCACCGCCTTTCCCACTATGGCTCTCCGAGGGTGATAAGTGATGTTGAATTGGCTCAGTTCGATGTTCCAACTCAGTAACCTTCTAGACGTCTTAGGTCATTGTAAGACCTGCTGTAATGGCTAATTGGTGTAATCGTTAATGGGATGAGCCTGAAAATAGGGGCGGGGCTTTCATGAAGAAATCAACAAGGAGTGCGCCAATTTCTTTATCTTTGGATAGTTCCTTTCAGCTCATGTTAATCGTTTGCTAATATAATAGACTGATCTCTGGATTTCATTCTCCTTACGAAGCAGTACGACACTTATAGCATGTATAAACACAGCCAAGTAGATGTACAAGTCTTCATTATCCACTGGATTTGACAGGATGGGAGGTCTCTCCCAATGGTTCACCAAATCTTGGAATGCATCTTCACACTCCTATGTCCATTCGAAGTTCATTTTCCCTCTTTTAAGTAGGTCAAAGAATGGAATGCATTTATCGATGGCTCTTGAAATAAACCGGCTTAGGGCATCAACCTTCCCATTTTGGCTCTATACATGTTTGATAGTCTTTGGCGCTTTCATGTTGTGAATATCTCGAAGCTTTTCGGGATTAGCTTCGATCCCGTGAGAATTGATGATGAAACCCAATAATTTTCTGATGCAACGCCAAAAGAACATTTTAACGGACTGATCTTAATTTTGTAATATCGGAGGATGTCGAACATTTATGTTTAGTCTCTAAAATAGTCGCTTGATCGTTGTGACTTCACGAGCACATGATCAACATATACCTCCATCATCTTTCCAATCGATCTTTAAACATTTGGTTAACTAGGCGTTAAGGATGCTCCAGCATTCTTCAATTCGAATGGCATTACCACATAGTAGTACAATACAACGTCGATAAAAAAACTAGCATGCTCCTGGTCAAGGGTATGCATCGGGATTTGATTATATCCAGAGTACGCATCCATGAAAGATAGCAATTCGTGTCATATGGTTGAGTCCACCAAATGGCCGATCCTTGGAAGGAGAAAGCTGTCTTTCGGACATGCGTTGTTTAAGTCTGAATAGTCAATAGACGTTCACCCCTTTCCCTTCGCCTTTCTTACAAGTACATGATTTATACACATTCTGCACAAAGAGCGTCGTGGATAAACCCATCGCGTTTGAGCCTATCGCCTCCTCTTTAAGGGAGGCAGATCTCTCCGGGCCCATGCCACGCCTTTTCTATTTCACTGGGACATGCCCTAAGTTTATATGTAATGTGTGGCTCACAATGGCAGGCGAGATCCCATACATATCAGAATGAGTCCAAGAGAACACATTGAGACTTGCTTGGAGAAAACCAGCAAGTTTTTTCATCATCGGGGGGCTGAGCTATGAAATGATCTTTAGGACTTGAGATGAGTCATCATGGCTAACTGTGATGTCCATCTTCAGCTCGGCCGGTGCACCGTTTGTGTCTTTGGGCTCCTCCTCATCATCCCTCAGATCTATTTATTTATAAAAATGATGGTGACTTCTGAGCAAAGGCCCAGGCGCTGGTTGTCAATCTTCGACGGTTTTGATGTGGAGAGACTTATCCATACCCTTACCTTTCTCGTTCCATTGAGCATCCCTCAACTCAGCCACATAGCAGGCACGTCCGGTCAACTGATATCCACGCATAACACCTAGAACATTGTTAGTTGGGAATATTAAGGTAAGACACCAAGGGCAATAGCTGCTCGAAATTTAGCAAGGGCCGGTCGGTCCGGAAAAACATTATATGGAGAGTCCACATCTAACACAACGAATGGCAACATCCATACTCTCCAACGGTCGCCTTCTCCTGACTCCACTGGTAGCTTGACATAGCTTACCGCTTCCGTTGCAACGCTATTAAAGCCATGAATGTAGGTTATACATGATTTTAGATATTTGGCCTCCGTCCTCTTCTGGTCGTATATCTTTTTGAAGATAATATTTCCCAAGCTACCATAGTCAATCAAGATCTTCCTCACTAAGGCAAGGTCGATCATGGCCGAAATGACCATTGGATCGATTGTCGGCGCCTCCACCTTATCTGCATCTCTATTTCTAAATATAATATCATCTGCCATTGTATGCTGCTATTTGGGCCAGAGCCACATCTTTTGTATTAGAATAACACTCAAACTTCATATGCTTGCCTACATTAGCATAGCATTGCATCTCATGCCAGCTCTTATTAGCTGGATATGGTCTTCCAACTATTATATTGATCACTAATCTTCCACTAGTCCACGTAGGCTCTCAGCCTTATATGGTGCTTGTCCTCGATCAGGGTCGGATGTCCCCTGTCTAACATCCTACGGGGCTTTAAGAAACTGTTATAGTTTCTATCCTGAATCAGTTTCTCGATAACAACCTGAAGATGCCTACATTCATCTGTGTTGTGACCATAGCATCCATGGAACCAATAATATTTTCCAGTCTGCTTTTGTTTCTCCATCGATTCTTTCGGAGGTGGCTTCCTATATTCATGGTATTGCATGTAGACAAGTAGACATTCTCTTGAGATGTATTCGTGGTGTATAGGTATCATACATTGGAATCCTAGACTTTTCTCTTCCAGAATCCCTCTTTCATTCAGTATTCCCATCAACGCCTTTCTTTTGCTGATTCGATTTATTTTAGACATTTACTTGAAATTTTCCAAAGCTCTCCTCGGGCTATTTCACTGCAATGTTGCTTTGCACTCCCTCTCCACTCAATCCAACAACATTCTTCTTCCTAGAGAATCTTGCTTCCTTTTTCCTCAAATAGTGAACCGATTTTGCATAGAAACGCTCCAATGTTACGGGTGGTTTGCCAGATAACCAATCACCAAAGTCGGATTCTAGGTCAATCTCTCTCGTTACTGCCATTAATATTGAATGGTCATTCGGATTACTAACATCTTTGATGGTCATATCAAATCTCTCCAAATAGTCTTTCAGCGATTCTCCTGGAGCCTGGATCACACTTGATAGGGACATTACATCTTTAGGGCGAGTTGCATGCATATAGAACTGCTCGATAAATTGTCTTGCTAAATCATTAAAGCTAGATATTAACCTTATGGGCAATCTCGTAAACCACATCGTTGCTATGCCAAAAAGGGTAATGGGAAAGCATATGAATTATATGGCATCATCCACTCGTGCTGAGTCAATCAGCTATTCATATTTCATGATATGCTACCTAGGGTTGGGTTTTTCGTCATAGGCATGCATCGACGGCATGCTAAATCTCCTTAGATATTCTACGTGACAAATATTATCTGTGAATGGGGTATGGCTTATCGAGATCCCCCAATCATCCTTGGTCAAGCCTTGGCTCTTCCTGACTAGCTGCTTGACCATAGCCGTCAATTTTGGCATTTGGATAGTTGGAGCCAAGTGGTGGTCGTGCTATATCTCACGGGAGTGGTTCGGTCGATGTTTACGGGCCATTCCATGCTTTCTTGGCCAAAAATCCTCTTGATATGCATTCACATTATCATGATTCCAAAGAACTGGTCCGCATTAACTTGAACTCTAGCTTCTAGATCAACTAAGACGGCTCTAGTTTGAGTTCCATTAGAAAAAGGTAAGGCTCCTCTCCTCGAGGAGGGATCTGCCCGATCCCTATAAACAGATTAGGTCCAACCGATCCTGGCAGCCTTGGATTAGTTGTGTTGATGTCCCGATACTTCTACATGATATCCATTGTTTTTGCAACATCTGCACCTATGATGGTCATCTTATAAAGTTAAGCTCTCTGATATAGAATAGGAAGTTGGCCCCTCCTAGTTTTCCTGCATTATTGATCCTTGAATTGATTCATTAGATCGATATTGGCTTGAATCTACCAGTTCAACTATCGGTGGCTATCTGTGAGCTCTCTTATCAAATTCGAGAAATAAGAACTTGAGATGGAATTAGCTAGATTTCGGACATTAAATGGATTGGTAGCAATAACATCTACTGGTAGATTGCTCTAGCCTCCATGTTGGATGCCGACATTCTCATTTACTTCTGCATTTTGAGAGGTAAATTTAGTGTTGCTAACCATTTTTAATAGTAGTCCTTACACTATTGCACATTTGAATAGAACAGGCAAACTATTTGAGAATAGATCCAGATCTCTTCCTTGGATTTATGCAATTTAACAATAACAATAGTATCCTAATAGAGTTGAGAATCTTATTTCCAGTGGAAGCACCAAATGTTTACACCAAAAGTTGGCACAAACATCCAATAGAGGTTTTGTAGAGGAATAAATGAAGAATAATAAATTTAAACAGTGAGAATGTAGTAGTAAAGTAATCAGAAATAAGCCAATAACAGAGACACAACAATTTTTAGTGGTTTATCGTTATTTGCCTACATCTACATTGAAGAGATGGTGTCATTGACCGCTTTGTAAACTGAGTACAATAGGGATGAGATTAACCCTTAGTTGCAAAAGATTACAATGCAACAAGCAATATAAAGATTCCAAAAATGAATAATCAAATCTGTATTTATAGGGGGAGATGGCGAAATATCTTCCTAAAATTTCGGTAGCAGAGTCTTCAGATCCAGAAGAATTCACGGTATCGACTGCGGGTCCCACATCACCTGTAATAACAATCGACACCTGTAACGACCCGGAATTTTGGCCGTTAGATTTGAACATTTAATTCACTTTAAATGTTGAATGTGAATTATAATTTGATTTTGAATAAGAAGATTCTGGTTAAATTAATGAAATTAGTTAAATTTCAAATATGGAAATTCAATTGAAATTTGAATAATAATAATTAAATATTTGGAATTGGGATAATTGTGAATCTGCATGTAAATGGTTATGAAAATGGTTTCGAAGATTTATTTTAAGTCTAATTTGATTTGAATTTTAGTATTGGACTTTTAGATGGAATTAAAAGTCGATAAATTAAATTTGAATTTTTTATATTAATTTAAAAATGGAATTTATTATATAATAATGCAAATAATCAGATTTTGATTTAAAATGGGTGAAAATGATTTCTAATGTGATTATAAATTCTATTTGATTTATAATTAAGTTAGTAAAATTTTAAAAGTGAAATTTTAGGTGATTTCTACGATTTTGGAAATCGCTCGAATTTATCGACGAGTTAAAATAGCCTTCCGAGGCACAGTCGCGGAATTCGACGAAACTAGTTTTGTTGGATCCGTAAAAGTTAGTTATTATCGGATTTCAATTTTCGTAGCGATCGGAGTTGTCGTTTGACCTTGACAGCTCAAAACACATAGAAACTACTTTAATCAATTTAATTAAGAATTGATCGTTTATTTCCGTAACTCGCGCATATGATCGAATTAGCTTCCGAAACACGTTCCATTGTGTTCGGAATGCAGGTAAAACCTTATAATCGCCTGTCGGCACGCGTTGTTTGGACATCGTTTGAGAAAGTTGTTTAAAAGTGAATTTAATAATAAAATAATTGGGTTATACGTATATATATACGTTTAAGGGGCCGAAACCCTAATTTTATTCAACGGCCGACACTCTATACCATTCAATGGCCGAAAGCCTTCGACTTTTATCTCAAATTTTCAATCAATCCACGCAATAATTTCGAAAACTTCCAACACGAAGATCGTAGAGGACTTAAAGTTTTGAGGCGACGACGGCACTTGCAGGTTGCGCGCGGGGGCCGTGGGTGAGTGGTGACTCGCTCTTTGTTGTGGCGTTGTTCGATCGTATTCTAGTGCGTTGATGGAGGAGCGAAATGGAACCCTAAATGGCGGCTATGGGTTTATGAGAGGCTGGAGATGTGCGTGAGAGGAAGAAGAAGAAGTTGCGGCTTTGATATGAAGGTGGGAATCAACGGCCGAGATTCATTTCTGTAAAATATAAAAGAAAATTTGTTTTAAATTTTATACAAACTTTATAAAACTATAACTTGTTCGTATGTTATCAGATTTCGACGAAACTGGTGGCGCTAGAATCGCAGTGACGCGATCTACGCTACAGTATAGATTTGGAGACAATCGGATTTAGCGGAATTTTTGGGTTAAATTCATCGTGGTCGATTTAATTCAGGAATTTAAATGCTTGTCGGAACACAAGGTGAGTTAATCTCACTCACATCTGAAATGCTAGTTAATTTAAATAGTTATTAATGAAATGATTGATTGGTTGATTGACTGAATATGGAAACTATTATCAAATTTGATCGATATTTGTTTGTCGTGTTAACATCTGTCGATGCGGAAAAACAGGTTAGAGGGATCCATTTGGATTCCTCACAATGTAGAGACTATCATCATTATATGTTATGTAATTTATTTATTATCCCACGATAGTTTAATTTGAAAATTTAGTTTTGTTGCGATACGATCGGATGAATATAATCTGGCATTTTAAATATAAGTGAAAATAAAATAAATTGGGATTAAAAAGGGAAATGAAAAGCGATTTTTTTGTAATGAATTTGAGTGAATTAAATTCAAGAAATTGGTTTGGAATTTGAAGTGTTTTTGAAATTGTAATTTAAAAGGGAACAAGGAATGGAAAATTTGTAAACTGGGTTTATAAATGAAATGGAATATTTATCGGTGGATAAAGTTTGAAAGATAGATTTTTAGTGGGAATTCCTATAAGAAACGCAAATTGTTTAAAAGTAATAGTGAAATTATTTTTAAATAGATGGAAAAATGTGTTTTCCCTAGAAATTAAGCATGATTCCCAAGAAAGCTTTCAAAATATAAATTGGAGTTTAAAAAGTGTTGTAGAATATTTTAGAAAAATATATTATATTTTAATCATTTTTAAGCATAAGTAAATATTTAATTAAGTAATTATGGTATTAAATTATTTTAAGGGTAAATTAGTATTATGTTTTCTAAATGAAATTTTAATATAAATATTGGTATAATAACTTTATATAAAAGGGAATTTTTAATTTAAACTACTCTAGAAACTTTTATAGATTTTCAAAAGTATAATTTGAGTAAAGAATATAGTAATCATATTTTAATATTTTAAGTATACCTTGGAAGTGATTTCCAAAAGGTGGGAATGTGTTTAAAAATAAAAAGGTGTTTATTTTTAAAGTGTTGGAAGAAATTTATGGGATTTAAACGTAAATTTAAATTTCGATAATTCAGTAGGATTTATAAAACGACTTCTTTGGTTTATTCTGAAATGGAAGTGTATTTCACTGAAAAGCCCAGTGCGTTTCAAATTGGATTTTCAAGTGAAGGAATGTTTTTAAGAAATTATTTAAGTTGTTAAGTTTAAAGGTAAATAGTATTAAAATGGTTATAGTAGTAATTATTTTAAAGGGTTCATGGTTATTATCTTTAAAGATAATTTTTAATATTTATATTTTATGGAATAGTTTTATTTTAAGAATAAGTTTGGTTAAAATATTATTTGGAACTTGAATAGAATTTCATAACTCCTATTTTCAAAAATTTAGTTAGCTTAACCTTTATTTTAAAGAAAATAGTTTATATTTAATAAAGCAGTTTTATTCGAAATATTTTTAAAAGTGTGTGTGTGTGTATATATATATTAAATTAAGTATGTAAGTAGTTTTAATATAAATGTTTTAATGTATTTTCAAGAATAAAGAATTCAAATTACTTTAAATCTTAAGTATTGGTACTTGGTTGTTTTCAAAGGAAGTAAAGATTTGGGAATTTATTCCATGAGAAGAGTTGGGTTTGAAAACTGTTTTCAAAAGGGTTTGAAAATGGAAATATATCTTGCAAAGATATTTTTAAGGAAAATAAATAATGTGGTAAATTATTTATTTTTGATGGATGCTTATGGATGTTAATTGATAGTCAAATCACCGACTATCAATATTGGCCAATGCGTTGATCGTTTCGAAGAGACCGGGATCGGGATTAATTTCTCGAAAACCACTTCGATCCGGTTTGTACATTTTCGTGGGAAAAATGAGTTCGGAGTCGAAGATGGAGCAGTGAAGTGCAAGGGCTAGTCGCTACTAATCTTAAGGATATTTCCAAAATGGATGTAGTAGGAGTAGTGCCTTCGGTTCCGTTCGAACCCGGGACGGACTTGTATGGATGAATGCTTTCGGAACATCGTTAGGTGGACGATGGGCATTCTAAGTGAAACGTTCTAAAAGGTAACGCTTAGCCTCAAGCCTCCTCAACCGGGAATGACTGAAAATCGGGGGTGATGCAGCAAGGCTATGTGGGTAGCACCCATTTGGGTCAGGTCATCCCTGTCTAGATGTCCCTTTTTATTCGGCTTAGTGGTGCGGTTGCTGATCCCAACCGTGGGGTGATATTACACGGGATTATACAATAAGGGGTAGTCCCAGTCTTGTGTTGCAGGGGATTGGGAGTAATCCTCGGTACGGTGATATATTCTTAATATATTTGATATGATATATTCTTAGTTTTCATTTTGTGTAAATATTTGATATTAT
Source organism: Allium cepa (assembly GCA_030765085.1). Lineage (NCBI taxonomy): Eukaryota > Viridiplantae > Streptophyta > Magnoliopsida > Asparagales > Amaryllidaceae > Allium > Allium cepa. The sequence goes on from CM060944.1 coordinate 589,429,444, forward strand.
ATATTATATTTTGTTCCGCTGCGATTGTGAGATTCTGTTATTGTTTAGTTCCTTCTTTCTTCTATCTTCTTTCTTTTACCTCAACAATCTGTATTTTTCGGCACTCGAGCGTCGGCATAATATTCTGTGGTGTTATGTCGATTTTTGAGGGTCGAGAGGGGAGGGTCGTGACATTTGATATCGGAGCTTAGGTTGGCGATAACCTTGGCTTTGGTGGGAAAATTACTCATTAAATAGAGTCCATGGTACTCTAGAATGAGTTGAGTGTATTAATAGCTATGAGCGCGTACTTGTTAGTGAATATAAAACTGTTTTTATACTGTGTTGACTTATCAGTTGAGTGTTTATGAATTCTGGTCGATGCGGGAAGTACAACCGCATCGATAGGGGTTTCTAAACTCTTAAACGAGATAAACCGACATAGTATTGTTTTAAAGTGGGTAAATGAAATAATTTTATCCAAAATTATGTTTTGATATGAAAGGAATGATTTCTAAGTTATATATATATATATATATTTGATTGTTTGAATGTGGATATCTTAATCAAATAAGAATCTAAAATTTGATCTAAAATTTGAAATGGTTATAACCAAATAAAATTCTATGAGTATAAATTATACAAAAGAAGAATAACTAAATTTGAATTAAACCAGAATATAAATCCTAGAAATTTTGAAAAGGATTTTAAATGAATTTAAACAAATAGTTTAGTAATTTAAAATCCTGGGAATGTTTGAAATGTTTTCCAAAGTGTTTGAAGGAAATGATGTTGTATTATTTTGGGAAATATTTTTGAATGGAAATTGTTTTGAAGGGAATTTGTGGAAGTAAGGAAGCACTGAACTCACTTCATCGCTGGAAAATAATCCTGATGATGATGGCTACATCATCAAAATTCATTTTCGAGTTTCTAAGGCGATGGATTGCTACCAGGGTGACTGGTTATGATATTTGTTTGGACTTGTTGGGTATACAAGGTGTTTTCGAAATTTCAAAAGGGAAATTTGTTTTGGTAAAACCAAGTGTTTTGGAATTCGAAGATTTGATTTGATATGCCAAGTGGGAATGTGTTGAATTTTTATTTCAAAATGGTTTTGGAATAAAACCGGGCAATTGGATTTTGGAAATTCTATTTAAAAATAATGTGTAAAGTTAAAATGAATCAGTTATTGAACTTATAAAATGAAATTGATTTAAATACTAAGGGAAAATGAAATTCTTAATCTTGGATTTAAAATTTAATTTGAGTAAATGGTAGTGAATAAAATATGTTAGAATTTAATTCAGGATAAGTTAAATAAATTGGAATTGAAATTGAATTAAATTGAATATAAAATTGAAATGTAAAATGATTATAATTGTGTAATGAAATTTTATACCCTTAAGCTATTAAGTGATATATATATATATATAATTAGGAATTGCGATTATAAGATGTAAATGGATTAAAATGAGCAATATAAGCTTTTAAATAAATAAGTTGGTGAACATAAGAATAGAAAATGGAATTATAAACGTAAATAGGTAATGGTTGAATGGTATAGTAAAGTCAAAATTTAAATCCTAAATGGATGTTAAATGTGATAAAGCAAAGAAAAATATAAGATGTGAATGGACTTAAGTTAGTAAATAAGTTTTAAAACTTATATATTAGAAAGTAAAATTTTAAATTGAATGGAGAAATAAAATTGGATCGAATTGGATTTAACTTCGATTAAATGGAATTGAGATGGATTTGGATTTAATTAAAATCAAAATTCAATTGTGTTATGAATAATAATGAATGGAACTAAGTTCTTATTTAAGTAGTAAAGGAAGTGGAATAAATTTAAGTTGGCTAAATAAAATTTAGTTAAACTTGAATCAGAACAGAATTGAACTGAAAGAAAATTTAATTAAGTTGAATGGATATTGCATGAATAAAATTTTGACTCAACTAAATCCAAAGGAATTGTTTGAGAATGAATTTAGCGTAAGCTAAATTAAATAAAGAGAAGCTTGAAGATGAATCTAGAGTAAACTAATTTAATGGAATTTGTATTGGCATGGATGAAATTTTGGTAGTTTGTTAAAATTTTGAAAAGTAAAATAAAAACCCACTTCTGGTATGGGATTTAATTTTGGCAATAAAAAGTTGAGAGTGTGAATAAATAATGGAATTAGATTATAATAGTGATGGTTTGAATTGTAAATAAATTCAAATGAGTGAAATGATCTGAAGTGGCCTCATTGTTAATAAAATAAATTCAGAAATGAATTGGGAAGGTGAATTAAAATTAAAATTGGATAGAGCATATAAAAGAATTGAATTAAAATTTGTAATGGGTTGGAATTTGATTTAATAAGAATCGAATTAAAATGGAAATAAGATTAAGGTGAGAAGAGATGGAGTTATTTCGTTATTGAAATAACTTAAGCAAATTGGAAAATGATTGTAGTCGAGATTTATAAGGGGTCTTGAATGAAGTTTGTTTAGATAATAAAATTTTAATGCAAGTGAAAGAATTTTAATTTCTTATCGTGATGAAATAAGTATGTATGAGTTGTAAATAATACAGAATGGGATGATATTAACATAAAATTAAGTTGGATGATGAACTTGAAGTGAGAATAAGGATTTGATTTAAAAATTGCAAGGAAATAAGAATATTTGGGATTGTGAAAAATTCCGAATGAAATAAAATTAATATAAATCTAAGTTGGAATTAATTTTAAATGGTTATAAGCTTAAGTGATGGTTACTTGCATGGATAACTTTAAATTTGCATAGAAATTGGTCGTTTGTTGTAAACGGAAGTAGATCATAAAAGAAACGCAAAGGTATAAAATTGAAAATAAGAATTTGATTGTGAATAAATTTGGAATTGGATTGGAATAAATTGATGTAAGTAAAGCATTGGTTGTAGTAAATATTAATTGTAAAAGGCAAACTTGAATTTAAATCATTCGAGTGGAATAAAATGAAGTTTAGATTTGTTACGGAAACTGAAATAGTGTTGAACCTTGTGATTCCTTATAAAATGTGATTAACATGTAGAATTATGGAAATTGTTGTTTGGGTTATGTAATTGTGGTGTTTGGCCAAGATTAATGAATGGAATGTTGTTAAAAATTCTCATATTATTGAAAACTGATGTGTTTGTTTAAGTAAGTATAGGTACGAGAGGCAATCGATAGAGTTGGAGCGCGTGTATGCAATATAATTATCCGCTTGCTTTTAAAATGCTAATAAAAGGTACGCCTGCACAAATAAAATTGGGAAATGATAATATATTGGAATATATTGTGGTATATTTTATTTTTCGACCGTGTGGGTCGATGTATATACATTTATATCTTTTGTGATATTGCAAAAGCTCCTCTGTATAGGGGAGACTCTGCCAAAATTTTCTGGAAATTTTGGGAGTTAGAATATTTTTGGGAATTTTGAAAATTTTGGGTTAACTAGGAAAGAGATTTTTGAAGTGATATTGAAAACAAGGGTTTGAGTTAAAAATAAAGCGAATGGTTTTGGAATTGAGCTAAAAGGTTTTGTGTTTTGTTCTAATTTTATGAAATCCTATTATGGATATTTGGACATTGATATTCGAGGCATATCGAAGAGCTTTTAAGGCTGGGTTGTCGCTTGGCATAAATCCTTAGTCGTTGTTGCTCGTCTGATCGCTTCCGATAATCGTTTTGGCCATCTTTGCCCTAGGTTCAGGGAATGCCCTGAACTTCAGTTTTAGAAGTCTGAAACATAGGATTCAGACGTCTGAATATTATACTGGGAAAGTTTATTCCCTAGTATTAAGACGTCTAAATCAAAGGTTCCAGACGTCTGAATTGGTTCGAATTGAACCAGAGAAGAAATAGGCTAAAAATTGGCATTTCCAGACGTCTGAATTTATAGATTCAGACGTCTGAATTTATAGATTCAGACGTCTGAATTATGTTCTGGAAAATATTTTATTTTCCAGATTCAGATGTCTGAATCTTACATTTCAGACGTCTGAATCTTACATTTCAGACGTCTGAATCTGCTTGTTTTTTGCCTGTTTTGCCTATTTATCTTGAGTTTCCAAATTTAATCGATTCATGTTGTTTCCCTTTTGTTGTTATCATTTATTATCGACCTTGATGACATTTTCTTCGGGATTTTCGGGAATATCCATTTTGATGGATTCGGTATCGATTTCTTTGGATTTTATTCATGTCTTCGAATGTGAATTTTGGTGATTAATTATTCTACAATCATTTTTGTGATTTGTCACTTTAAAAATATAAAGGGTTCAATACTGGTAGTAAATATCAAAACTCTTTCATCAAAACGATTTCAGCACCATTTTATTACAAAGCTCGTTTCTTAAACCGTTTTCCAATCTACCAGTATATACAAACCTTACCTCACTCGTATGAGAAATCTAATTAAATGACTTAGTAAAACAAGTGGTATGAAACGCTTGCGTTTACTTCGTCGGTTAATTCTTGGACTTGTTCGATTGAATCTCTTGTGACAATTTTCTAGTGGAGATCTACAATTTTTCGCAAATATTTAAGTTAAGCTAGTGGTTATGGGACATGAAGCTAAACTCATATATTTACTAGCTTAGTGTAATTGACACTTCTTGGTGATCGATGATGATCATTTCTGAGATTTAGACTAGCATTGTGCAATGTCTCTTTGTCTGTGAGGGAGACTAAACCCCATTTTTGTAAAGTTTCGACTCAAATTGGTTGGGTAGCGACCCATGGTCTTCGGGCCGTTTTGTGGAGCCTCGGCTCAAAATTAATGGTTAGCAACCATGGAATAGCATTCCGTTTTGTGATACACGTGTTGGTGAGCTTTCATGCTCCCGTTTTGTGATAGGTCTCCCCTCCATCTGTGTGATTTCTGGATTTCTAGTTAATGATTTCTAGAATTTGTGTTTCACCAATTTTCGTGATTTACATTGATAAGTTTTATCAATATTTTTGCATTGGTGAATTTGTGTGTCATTAACTTTTGTGATTGGCATTGATATAATTGTCAATATTTATGGTGTGGTGAACAAAAATAAAGAATATGATATTCTTTTCTGTGTTTTGAGATTTCTTGAGATGTGGTATAATTTTCATGTTGTCTAAGGTATATTTGTCATTGAATGGCATTATTGTTATTATACGTTTTTGTCACATCTCATATTCTATCTCATTTTATCTGATATTTATAGTTAGACTGATCCGTTTATTATTTTCTTATTAAATAATACTCAGGTCAGACCGAGATGTTATAGGTGCTTGAATCCTCATCTGGGATTATTATTCTGACTTTTGGCCAACTACTTAGATTAGTAGTTTATTTTGTTGTATACATTTGAGATATAGACTTCATGATGTGTACTTATTCTTTTGTGTAGCACTTGTAACTATTCCTTTGTGATATTATGGATCTTATTAGACCACTACTCTGATATACACTTTCATGTGTAATATTCATATTTGTTTCCGCCTTTGAGATATGAACTTCTGTGACTGATTTGTGTTATGATATTTCTATATTTGTTTCCAAAGATTACATATAGCCATTGTATAGTAGCTTTGAGTTTGTGTCGATATGTCGGATTGAGATGAAAAGTTATATTCTATCTGGCATATTAGAACTCGCACAAAGCAATTATACAGATGATCGCTCCTCAAAAGCCTTATTCTTCACGCTAGTTGACGGCATTACCCCGTAGTGTCCTTGGCTAGCGTGGGTATAGAGGTGGGACGTCACAGCTTGGTATCAGAGCCAAACTTTGGAACAATGTAGAATAATTTAACAAGGATCATCGCCCTAAGTCTTTCTTAGGAGTCGTGCCTTAGGATTTAATTCGTGTCTTCGTACCGTTCTATCGTATTTTCTTTTATGATTCCTTGTTTTATCAATCATGATTGTTTGATAATTATTTTGAGAATAACTGGAACTTCTTTCTTTCTTAAAGAAGAGAAATGGTTAGATCAAATCGCCCCAGTGCCGGGCAATCTAGTGCTACTCCCCAGGATGGAGTTTTTATGTCTGCCCAACAGCTTCTTGATCTTGTAAAGAATGCTCAAGCAGCCGGTTCTATTCCGGAGCCTACTCACCCTAAGTCTGGATTTGCATGCTTGTGCAACGATTATACCAACGTGGGTGGGAAGCCATTCAAAGGTTCTGAAACCATTATTGAAGTCCAGGCTTGGCTAAGAACATGCGATCGAATCTTTTCTCGCACGAATCTTATCGATCTTCACCGTGTCCAAGTGGCCTCAATATGCTCCAAGAAAGAGCATTAGACTAGTATGAGCTTCTGATTTCTGAAATGAATGAAATGCATCTTACCTGGGAGCAATTTCGGGGACGATTTGAATTAAAGTTTGTGCCACAAGCTGAGAAGGTGACATTGGCTTGTCATTTCATAGACCTTGTTCAAGGTGAATCCTCCATGCCACGTTATGTCGCATCCTTCGAGTCACTTTCTAAATACGGGGTCGAATACATAAACACCCCATTGAAGAAGAACCAAAGATTTGTCTATGTCTTGAACAAAAATCTCAAGAAGCCATTACTTCTAAAATTAGAAGTTTCTTTTGATCAACTCATTGATATCGCTCTTCGTCTTGAAGAGGCGGATAGGGAGAGTGATGTGGAAGTTGGGAGTGTCAAACCGAACTTCAACAACAACAAGAAAAGACCTAATATATTCAAAGGTCTTTATCCCAATAAAAATGGGAAACAAGTATCTCTGGCAGCGAAGACTTATGCCTCTAGTGGTGGGCAATGCTACAATTGTGGTTCTAAGGACCATTATGCGAATAAGTGTTCAAAGCCCCACGCTTGTCGCTATTGCAAAAGCCTGGATCATTATTTATATGCATGTCCCAAACTCCAAAACAAGAAGGAGGGAAAGATTAATGTGGCGCAAGCCCCTTGCAACACTTCTCGTGGTCAAGGTATTTCTAATTCTATCCTTGATGGCATTATTGTGTTTCGTGATCATCCTATTCGAGTTCTTTTTGATACGAGTGCGTCCCATTCTTTTATATCAAATGAACTTGTTGATACTTTTTCTTTAAGTGTTATTGCTTTAATGACTTCTTTGAGAATCGCGAATCCGGTTGGTGGATCTGAAACACTTAGTTTACTTTGTAAAGATGTCGAGATTATTTTATGTGATTTTTCTTTCCAAGCCGATTTGCATGTCATGCGTTACTTAGGCTTTGGAATGATTTTGGGAATGGATTGGCTTAACCGTTATAAAGCTCATATCCTATGTCCTGTGCGGACTATTTATCTTCGACATACATAATCTGTTAATCAGATTTCTATTGTTCTTAAAGATTCGGATTCCACTTTGGCAGCATCCTTATATTCTCTAAATCCTCGTGATGACGATAATGATGATGAGGAAGATGTCATATCTCTTATTCACGTTGTTCGTGAATTTTTCGACATATTTGAGCCCGTTGTAGGATTACCACCTAAGCGAGCAATTGAATTCAGAATTAATCTAATTCCTAGAGCTTTACCTATTACTCGTCCTCCTTATCGAATGTCCAATAAAGAGAACGAGGAGATGCGTAGATAATTATCCGAATTGAAGACGAAGTAATTTATTCGTTCTAGTTCCTCTCCTTGGGGAGCTTCCGCTATTTTTGTGAAGAAATCCGATGGTACACTTAGGCTTTGCGTTGACTACTGCAAGCTTAATGATCTTACTATCAAGAATAAATATCCTTTACCTCGGATTGATAATCTATTCGATCAACTTAGTGGTGCTAGAGTCTTTTCACAATTGGACTTGGCAACCGGTTTTCATCAGCTTCGTATTGCAGAGGATAGCGTCCTTTGACATCGTTCCGTACTCGTTATGGATCTTACGAATGGCTTGTTATGCCATTTGGTTTAATGAATGCTCCGGCTTATTTTGTTAACCTTGTGAATCGAGTTTTCAAAGACTTTCTCGATCGATTTGTTCTCATCTTTATTGATGATATTCTTGTGTATTCAAAAACCGAGGAGGAACATGAAAAGCATCTTCGGATTGTGTTGGAAACTCTTAGGAGTAATCAATTAACACCAAATTTTCTAAATGCCACTTTTGGCAATCTCGGGTGAAGTTTCTCGGTCATATTATTTCCGAATCCGAAATTTCCGTGGATCCTTCAAAGATTGAAGCGATTCAAAATTGGAAGAGACCGGAGAGCGTGACAGAAATCCATAGTTTCCTTGGATTGGCGGGCTATTACCACCGTTTCATAAAAGACTTTTCTAAAATTTTCGTGCCTCTTACTAGCTTGACAAAGAAGGGTGTTAAATACATTTGATTGGAAAAATGTGAAGCTTCTTTTTAGAAATTAAAAGAACTCCTTTCCGATGCTCCTATTCTTGTTATTCCCGAAGGGAATCAAGATTTTATTGTTTATACCGATGCTAGTCGTGTTGGTTTGGGAGCCGTTCTCATGCAAAGAGAACGTGTTATTGCTTATTCTTCTAGGCAATTGAAGCCAGCGAAGAATAGATATGCCACTCATGATTTAGAGCTCGCGGCTATTGTTTTCGCCCTTAAAATTTGGCGTCATTATCTTTCGGGAGAAAAATTTATTCTTTACACCGATCATAAATCTTTAAAGTATTTATTTTCTCAAAAGGAACTTAATTTACATCAACAAAGTTGGCTCGAGTTCCTTTCATCTTATGATCTTGATATTCTTTAAATTATCAAAAAGGAAAATCGTGTTGTCGACGCCCTTAGCCGAAAGCAACAAGCAGTTGTTTCCATGATGATATCCGAATGGAATGATCTCGAGACTTTATCCACTTGTGAGATTCGAGATCGTGTATCCGATTTATGTTCATCTCTTGTTTTATGTAGCCTTGAGGCTCATCCTTCTTTTTTAGACCGCATCCTTGAAGCTCAAAAGCTAAATCTCGAATTGGCTCTTCTTAGCCAAAGTTGTAGGGATAAAATTGATATTGAAGGTTTGAAAGACTTTGATATTGATTCTCGTGATGGTATTTGAAAATTTGGTAGACTTATCGTGCCAAATATTAGTGATCTTCGTAAAGATATTTTAAAAGATTCTCATTGTTCTAAATTAACCATTCATCCCGGTAGTAGCAAAATGTACGTGGATATGAAGCTATTTTATTATTGGGATGGAATGAAATCTGATATTGCTAACTTTGTTAAGCATTGCATGACCTGCCAACTTGTCAAGGCCAAGCATCAAAGGACCGGTGGGTTATTGCAACCTTTAGAAATTCCAATATGGAAGTGGGATCAAATTTCCATGGATTTTATTGACGGCCTTCCCCGTTCTCGTTCGGGTCATGATAGCCTATGGGTGATAGTTGACAGACTTATGAAATCCGCCCATTTTATCCCCGTTCGGTCCAATCGGACCGTACGTCTTTTGGCTAAACTCTTTATTAAAGAGGTTGTTAAATTGCATGGAGTTCCTACTTCTATTGTTAGTGATCATGATCCATTGTTTACTAGTGGATTTTGGAAGAGTCTTCAAAAAGCTTTGGGAATGAAGCTTAATTTTAGCACCGCTTATCATCCACAGCCCGATGGTCAAACCAAGCGTGTGAATCAAACTCTTGAAGATCTTCTTCGTGCATGTGTTCTTGATTTTGGTGGAAGTTGGGAAGATCATATTTCTCTTGTTGAGCTTTCCTATAATAATAGCTTCCAATCTAGTATTGGTATGGCACCTTTTGAGGCACTCTACGGAAGACCATGCCGATCTCCTTCTTGTTGGCTTGAGGAGGGTGAGAAGCTGGTTTTAGGTCCTGATTTTATTCGTGATTCCACAGAAAAGATTGACCTTATTCGCCATAGGGTGAAAGAAGCTCAAATTAGGCAAAAATCCTATACCGATAACCAAAGAAGGAAGTTAGAATTTTCTGTGGGAGATTTTGTGTTTCTTCGTGTTTCACCTATGAAGGGTATTGTGCGTTTCAGTCGATCGAGAAAATTAGCAACTCGATATATTGGTCCATTTTCCATCACCGAACGTTTTGGTTCAGTGGCTTATCGCCTCTCATTACCGGCTCAATTCTCTGCTATTCATGATGTGTTTCATGTTTCTCAATTACGGAAATGCCTTCAAGATTTCGGTTCTATTCTTGAGCTCGGTGTTGTTGAAGAAATTAAAGTTTCACCTAATTTAACTTATAAGCAACATCCTATTCGAATCATTGCTTCGGAGGTTAAACGCCTTTGAAATAAAGATGTTCCTTTTGTGAAGGTTCAATGGTCTTCGAATCCTAAGGATTGTTCATGGGAATCTAGAAAATTCATCGAGCGAACACATCTGGACTTACTTTCTCGTAATCTTTGAGGTGAACTTCTTATTCCAAGTTTCTTCTTTTGTGTTGATATGCTTTTATGGTTGTTACTTTTTGTTCATTTATTTCTTAATATTGCGAGGACGCAATTTCTGTAAGGAGGGGAGTCTGTAACAACCCGCATAGTTTACGATTGAATATTTAAATATTTCATCGTTAGTCGGATTTTTGTCCGAAAAGCTACTTTTTGAAAACGGACGAATTAGGACTCGAGACCACCCGCATTGAGTTCAAAATGACGTTTGCGACCTTTTTGAGTATAAACTTTGATATGTTTGGAGTGAGTCGTATTTTGCTATTTGCCAAGTGGGCTTTTGGGTTTGGGTTTCACCCAATCTATACCCCAACTCAGCCCTTCTCTTCTTCCATTCATTCATCTTCAATTCTAAAGCTCAAGCACAACTGAAAATGGGGGAAGAGAATGGGAAATAGAAATTCCAAGCTCTAGTTTCAATTGCAAACTCGAATTCTTGCTCCAAATTCAAAGAGAAGCTATTAGTAAGCATCCTCTTCTTCTTCTCCAACTCTTTCTCCTTCCAATTTCAGAAATTTCCTAAACCTAACTTAGGGAATGTTCTTCTTTTGAGCTTAGATTCAAGCTCATTTGGGTTGTGTTTAAGAGTGGTTGATCCTCCTTTGTTTTCAAGCTTCTCCTTCCTTGTTTTTGTTAAAAAAGTGAGATTTTTATCTCACATCTTAGTCTATAACTATCTTTGATTGTTAGGTATGAATTCCTAACACTTATTCATGTGCATTTGATTTTGATTTGGACTGATTTGGTGAGTATTCCAATTTTTGGTGTTTTGGTCTAATTTTGTGAAATCCTACTATGGATATTTGGACATTGATATTCAAGGCATATCGAAGAGCCTTTAAGGCTAGGTTGCCGCTTGGCATAAATCCTTAGTCGTTGTCGCTCGTCCGATCGCTTCCAATAATCGTTTTGGCCATCTTTGGCCTAGGTTCAAGGAATGCCCTGAACTTCAGTTTCAGACGTCTGAAACGTAGGATTCAAACGTCTGATTATTATACTGGGAAATTTTATTCCACAGTATTCAGACGTCTGAATCAAAGGTTCCAGACGTCTGAATTGGTTCGAATTGAACCAGAGAAAATATAGGCTAAAAATTGGCATTTCCAGATGTCTGAATTTATAGATTCAGACGTCTGAATTATGTTTTGGAAAATATTTTATTTTCCAAATTCAGACGTCAGAATCATACATTTTAGACGTCTGAATCTACTTGTTTTTTGCCTGTTTTGCCTATTTAGCTTGAGTTTCCAAATTTAATCGATTCGTGTTGTTTTCCTATTGTTGTTATCATTTATTATTGACTTTGATGACATTTTCTTCGGGATTTTTGGGAATATCCATTTTGATGGATTCGGTATCGATTTCTTTGGATTTTATTCACGTCTTCGAATGTGAATTTTGGTGGTTGATTGTTCTGCAATCATTTTTGTGATTTGTCACTTTAAAATTATAAAGGGTTCAATACTAGTAGTAAATATCAAAACTCTTTCATTAAAACGATTTCAACACTATTTTATTACAAAGCTCGTTTCTTAAACCGTTTTCCAATCTACTAGTATATACAAACCTTTACCTCATTCGTATGAAAAATCTAATTAGACTTAGTAAAACAAGTGGTATGAAACGCTTGCGTTTACTTCGTCGGTTAATTCTTGGACTTGTTCGATTGAATCTCTTATGACAATTTTCTAGTGAAGATCTACAATTTGTTCGTAAATATTTAAGCTAGTGGTTATGGGATATGAAGCTAAACTCATATATTTACTAGCTTAGTGTAATTGACACTTCTTGGTGATCGATGATGATCATTTCTGTGATTTATACTAGCATTGTGCAATGTCTCTTTATCTGCGAGGGAGACTAACCCCCGTTTTTGTGGAGTTTCGACTCAAATTAGTAGGGTAGCGACCCATGGTCTTCGGGCCGTTTTGTGGAGCCTCGGCTCAAAATTAATGGTTAGCAACCATGGAATAGCATTCCGTTTTGTGATACATGTGTTGGTGAGCTTTCATGCTCCCGTTTTGTGATAGGTCTCCCCTCCATCTTTTTGATTTATGGATTTCTAGTTAATGATTTCTAGAATTTGTGTTTCACCCATTTTCGTGATTTACATTGATAAGTTTTATCAATATTTGTGCATTGGTGAATTTGTGTGTCATTAACTTTTGTGAGTGGCATTGATATAATTGTCAATATTTATGGTGTGGTGAAAAAAAATAAAGAATATGACATTCTTTTCTGTGTTTTGAGATTTCTTGAGATGTTGTATGATTTTCATGTTGTCTAAGGTATATTTGTCATTGAATGGCATTATTGTTATCATACGTTTTTGTCACATCTCATATTCTATCTCATTTTATCTGATATTTATAGTTATACTGATCCGTTTATTATTTTCTTATTAAATAATACTCGGGTCAGACCGAGATGTTACAGGTGCTTCTCCTTGACTCCTCATCTGGGATTATTATTCTGACTTTTGGCTAACTACTTAGATTAGTAGTTTATTTTGTTGTATACATTTGAGATATAGACTCCATGATGTATACTTATTCTTTTGTGTAGCACTTGTAACTATTCCTTTGTGATATTGTGAATCTTGTTAGACCACTACTCTAATGTACACTTTTATGTGTAATATTCATGTCTGTTTCCGCCTTTGAGATATGAACTTCTGTGACTGATTTGTGTTATGATATTTCTATATTTGTTTTCGAAGATTACATATAGCCACTGTGTAGTAGCTTTGAGTTTGTGTCGATACGTCGGATTGAGATGAAAAGTTATATTTTTATCTGGCATATCAGAACTCGCACAAAGCAATTATACAGATAATCGCTCCTCAATAGCCTTATTCTCAGCGCTAGTTGACGACATTACCCCGTAGTTTCCTTGGCTAGCGTGGGTATAGAGGTGGGGCGTCACATTTTGAGAAGTGAATGTGAGTTTTAATTGAATGAATTTTGGGGTAAGTAAATGAGTTTAGTAGCATTTTTTCATACCTTAGCAAATTTCGAGGACGAAATTTTTATAAGGTGGAGGAATGTAACGACCCGGAATTTTGGCCGTTAGATTTGAACATTTAATTCATTTTCAATGTTGAATGTGAATTATAATTTGATTTTGAATAAGAAGATTTTGGTTAAATTAATGAAATTAGTTAAATTTCAAATATGGAAATTCAATTGAGATTTGAATAATGATAATTAAATATTTGGAATCGGGATAATTTGTGGATCTGGATGTAAATGGTTATGAAAATGGTTTCGAAGATTTATTTTAAGTCTAATTTGATTTGAATTTTGGTATTGGACTTTTAGATGGAATTAAAAGTCGATAAATTAAATTTTAATTTTTTTATATTAATTTAAAAATGGAATTTATTATATAATAATGCAAATAATCATATTATGATTCAAAATGGGTCAAAATGATTTCTAATATGATTATAAATTCTATTTGATTTATAATTAAGATAGTAAAATTTTAAAAGTGAAATTTTAGGTGATTTCGACTATTTTGGAAATCGCTCAAATTTATCGACGAGTTAAAATAGCCTTCCGGGGCACAGTCTCGGAATTCATCGAAACCAGTTTCATTGGATCCATAATAGTCAGTTATTATCGGATTTCAATTTTCGTAGCGATCGTAGTTGTCGTTTGACCCTGGCAGCTCAAAACGCATAAAAACTACTTTAATCGATTTAATTAAGAATTGATCGTTTATTTCCATAACCCGCGCATATTATCGAATTAGCTTCCGAAACACATTCCATTGTGTTCGGAATGCGGGTACAACCTTATAATCGCCTGTCGGCACGTGTTGTTTGGAGATTGTTTGAGAAAGTTGTTTAAAAGTGAATTTAATAATAAAATAATTAGGTTATATGTATATATATACGTTTAAGGGGCCGAACCCTAATTTTATTCAGCGGCCGACACTCTATACCATTCAATGGCTGAAACCCTTCGACTTTTATCTCAAATTTTCGATCAATCCACGCAATAATTTCGAAAACTTCCAACACGAAGATCGTAGAGGACTACGAGATCTACGAAGTGGATGGTCGTGATCGAGTATGGCATTGTGGATCGTCTCTAATTTCTCCACATTCATTTGATGTTCGCTCTCGTGTTTCGAGGTGACGACGGAGCTTGAAGGTTGCGCGCGGGGGCCGTGGGTGAGTGGCGACTTGCTCTTTGTTGTGGCGTTGTTCGATCGTATTCTAGTGCATTGATGGAGGAGTGAAATGGAACCCTAAATGACGGCTATGGGTTTGTGAGAGGCTGGAGACATGCGTGAGAGAAGAAGAAGAAGTTGCAGCTTTGATCTAAAGTTGGGAATCAATGGCCGAGATTCATTTCTGTAAAATATAAAAGAAAATTTGTTTTAAATTTTTATACAAACTTTATAAAACCATAATTTGTGCGTACGTTATCAGATTTCGACGACTGGCGGCGCCGGAATCGCAGCGACGCGATCTATGCTGCAGTACAGATTTGGAGCAATCGGAGTCGGCGGAATTTTTGGGTTAAATCGATCGCGGTCGATTTAATTCAGGAATTTAAACGCTCGTTGGAACTCAAGGTGAGTTAATCTCACTCACATCTGGAATGCTAGTTAATTTAAATAGTAATCAATTAACTGATTGATTGGTTGATTGATTGAATATGGAAATTATTATCAAATTTGATCGATATTTGTTTGTCGTGTTATCATCTGTGGATGCAGGGAAACAGGTTGGAAGGATCTAACTGGATTCCTCACAATGTAGAGACTATCATCATTATCTGTGATGTACTTTATTTATTATCCCGTGATAGTTTAATTTGAAAATTCAGTTTCGTTGTGATATGATCGAACGAATATAATCTGGCATTTTATATATAACTAAAAATAAAAATAAATTGGGATTAAAAAGAGAAATGAAAAGGGATTTTTGTAATGAGTTTAAGGGAATTAAATTCAAGAAATTGGTTTGGAATTTGAAGTGTTTTTGAATTGTAATTTAAAAGGGAACGAGGAATGGAAAATTAGTAAACTGGGTTTGTAAATGAAATGGAATATTTATCGGTGGATAAAGTTTGAAAGATAGATTTTTGGTGGGAATTCCTATAAGAAATGCAAATTGTTTAAAAGTAATAGTGAAATTATTTTTAAATAGATGGTAAAATGTGTTTTACCTGGAAATTAAGTATGATTCCCAAGAAAGCTTTCAAAATATAAATTGCTGTTTAAAATGTGTTTTAGAATATTTTAGAAAAATATATTATTTTTAATCATTTTTAAGTATAAGTAAATATTTAATTAAGTAATTACGGTATTAAATTATTTTAAGGGTAAATTAGTATTATGTTTTCTAAATGAAATTTTAATATAAATATTGGTATAATAACTTTATATAAAAGGGAATTTTTAATTTAAGTTACTCTAGAAACTTTTATAGATTTTCAAAAGTATAATTTGAGTAAAGAATATGGTAATCATATTTTAAATATTTTAAGTACACCTTGGAAGTGATTTCCAGAAGGTGGGAATGTGTTTAAAAATAAAAAGGTGTTTATTTTTAAAGCGTTGGAAGAAATTTACGGGATTTAAACGTAAATTTGAATTTAGATAATTCAGCATGATTTATAAAACGACTTCTTTGGTTTATTCTGAAATGGAAGTGTATTTCTCTGAAAAGTCAAGTACATTTCAAAGTGGATTTTTAAGTGAAGGAATGTTTTTAAAAAATTATTTAAGTTGTTAAGTTTAAAGGTAAATATTATTAAAATAGTTATAGTAGTAATTATTTTAAAGAGTACATGGGTATTAGTTTTGAAGATAATTTTTAATTTTAATATTTTATGGAATAGTTTTATTTTAAGAATAAGTTTGGCTAAAATATTATTTGGAACTTGAATAGAATTTCATAACTCCTATTTTCAAAAATTTAGTTAGCTTAACCTTTACTTTAAGGAAAATAGTTTATATTTTATAAAGCAGTTTTATTCGAAATATTTTTAAAAGTGTATATATGTATATATTTTAAATTAAGTATGTAAGTAGTTTTAATATAAATGTTTTAATGTATTTTCAAGAATAAAGAATTTAAATTATTTTAAATCTTAAGTATTGGTACTTGGATGTTTTCATAGGAAGTAAAGATTTGGGAATTTATTTGAGAAGAGTTGGGTTTGAAAAGTGTTTTCAAAAGGGTTTGAAAATGGAAATATATCTTGCAAAGATATTTTTGAGGAAAATAACTAATGTGGGAAATTATTTATTGTTTGATGGATGCTTATGGATGTTAATTGATAGTTAAATCATCGACTATCAACATTGGCCAATGCGTTGATCGTTTCGAAGAGACCGGGATCAGGATTAATTTCTCGAAAACCACATCAATCTGGTTTGTACGTTTTCATGGGAAAAACGAGTTCGAAGTCAAAGATGGAGCAGTGAAGTGCAAGGGCTAGTCGCTACTAATCCTGAGGTTATTTCCAAAATGGATGCGGTAGGAGTAGTGCCTTCGGTTCCATTCGAACCCGGGACGGACTTGTATGGATGAATGTTTTTGGAACATCGTCAGTAGGACGATGGGCATTCTAAGTGAAACGTTCTAAAAGGTAACGCTTAGCCTTAAGCCTCATCAACTGGGAATGACTGAAAATCAGGGGTTATGCAGCAAGGCTATGTGGGTAGCACCCATTAGGGTAAGGTCATCCTTGTCTAGATGTCCCTTTTTATTCGGCTTAGTGGTGCGGTTGCTGATCCCAATCATGGAGTGATCTTACTCGGGATTATCCAATAAGGGGTAGTCCCGGTCTTTTGTTGTAGGGGATTGGGAGTAATCTTGGGTACGGTGATCTAGGCCAAGTACTGTGACAGGTGGTACCCCAGTGCCTAGTCATTAGTTGGAAATCCATCCCCCCTACGAGCCTTTTACGAGTTTTGTTTGTATTACCTACGATTGTGGCTAGTAGCTGGAATTTAATAAATGTAACAATTTCTGCTATTTTAATAAGTATTTGTATATAGACACTATTATAATATCAGAGGATTTTATAAGAAATGTTTTAGCTATCGTAAGGTAAAAACCCGACATGTTTATTTGTGGTGTGGTCTTACGAGATGCTTTTGTTTTCAAAAGGATTTTTGAAACTTCAATAATCAATTTGGGTGTATTTTTATCTGCTGGTATTCCAGACTGACTCGGGTGTTATTTCATTATAATGCTCGGGTCAGACCGAGTATTATAGATTACAGGAAAGGATGCTGTGGAGCTCAAGAAAGGAGCTGGAGTCCGAGATGTATTATCCGTACTTGTTATATCCGCTGTTGTGATTGTTTGATATTGTAAGGTTGGTAATTGTTGTTTGTTTGTGATATACTCTGATGTAATATATAAAACAGATATAGTTTTCATTTTGTGTAAATATTTGATATTATATATTATATTTTGTTCCGCTGTGATTGTGAGATTCTATTATTGTTTAGTTCCTTCTTTCTTCTATCTTCTTTCTTTTCCCCCAACAATCTATCTTTTCTGGCACTCGAGCGTCGGCTTAATATTCTGTGGTGTATTTTATGTCGATTTTCGAGGGTCGAGAAGGGCAGGTCGTGACAACACCAATCATTTTGTGAGCTTCTTTAGGCATGATCGATATGGTGGTCTTCCCTCTTCAATATATTGATGTTCCTAAAGTTTCATGTGTAGTTGACTTGTAGATTTTGAGATATCGATCGTTTTCCACTGAGTTGAACTGTAAATCGATATGGTACGATCCTAATTGATGAATATGGAACGTACCTGACCCGTTTTTAGGGAGTTGTGTATTTTAATATTTTGAGCATTATATTGAGTTCATCTTCCACTTTGACTTTTCCACTGCTTCATATAATCATCTACGCCTGACCTTTGTGGTTCATGATCGTTAATCTGACGCGTCAATCTTGATGATAGTCGAGTCTAACTTATCCAATCGATTCAGGTATAGCTGGACTGAAAGGCTATATAACAAACTTGCTACAACTTCCAGAGCTACTAATGATGCGGAGAACCAAGAATATCACCATGTGGATGGAGCTGCTCGGATAGAAAATCCAGAGATCTAGAATCCAACTAACGTTATAACCCAACAGGAAATGGATCATATGATGAGATAAATTGAGGACATATTCTAGGAGATTCACAACCAAATGAACTGGTAGATACAGAAGATCTTGAGGTTGTTGAATGAACTAATGCAGAATAGCCAAAGGAGGAGTAGAATGGATTCAAGTTCAAAGCCTGAAAGTTCTTCATCATCCGACCAAAGATAGGGATAGAAAATAGAAGAGGGCATAAAACATTGCTATGGCATTATATTAAGGAAGAAGCCAAACCCATGACTCGAATTTGTAAATCGGTACCGATCCAAGTGATGGTAGGCCCCGAGCTCGCCCTTTGGAAGGTGGCATGGATCAGGCTTCTAATCGTGCTGTGGATGATCGAAATGTTGAATATTGAGCTATTGCTACTGATACAATGCACAGGAATCAATAAGGAGGATTGACAGACGAATGGATCTCCCAATGTATGGAGAATCCAAGTATAAAGAGTATGCCTGAGAGCATTTGCCAAGCCAAACACTGGGACAGTCTCGATCACTGCCATTCAGCCGAGCGTGTAGACCTAAAGTATTTGAAAGATATAGTCAGGAGACTTGTAAATGAAAACTGGTTTAGAAGAAATGATGAAAAGTGTACTTCTCCTAGTCAAAATCCATTTACTATGGACATTCTGCTCGTGAAGTTTCCATGGAGGTCTGTAAAGCCAACAATGTCATAGTAAAGTGGAAAGACAAATCCAAGGCAACAGTTAATGAAGTACGAATGTCATACGGACTCTATTAAAGCATCTAATGCCGTGAGATGTCATTTTTTCCAATTTTCTTAGAAGGGATAGCGACAAAATGGTTCACTAGGCTCCCACCGAGATCCATATCGTCTTTCATTAAGTTGTCATGAAAATTTCTAGAGTCGTTCCATTTTGTAACAACCCTGTATTTTGTGATTATTTTATTATATATTTTATTTCTTTTAAATTGAATTTCCTGATTTAAAAACTTTATTTTATTTGTTAAAAGATTAAATTTTATTATTTAAATAAATTTTTGATTTTTATGTGAATTATATTTTCAAACTTGAATAGAATTGAATATTTTTTTAGAAATTGAATTTTTGGTCAATATGGTCAAACTTTGCCTTCTTAAATTTTAAATTTAAATATTTAAATTTTTGAATTTTATCTTCTATTCTGAGAATACATTAAATTTTTGGAATACTGCTTTCCGTTTCGTTGAAATCGGAGTTATATTGTGAAAGTTATGTTTTTTTTTCAATATTGGGTGTATTTAACAATATTGTTTATTTTAAATTATATAAATAATATTTTTATTTGTCATATCTTATTCAAATTTGTATTATATTTTATGTACATATATTTTTGTTTTTTAAATATTTTTAAAGTGATGTTTGAATTTTTCCAAAGCTTGTTGAATTTATTTTCAAATTTTAAAGGCTAGTTTCCTTTTTCTGCTATTTTCTTCATTTAAATTGTATTTAATTAAAATTTATTTATTTTTTTGAATGCATTTTTATTTTGCGTTATTATCTTTATTTATAAGTATTTTTCAAGTACATAAATATTTTCCAAGGTTTGTTCCATTTATTTTCAAATTTTCAAGACTAGTTTACATTTTCTTTGTTATTTTCTTAATTTAATTATATATAATTGATATTTATTTAGTTATTTATTTTTACTTACTAAATTTTCGTATTTTTATCTGAATGTATATATATATATCAGTTATATAAAATTTAAAAAGAAATATTGGATATATGAAGAGTTTGAAACCTTTTGTATGCTTAGTCTCTTTGAATTCCATCTTTTCAATTTTGAACCAAAATTTGCTTTCAATTTTTGGCCGTTCCTTATACTATCTTCAGCCGACTTCTTTTCTTCATTTTCATGCATATCATAAACCTTCTCCACTCAAAAAATTCATGGCCATTTCTGAAGCAAAGGAGTTTGGTAAATTTTATTTCCTTTTCCATTGTTTTCCTTCTTGTTTTCCTATTTCTTTGCTCATGCCTTCAAATTTATAGGCTCGGCCTTAGCTCCTCCTTCACCATGGCTGCCTCCATCACCACCTGAACTACCCACCACCTCCTCCAACCCTCTGCCAAAGCCCATGGTCGTGCACTCATGTGACCAAATCCAACAAAATTTGCACAAACTCCACTTGTATTGCCTTGCCGAGCCACCTATGTCTTCCATCACCTTCAACCTTCCTTTGGCTGCCACCTACTCCACCTCCACCACCCATAGACGACCTGAAACCCACTGTCACATCATCCCTGACCCCACTGCTGACCTAGCCATGCCTGGCCTTGTTTTGGCCGAGCCCAATGGTGCATTGAATCATTGTTGTTTTGCCTTATAGCTTGTGTAGTTCATGCACTAAACTTTGCACCGTCTTTTCCTATGCTAGGCCGACCTCTTATGAACCCAAACCAGATCCTAATCCTTGCTTTAGTCGTGCCTTTCCAACCTAGGGCTAAGGCATATGTTTTAGAAGGCAAGTGCAAGTGGTTCGGAGATGATTTATGCATTTATTCCTAACCTTGTTTAATCGTATTTTGGGTTGAATCTTATGTTGTTTGTTATATGGTTTTGTTTGAATTGTATTCAAGGAAATTAATCTTTGGCTCTCCTACTCGAATATTTGTCGTGCTATCGTGCTTTTGTGGATCTCAGTTGTGCATTCGTTTGTTGTCGTCTCCAGCTTATACCAGTGAGTTATTGTCACCAGACAGTTTTATACTTATATGACTTGTGAACTGATTTCATTTGAATCTGTAAAATGCATCACATATTATATCTACTATATTATGATCATATGATGTTCACCCATGCTTAAACACCTGTTATATCATATATTACTGTTATTTTATGTTGTTCTGTTATTTATATCAGTTTATCACACTGCAAGTTCCCTTTAGATTAGAATCACTATGGGTTGAAATGATACATACCCGAACGGACTTTAGAATAGAGGAAAATCGTTATGGGCTGAAATGATAGGCCTGAATGATTTTCAATTATTTTCATTTACTTGGGACTACGGGTTTGAAATGATAAAACCTGGGTTTTCTTGGTAAATTACGGGTTGAAATGATATATTACCCATATCACTTTACTTAGGCTAGAAAATTTTATACAGACCGTAGTTAAATTATATTTTTCTAAAATTTTTAAAATATGTTTGAAACGTAAACATTATAATATTTTGATTTAAAGATTAATTAAAAATGATTTTTGTAGAGTATTATTGATTTTCTAAGAATTTATAAGTGAAATAAATTAATGGTAAAGTTAGAAAATTTGAAATGTAAGTTATTTTGGAAATTATAATTTGGTGATAAATGGAATTTAAATTAAATATGAAAATAAGATAAATTTATAATATTTGGAATTAAAATGAATTTAAAATGATTTTTGTATTATATTAATGATTTTTGAATAAAGTTAAAATGTTAAATGAATGAATATTTAAGTTGAAATTTGGAAATATGACTTAAATTGGAAATTTGGGAATTTTGTTTAAAAGTGAAATTTTAAGTTAAGTAAATAAGATGAGAATGAGTTATATTTGAAAATGTAAACTTAAATGTTAAGTTAAAATTTAATTATAAAGAATTGAAATTGAATGTATGAATTTACTACGTGAATTATCATCAAATATTGATTTTTTTTCTTGAATGGAAATTTAACCTTATAAAATCGTGAAAATAAGGATATTTAAATGATTATTTTAAAAGTGAAATTATATGATTTTATAAGTTTAAAATGATTAAAAAAAGATTAATTATTTGTGAAATTATATTGAATATTGGAAATGTAATTAACGGTATTTTGAAATGCTATTATTTCTAACGTAAATGATATTACAGCGCTTTGTAAGTGTTGTGGTTGATACAAATGAACTATGTATTGATTATAACTAAGTGGCATTATAGCACTTGGTAAGTGCTACGATAGTAGAAAGATAATTAAAATCTGAAATTAAATAAAGGGTTACAATAGCACTTGATAAGTGTTGCGGTAGGCTGAAATGAATGTTTGAGGTTTTGATTTAAATAAATGAGCTCAGAATTTGTCTAAAATTTTAGGAACTGAATATTTGTTTGTAAATATAATGACTTCACTTTTAAATAGTTTAAATGAATTATTTTGATTTAAATATAAAATATTTAAAAGGTGATTTGAAATGATAATAAATGAATGATATCTTTGAATTAAAAGGATAATAAATGTGTATATTTGGATTTGATTTCAAATAATGATTTGAAATGAATTTTGAAAGATATGATACTTTGATATATTGAAATAGTTTGGAAATGATTAGATCTTTATTTTGACAAAGATTTGAATTTGAAATGTAAATTTATTTTGAAGTACAAACTATGATTTTTAAAATTATAACTACGGGTTATAATAACGATTGGTTGTTAAAGAAATCGGGATCGGGTATGGACATACTCTCTGTCGATACCGAAAACCACTTTAACAACTGTGTACGCGGTGGAGTTTCCAAAATGAAGTAGGATGGTGGCGATATTCTTGAGGTATATTATGTGGACGCGACTCCCGTGAGTTGGCTTAAGGTGGCTAAAACATGAGCAATCTCGGGCCAAAAGGGGTAGCTCCTCTAGTCGGACACATTCCTTCGATGTTATACTCTTACTTGTGATTGATTAGATGGCCATCCTCCGATTTTGATTTAGGAGTGTGTTCCGAGGTGGGCGTATGTGACTGCTGCGTTATCACCAGCCCGTATGCGTAATTGGTATATCTACTCTGGCATTGCCTTGTGTGCCGTGTCACCTACCATGCCGAGCCTTTACTACGAGTTTGTTTTTCTCCCGTAGCCCATGGAGTATTTAGGGTAGTCTCCCGATCTGGAGATACGCTGATACTGGATGGACTACTGGGACTATTATGTGTGAAGGGTGATATGGGTAGCCCGGAATGCTATTTAAAAGTAAGTTTATTTTACTGTAGACATTATTATACTAGCGCAATATTACTACATAGTAAATAGTTTAACGGATCCTTAGAGGATGGACGGTCCCAGGCATCCTTTAAGTTACTTGTACCTTATTACGGTTCACTTGAGTTGGTTTAAATTATATAAGTATATATTGTCCCGACCCGAGTGTTTTGTGTTCTACTTTACACTCGGGTCAGCCTGAGTATTCACAGCTTTTGGTTCTCTTTCTGGAGCTGGTCTTTGCTGGAGATTCTGCCTATCTATTTATATATCTATTTCTGTTTCAGCTGTTCTAGTTTATCTCATGTATTAGTGAACTTCTTTGTATTTGGGATTTCTATTATGTGTTTCAGACTGATATTATGTATTTGTTTTGAGACTCTGTTATAGTAGCTTCATGAACTACTATGGTATTTTATATTCCGCTACGAGTTATTCTGATTGTTTTGTGTCCGTGACTCTGTGTATTTGATTTCATTTGCTTCAAATTTATTTACAATCTGTTATTTTGCATCATTCAAGTCCGGCATGTGTGGATTATTGTCGATTTGAATGGTACGAAATGGCGGGTCATTACATTTGGTATCAGAGCTTTGGTTTTTGGCAAACCATTGCCTGAGGAGCAAAAAAACTCATTAGAGATAGGGTAGAAATATCGTAGAATGAGTGAAATCAATCTCAGAATCGCTTTCTTTGTAAGAGATGTATTTTCAAAGTATAAAATGATTTTTTCAAAATGTTTTCAAAAGATTTTCAAAGATTATTTTGATATATATATATATATATACAATTTTCTTGTTTTAAAGGATTTTCAAATGTTTTCTTGCTTCCTTTCTTTGGTATCTACCTTGTTAGATTTTTTCTTTCTTTAGGATATTCATCCAAGTGAATATATCTTATCTTATCTTTGTCATTTCTATATCTTGTCCTAAATTCATTCTTGATTTTTTCCGGATGAATCGAGGAAATGCCAAAGGTAGGGGTCGTGGTATTGCCCCAGCTCCTCGGCCAGTTGCTCATGTTAGATTCACTGTTCTCTGTAAGGCATTCAGTCAACTTGGTGGAACCCCATTCACCGGTTCGGAGAGCATCATTGAGGCTCAGCAATGGTTGCGGAGTCTTGAGAGGATATTTACTAGTCTTGAGATTACTGATGACTAGAAGCGTCAGTTAGCAGCTTGGCAGTTGCATGAGTCTGCTCTAGATTGGTGGGAGTCTGTCACGGCTAACACCGTCGAAGCTGATATTACTTAGGAGCAGTTTAGGTATCTTCTCGTGTTTCTTTGAATTCTGTTTTTCTATCTTTTTGTGCTTTTCTAAGTTTATCTATCATCTTTCCAGAGAGGCTTTTGTGGCAAAATGGATGCCCGAAGCCAAGAAATCTCAGCTTTATCGTGAATTTATGGATCTCAAGCAGGGTACCATGCCTTTTGCTGAGTATGAGAGGAAGTTCAACGAACTTTCTAAGTTCGGTCCTAGCCTGACTAACACTCCTCTCAGGAAGAATGAGAAGTTCATATCTGGTGCTCGTACCGAGTATCATGGTCGTCTCATTTCTCATGTCCATGGCACTTTTACCCAGCTTATGGATATGCCTATCCATTATGAGAACCCTACTTTTAAGGGTCCTGCTCCTGCTCCTGCTCCCGCTCCTAATGGTACTCCTTCATCTCAGTCTTCCTCTGCCAATTCTAGGAAGAGAAAGATTAATTTCCAGCAGCAGAAGCAGAATTGGCTCAAGAATTCGGGTTTGGGATCTTCTACATCTCTTCCTTCTTATAGGCAACCTGTTGACCTTTCTGCCATCACTTGCTTCAAATGTTATCGGAAGGGACACTATGCCAATAGCGTCCTACCTTAGCTGGTGCAGCTGTTCCTCCTCCTGCTGATATTAAGCCTTCTGGTATATTTGCTATTTAATCTGCATCTTCTCCAGTCCCTCCATCTGCTCCTACTCCTAGTGATGACCAAGGTACTCTTCAGTGCAACCTTTCTTTATTTCTGTATTATATTTGTGTTTTATTTGATACTAGATTTTTCCATAGTCTTATTTCTGTTGATTGGTGTGATAAGTTTGAGTATCTCCTTTCTCTTAAGTTTGCTTCTGTTCTTTTATGTGTTTCAAATCCAATTGAGGCTCTCTAAACCTTAATAGGATTTGTAAGCATGTATAACTTTCTATTCTGATCATTGCTTTAGTGGTGATCTTCATTTGACTCCTGTAGTCAGATTCTATCCCGATATAATGGTAAAGTCACTACTTTACCTCCTAAGCGGGAAATTTCTTTTCGTACAGATCTTATTCCTGAAGCTCTGGGAATGGGCTCTATAAATGGTTAGTCATGCCTTTTGGTTTGACTAATGCTCTTGCTTTCTTTGTTGATTTGATGAATCTTGTTTTTGGGCTATGCTAAATAAATTTTCTAAATGCCATTGCTGGAAAGATGAAGTCCGATTCCTTGGACATATTGTTTCTAGTAATGGAATTTCTGTTGATCCAGTCATGATCGCTGCGATCAATGGAAATCTTTCTTTCTTTTTCATTTTCTTTTCCTTGTCATTCAATTATTCTATTTTTTCTGTGTTTCCCGTACTTCATTCCTTTTCGGGGACGAAAAGTTTTGAGTGAGAGAGAGTGTAACAACCCTGTATTTTGTGATTATTTTATTGTATATTTTATTTCTTTTAAATTGAGTCTCCTGATTTAAAAGCTTTATTTTATTTATTAAAAGATTAAATTTTGTTATTTAAATATAAATTTTGATTTTTATGTGAATTGTATTTCCAAACTTGAATAAAATTGAATATTTTTCTAGAAATTGAATTTTTGGTCAATATGGCCAAACTTTGACTTTTTAAATTTTAAATTTAAATATTTGAATTTTATCTTTTATTATGAAAATAGATTAAATTTTAGAATGCTGCATTTCGTTTCGTTGAAATCGGAGTTATATTGTGAAAGTTATGTTTTTTCCAATATTGGGTGTATTTAACAATATTGTTTATTTTAAATTATATAAACTATATTTTTATTTGTCATATCTTATTTAGATTTGTATTATATGTTATGTTACATATATTTTTGTCTTTTAAATATTTTTAAAGTGATGTTTGAATTTTTCCAAAGCTTGTTGAATTTATTTTCAAATTTTAAAGACAAGTTTCCTTTTTTCTGCTATTTTCTTCATTTAAATTATATTTAATTAAAATTTATTTATTTATTTTTGTGAGTGCATTTTTATTTTGTGCTCTTATCTTTATTTATAAATATTTTTCAAGCACATAAAAATTTTCCAAGGTTTGTTCCATTTATTTTCAAATTTTCAAGACTAGTTTACATTTTCTTTGTTATTTTCTTAATTTAATTACATATAATTAATATTTATTTTTGTTTACTTACTAAATTTTCATATTTTTATCTGAATGTATATATATTTTTCAGTTATATAAAATTTAAAAAGAAATATTGGATATATGAAGAGTTTGAAGCCTTTTGTATGCTTAGTCCCTTTGGATTCCACCTTTTCAATTTTCAACCAACATTTGCTTTCAATTTTTGGCCGTTCCTTATACTATCTTCAGCCGACTTCTTTTCTTCATTTTCACGCATATCATAAACCTTCTCAACTCATAAAATTCATGGCCATTTCTGAAGCAACGGAGTTTGGTAAATTTTATTTCGTTTTCCATTGTTTTCGTTCTTGTTTTCCTATTTCTTTGCTCATGCCTTCAACTATATAGGCTCGGCCTTAGCTCCTCCTCCACCATGGCTGCCTCCACCACCACCTGAACCACCCACCACCTCCTCCAACCCTCTGCCAAAGCCCATGGTCGTGCACCCATGTGACCAAATCCAATAAAATTTGCACAAACTCCACTTGAATTGCCTAGCCGAGCCACCTATGTCTTCCATCACCTTCAACCTTCCTTTGGCCGCCACCTACTCCACCTCCACCACCCATAGATGACCTGAAACCCACTTCCATGTCATCCTCGACTCCACTACTGATGTGGCCATACCTGGCCTTGTTTTGGTCGAGTCCAATAGTGCATTGAATCATGGTTGTTTTGCCTTATAGCTTGTGTAGTTCATGCACTAAACTTTGCACCATCTTTTCCTATGCTAGGCCGACCTCTTATGAACCGAAAACAGATCCTATTCCTTGCTTTAGTCGTGCATTTCCAACCTAGGGCTGAGGCATATGTTGTAGAAGGCAAGTGCATGTGGTTTGGAGATGATTTATGCATTTATTCCTAACCTTGTTTAATCGTATTTTGGGTTGAATCTTATGTTGTTTGTTATGTGGTTTTGTTTGAATTATATTCAAGGAAATTAATCTTTGGCTCTCCCACTCGAATCTTTGTCGTGCTATCGTGTTTTTGTGGATCTTAATTGTGCATTCGTCTCTAGCTTATACCAGTGAGTTATTCTCATCAGACAGTTTTGTACTTATACGACTTGTGAACTAATTTCATTTGAATCTGTAAAATGCATCACCATATTATATCTGCTATATTATGATCATATGATGTTCACCCATGCTTAAACACCTGTTATATCATATATTACTGTAATTTTATGTTGTTCTGTTATTTATATCAGTTTATCACACTGCAAGTTCCCTTTAGATTAGAATCACTATGGGTTGAAATAATACATACCCGAACAGACTTTTGAATAGGGAAAATCGTTATGGGCTGAAATGATAGGCCTGAATGATTTTCAATTATTTCATTTGTTTGGGACTGCGAGTTTGAAATGATAAAACTCGGATTTTCTTTGTAAAATACGGGTTGAAATGATATATTACCCGTATCACTTTACTTAGGCTAGAAAATTTTATACAGACCCGAAGTTAAATTATATTTCTCTAAAATTTTTGAAAATATGTTTGAAATGTAAATATTATAATATTCTGATTTAAAACTTAATTAAAAATGATTTTTGTAGAGTATTATTGATTTTCTAAGAATTTATAAGTGAAATAAATTAATGGTAAAGTTAGAAAATTTGAAAGGTAAGTTATTTTGGAAATTATAATTTGGTGATAAATGGAATTTAAATTAAATATGAAAATAAGATAAATTTTTGATATTTGGAATTAAAATGAATTTAAAATGATTTTTGAATAAAGTTAAAATGTTAAATGAATGAATATTTAAGTTGAAATTTGGAAATATAACTTAAATTGGAAATTTGTGAATTTTGTTTAAAAGTGAAATTTTAAGTTAAGTAAATAAGATGAGAATGAGTTATATTTGAAAATGTAAACTTAAGTGTTAAGTTAAAATTTAATTATAAAGAATTGAAATCGAATGTGTGAATTTACTATGTGAATTATCATCAAATATTGATTTTTTTCTTGAATGGAAATTTAACCTTATAAAATCATGAAAATAAGGATATTTAAATGATTATTTTAAAAGTGAAATTATATGATTTTATAAGTTTAAAATGATTAAAAAAAAAGATTAATTGTTTGTGAAATTATATTGAATATTGGAAATGTAATTAACAGTATTTTGAAATGCTACTATTTCTAACGTAAATGATATTACAGCGCTTTGTAAGTGCTGTGGTTGATACAAATGAACTATGTATAGATTATAACTAAGTGGTATTACAGCACTTGGTAAGTGCTGCGATAGCAGAAAGATAATTAAAATCTGAAACTAAATAAAGGGCTACAGTAGCACTTAGTAAGTGTTGCGGTTGGCTGAAATGAATGTTTGAGGTTTTGATTTAAATAAATGAGCTCAGAATTTGTCTAAAATTTTGGGAACTGAATATTTGTTTGTAAATATAACGACTTCACTTTTAAATAGTTTAAATGAATTGTTTGATTTAAATATAAACTATTTAAAAGGTGATTTGAAATGATAATAAATGAATGATATCTTTAAATTAAAAGGATAATAAATGAATGAATCTTTGAATTAAAAAGGATATTTAAATGTGTATATTTGGATTTGAATTCAAATAATGATTTGAAATGAATTTTGAAAGATATGATATTTTGATATATTGAAATGGTTTGGAAATGATTAGATCATTATTTTGATAAAGGTTTGAATTTGAAATGTAAATTTATTTTGAAGTATAAACTATGATTTTTAAAATTATAACTACGGGTTATAATAACGATTGGTTGTTAAAGAGACTGGGATCAGATACGGACATACGCTCTATCGATACCGAAAACCACTTTAACAACTGTGTACTTGGTGGAGTTTCCAGAATGAAGTAGGATGGTGGCGACGTTCTTGAGGTATATTACGTGGACCTGACTCTCGTGGGTTGGCTTAAGGTGGCATAAACAGGAGCGATCTCGGGCGAAAAGGGGTAGCTCCTCTGGTCGGACACATTCCTTCGATACTATACTCTTACTTGTGATTGATTAGATGGCCATCCTCTGATTTTGATTTGGGAGTGTGTTCTGAGGTGGGCGTATGTGGCTGCTGCGTTACCACCAGCCCGTGTGCGTAATTGGTATATCTACCCTGGCATTGCCTTGTGTGCCATGTCACCTACCATACCGAGCCTTTACTACGAGTTTTTTTTTCTTCCGTAGCCCATGGAGTATTTAGGGTAGTCTTCCGATCTGGAGATACGCTGATACTGGATGGAATATGGGACTATTATGTGTGAAGGGTGATATGGGTTGCCCGGAACGCTATTTAAAAGTAAGTTTATTTTACTGTGGACATTATTATAATAGCGCGATATTACTACATAGTAAATAGTTTAACGGATCCTTCGAGGATGGGTGGTCCCAGGCATCCTTTAAGTTACTTGTACTTTATTAGAGTTCACTTGAGTTGGTTTACATTATATAAGTATATATTGTCCTGACTCGTGTGTTTTGTGCTCTATTTTACGCTCGGGTCAGCCTGAGTATTCACAGCTTTGGATTCTCTTTCTGGGGTTGGTCTTTGCTGGAGATTCTGCCTATCTATGTATATATCTATTTCTGTTTCAGCTGTTCTAGTTTATCTCATGTATTAGTGAACTTTTTTGTATTTGGGATTTCTATTATGTGTTTTAGACTGATATTATGTATTTGTTTTGAGACTCTATTATAGTAGCTTCATGAACTACTATGGTATTTTATATTCGGCTGCGAGTTATTCTGATTGTTCTGTGTATGTGATTCCATGTATTTGATTTCATTTGCTCCAAATTTATTTACAATCTGTTATTTTGCATCATTCAAGTCCGACATGTGTGGATTATTGTCGATTTGAATGGTACGAAATTGCGGGTCGTTACACATTTATGCACTGCACATCCAAAAGATGTGGTGTCATTACCAAGCCTCTTCTTGGGAGCGGGGGAGTTATTAAATGATTTCTTGAATTGGTTCCATACAGCTGTGAAGGAAGGAGCAAATCCCAACGATGACATAGTGTTGATGGCGCTTATAAGAGGCATTCATCCCAAGACAGATTTTGGGGAATGCTTGGAAAGGAAACCCCCACTGATGATGGATGCTTTCTATAGATAAGCTAATCAGTACTTACGCTTGGATGAAGAATGCAATCATCCCTGGGGGAATGGTAATGGAAATTCAGATGAAATGATATAATGCAATGTTGATGTAAAGAAATCTTAACGAAGTTCTGGAAACATGGATGTGAATATTGGCAACAAGAATGATGGTAAAAAAAAGAACGACAATGGGGCCAAAAAGCAAAAGCCTAGTAGTAGGAATCGCCCCAGGATTAGTAAGTATGATAATTATACTGAGCTGAATAATTCAATCAAGAATATCTATTTAACAAGCCGAGGTATTGAGTAATACATAAAGCCAGCTTCGGGGGAGTCTACTGATAGGAAGATGGTGCCAACCAAGCTTCCACGGTCCATGATTGAACCCTTAAAGTTCAATCACTCTCGATGTTCGAAGATCAATGCCAGCTAACTTTTGCCCTTGATACTGGGGCATGAGTATAAACTCGAAACGGATGTGATAGGATAATCCATTTGCTAACTCTTGCCATTGGTAAGGAGGGAGGAGCATAAATCGAAAGGAATGTGATATGACTGTTCATCCATTAACTCTTGTCCTTGGATTGAGGGAGGAGTATAAACCTGAGAAAGGAAGTGATTCGACCATTCGTCCCTCAACTCTCGTCCTTAGATTGAGGACATGAGTACAAACCTAAGTGGACATAATTTGACTATCCGTCTATTAGCTCTTTCCTTTGTAATGTGGCATGAGTATAAACCTATAAAGGACATGATTTGACCATCTATCATCTGACTCATTCCCTTGATTTAATGGTAGGAGTATAATTCAAAACGGATGTCATACGACCATCCAATCACTAATACTTTGCCCGGAGTAGGCAAGACAAAAGATCAATGCCTGGTGTAAGGTGGGATCTTGACCAAAAACTTTATTCTATGCCCAGAGTTAGGCGTGATTAAAAATAAACAACCAGGATGAAGATGCAAAAACTATGATCTTAAGTGGTTAGCTCAGTCCAATACCCAAAGCTTAGCACGATCGGATGTCATTATTCTGAAAAAAGATACTTAAAACTGTTATACTAAATGGTCTACCCTAATCGATGCCCCAAGCTTGACACTTTAATGATTACCTTGCATTCATAAGAACGATAAAAGGTCGGCAAATCATGGAACGGACTAATGACTTAGTCCGATAATAACCATGAAAACGGATGGATCGCGAATACATATAATGAAAAGCGCATTTCTGAAGTACTTGGGCATATATACATAAAAATTTGGCAAAACAGAAGTCTTTATTATTCATAGTCATAATAAGACTTAGAAGAAAAGGTACAGGTTTTGTTTTCGTCGAAGTTGGAAAGCAAAAGTGGAGGCCGAGTCTGCACAAATACCGACCGAGAAAACAAAAGCAAACAATAAAAAGTGACTAATTGTACTATCAAAATAAAACAAATCGGCGATCACTTTTTATGCTTCTGCTTCTTGTATTTTTTTCTTCACCTCCTTAGAAAAAGGTGTAACTTGATTAGGTTTCTCTGCATCTTCCTAAACCCATAGATGGAGTGCTTTGCAATGATCCGATAGGCACACTCAAGGTGCTCCCAGGCGGAGGAGAGTGACAAGAGCAAAGATAGTCTAACAGGGTAGAGCTATGGATAGAGGAGGAGGAAATGTCTCTATCTTCTCTATCTTAATCTCTTTGGCTAAGACAAGCTTATGCTCAGGTGTACTCATGATGGGATCCCGCAAAGTCTCAGAGGACCCAGTCACAACAATGTCATAGTTAGTTTGAGCTCCGTGAACCTTACCAGTACCTTCGTCCTTCAAAGCATCTAACATTTACGCACCAGGCCTAGGATTCTCAACACTTGGGATACACAACACTGTCGTTGAAGTAGTTGTGGTCACTGATTTCATTGTAGGCGCTTGTTATATAGACCGGAGACCATTGTCGGGAAGTTGAACGACCTAAGGCTGAATTGAAATTTAAGAGATATAAAAAGAGATATCAGCGACGTCAATCAGCGACATATGGACTTGTTAGTTTGTTGAAGTAAGGATCTTAAGTCTAATTTAACACTAGAGGATGTGAATAGTTTTGTTAAGTTTTATGAATCTTTCTGAGTTATTTTAAGATTATAATTTAAGTAATGCAAATTGACAATCATAGATGCAAATAAAGATAGATATAAGTGTAGTAAAAGTAAAATGTAAAGAGTTCGAGAGATCACACCAAGTTTTTATACTGATTTGAAATTTCCATACATCAAGTCTCATACAATTTCTTGTATATATTTCTTTTCAAATATCAAAGTGTATACAATCTTAATTTTAAGGCAATAAGACACACCCTATAAATTTCCTAAGCTCTCGGTACACTCACTGGATCCGAATAGGAAACCAACATACCCATTTGGATTCAAATGAGACACCAAGCACATCCACTTAATTCAAATGGGACACAAGCACACCTACTTGGATTTCAAGGACATCAAGCACACCCAAGAGTACTTGAGTAATGATTCGATAGAGTTTACAAAATCAATTTCTTGATCTTGAATACTAATAGTCCTATAACCTCTTGAATAGCTCTTTAATCATGATTTGAGTAAGAGAGATAAGAGGTATACAATAGAGAATCCAATCAATAGAGTTTAAATTTGATTCTGATTGAATTTGAGAAGATCTTAAGTAGAATTTCTTTAGAAATCAAGAGAGTAAAAGAGGAGAGAAAATTTAAGAAAGAAGTTATTTAGAATTAGTCCAGAGAACCCCTATTTATTGAGAAACTACACATCCATTCGTGAAATATGGCGAAAAGACACTTCCATTCAAAATTTGAATTTTGAATATCTCGACCTATATATCGACATACATAAGGATGATATGTCGACATATCCTTTTGTATTTTGGAAAATTACTTTATAAAAATTGTTTTTAAAATATTAAGCTTTGTATAATATTTTGATACTTTATAAAATCATTTAAGCATGATTTATACACATTCTAATCATAATAAAACTTAAGAAAACTTTATAAAATTATTTTGAAATATTTTAATATCTAAAGGGTTTAAGTATAAATTTCTTTTGAAAATAATAATAATATATAAAGTATAAGTGAATATATATTTCATTGTATTAATAAATGTCAATTATACTTTTAAATACCATAAAATTTAGAAAACATTAAACCAAAATCGATATCTAAATATAATAAATTAAAATTATATATTAAAATATAAAATACTTATAAACTTAATATAATAATTTTGTAAATAATTATTTAAAAGGTTAGAATCACTTGAAAGCTATTTCGAAAAGATGTTTAAAAAATAATTTTGAAAATAGGGATCCTTAAAAATCATTTTTCTTGAAAACCAAGATATTTGAAAATCATTAAAATGGGAGAATAGATTTTAAAAACCTTTTTGAAAAAAATGAAGAGAGATCAAAGAAGTGCTACCAGGATTTAACAAAATAATCTATGACTCCATAACTTATCTTGATATCTTGAATCTTCGAACCCATGAGTCTTCAATCTCTAGCTATTGAGTCTCTTATCTATAACAGCCCAATTTCTCGGCGCCCGAAAGTCAACATTGATACGTCCACTATATCAAATGCCACACAGTCGAATGCCCAAAAACCGAACCGTTAGGGTTTAAAGAAGAAAAAGACGTAGAAGAAGAAGAAACAGAAACAATAACAGAATCTCACATATCGCAGCGGAACAAATATAATAGATAAATAAATGTCTTTAAACAGAATTACTATATCAGTTATTACATTACATCACATTACATTATCAGGGTGTACAACAACAAACATCGGAAAGAAATATTACATATATAAGTGATACGCCTCGCCATCTAGCTCCAACTCCTGATTCCACGGCAACTTCTTCACTTTGCTTCCGAATAACTGCTAACCTGACTCTAGGCTGCCCGTGTGGAAAATTGTGGGCACCCAGAGTTTATAAAAGGGAACAATAAACTCCAGGTCAGTCATGGGACTGGTGTGAGATCTTAAAACAGTTATTTTCACAAAGAAAATAAAAAGAATTTCGCTATGCTTTTGGAAAATGAAACTACCATAAGGCCTCCCGCCACACACACAATGCAAACGCAGAATTGGAGGAGATTTCTCCTTATGATAGTCAAATATGCTTACTGCGAAAAAATTCTTTTGATATTATATTTATTAGTGCATAGTGTGAAAAACATTTTCGAACATATAATATTAATCTTAGCCAGCATACGTACCATTATAGTATGCCTACTATAGCTACCATATTAAATGGCAGGTTCTACAACTAAAACCATACAAGGAGCGTATTGGTGATTGGATTTCCAAAAAATGGTCAGGCTAAGGAACTTCCTGGGCCACATGGGTACGCCTCTGGAGGGACGCCCCGAGAACCTAACTGGATCTCTGCCAACACAAGGCCGGGTTACCTCTGCAAAAATTGATAACTACTAACACGAGTATGTCATCCCCCGGTTGTAAACAACCTTTATCCGAGGATCCTCAATACCAACAACCACAAAGTAATAAATTTGCAGCAACCACATTGGTCAAGTATCTGGGCTCCATACCATGATACTACCTCGATCCAGAAGGAAATGAACATACCCTAAGGGGCTCTACCCCATAAAACCTTGCTCCATTCTTCCTGTTTCGATCATTCCGGGGTGTGAGGTTCGACGAAGTCTCGTCCACAAAGCTGCGCTTTTCACAAAAGCCATGCTTCGATCAACAAATGATCAGCAGCACTTCGTATGCCACATTACCAAATTGGGAATATATCATCAGTAACCATCAACTACATAACCTCTGAGCTCGTACATCTCAGAGAAGGGTGTTAAGCTAAGAGAATAAATTCTCTGCCACCAACAGGAATGTATTTGATAGAAACCAGCTTTACATCTCAAATTGTAACGTCAGACACACATCCATACAAGTCCGTTCCGGGATCGAACGGAACCGAAGGCACTTCGAAAGAAGCCCTTGCAATCCGGATATTCAATAATCACGTCCGGAATCCCCATCACAAAGGGTGATAAAATCTCTATACCGGAGCAACCCGGTACAGAGACATTCGACAGGTAATCCTTTCGCTTCCGAAAATACCCGGTCTTCAACATCATATTCAAATGCAATCCCATTTCGTCGTATTGCTATTCGAAATGGGTCTTATGACACAAGGTCCTTTCCCGCTAATCCGAATAACGAGCGCTAATTTTAAAAATATGTGTTACATTCAGATTCAAACAAATCACAACAAATTCCACTTTGATCTTTTAACAAAAGATCCATCATAATCACAAAGGTTCGATGTGGGTTGCGAATATCCATTTGGAATTCGACTCCCAGTCGCATCGAAATTCAAATGCCATTTAAAAAGGCCAATATTGATAGTCGTTTATTTAACTATCAATCATCATTCACAACAATTACTAGATTTCAAATAATTTTCCAAATTATTTAATTTCAACATATCTTCGCAAGATATAATTTCACACTTCATCCATTTGAAAAACAATTTCAAATCAATTTTTTTCCCTATGCGGAAATCATTTCCAAATATGTATTCATTTCCCCTGAAAATCTGCCGATTTCAATTATTTTAAAATAATATAAAATACTTATTCAAAATATACTTGGAAACATTTAAAATAAATTATTTTAGAATATTTGCTTAAATATTGGTTACAAAAAATATTATACTAATATCTCATATAAAAATTCAGGTCCAAAACTAATTTTAAAATAAAAATTCGTAAATAGAGTATAAATATTTAAATAACAATTTTCTAACTCAAATTTCAATTTAAATCTTTAAATTAATCCCTTATATAATTAATTAAATAAATTTTTACTTTAAACAATTTCCAAACTAATTTCTCCAACAATATTATTTTAAAACCAAATCTAAAACCTTTAAATTTTATTCAAAAGCTATTTTTAAAAATATACTCGGCTTTCCAGGGAAGAATTATTTTTCCATTATAAAATGGTCCATTCCAATAAATTAATTAATAAACCCTTCTCGGTTTGTTTTAAATTTACATCCTAAATCTGCAAATTCCTTTCCACACTTTTAAAAATAAACCAATATTTATCTTTAAAACCATTTCTCTTTCTTTTTTAAATTCCCATTGTGAATTTACATTTCCAAATATCAACTGATATACGAATTTTAAATCGATTTCCAAATATCACCTTCAAACCAAATCAAATCCCAAATTGATTTCCAGTTTATTTCAAACACAAAATCAAATTCCAATTTGATTTCCCAAATTAATTTTCCAATATCAAATCAATTTCAATTTGATTTCCAAGTTATTTCCACAACACCTAACCAAATATCTAAATTGATTCCTAAGATTTATTCTAACTCCAAATTAATTCCCGAATCGATTTCTAAAATTAATTTCAACTCTAAATTAAATTCCAAATTTAATTTCTAAATTTATTTCCTTTTGAAATATATTTACTTATCTCTTTCAATTATTTAAAATACGTATCTTGGATAATTTCTTCAACTATTAAACAAGATTACTCGAAATTCCTTTATTAAAATATTTTTCCATATTTTTGGAATTTATTCAATAAGTCTTCAAAGATAAAACTTTATCTATTTAAATTTCTTTTTTTTTAAAATTCACCCGATTCCATTGAGTGAATTTATTATAAATTTTCTACCCAAATTTCAAAATCATATTTTTTATTTATTTCTAGTATCCTACGATACCAAAAATATATTCGGCTATATTACAGCCTTCAACGGTTTCAATCACAAATAGTCACACGAATTAAAAATAATCAACACACAACATACGAAACAAATTAAATATTTGAGGAATCCAGTTGGATCCCTCCAACCTGTTTCCCTGCATCCACAGACCTTAGCACAACAATTAAATACCAATTCCACTTCAAGGTGGAATATCGCGGTATATGAGATTTATAAAATACTTTCTGCTATTATGTGGCGCAATAGGGTCTCATCCGCTATATAATGTGGGAAATCAACAACTCCAAATACATATATAATACCAATTCCACTTTGAGGTGGAATATCGCGGTATATAGGTTTAACATAATAACCTCTGCTATTATGCGGCGCATATGGTCTAAACTAATATAACTAATAATAAATTAATTATTCAAGCACACAATCAATCAATTTAAATCTAACTAGTCAAAATTTAAATCAGAAAAATATTTGATTGAGTGAGAAGATCTCACCTTAGCCCTTTTATTTTGCAACCATTTCCATTCTGGTTTGATTTCTCTATTCTAGACCTTGTATAAACATTTATACAATTTTTTATCAATATTTGAAACAAATCGAACTATTCAATTTGTCATTTTATAAATTAATTCCTAATGATTCGATTTTATAAAAATACTTTCTTTTGAAACAAAATACTTTCTTTTGAAACCGTATGTACACACTTATAAAAATAAACTATATTGATTTTGATTTTATACAACTACATAAACATTTAAAATTCCTATTTAGTTTCCAGAATCTTACACATACACATAAATTTCTGTTTGAACAAATTACCTTTTACAATTTATTTAAACATTATGAACTTGTAAAATGACTAATAAATTTCGAAAATATTCACTTATAAATTTTTTCTTCACTATCTGTACATATTCAAAAATATGTATATATTATCAAATTTAAATTGAAACAAATTCGTATATACCTCGCAAAAAGTTCGAACCCGAGCTATCGATAAACCATAGCTTGTGCTCCAGGCGAGCCGCCGCCCTCAGTGTCGTCACCGCCTTTCGTGACCTATCAATCAACGTCGCGTGTGCTCGAGAATGCCGACCAGATCTACTCGCGGCTTCTACGCCATTCGTCGATGTTGGCCTTCGAAATTTGCAACCACCAAGACCAAGATTTCGACTTCGTCGCTGCCTCCCTGCTTGCCCCCCTCTTCGACATCACTTGCTCGACTCCCACGGCGCCGCGCTCGAGTTTGATGAGGATGATTTGTGACGAATGAATTCAATTTCGATTTTCATGTGAAATTCGATTCAATTTAAAAAGAAAGGGAGGTATGCTGTTAATTGAGGAGGATGAACGTGGATTTGGTATTTCAATCTCCTGCCATTCTTGATTTCGTTTTCGTTCTTCCCTCTTTTCATTTATTTATTTTCTTTTGTTTTGAAGAGTTCGGACGGTTGATTTCTAATTAGAGGAGACGCGTGTTTTATTTTTCTTATTTTCCAACGCGTGTAAAAATTCTGCCACGTGAATGAAGAAAGAAGAAACGTATGAGATTGCCTCGTGAAAACATTATTTATATTAAATCTAAATTATTCAAATTTAAATTCAAATCGTCGCAAAAATGCAACTTACAATTTCGAACTGCGATCGAGACGTGCCGTTAGGCATTTATAATGTTATACGCCTATTCCGAACGCAATGGAAAAGGTTTCGGGTCCAAATTCGATCGTATGGAGAAGATAGCTCTTTGGACTCAGCTATTTACTTAAATTTTCGATTAAATTTCAGCGCGTTTGCTTACCGCATAGTCAAACGATCACACCGAATGCTACGAAAATTGAAATCCGATAATAACTAACTATTACGGATCCAATGGAACTGGTTTCGTCGAATTCCGAGACTGTGCCCCGGAAGACTATTTTTAAATATCAATTTAAACGATATATTTTCAAAACCGATTAAATCGCTTTCAAATTCAATTCTGAAGCTTCCATTATCTTCTGTATTATCAATATAGATTTTCAAAGCCTTTGAATTATTTTAAATCGGCTTATAACTGAAGATTCCAGTTTTTACCCAATCTCAATAAATTAAATTTAACCATTAAATTTCCAAATTCATAGTTAAAATTGAAACCCAAGCTTAAATTAACGATTCAGATATTTGAAATCAATTAAATATTTCAATTTCAAACGTTGAAAATTCTGGGTCGTCTCATTATCGGCCTCTATGATCAATGACTCTACAATCTATCAGCCTATTCATCACCCTTTTGAGTCTACTGTTATGTTGTATAGTCTTCTTAATCAACACTTGTCGAATATCCTGCATGATATACTATATATAACTTGTTACAACATTATTATATATATTTTATATTGTCTCATATGGTTATTGTCATCAAAATCCATACTTAAGGTACTAACAATCTCACCTTTTTGATGATGACAACCATGTATACAAAATATGATATAACCCCCCTAGGTAACAAAACTCTTTCTTAATTTGTGCTTGGATATTTTATATATTTGTTCCCCTTTGTCATCAACAAAAAATATTTAACCAAAAACTTCCCCTATCTTGAGTTCTATATGATATATTGTGAGATATTTATATATTGAGAAGTAGGAAGTGATAATAAAAAAAATTATTAATCAATCTAGTCAAATATATACTATCCAACCAATCCAAAGTCAATAGAATTCAACTCAATCATAAGTCAAACAAATCAATCCAAACCAATTCTAATTCTTAATAAGTTCATACAAATTAATCCTTACTTCTTATCTTAAATCAAATTTTATATATTATTCAAAAACTAACCAATCAACCTAAACTTCCTAGGAACTTCTACCCAACCACCAGAACCAAAAATTGGATCTGCTTTGATGGCATCCCAATCTTCATTATCTTTGTTGATGGCACTATCCAGATTGTTGGTTGGTTCGTCTTTGATAAGGGAAGAAATCATCCGTCGAATAGCATCAAAATGCTTTTTTTGTTCTTTTTTCATCTGCATTTGACTAATTCTAAGTGTTTTTTATTTCTAAGGATAAAAGTAAGGATATTCTTGAATGATTGAAGGGTTTGTTTCAGATTCTCACACATTTTTTGGTATGGAGAATTAATTTTTTAAAAGTTAGGATAATTATGATAAAGGAGAAAAATGAGAGTCACTACTACAAAACAGGCCATTTGCACCGGTTGTTCACCCCCTTGTTGCTATTGTTCTACAACCGATGCACATACAACCGATGCAACAGGCTTAACAGTTTTGCATCAGTTCTAAAACCGATGCAGAACGGTCCTTTTTGCATCGGTTGTTACTAATAACTGATGCAAAATACGATTACAACAAAGGAACATGTTGCATCGATTGTAATGAAAACCGATGCAACAAAGGAACTTGTTGCATAGGTTGTTGTTGGAAACCAATGCAAACTAATCCCTCTACTATTGATTATAACAAATAATTATTGCATGTAATATTACAATCTTTCAAAATTAAATATGATGGAAAATACAAACTGAATAACATAATACCAAATAAACATATATCAATTAAAGTGTTAATAATCTATACAAAATAATGGTTCATACATTCATTTTTGCATCACCCAATCCCCTCTGACTGCATTCACCACATTCCCATCTTCATTCACAATAGCAGACTCGACCATATACAAAAACAGTCTGCATACATCTTCATCACTTCATCTACACATCTCCACTGACAGCAAACCACCCACCACGGCCATTCAACATTTCGTTACATTCTCCTTCTGTAACCTTGCCATTTCTCTAACGACAACTGCTGCAACAAAATACATCTGCATAACTGCCTGCACCAACCTCTCACAGCAACTACCCAGTGGAACAAAACTGCTGCTCATCCATCAAACCCCATACCACCACTGCCTATTCCCCTCCACCAACCACTCACTGTTGCATCTTCTTCAAACATACCCAGTCAAAACACTGTCGAAACTGCCTCTTCTTCAAACTCCTTCAGTCAAACACTTGCCAAAACAATCCACCCAAACACAGTGAAACATCCCAACCACCTCTCAACATCACCTCTGCCTGTCAACTACAGCAGCCACAGCCACAGTTCACCACAACATTTCATTACATTCTCCTCCTTGACCAGCATTGTCATTCATACAATCAGTTTCAAAGCACCACCCATAACCACACATCATCTTCAATCACCCACTTCCTTCACCTGATAGCCAAAGTACAACCAGACTGCCATCTCTCTCCTCCCCTTTCTTTCAACTTCACTTCCATCCAGCTGCAACTGTGCCATCATCCTCGCACTACAACTG
Source organism: Allium cepa (assembly GCA_030765085.1). Classification (NCBI taxonomy): domain Eukaryota; kingdom Viridiplantae; phylum Streptophyta; class Magnoliopsida; order Asparagales; family Amaryllidaceae; genus Allium; species Allium cepa. Next base: position 589,471,459 of record CM060944.1, read on the forward strand.
CTCCACTACATTCACCAAAACATATACAGGCTTGTCCAACATCCATTGCCTCACCTTCACACAGTCTTCTTTCTGTCAATAAACATTCCTGTATACCATTTCAAGGCATCACCACAATCATCATATCATAGTGCCTTTATCCACTGACCACACTTGCTAATTGCCTGTGCCCAGTGCATTCACCACCGACATCCAACCTTTCAACTACATACTGCCCTTCACATACAATCAGCATTACATACCTGTTCCAATCAACATCAGCAAACAACACTTGCTGCCACACTTCAACTCATCATAGACAAAATTGCCTCCATCTGCTGAACTCTGATCAACATAACACCACCACATCAATCAAATTAGTTGTACTCTTAGGATAGAATAAGCTCACCACATCATAAAATTCCTCTGTACCCTTAGGATAGAATGAAACGTTTAGATAGTAATTGGTAAGAAATTAGCTGTGCATAATCAGATAAAGATATCTTATAGGTTGGGTGCTGTAACTAAGTAGGAGATTAAGGAAGAACCCAGTTAGTAGAGAGAGGAAAATATTGAAACCAATAGCTCGGAAACCTGTAAATATTTAACCCTCTGTCAAAAGATCAGGCATATAAGTATAATGTGGAACTTCACCGATACATTCAAATAATTTTCCCCTCTTTACCCTCCTCATTTTCTTGAAAAGCCATAATATGAATTATCAAATAGAAAAGGAACCAGATAACGATAGCAAGAAAAATAAAATGATACCACATTTTTTGTTAGTTCCAATTTTGTCACCGGGCATATGATCCCAATGGTGGATATGGCTCATATAATTGCAGAACGTGGTGCACTTGTCACCTTTATCACAACTCCAATGAATGTAGAAAGAATCAAGTCCACTATTAACCGTGTCAATCAAACCGGCCTTCCAATTCGGTTCATTGAGCTTCCTTTCAACTGTAAAGAAGCAGGTGTACCTGAAGGCTATGAGATCTTTGAGCTAGTCCCTTCCGAGTACCATGCGCCATTCCTTAAAGGATTGCGTGTGCTTCAAAAATCACTGGAAGCTTATCTTGAAACCACAAACTCATTGAGACCTATCTGCATAATATCTGATGATTTCCAATATTGGACCATGAATATTGCAAAAAAACTCAGCATACCTCGACTGCTATTTAACGGATCCTCTTGCTTCTTTAATCTTTGCTCTCATAATATTAAAAGGCATAAAATTTACAAGGATGCGTGTGATGAATATCAACCAGTTGAAGTGCCTGCTGTTCCCTGCAAGATATGCATTACCAGAGCTACATCCCCAGATTTGTTTCAGATTCCTGGATTTAAGGATTTTGGCAAGGATGTGATTACGGCCGATGATGCTGCAGATGGCGTTGTAGTCAATAATTCAAAGGTATTCCCTGCTTTAGTTCAAAAACTGAAAATTCTAAGTAGAATAATATATTTATAAAGCTGGAGGATTAATGAATATTCATTGCATTTTTTGTGAGTAACTTATGGAATATATTGAATTTATTTGATTCGATAGCATTAACAAGTTCATAAATGGTTTCCATCTTTTTCTACATATCAACACAAAATCAATAGAACTCACAAAAATAGGAGATTTACTTGCATGACAGGAGTTTGGAAAGGAGAAGCAACTTGAATTGGAGCAATAGAATGAGTTTGAGCTTGGAGTCTTGGAATATTGTTATGATTTACTGTTGAAGAATTAACTACATCGATTACAAATTCTTCTTCTCTTTTGTCGTTTTCTTCTACTTCTTTGTTTTTCTCAAACTTCTCGTTAATATTTTGGATTTGTGGTCTTCCTGCTGCTGCTTCTTTTGTACTTTCCATTGGATGATAAACGAAGATGAAGAGGAGTAAAATGAATGGATGGTTGAAGAAAAACCAAAGAGAAGAGGTGTAAAGTTTTAAACGGATTTAAAATTAGATGACAATAACCGAGGAATCAACATCAAATCCAATCAACACTTTACATTACCAAGCTCACCGTTCTGGCCAACGGAACCCTTAAACAAAATGCCGATGCTGAAAAGAAAAAACCCAATCACAAGCCCTAAAACAGCGACAATCAACACGCCGACGTTGAATGACATCACGGAAAGCATCACCGTGTAAGATAGCAGCTGAACTATGATTTGGGATTTGGAAGCATGTGAATCTGGCGGTGAAGTATGAGGAGTTGCGTATGTGGATTAGCGGTTGGATTTGTAATTTATGCTTAAGGAAAGATGGGAAGCGGGAAACGAAAATAAGAGGGCGGCAAACAACCATTAGCATCGGCTACAAAAAAATTAATGCAAATAAAGGTAGTTGCACTGGTTGTAAATAAAACTGATACAACTAACATTATTTGCATCGGTGTATTTTCTTTGGTTGTTGACGATAACCGATGCAAATTGTATTTTTGTACTATCTACTGCTTTCCACATACCAAATGCATCGGTTGTTAAAACGTAATCGATGCAAATACTTCTATTTGCATCGGTTGTGGTAAACAACCGATGAAAATGAGGCGAAGCAACATGCGTATTTTGTAGTAGTGAGTATAAATGGTGCTTTTCAGGAGTGAATAGGTTTATATTGGGATGAAAAGTCATTTGGATAAGTTGATTAGATGGTAGTAATTTTATTTTGAATTTTACATTTTTCTGCAAATTGCCCGTTATATGTCGACATACATGGTGCATATATGTCAACAAATGTATCATATTTTGCAATACTTACTTATTTGCTATAATTTTGTTATAGCCTAAACTATTGAACTTTTATGACTTTTCAGAAACTAATAACAACGTATAATAGTAAGGAACAAGATTTCATTGATAATCAATGATTACTGCATGAAATTTAAAGATAAACAAAAAAAATCATGGAGTAAAACTAAAATAATCCATGCTAAAAGCTAGAAAATCATAGGAAATACAACTAGGAAGAGGTAGATGAAGATCAGGATTTTCCACTAATCTTGCAAATAATCTTTCCAAAATACTTGTCTACTTTGTTGGGAAGAGAAGTGAATGATTCATTAAGCTTCTATTGGCTATTAAGAAGCTTCTCTTGATTCCTGGGAATTTCTTTGGTGGATGGATGAGTTGGCTATTCGAAACTCTCCAAAGAAGTGTCTTCCTTATCGTCTTGTTCTTCTCCTCCTCCACTTCCATGTCTCATCCTTTTTCATCCTCGTCTTCTCTAATTTCATGCTCCTCCTCCAAACCAATCTTGCTTCCTTCCCTAATGGAGTTTCATAAGGCACAAAGATGGGTGAAATGTGCATGAGAGAGATGTTGGCCTTGTCGAAGATTTTTCGAGGATTAACTTCCTATCCTCTTTGGTAAACATCAAAAAATGTGAATATTCTAATGAGATACACACCATAAAAGAGTGTTTTCTCATCTGTCAAGAGATATTCTTAGGAAAGAATTCATCTAAAATGACTTATGTCCAATTTATGTTGTAATGATCATAAATCGCAAAAAGTGCTTTGAAAGCCTTTTGAGTCAGGTTATTATAATTTTCCATCCTCGAAGTTATGATATGTTGCAAAATGAGACTCATAATTCTCGCTTTAGGATGTAAATTCTTATTTTTAAACTCAAAATCATCATCACTTCCAAAAATATCGCGAATAACTGTACGATTTTGATTTTCAATTTTAAATGAGGAAAGGTCCATTCCACTAGATTTGCATTCGAGAATGTGACCTAAAAGTTCACAAGTCAAAACAATTTGAATGCCTTTAACATTACTCCATACGTCGCCTTCATTACCTTCATAAAACTTTCCTTTTAATTAACATAAAATATTTTCATTAAACTTGGGAAACACATAAAATCCTTTTGAAAAGCATCAACTAAACTAAGAATTCCATTTTGATCATAAAGATCATAAGAAAGAATATCTTCGAATTTGGCAAACCTTCAGCCATTGGTTTTCCTGGAAATCCTTATGGTTTTTGAAGTGTTACTTGATGAAGCCATTGATGAATTGTTTGAAGAGATATTGGATTTTTGAATTTTGAAAATGAGAGTGAAAGAAATGGATGGAGATAGAGTAATTAAATAGAAAGTAAATGGATATGCTTTTTGTTCAATAGACAGCTTTTCAGAACATAGGGGTTGGTAAAAAGGTGGAGGAAAATTCAAATTTTGGATTTTAAATGAAAGTTCAAAATTTTGAATTCATGTGCATATTTCGACATATGGGTAGAGGGTATGTGAATATATAGCCCATGAATTTCAAAAGGAGGAGTTGAATAAATTATTTATTTATTATGTACATGTATAATTATCCTATAATTATTAGTATTCTATACACTTAGTAAAGAATTTAAAATTAATTTAAAAATATAATAATTTTCTTAAAATTCAATATTATATTCTTATTAAATAATTTTATAAAAATTTCCTTATATATATATATATATTATTCATCTAACATTGTTATTAATCTAATCTATCAAAAGCAACCAAAACTCCAATCAAAAAATTGAAATTTTAAGCATGCATTTATTTTTGCTCAATTTCTCCAAGCGTTTCTGAATTTAATTAATTGCTGCCGTGAAACACATATTGGCATTTTCTGTATCTAGTTCATTATCACTTGAGGAAGTATCTGAATCATCTAATGTTGTAGTATAAGCCATTCTCCATTTTCTGGATGAATCGGTTTTTAGTAGATTTTCAGTTTCTCCAGCTGTGGGTAGTCTTTCTGCATATGGCCATATTCATTATGGTTAAAACATCTAATAACATTTCCACTTCCAAGATTTTTTTAATCGTTTCTCTTAAGATTATTCATTTTTCTGTATTTTAGAAATTTTTTGAAATTTCTGATCATAAAAGCAATTTCCTCATCATCATTGCTGTTTAAATCCAGATCGTTAGTTGTTGCATTGAAATCAATGGATTTTTTTTCTATTGCCTTGCTTTCTCTCTTTCCCTTTATTTATGCTTCATATGACATTAAATAGCCAATTAACTCTTTAATTTTCAGAGTACTAATGTTATTGACATCTTCAATTGCAAGAGTCTTCTGGTCTCATTTAGGAGGAAGTGAATTGAGGATTTTTCTAACTTAATCCTCTTTAGAAAAACTTTTACGCAATGCAATTAGTTAATATACTATATCTGAAATCTACTATGCATATCAAAAACGAATTCATTTGGACTAATTTTAGATAATTGTCTAACTTGCAGTGTTCTCCATATTTCATATGCAGACTTACAAATAGGAACTCTACTGAATTCATTCTTATCTAATGAGCAAAACAAAATATCTATAGCTTTAGAGTTTCTCTGTGCAAGTGTCTTCTTGTCAGTAGTTCATTGTGAAATGCTGATTTGGGGCTAAGTGTATTCATTCTGCGTGACATTCCAAATATCTAGACCATTTAACTGTAAAAAGATTTTCACTACACGATCAATAGGTTTAACTACTGTCATTAAAAATGGAAGTCCAGTAGTAGTTGTCCTTCGATAAAGTTGTCACTAACAAGTGAACTAATAGTGTTGTTAGCCATTCAAAATTTTCAAAATCAAAATTATGAATAATTTGGAAACCAATGCTCCGATACCATATGTTAATTTACGAAAGTAAGGATCTTAAGGCTAATTTAACACTATAAGGAGGGTGAATAGTGTCTACTAACTTTTATGAATCTTTTTTGATTCTGTTGAGATTATAGCATAAACAATGAAAATTGTCAATTATGGATGCAAACACAGATAGATTAAATGCAGTAAAAGTAAAAAAAGTAAATAGTTGAGAGATCACAGCAAGATTATTTTACTGGTTCGGAGTTACCCTACATCTAGTCCTACAAAATTTATTGTACATATTTATTTTCAAATATCAAAGTTTGTACAATCTTGATTTCAAGGCTACAAGAAATACTCTCCACATTTTCCAAACTATGGGTACACTCATTGGATTTAGAAGGGATGCAGACACCCACTTGGATTCAAATGGGACACCAAGCACACCCACTTGATTCAAATGGGACACAAACACACACGCTTGGACTTCGGGGAAACCAAGCATACCCGAGAGTATTTGAATACGATTTGATAGAGTTTGAAAGATAAATTTCTTAATCATAAATACAAATAATTCTACGGCCACTCAATTAGCACTTTGATCTTCATTTGAGTGAGTAATCAGAGAGATCGAAGAGTATTCAATAGAGAATCAAATCATATAGTTTGAATTTGATTCTAATTGAACTTGAGAAAATCTTAAATAGAATTTCTTTTAGAAATCAAGAGAGTGAAAATGGAGAGAAAATAAAAGAAAGTAATTATTAAAAATTCGTTGAAAGATCCTCTATTTATAGAAAAACAACAGTCATGTCCATTCGCGAAGACATATGACGTAAAGACACTACCACTCAAAATTTGAATTTTAAAAATCTTGGCCTATAGGTCAATATATGTAAGGAGGATATGTCAGCGTATCCTTTTGTATTTTGAAAATTGCTTTATAAAAATTGCTTTATAAAAATTGTTTTAAAAATATTAAGCTTTGTAAATTGTTTTGGTACTTTGTAAAATCATTTAAGCATAGTTTATACACATTCTAATCATAATAAAACTTTATAAATATATTTTGAAATATTTTAGTATATAGAGGGTTTAAATATATATTTCTTTTGAAAAATAAAATAATATATAAAGTATAAGTGAGTATATGTGTGTATATATATATTAAAGTATTAATGAATGTCAAAATATACTTTTAAATACCATAAACATTCAGAAAACATAAGACCAAAATCAATATCTGAGTATAATAAATTAAAAGTATATATTAAAATATTGATTACTTAAAAACTTAATATAATAATTTTGTAAATAAATATTTAAAAGGTTAGGAATCAATTGAAGGCTATTTTGAAAAGATGTTTAAAAAATCATTTTCAAAACGGGGATTCTTAAAAATCGTTTTCCTGAAAACCATGATATTTGAAAATCATTAAATCAGTGAATAGATTTTAAAAACCCTTTTGAAAAAAAATGAAGAGAGATCAAAGAAGTGCTACCAGGGCTTTAACAAAATAATCTATGACACTATAACTTATCTTGATATCTTGAACCTTCAAACTCATGAGTCTTCAATCTCTAACTCTTGAATCATTTTATCAGCCTCTATATCCATGACTCTATAATCTATCAACCTCTTGAGTCTGCTCTTGATATTATACAGTCTTCTTAATCAACGCCTGTATAATATCCTACACTATATACTATATAAACTTGATAAAACATTAGTATCTATATTTTATATTATATCATATGGTTGTTGTCATCAAAGCCAATACCTAAGGTACTAATTGGACTCTTTGAAATACAGATGAGGTCAACAAGATACCTCATTTAGTTCGGTATTCAGTGCCGAAGTGCTGCCAGAATTTCCTTCCAAAATTGGACAAATAATGTGGACTTAAGAATTTAGGGTTGATTTGGATTGTTCCCAGGGACCGAATATGGTTCATGAACAGTTTTGGGTCCAGAGGTTTCTCTATTAGTAGCATCTTCAAGCGATGGTTCAGAGCCTTCACCTAAGTCTCTCTCTACTGTATCGGCTAGCTCCTAATGGAGAATAAGTTGACCCTCTTTTATAGCCTTAGGCTCATCTTCTATTAAAATCTCCTACTCAAGATGGGCTAGATCCACCTCACCACCTTTTAGGAATTCCTTTTCCTCCTTGATGAACTGCTCTCAAGCATGGACAAGAAATCTAGGGTAATCAGGGTTGAACCAACCTAAGTTGCAGGATTTGAGTACGTTTGCATTGTACTTGTTGAGCAATGGTTTGAAATTCTCCATCATCCACTTTTCTATGGCTTCAACCTCCTTCTTGACAAGTTGCATCCACATCTTTAGAACATTCAGTCGCCTTGCCTCTTTAATCACGAGCAGCAAACAGCTCTTCACAATAGTCTTGAGCTTGTTGAAAAGCTCCATTCTTCTCTTTTGTCTCACTCTCAAGTTTGGCCAATAGCTAAATCACTTCTGTTTGAGGCACCCCGTTCCAGCATTAAGGCTGATTCCAATGATGCGCAGTCTCAATCACATCATGATGCTTCTTTCTCTCATCTTGAAGTGCTTTGATGGCATCCTCAGCTTTCTTTCCGACTTTTGCTTGTTATTTCCTTAATTTTTCAACCTCAGCATCAATATGGGTTATAATTCTTTTGCCCTAAGTTGCCGTAAGATTCAAATTTTCAATCTTGAGTTGCCATTCTCTCGAGACCTTGGATATTTTCTCAGCTACCTGTGCATATTCCCAATATTGATTATAAGCATCAATTACATAAGCGACAACTGTATCTTTGATCTCAGGTGAAATTCCTTTCGATTTGGTGCGAACATGAGTCCGTTGAAGCAAACATCTGGAAATTATTCCCTCGGTTCGTCCATCCGAGCATTGGTGGCAAGTTGTTGCTCAGCAGTGACGACCTGGGCTTCAATTATTTTTTGCTAGCTCTATGATGGGAATTCTCATAACTAATTTTATGGGGCCTTTGGTCGGAGGATCGATTGGAGTGGGAGGGTGCTAAATGATGCACAGGAATGGAAGCTGTAGGGAGTGAACGAGAAACATTGCCTAGTGGTAAGTCATCGTGAAGGTCAGAATGCCTATCTGAGCCAGCGGAGATGACTTGGACCTAGAATGACATTTGGAAGTGGAGTCGTGCGATAGATAATCCCTGTAGTAGCTTCTTCTATTGCGACTGCCTCTGTCCCGACTAGATCGAGAATCGAACTTTAAATCTTGACCACTGGCTTAATGGTATGTGCTCGGATGATGCCTATGTGGTTGGATGGATATATATACTTTTTCCACTCTATACATCATATAAAAGAAATGGGAATAAGTTAGATTTGATGAGTAAAGATACAAGTCAAGTGCAACATAGTGCCATGAAGTGCACATGTGCATGAGTGCCCTAGTATCCCCGGACGGAACTTGGAGCTTTGCTCATAGGAGTGATATTCCTCATGCTAATAGGAGGAATGTTATTATTAAAGTGGATTGGGGAGTCAAGACCTTCAAGACTCATGTCACCGATGTTAAAGGAGCCAAACTCGGCAGGAATTGTCCCTAACTTAAAGAATGTACATATGGAAGGAAGAGAAAGAGTTTTCTCTGCAATTGTAACTGGTGGGGACTACGTAGAAGTCCACACTTTGGTAATCTTCATAACAAGGCTTTTTTGGGTAGGCTGTTGGTCTTCTTGGGTAGTTTAGTCAAAGACTCGTGGCCAATATCAATACCGTCGTGGCCAGCTTCATCATTTCCATCTACAATTTTGCCTTCCTCGGCATGTTCTTCCCTTTTCAACATTATCCTCAACTTCTGCCCTTGTTCTCGGGACTAGGGACACATCTAGATTAGCATCGCCTCCTTTGGACGAGTTATCATCATCATTATGCCACTTGGGCTAAACTAGTGCTATGGCCCGCTTCTAGCAGATTGTGGACTAGGAGATTCTCATCGAAGAGAAGAACCCATTGTCTATCCCATTCTAGAACTGCAATGAGAACTCTAACGACATCCGCAAGAACATGCTGCTGGGTCTCATCGAACCATTCGAATGTCAGAAAGAATTTGAGTTAAGCTTGATAATTAACAAGGTGAACTCGTAGAAAATGAATGAGGTAGACTTACGTCCAGATATTCGTCTTCAAGAAAACCTAGGTGGGCAGCATACGTAAAACCATTCTCTTTTGAAATAGCTCAACTTGTTCCATGTACCAGTGACAACTCTTTAATTCTTTGCTGGCTCTAATTAAGTCAAGAAAGGAATTCCCTTTCAGATCTTAAAACTATATATGTATTAGATCTCCTTATCACTAGATACTCGATGCAAATGTCAAACAAAAACAATGTACGTGTCAAGAAGGAAGGCGTAGCTATTTGGATGTAGTTGTATTAGAACTAATCTCATGAAATTTAGAACTTGATGAATGAATGTGTTAAATGGTGGAACATAACCCGCCAAACACATATATATGTTGTAAGCAGTGTAGCCTTCTACTGGATTATGAGCACTTTGATGGCGAGAAGGGACTAGTACATCATCGAATGGAATTCCATGCTTGTTGTAGATTCTATGGAAAGATCCCTTGTTGACCTTTGAAGCAACGGAATCGATGGGATCATCTAAAAGAACAGCATCTTTGAGACTATCAAGAGCAGGTTTAACCTTTTGCGAGCTCTATTGGATTTTTGGTAACTTGCTGTTCAACATGTGGATTTTCCTATTGATGTGCCTTTTTACTAGATTTTTTTGTGCAAGTAGGACCGTAGTCAAGCTGGATTCGGTGTCAGATTCAACATATCTGGATGGAAGTAGATGGACCTATGGCTTGAGCGGTAAGATGCTCGGAACTTCTATGCTCCATTTCTCTATATATTCAATAGATGGTCAATATTAGATCAATTATAAGTTATACCCCTCGTGCTAAAGTGAAGCCTAGTGCATTGTTATGCAGTGTCGTGTAGTTCAGATTTTCAATATTGTACAATAATTCATTCTGAAATCTGGATATCGCTCAAAGTGATCGTCATCGCTGACCGTCCCATCAAGCTGCATGTCAATGGCGATGCATTGCATATGCATTGAAGCTCAAGAGATAACTTTTGGAAAATGAGAATGTTAGCCAAAAAAATTGAACATATAATAATTTCAAAACTAAAATCCCACTAAGGGTCGGATTTATATCGATGCGAGCCCCTAGGTGGATGCTTTCCCATTTCCCAAATGCCCTCTCCTTGCTCCGATACAGCCATCAACCTAAAGACTACCCATGTCCAAGTCTGATCCCAATCATACGTGATTCAAGGCCATCACCTACCTAATCCAATTCAAGGTTCGGTCTAGGATCGGGTTCGGTTGCAACGAGGAGCTATGGCTTTGGATCGATTAATGAAGTTCGATCACAATGAGATGAGTGATGATGATCCGAGGGATGAGCAAAAGCAGAGTTTTCTTGGAAAAGCACAAAAATTTCAATGATAGAATATGCGCTTGGTTAAGTGGTCACAACAAAAGTAAAGAGGAAAGCTAGCGAGTTAGGTTTTATAATCTAGAAGCTAACTTCTCAAGCATATGTTTTGGGGACTTTTTAGAGTATCTTATCGGTACTAATCCAAGAATTTGGATCGATACTGATTCTTAAATTTTAAAAAAATCTATAATAATGGCACTGGCCTATGCATGCTCATGTGCTTCAGATTCAACAAGGGCGTGCACATGTATATGTATGTGTGTATTAATCCAATACCCAACGACTAGAGTCAAATGAAACCTGATTAACACTTGGAAAATCCATGAAATGAACCAGTTTGGAATTGTTAAGATTGAAATGATAAACCATGAGAGCACACTCAAGATTTATAATATCGAATGCTGGTGAAGAGTCACAATGAATAGCTATAGACATAACTTTTCACAAAATCAATATGTGAGAAGGGTAACAACCATTCCTATAATAAAGTGGAATCCATCATGGCATCCTAGGTCTCGATTCAGAGCACATCATGTTTGGAATAAGATGTACTTTGGAGGCAAATATATCTAGCCTTTTGACCAGGTAATATTCGGATAGACTGGACGAATCGAACTTGAAAACCGTTAAGGCAGAAAACCCGGAGAGATAACCCAAGAGTCCAGATACTAAGTAGAAAAAGAGCCATGGGACAAAGATCAAGCCAACACAAGAAAATAAGAACCCTGATCCAACATAATGCTGGATCAGTACCGATCCCACATCATGGATCGGACCGATCCATGAAACCTTGTCCATTATTACCCCTACTCTGACTACGTGCCCATGATGATTCTAGAAGCCTATTTCAAGTATTATTTTGTCATCCCCATGCAATATCTATTGATCTCCATGAGCACTCAAAGTCATCCATTCCATTCTTCTATAGATCCATCATTCGGACTCAGAAATAAGCTGGTAATGGCGCAAGCCACTATGGAAACATAAAGCTAACAATAAATTGAGCAAAGGCAAGAAGACCAAGACCATCCTTATGAAGAATTTATGGATCGGTACCGATCCAGGATGTCGGATCGTACTTATCTGTGGTTGTTAATGGCATATCCACCTATTTTCTTGAAGAATCTGTCTACGTCGTGAAAAACGATGTGGAGATCACGGGGTGAGAATTTAGGCTTCCTAGGTGTATAAATAAAGGGGCAAGGCTCATTTTTATAGATCTTCTGGCTCTTGTTGTCTCTTACTCTAATTTCTTGTAGTCACTATTGGAGTTATACCGATCCATAGGAACAAATGCCTATAATCCAGTGATCTAATCAATAAAATCACTAAGTGGACGTCGGCCAAGATAAGCCGAACCACTATAAATTACTGTGTGTTCTTTTCAACTCTTTTTCATTTAAATTTCTTTACCTTTACCTCTATTCAATCTTCCGGGTGTTTGTGTTATTTTAGGTTTACACATTTATAAAATTCAGAAACAAAATTTTGAAATTCTTATAAAATACAAATTAAAAAAATTTCAAAATAAATTTAAACTTTATAAATATTCAAAATTTCAAAAAATCCCAAAATGCATAAAAATTTAAAGATTTGAAAATTTTAAATATTAGGTTGCAAATTATTACTTCATATGCATTTAAAGGATTTCTTTTGTAACCATTTTCTTTGATATTACAAGTTTATTTTGGCTCTAAATAATGATAATTTTGACTTCAAAACGAAAATTTTCCCTCCAATCTGAATGTTTTGTGGCTCAACACGAACAATCTTCCTTTTGCCCTAATTCTATTGTAGCGACCCGGCTTTTTGTCACCATAAAGACGCATCACTAATTAAGAAAGAAAGGGATAGAAGAAGAAAAGAAAGAGAAGAAAGAACAACAACACATCAGCGGAACGAATGAAATATAATATAGAACATATACATAGTATCATATACATCAGAGTACACAACTATACATCTCAATTTAGACAATTATAGCATTTCTGTCTAATATACAATACAAGAACAACTATACAGAATAACACACAGCAGAAACTCTATCTATATATCTACACGATGAAGCCTCCTGCTCCAAAGCTCCTCCAGAATTCGTCAAGGATAACCTGAATCACTTGACTACTCATACAGAATATGAGTACCCAAGAGTTTAATAAAATAGAAAATAAACACTCGGGTCAGACAGGGGTGTGGTGTGAGAAAACGGTTTAAGATTTCTTAACTTTAGAAAATCCTTTGAAAGAAAAGGTACACGTAAGACTTCCCACACATAAACATGGAAAAGTTTTTACCTTACGCTAACCAAAACATTTGATAGGAAATCCAGTGATATTATAATAGTGTCTAGGGTTTTCAAGTAAATATGAAATAGCCGAAATTGTTACATTTGTTAAATTCCAGCTACTAGCCACAAAAGTGGGTAATACAAACAAAACCGTAGGGTCTCATAGGGAAAATGGGTTTCCAATAATGGCGGGGCTACTGGGGTACCGTCCGTCACAGTACGTGGCCTAGATCACCGTACCGAGGAGTACGCCCGCTCCCCTGCAACACAAGGCCGGGACCATTCCTTACTGAACAGTCCCGAACAAGACCACCACGCAGTTGGCTGCAGACCAACTGTCCACAAAGCCGAAATAATAAGGGACATCTAGACAGGGATGAATCTCATCCTACTAGGGCATGACCCACTTAACCTTGCTGCACCTCCCCTGTTTTAGCCATTCCCGGTTGATGAGGCTTGATGCTGCGATTACCTTAGTAGGACACATTTATCTTAGAATGCTCATCGTCCACCTGACGATGTTCTGAAAGCATTCAATCCATACAAATCTGTTCCGGGTTCGAACGGAACCGAAGGCACTTTCTTGTTGCACTCATTTTGGAATCACCCTCAGAGTCAACGACCATAGCCATTGCATTCTGAATCACCATCTCGAACCTATAAGTACTATTCCATCAAACTCATTACGGAATCACCCACAGAGTTATGTTGACGAATAGTTCTTACACCTCGAGTCTTCACTTGCACTCCACTTGGATTCACGACCTAACGTTTATTTTGGATCGGTGTGGTTTTCGGATATCCAAATATGGAAACCCGATCCCGGTCTCACCGAATCCAAACGCCATTTTAATATCCAAGTTGTGCTTAAGGGATTTAAACAGTAGATATTCAGAAATATCACTTAAACATAAATAGATGATTCACAACACACAAATAGATAATCCACTATTATCACATTCATCCATACACATCACAAGGCAGCATATATATCACTTTTCATATATATCACATTCATATCATTACATATCAACCAATGACATTTAATATCATCCAATATCATTAACTCATCCAATGATCCTTATCAACCAATCATTAATCAACCATAACAAGGTTTGATCCAACTTTAATTAATTTGATTCATCCTTAATTAAATTAATCCTTACTTAAACACTTAGATTATCATCAATCCATCTTACCATTCATTAATTAATTACAAATTAATTAATAAACATCACTTAATTATCCATTTTAAATTAATCATCCCTAATTAATTATAACTTAATTACTTTAAGTAATTATTCCTTAATTACAATATTAATTAATCATCCTGATTAATTACTTCTTAATTATCCCAGTAATTATCTCTTAATTACCCTTTTTAAATTAATCACATTTGATTAATTATTATTTAATTACCTTGATAATTATTCCTTAATTATCCTTTAATCATACCTGATTAATTACCTTTAATTAATCACACTTGATTAATCATTTATAATTAATCATATTTATTAATTACCTTTAATTAATCACTTTTGATTAATTACTTTTTAATTACATTTAGTAATTAAAACTTAATTATAAATTTATTATCCGTAAATTATTAATTAGCAATTAATTAATTATTTCCATTTATTAATGATTACTTCGTTAATTAAAATCTTGATTAATTATTTAACAAGTAATTAACTACTTAATTAAATTCTCTTAATCCCATTAATTAAATAATTTAAACCTTTAATTAATAACACAAGTGATTAACCCTTAATCACATCCACTTAATTACTTTTATAAAGTAATTATCTTTTACTTAATTACCTCCAGTAATCAATCACTTAATTACTTCACCAAGTAATTATACTTAATTAACTCCAAAGTGATTATCTTTAAATTAATCACTAATTAATTACTTAATTAATTACTTAACTTAATCATTTAAATTTAATTAAATGATTCTTAAATTCTTATATTATAAAAATTCTTAATTAAGAAAACATCATCTTAATTAAATCATTTATATTAACCAATAACACTTGATTATTGATAACAATTGAATTATCTTAATTATTCTCACAATTATTTATTTTTAAATAAATCAAAATTCTAATTTACATAAGATAAATCTTTATTATAATTGATTATCAAATTCTTAATCATTAAACTTATATAAAATAAATTTATATTCGAAATCAATTATAATTAAAATAATTTTAATCATTCAAATAAAACTTTTGAACTTTCCAAGATATTAAATAAAATTTAATATAAACCTATTATTAAATTTCACATATTTATATTTTTAAAACTTTTATATTTCAAAATATAAGAACTTAACTTTTAAACAAATTTTAGTTTTAAAATTTAACTTGTTTAGCTTTTAGTTTAAACTTTTATCATTATCAAAATCTAGTCTTCTTTTGGTTTCAAAATATAAAAAACAATACTGTAAAAAAATTTGAAGACTTAAAAACTGTTGAACTCTAAACAGAACCTTGCTCAACAAACCCGAGCAATACACTGCAAACTCATCGACAAACCCAAGTCTCTCCATCCCTAACCTGCTTCGAGAAATAACAATGCAAACCCGAAGTCGTCTTCGAGCTCCCCTCTTCTCTTCCCAAAACTCAACAGAGACACAAAATCGTGCACGTAAACATGCACGTCGCCAATGGTCGACGGCGAACTGCATGCCGGCCTTCCCCAAGTCGTCTTCGACCCCTACGACACAACGCACAACCCAGAAAATTAATTTCGATTGGGGATCGAAATTAGACCCTTCAACCCAAACTGTTCGAAACTGAAACCATCAAAATTCGACCACCATCGATGATCCCTGAATCGATAAGCCACGCGATCCTCCTCAAAGCTCCGCCTCACTCCCCAACACCTCTAGAACCCTACGCGATCGTCCTCGGTTGCATCACGACGTCGCGAAACCCATAGGAACACTCACCACAAATACAGGGTGACTACCTCCACGATTCTCGGCCAACTCGATCAAATAAAAATACCCAAAGTATTTTTCTGATGATCATCATACTCTCCTTGACCTCCATGCCCAGCCTCGCCGCTCAGCTCGCCAACGTTCGCCGTGAATTGGACAAAATGCCCAAAACAGTCAAATCCCAAATTCACACAAGTTACTGATCTAAAAATCGTGATTCAAGCTTCTAAAATCATGATTCCTTACTTACAATCCAATTATGATATCAAAAATAGAAATTGAAATCATCCAATTTTAATCCAATTTAAATTCTACTGTAAATTTCAAAATTTATAACAAATTATTCCATTTAAAAGCTTATAATTATTTTTACATGATAGCCTACTTGATTTAAAACAACTTCCATTAACAAATCAAAGTCAGATTCGAATTAAAATCAAGTTATTGAATTTTATTATAAAAAAGGAAACTGTTATTATATATAGAGCCGAAATTTTAACAATACAGGTAATTCTAGATTCATCAATCAAATATGCATTCAGTATACTTCAAGTAATTTCAGATAACATCATGTTATTCAATCATAAGAACAAGTTGAATCAAATGGTTAAAACTGTTTTTAAAAGATTTATTTACTCACCTAAAATTTGCAGAAGACAGAACTGCTCCAGGCTTTAGAAATTTATCTTGCATGTTGAAATTTTTACATCTTGCTGTAAATACTGAATTGCATGTTGATGAATTCTCTAAGTTGTTTGATTTCAGATTTCATTGATGTTGAAAACAATTTGTTGCTTGATTAAACTTGCTTTCCAGATCACCTTCTCTGGCTATATTCCAGATTTTACAGTTTTCACAGATCAACATATTTTTTTATCTTTGTTTTGATTTACATTTTGCTGAAAGAAGAAAGTAATTTTGCTGAAGATTAATTTCTTCTTTTAATTTTACAACTTACATTATAAATTTTATTTTATTAAAAGAATGACATTTTTCATTTTAATGTTTTAAGGATCTTACACATATGTATATGATTTACATTTGTCTTTACACAACCTATATACAAGTGTTATTAAAAAATATTGATAAGTTAACAAGTGTTATGTAATGTTTAATTAATATTTTTAAATGTTATTTTCTTATTTTATAATTTGTTTAAGTTATATGCAAGTAATTATGTAATATTATGTACTTATCTTTTAATAAATATGCATGTGAATACAAACAACTTATATATTCTTGATTTACTTTATATAACATATATTTATAAGCTTAAGAAATTTATTTCAATTCTTTATGTAAAAATTTTAAACAAACATATCTTATGTTAGAATTTTAAAATGAAAGAATATTAAAACAATTGAACTTTAAATTTAGATCTTAACCAAAAACTCAGGTTTAAAATATATATAAGTTAAATAAGAATATTAACTTTTTTATTAAAATTTAAATCTCAAATATTATTTTCAAAATCATTAAATCAATTAACATTTCAAATTACAGATTATATGTTTATTAAAGTTTGCAAATACTTATTAAATTCAAATTAATAAAATTCCTATTTCAAATATATGTACAAATATATATACACATTTCAAATAGAAAAACATTTTAACATTATATTTGATCGTTACTGTGTTAAATCTTAAAACAAATTTCAAATCACAATATATATATATATATATATATATATTCATATATATTATAATTTGAGTATATAGCTTTATTACATTAAAATTTCCTATTTACAAGATATAACAATACATATATATTATAAATAGAAAATATTTTTGATTAGCTTTGGAGAAATAAATATTACCAATTTATATTATTAAGAAAAACTTTGATAGATATTAACAAATTATTATTATCAGCCTCTAAAATAATTTTAACTTATCAATTTAAAATGTAAAATGATCAAATTAATTTAATTATTATCAAAGATTATTAAATTGATATTGCTCAAAATTCCGGGTCGTCACATTCCTTCCCACTTAAAAGAATTTCATCCCCGAAATTTAAAAGCAAAGTTAATTTAATAACCCAGCAAAAGAATTTAAATTTCAAAGAGCAATCACACAATCAATCATACACTATCAATTATAGCAACCAATTCAAACAAACAATTTTATCTATCTGGACAAAATTCTAAATAGAACTTTCTAATATTATCAAGAGTTTTCTAGGTACCTATACTGGAATACTCGCTCTACGGAATCTTAACTAACTACACTACTATAACCAAGAACTCCCTCTTTTGATCCTACAAATCTGAACAAGATATCAAACAAAACTCAAAATTAGCTCAACTGCCAAATCCTTCTGAACTGCTGATGCTATCACTTGATGAATCATACACATATTGCCTCAGAGATATGTGAAATACCATGAATTCCAGCTATCCGAACTGGCAATTTAATCCTGTAGATCAAAATCTAATCTTCAGAGAACACAGAAAAACTCAAAATACTTCCGGAGCTAACTCTCCAGTTTTATCCAGTCTTATATCTCCTTTGATCGGATAAAACTAAAGCAATATCCAAATTCTAACATCACATTCCCAATCTCCTTAATTCTTAACTGCATAACTCTTCGGATGCTCTGAGTCACCTCCAATATTCCTGATCAGCTTAACCCTTGCTGCTTGCCTCATGAACAGATATGACCAAAATCAAATCAATCACCTGATCCTACTCAACAAAATGGCTCTCTCCTAAAATTTTCTGAAATCCAAAATACAATTCTATTCATAAGCATCAGTGGACTTCAGACCTACATCTCTTATCTAGAATAGCCAAACAGTTGCACTTGACAACCTTACCTACCAAATCCAGAAAATTCCTTCATACTTGAATTTTCTGTAGAAATCCTTTAATCCAAGAAAACTGCAACTCCTGGTTGCTCTCATACTAGAATAACTGCTATCTCGCTTCCGCTGCACAACTCTGATCTGGAGTAGATAAGAATACTATCGAAGAACTCGAGCACAAACTTTCTCCATACACAGTTCATCCGACTCATAAAATCTTAGTGACCATTCCACTTGATCAAAACATCTCAGCAGAATCTCAACATAGAATAAGATGATCAATCCCTTCTCAAGAATCCTGAGTTGCCTCACCAACTTTTTCTCGCTCCAAGAGTCATCCCACTATATGGTTGAACCATCAAAAATTACTCCTGGAATCCAAGTCGATAAGAAAACTCAATCTCCAATTCGGGTAAACTCCTGATTTCCTCAAAAACATCTGGATAATCTCTGATTACATCCATAGCTTTTACCTCCACTTGAGATGCCTCAATCTCAAACCAAAGAATACTCAAAGATTTCTGAACTAATCGCAAGTCACTTTTGCAATCTCACCCAGTTCAGATTCCAAAGAACTATCTTCCCAATTAGAACATCTTTCCTAATTAGGATCAATTTTCAAGAATGGCTTATCTATCAGAAAAACTGATAGATTACTTCCAATAGATATCCTACTCTACTGAGCTTCCCGAAGAAATGGATAAGCCTTCACTATCTGCCGGGTCTGCCGATAGTAGAATCCCGAAGATTTCAGAATTATCAAAGAAACGGATCCACGCTGCTGCTTCCAAACTTCACTTCAATGATACTACTAAGCCAAAAGATCATCCTTAACCACAAGCTCCTTGAAACACAAAACTATCACCCAATCCCACCAAAAATCCTTGAGGCGAGTTGACATCTTCTCGAGGAACTCGGCTCCAAACCAACACCAACCACTTGATCTTCTCAAGGAAAACAAATGATACCATGTCCGAAATGAGATACTCATCGACCTTAGCCTCATACTTCAATATAGATAAAACAACCAACCTTACTTAAGATCCAGAAAATTCTTAAATATCTGAATCTTCCCTGCAATAGGCATCACAGTTCCTTCAACACCTTCTAAATCTTGCTTCAGAAGAACATCTTCAAAACCATTCATGGATACTGCATCTCATCACACAGCTATTCCTTCCTAAAGCTACCAAGATACCATCACCTGCTTCTACTCAGCTGACAGATTCAACTCTTGGAAATCCCTGCTTACTCGAGAGCAAATCAACCTCACACATCAAGATTATACTCCAATCCTTGAAAATACTTCCTCTGGGATCAATGAAATCCTTTCACCAATCTACAAAGCTTATTCGAGACGGTATTAGGTCTACAATCTCGACAGACACACCTCCAACCACAACATATGAGCCTCTACCATTAGTGGTAGTCATGTTCCACACACTCCTACCTTATCTACCTTTATAACCTATGTTGGAAAATCCGAACAGATAACCCAACAGATTTGGTAGATATATATATATATATATATATATATATATATATATATATTACATGAACGCTCTCTCAAGATAGACACCACTCTAGAGCCTAGGTATTCACTCAACCTAATGCTCTGATACCAATTGTAGCGACCCGGCTTTCTATCACCAGAAAGACGCATCACTAATTAAGAAAGAAAGGGATAGAAGAAGAAAAGAAAGAGAAGAAATAACAACAACACATCAGAATCTCACAGCGGAACGAATGAATATAATATAGAACATATACATAGTATCATATACATCAGAGTACACAACTATACATCTCAATTTAGACAGTTATAAAATTTTTGCTAATATACAATACAAGAACAACTATACAGAATAACACACAGCAGAAACTCTATCTATATATCTACACGCTGAAGCCTCCTGCTCTAAAGCTCCTCCAGAATTCGTCAAGGATAACCTGAATCACTTGACTACTCATACAGAATATGAGTACCCAAGAGTTTAATAAAACAGAAAATAAACACTCGGGTCAGACAGGGGTCTGGTGTGAGTAAACGGTTTAAGATTGCTTAACTTTAGAAAATCCTTTGAAAGAAAAGGTATCACGTAAGACTTCCCACACATAAACATGGAAAAGTTTTTACCTTACGCTAACCAAAATATTTGATAGGAAATCCAGTGATATTATAATAGTGTCTAGGGTTTTCAAGTAAATATGAAATAACCGAAATTGTTACATTTATTAAATTCCAGCTACTAGCCACAAAAATGGGTAATACAAACAAAACCGTAGGGTCTCATAGGGAAAATGGGTTTCCAACAATGGCAGGGCTACTGGGGTTCCGCCCGTCACAGTACGTGGCCTAGATCACCGTACCGAGGAGTACGCCCGCTCCCCTGCAACACAAGGCCGGGACCATTCCTTACTGAACAGTCCCGAACAAGACCACCCCGCAGTTGGCTGCAGACCAACTGCCCACAAAGCCGAAATAATAAGGGACATCTAGACAGGGATGAATCTCGTCCTACTTGGGCATGACCCACTTAACCTTGCTGCACCTCCCCTGTTTTAGCCATTCCCGGTTGATGAGGCTTGAGGCTGCGATTACCTTAGTAGGACACATTTATCTTAGAATGCTCATCGTCCACCTGACGATGTTCTGAAAGCATTCAATCCATACAAGTCCGTTTCGGGTTCGAACGGAACCGAAGGCACTATCTTGTTGCCCTCATTTTGGAATCACCCTCGGAGTCAACGACAATAGCCTTTGCATTCTGAATCACCATCTCGAACCTATAAGTACTATTCCGTCAAACTCATTACGGAATCACCCACAGAGTTATATTGACGAATAGTACTTACACCTCGAGTCTTCACTTGCACTCCACTTGGATTCACGACCTAACGTTTATTTTGGATCGGTGTGGTTTTCGGATATCCAAATATGGAAACCCGATCCCGGCCTCACCGAATCCAAATGCCATTTTAATGTCCAAGTTATACTTAAGGGATTTAAACAGTGGATATTCAGAAATATCACTTAAACATAAATGGATGATTCACAACACACAGATAGATAATCCACTATTATCACATTCATCCATACATATCACAAGGCAGCATATATATCACTTTTCAGATATATCACATTCATATCATTACATATCAACCAATGACATTCAATATCATCCAATATCATTAACTCATCCAATGATCCTTATCAACCAATCATTAATCAACCATAACAAGGTTTGATCCAGCTTTAATTAATTTAATTCATCCTTAATTAAATTAATCCTTACTTAAACACTTGGATTATCATCAATCCATCTTACCATTCATTAATTAATTACAAATTAATTAATAAACATCACTGAATTATCCATTTTAAATTAGTCATCCTTAATTAATTATTACTTAATTACTTTAAGTTATTATTCCTTAATTACAATATTAATTAATCATCCTGATTAATTACTTCTTAATTATCCCAGTAATTATCTCTTAATTACCCTTTTTAAATTAATCACATTTGATTAATTATTATTTAATTACCTTGATAATTTTTCCTTAATTATCCTTTAATCATACCTGATTAATTACCTTTAATTAATCACACTTGATTAATCATTTATAATTAATCATATTTAATTAATTACCTTTAATTAATCACTTTTGATTAATTCCTTTTTAATTACATTTAGTAATTAAAACTTAATTACAAATTTATTATCCTTAAATTATTAATTAGCAATTAATTAATTATTTCCATTTATTAATGATTACTTCATTAATTAAAACCTTAATTAATTATTTAACAAGTAATTAACCACTTAATTAAATTCTCTTAATCCTTTATTAATAAACCATTAATTAAATAATTTAAACATTTAATTAATTTTACTAATTAATTCTTTAATTAATAGCACAAGTGATTAACCCTTAATCACATCCACTTAATTACTTTTATAAAGTAATTATCTTTTACTTAATTACCTCCAGTAATCAATCACTTAATTACTTCACCAATAATTATACTTAATTAACTCCAAGTGATTATCTTTAAATTAATCACTAGTTAATTACTTAATTAATTATTTAACTTAATCATTTAAATTTAATTAAATGATTCTTAAATTCTTAATTAAGAAAACATCATCTAAATTAAATCATTTATATTAACCAATAACACTTGATTATTGATAACAATTGAATTATCTCAATTATTCTCACAATTATTTATTTTTAAATAAATCAAAATTCTAATTTACATAAGTTAAATCTTTATTATAATTGATTATCAAGTTCTTAATCATTAAACTTATTTAAAATAAATTTATATTTGAAATCAGTTATAATTAAAATAATTTTAATCATTCAAATAAAACTTTTGAACTTTCCTAGATATTAAATAAAATTTAATACAAACCTATAATTAAATTTCACATATTTATATTTTTAAAACTTTTATATTTCAAAATATAAGAACTTAACTTTTAAACAAATTATAGTTTTAAAATTTAACTTGTTTAACTTTTAGTTTAAACTTTTATCATTATCAAAATCTAGTCTTCTTTTGGTTTCAAAATCTAAAAAACAATACTGTAAAAAAATTTAAAGACTTAAAAACTGTTGAACTCTAAACAGAACCTTGCTCAACAAACCCGAGCAATACACTGCAAACTCACACGACAAACCCGAGTCTCTCCATCCCTAACCTGCTTCGAGAAATAACAATGCAAACCCAAAGTCGTCTTCAAGCTCCCCTCTTCTCTTCCCAAAAGCCAACAGAGACACGAAATCATGCACGTAAACGTGTACGTCGCCGATGGTCGACGGCGAACTCCACGCCGGCCTTCCCCAAGTCGTCTTCGACCTTTACGACATAACGCACAACCCAGAAAATTAATTTCAATCGAGGATCGAAATTAGACCCTTCAACCCAAACTATTCGAAACCTCACACCATCAAAATTCGACCACCGCCGATGATCCCTGAATCGATAAGCCACGCGATCCTCCTCGAAGCTCCGCCTCACTCTCCAGCACCTCCAGAACCCTACGCGATCGTCCCCGGTTGCATCACGACGTCGCGAAACCCATAGGAACACTCACGACAAATACAGGGTGTAAAACCCTACCTCCACGATTCTCGGCCAACTCGATCAAATAAAAATACCCAAAGTATTTTTCTGATAATCATCATCCTCTCCTTGACCTCCATGCCCAGCCTCGCCGCTCAGCTCTACAACGTTCGCCGTGAATTGGACAAAATGCCCAAAATAGTCAAATCCCAAATTCACACAAGTTACTGATCTAAAAATCGTGATTCAAGCTTCTACATGATTCCTTACTTACAATCCAATTATGATATCAAAATTAGAAATTGAAATCATCCAATTTTAACCCAATTTAAATTCTACTGTAAATTTCAAAATTTATAACAAATTATTCCATTTAAAATCTTATAATTATTTTTACATGATAGCCTACTTGATTTAAAACAACTTCCATTAACAAATCAAAGTCAGATTCGAATTAAAATCAAGTTATTGAATTTTATTATAAAAAAGGAAACTGTTATTATATACAGAGCCTAAATTTTAACAATACAGGTAATTCTAGATTCATCAATCAAATATGCATTCAGTATACTTCAAGTAATTTCAGATAACATCATGTTATTCAATCATAAGAACAAGTTGAATCAAATGTTTAAAACTGTTTTTAAAAGATTTATTTAATCACCTAAAATTTGCAGAAGACAGAACTGTTCCAGGCTTTAGAAATTTATCTTGCATGTTGAAATTTTTACATCTTGTTGTAAATTCTGAATTGCATGTTGATGAATTCTCTGAGTTGTTTGATTTCAGACTACATTGATGTTGAAAACAATTTGTTGCTTGATTAAACTTGCTTTCCAGATCGCCTTCTCTAGCTATATTCCAGATTTTACAGGTTTCACAGATCAACATATTTTTTTGATCATTGTTTTGATTTACATTTTGCTGAAAGAAAAAAGTAATTTTGCTGAAGATTAATTTCTTCTTTTAATTTTACAACTTACATTATAAATTTTATTTTATTAAAAGAATGACATTTGTCATTTTAATGTTTTAAGGATCTTACACATATGTATATAATTTACATTTGTCTTTACACATCCTATAATGTTTACAAGTGTTATTAACAAATATTGTTAAGTTAACAAGTGTTATGTAATGTTTAATTAATACTTTTAAATGTTATTTTCTTATTTTATAATTTGTTTAAGTTATATGCAAGTAATTATGTAATATTATGTACTTATCTTTTAATAAATATGCATATGAATACAAACAACTTATATTCTAGATTTACTTTATATAACATATGTTTATAAGCTTAAGAAATTTATTTCAACTCTTTATGTAAAAATTTTAAACAAACATATCTTATGTTAGAATTTTAAAATGAAAGAATATTAAAACAATTGAACTTTAAATTTAGACCTTAACCAAAAACTCAGGTTTAAAATATATATAAGTTAAATAAGAATATTAACTTTGTTATTAAAATTTAAATCTCAAATATTATTTTAAAAAACAGTAAATCAAATTAACATTTCAAATTACAAATTATATGCTTATTAAAGTTTGCAAATACTTATTAAATTCAAATTAATAAAATTCCTATTTCAAATATATATACAAATATATATACACGTTTCAAATAGAAAAACATTTTAACATTATATTTGATAACTACTGTATTAAATCTTAAAACAAATTTCAAATCACAATATATATATATATATATATATATATATATATATATATATTCATATATATTATAATTTGAGTATATAGCTTTATTACATTAAAATTTCCTATTTACAAGATATAACAATACATATATATTACAAATAGAAAATATTTTTGATTAGCTTTAGAGAAATAAATATTACCAATTTATATTATTAAGAAAAACTTTGATAGATATTAACAAATTATTATTATCAACCTCTAAAATAATTTTAACTTATCAATTTAAAATGTAAAATGATCAAATCAATTTAATTATTATCAAAGATTATTAAATTGATATTGCTCAAAATTTCGGGTCGTCACATCTGTATTACCTTTTTTCAAAAATACCCATACTCTTTTCCTTCAGTGAATTAGATACATGCCTCTAGATCTAAACTCCCTCAATCAAATCCCTAAGCCAAATGCAGATACCGTTCGCTCAATAAAATCCTTTAATGAAATCAATGAAATCGCCTCTTCCATTTCCATCAACCACAACCAAAGCCGAACTCCTTAACCATACAAGTTTTCATGATTAATTTGGGGCTGCATGTGGAAATGGGTGACTCGGGGGAAGATCTGGGTGATAGTGGATACACGAGGTGGATGTTATGGTGTAGTTGTAGATTAGCGGGTTGCAAGGTAGGATTTTTGATCTGGGTAATGTCTCGTGGTGAAGGGTGAGTTTTTTTATTTACTGGTGATGTTTGGTGGTGATGTCTGGTGTGTTGGATATTTGCACGGGTAGTTGTGTTTGCGGTGATTGTGCATGAATGTAGTTGTATTAGATGAAATTTGGTTACAGACAGCGATGGAGAAGATGCGAGACGCATTTGATATTGTCTTTTCCACAATGATTTAGCATTAAGACACAAGGTTTTGTATAAATTTAAGTAAGATTAATGGGCTTTATATAAATTAACAGATTCAGGCATAGGCTGTTTGTCTTATGTGTAAAAGCATTTTACATATACATGTTTGCATTTGTTTCAATCTAATTTTCGTTTGTAACATATCTCCTTAAAAGAAAATGTTTTATATGTTGTTTATCATTCCTCAAGTTGTAGTTGCATTCAAACCACAATAAAGATACACTCCATCTATATCTTGGAATTCTCTTTTGAGTTGAAAGTTACATTCTCAAACTTGATATACACGCAGCTATGCATGATTTCTATCAGACATTACCAGAAACCTACACCGTAATGCACTAATATAGTTCATTGCCCAACCCCTAAATCATATACTATCGATACCCCATGTCGATTAGGCATGAGTTTAAATGCATCATGGTAGTCCAAATGAGAATAGTAGGGCTAATTAGATTAAAGTTGTTAGGTTATATCCTTTATAGCAAGTCCCCACTTTAAATGTTGACTCCTTATATTACAAGCCATTAGTTAAAGAAGCACATCAAAAAATCTATATAGGAAGGGCTAATATGTATAGGTAGAGAACGAGTAGCTTGAGTGAACAACTATACGTGAATATGTAGAATGGCATGTGCAGTCTAGTTACACCTTAAATTCTAATAACGAATTAATAAACTAATGCCATCAAATGTTGTTGAAAGCCAACCTGCTTAATTGAAGCCACCATGTATAATTCGAGGTCATCAAGCAAAGAAGTAAAGTCATTGCGTGCTATTGGGAGTCATCGTACATGATTGAAGCCATTGTTGGATGTTTTACATAGCCATCATGCTTAATTTCTAAAGCAACCATTAGACATGGTAAAAAAGCTATAGTGAGGAATTCTATGAGGCCTTCATGTGCTATCTCAAAATGACAAACCAAGACAATCAAACCATCTATGTACCAATAAACCAACATATACTTACATCCAACTAGAAAAATATGATTATCATCGGAGACTTGGTAAGGCCATCATGGAGAGTTTCTTAAGACCTTATGGAGCGTTCCTTTGCAACTATCATGAAGAGTTTGTAGAGCCAATTGAGATAAATCCTAACCTTATCATGGTAATTCTTGTAAAGCTATCGCGAGAAGTTATACATATCCATCGCATGCTATCTTCAAGAGGTAAACGAAAGTAATTATTGAAAGTTCAAATATAATAAGTATGTGCC
Organism: Allium cepa; assembly: GCA_030765085.1. Lineage (NCBI taxonomy): Eukaryota > Viridiplantae > Streptophyta > Magnoliopsida > Asparagales > Amaryllidaceae > Allium > Allium cepa. The sequence continues at coordinate 589,499,399 of CM060944.1, forward strand.
ATCCTCAAATGATAAGTCAAGGCCATTGTGAAGTCTTCATGAAACAACTTAATAAAGCCTTCGTGATAACTCCAAAGGTTATCATGAGTAGATGACACCGTGGGACCATCATAAAGTGATGCAGGAAGAACCATTGTGAGTGATTAATATACTATCATGACATGAAGAGCCAGAAGTTATCATGCAGTGTTCCATAAAGCCTTCATGATAGAAAGTATTGAGAGGTATCATGAAGAAATATTATAGATCCTTAATGTAGAATTCCTTAGAATCATCATGAAATAAAGCACTAGGGCCATTGTGAGGTAACTTATTAGAATCAATGATGTGCCAAAACTTAAGGTCATCTTGAGGAATGAATGAAGAAATATCATGGGATAAAAAGTTAGCGCTTTTGGTCAAAAATCCTATGGTAACTATAAGAAAATATATGAGAATTTTATCCATAGTCCTCCCACGACAATGCCAATATTCATCGTGAAGAAATTCTTGTAAGCTATTGTAGGGTTATCACGATGAATCATTACGCCAACCATTGTGATACCAAGGTAGATTAATTAAGTGAAACCTTCATGATTAATATGAACTATCATGAAATAAATTTGCAAATTGAAATAAGAAAAAAGATGTGGTCATGGACATTTCCTAAAGCCATTACATAACAATTACCACATGAATGTTGGTTCCTACCCATGAAGATCATTCTTCACCATCCATTCATTCTAGGTGATATGTGACACAAATCCAATAGCTGAAATCTTCTATAAATACAGGGGTACACCCAAAAGGGATGATTTTATGATGTGACCTTTATCAGCATTTCCATTTTTTTTTACCTAATATAAGAAAGCTTGAGTAAAGGGCTTTAATTGCCAACCAAGCCATCTTAGATTTGCAACATTTTATAAGAGGACTTGGATAATAAACAAATTGCATGATGTCTTCTCGGAGATGCAAAGTTATCTCTCATCAACTTGTGACTAACATATTTGACTAAGTATATAATCCTATTCAAATATTTCAAATTTTCTTGACCTAAATTTAGGGCTAACACTAAAATGTGTTTTCACTAAAAGCTCGAACTTAAAGCCTTGAGAATTAATCAACAATGGCACTTACATAATGGGTAAATAAACCTAGAAAGTTGGATTCCAATGACAAGAAGAAGAAGTAGTACACCATGTTCGTCTCGAAGACAATGTGACCCCCGCTTTAATATGGAAAATGCAGAAACAAGACAACCATCTTTGCCTAAGGAGACACTGTAAAAGAAGGATGAACTTTAAGACTTGAAGGTGAAATTAGAAGTAATGCACGAGCTTATTGAAGAATTATTTTCACAAAAATCTTTATTAAAGAGAGCAAAGGGGATAGAGGGATTGATTCTCCACCCAAAAAAGCAATAAAGTCAAACCCAAGAAGTAAGAATATCAGGAAGAGCAATTTAGGACCTTGCAAGAAGGAAGTCTCCTAACCCAAAAGTCAAGTAAGAGCTCAACATCACAATGTGCAAGCTCCACTTTGCAAAAATATTATAAGCCGAAGCGGGAGAATTACGAGGATGAAAAAGCTTATTTCAGGGACTTCGTAGACAAGATGACTAAAGACATGGATGAAATGAAGGGAATGTGAATGATGGACCGAATTAAACAATAAATTTGGAGAGTACATTAGCTAAAAGATTTATGGTTGTACCATTGCCCTCTTATGTTAAAGCCCAGTCTATTAGATATGATGGTACCACTGATCCGGATGACCATTTGACGGCATTCGAAAGTCAAATGGATTTGTACAATGCCCTGGGCATAGCGCAATGAAAACTATTTTCGACCATGTTCTTCAAAGCAGCAACAAAATGACACCGATGCTACATAGAAAATACAATTTTCTTATAGAAGAAATTCTCAAACAAGTTTTCAACTCAATTCTGTACTTTGAGGGAACCTACAATTGATGCAAGAATATAAGCTAAAACTAAAAGAAAACTAGAGGAATTACTAAGAGACTATTTGAAGAGATTTAATGCAGAAGCTAATAAAGTGGAATGGGTAAGTGATTAAGAAAAATTGACAGCAGTCAAATCTAGTTTAATAAAAAGTACACCATTCTAGAAAGAGCTATACATTCTTGGATGCAAAGACCTGCAAGATTTTCATTTTCAAGCTAACAGGTTCGTGTGAATGGATGAAAGTGGATGAAACATTTCGTAACAGGAGAACCTAAGGGGAGAAGAGGAATTTTTTGTCCCGAACAAAAAGGGAAGATAGAAACAATTTTCGACGGCAAATACTGCAGAACTAAACCGGCCTATCCCCTATATACCTTATTACAACTTTAAATTTACAACGTTTATAAAAAATGTTCTAAAAAGCCTTTTATAACTTCATGTTACAACATTTTTAAAATAAACATTGTAAAATATATTTTTCCAAGTGTTAAATACGCAAATGTTGTAAAAAGGTTATTTTTTACAACGTTTAAATGACAAAAGTTGTAAAAAAGCGACTTTCTTACAATGTTTGAATGAGAAACGCTGTAAATGAGGGGTTTTCTACAGCATTTTCTACAACAGCTGTAATCAGTATTATTCAACAACTTTTTTTGAATGTTGTGTAACAACCTTTTTTAAAAGTTTTGCTTGAAAAACAATGTGAATATTAATCTATAACAACCTTCTGTAGAAGTTGTTTTTTCTCATAGATTATAAATGTTCACATAACATTTTTAAGGAAACGTTCGCTATATGAAAATATTGGTTTTACTTATTTAGGATGTCAATTTTTTGAAAATTTTATAATAACTAGTAATTATTATTATTTAGTAGTTTATTCTAATCATTCTTAAACAATATAATTGAATGAATTTATATTATTTATAGATTATGAATTTTTATTTTTATCTTTTGTTGCTTTTACTTATTTTTAAATAATATAATTAAATGAATTTAATAAAGTATTAATAATTATATTTTACTATTTTATTTTCTTTTAGCTCTATATCCCATAATAATATTGTCAAACCATCATATACATAACAATTCTAACCAATAACGGGGATATGCATCCTACAATAGCTACCAAAAGAAAACTGAATTGTTGAAAGTATTTTGACAAAATCGTTTAAACTGTTTTCCCTTACGGTGCGGGGTGATCCGGTGGTGGCAATGTGTCTAGGTGGGGTGTAGGGCAGCGCCCGGTCTAGAAAATGGTATATCTAGTTTATATTCGAATTTGAATTCAAACGACGAATGACCGCAATAGTTTCATCGTATTTTAATTCTCCCTTACTTAAACAAATTATTCATTATCAAATATAAAATATTAATTATCTTAATAATAATATTAATTTTTAAAAAAAATAAAAAAAATAAGGAAGATTAATTTAACAACATTTTCTCCTAAAACATTGTATAATATTGGTTTATAACAAATTTTTTAAGTTGTCTTACTTATAACTTTTAAACAATTGTTTTTTCTTAAAAGCTATCAGCATTATAATTAAAAAATAATGATTAATGACTCACAATTAATAATTAACAATTATTAATTATTATTTGAAGTTATAATAATAAATAACTAATTTTTAATTATTATTAATTAGTAATTACTATTAAATAGTTAATAGTAAACATTATATAATTACTATTAATAATTAATATTTAATAAGGAATATTGATTATTTAATTATTAATAATCAACTATTACTATTTAATATTTAATAGGTAATAATTAGTAGTTAAGATTAATATTTAGTATTTACTATTTAGTAACTAATTTCTAACAACTGATTATCAATAATTAAGAAGCAATTTTTATTATTTAGTATTTAAATTTGGTAATTATAATTGATAATAGTATTCAATACTTAGTATTTCAAAAAAATTACAATTTAGAAAATTTCTAAAATGAATTTAAAAATATTTATAAAATTTAGAATTTTTTATGAAATTTTCATAAAATTTAAATTAAAAAAGTAGAAGTTCAAAATAAATTTAAAAATTTATAAAATATTCAAAATTTCAAAAAATTACAAAATGCGTAAAAAAATTAAAATTTGAAAATTTTAGATATTCATTGCAAATAATTACTTTCGTATGCCTCTAGAGGATTTCTTTTGTAACCATTTTCTTTGGCATTACAAGTTTATTATTGGCTTTAAATAATGAAAATTTTGGCTTCAAAATGAAATTTTTACCTCCAATTTGAAATTTTGTGGCTCCAACATAAACAATTTTCCCTACACCCTTACTTTATATTATCTTCTCCCAACAACAACCATACTCCTTTCCTCCAATAAATTCAAAACATGCCTCCATATCCAAACTCTTTCAATTAAATCCATAAGCTTGTAACGGCCTGGATTTTTAGTCGGTTGATTTTGAATATTTAATTTATTTCAAATGTTGAATTTGAATTATTAAATTATTTTGAATAGGGATATTTTTGTTGAATTAGTGAAATAGATTAAAAATATCAAATATATTGACTTAACGAATTGGGTGAATAATAAATTTAATAATGGAAATTTGGATAATATGTGAATTTGAAGTAGTTGTACAGGGAAATGATCTCTAAAATTGATTTAAATTATATTTGAATTTGAATCATGATATTGGACTTTTGGATAGGATTAAAATTTGATAAATTAGAAATTTGGATTTTATATGTTAATTTAATAATGGAATTTAATATTTGGAATAGTGCAAATAATTGAATTTATGAATTAATATGAATCGAAATGGTTTCTAAAATGTATGTAAATTATATTTGAATTACAATTGAGTTGGTAAGATTTTAAGATTTAATTTCACGTAAAAATCATTGATTTTGAAAACCGCTCGATTTAATCGACGCGTTAAAATAGCCTTCCGGGGCACAGTCTTGGAATTTGACGAAACCAGTTTCATTGGATCCGTAATAGTGTATTATTATCAGATTTTAAATTTTATAGTATTTGGAGTTACCATTTGGAGTTACCATTTGGTTGTTCGGGATAGAAAGGCGTTGAATTAAATATCGAAAATTTAATATTATAATTCGATTCGAAAAGCTATCTTCCACAAACGATCGAATTAGATCTCGAAACATGTTCCATTGTGTTCGGAGTAGGAATAAAACATTATAGATGCTAGGCGGCATGCCTCATTTGGAGTTCATCCGGAAAAGAACGTGAATTGTGAAAATAATAATAAAATAATTTATATGCATATATATATATATATATATATATATATATATATATTCGAAACTGTGAACCCTAGCTTTTTTCAATGTAGCCGCTAACCCCTATTTTAATGGCCGAAATAGTCGAATCATCTTCCTTCCTTTTCTCCCAATCCATCAACCAATTCAAAAATCTTCCAACAACAATATTGTAGAGCATGCCGAGATCTCTATATCCAACGCGACGATCGAGTTTAGTTGAGTAAAATGATGGCGAATGCCACCCAAAGGCCAACCATTTGTACGCAGTTTTCAAGGGATAGGCATAGCCGAGCTCAACCGGTTTCATGGTGAAGATGGAGCTTGTGACGAGCTTTCACGTGGTGGTCGCGGTAGTGGATGGATCATGTTAGCCGTGGTAGTGGATGGATCGAAGGCGGCATTGGGTTTGAAGGTGGTTTTGGAGCTTGGAACATGCATGTGGAAGGAGATGAACGTGCGGCCTAGATATTAGGGTTTTATTTGAATGGTTGTGATTTGTTTAAGGTTTAAAAAAATAAAAATAAAATTAGTTATGTGAATTATATTGTTTAAAAATCGTCATTCTTATAAATTGTATATCTTACTCATACGGGGTCCAACTAAGACGAAACAAGCAGCGTTGGGTTTGCGTGGATGAGCACTACATTTTAGAGTTGGTTGGAACAAATTTGGAGCTTGTTAGAATTTTGGATCAAAATTTGAATGCCATTTCAATTTTAATTCAAAAACAAAACGTTCGGCAAATTGAAAAGTCAATTTAAGTAAATCTCACTCATTTGGATGATTGGCATTAATTTTAAATAGTTAAAATCAATTTTTGATTGATTGAATGTTTGGATAATTATGATCAGTTTGGATGCTATTATATATACAGTAGTATATATAGATGGATTGATTATTCCCGCATATTTTAGCGGATGAGACCCTATGCGCCTCGTATAATAGCGGATGACCATATATACCACGATATCCCCCTCAAAGTGGGATTGGTATTTTTTATGTTGTATTAATATCTATGATTGCAAGGAAACAGGTTGGAGGGATCCAACTGGATTCCTCAAGAATGTTGAATTTAATTTTCATATATAGTGATATATGATCTGTTGAATAATTTGTGATAGATCATAGTGTGATTCGAATTGATTGGATGCTACAGTAGCATTTACTTAGATTTTTGGTATTTCAAAATACCATAAATATATATTCGAAATTGAAAGGAAATTAAAAAGGGATTTTGGAAGTGAAGTATTTGTATATGATTTTGGATAAATTAAAAGAAATTTATTTGGATAAATTAAATGTTTTGACTTTAAAATTTGTACTTAAATATTTTGGAATATTGTAAATAGAGATTTTTGGTATAATGTGTGTAAAGAATTTTTAATAATAATTCTTAGGTGGTACGTGTTAAATATAAAAGGATTTTAAAAAATCGAGATTTAAAAATAGATTGGAAGATAAAAAGGGAATTTTGGAATAATTATAAAATTACTTATATTAGATCCTCAATAAGATTTTTGAATTTCGGAATGGAAGTAAAATGGAGAATTGGTCTTTTTTGGAATATAGTTGGGTTATTTAAGAGGTTAATTTATAAATGGAATTCAATTTAAGGGATTTACTTATAAATGGAAATTAATTTAGAAATAAATTTATGATGGATTTAAGTGAAGTGAAACCGTTGTAAATGGAAGATAAGACTATTGGATTTATAAGCAAGGTTTTATAAAGTAGAGTTAATAATTATCACTTGACAAATTTAAGTTATAAATTCACGGTGAGAATTTATAGCGAGGTGGGCGAAACGGTTTAAAAAAACGATAGATTTTTCTTTTGAAAATGTAAAAAGGATTTACGAAATTGGAACGTAAATCAACTGGTGATAAAATCGAAAGGGATTTATAAATGTTAGACTTGCTATATTGGAATTGAAAATGATATTTTTCTGAGAAGTTAAGTTTGTTTTAAAAAAGAAGGATTTTTAATTATTAACTAAGTAATTTAAAAGTGTTTATGAATATTTCAAAAAATTAATTATCTAGTGTTTTAAATTATTTTAAGTATATTTAATTATTGATTAAGTTAGTTATAATGAGTTGATATTAAAATAATTTTTATTTAAGAATTAATTAGTAGTATTATTTTAAAACGATAAATTATTCAATATTAATATTATTTTTATATAATAACTTTTATAAAAGAGTATTTGCCTAAAATAAACTTGGAAACTTATATAGGAATTTTATAAGTATTATTTTGAAAAAATATTCAATAAAGCTTTCGGGAAGTAATGGTATACTTTCATGGCAAAATTGGAGGAAGAGAGTGCATGCAGTTAAGTTTTGGATTTCTCTAAGATAGAGACCGTAACCATTGAGCAGTGAGTCGATGGCTGATACCGTAGTAATACATTCCTTATTATTTTAAAGGTTTCAAATATTTCTAAAAAGGATAGTTTGTGAATATACTGAATTCGATAATATAAGTACATGACTTTTGATAAGAGATTTAATTTATTAAAATTAAATAAAAAAGGAGATTTAGTGTTTTCAGTGGAAAAAGAAATATTTGGTTGAATGATTGTTTATTTGATAGTTAAATAACCGACTATCAAAATCTGGACCCAAAAATATAACTTTGGGAATATCTAGAAGAAAAATGGGAATTATATGGTATAGTTGTCGTTCGAGATGTTATACTGTACGTATAAACTTGTTTCGTTCTTCTAGGATGATTCTAAGGAAATCCTTCCACTAAAGGTTAGAAGGTGATCTTCGATCTTATTTTCTTCTGTTTATTTCCTAAAGAACCGGGGTTGAATTTATTGAAAATATCGAACATTGTTTCGAAGAGACCGGGATCAGATGAGTTATCCGAAAACTAATTCGATCCAACGAGTACGTTCTCGAAGTGAAAATAAGAGCATGAAATCGAAGATGGAGCAGTGAAGTGCAAGGGCTAATCGCTACTAATCCTAAGGATGATTCCAAAATGGATGTAGTAGGAACAGTGCCTTTGGATTCGTTCAGACCATAACGGACTTGTATGGATGAATGTTATCAGTACATTGTCATTGGAGGATAATGAGCATTCTAATTGAAAATTCCTTTAAAAGGTAATCATATCCTCTAGCTTCATCAACCGGGAATGACTGAAAATCAAGGGAGATACAGCAAGGCTAAGTGGGTCTCACCCAATTAGGGTATGTTTATCACCATTCTAGATACTCTCGGATATTATTACTATGATACATTGAAGGAGCTCAAAAAGGGTGGGAATACCTGGGGTGATATCATTTCAGTCTATCCAGGTTAGGAGTAGTCGGTCTTGTATTGTAGAGGCTCTCAGCGTGGTCCTTGGTCCATTTTTCTAGACGTGTACTGTGACAGGTGGTACCCCAGTGCCTAATCATTTGTATGGAATCCATTCTCCACTACGTGCCTTACGGTTTTGGTTGCAAAGCCTAGTATGCTGGAATTCAATTAATGTAACAATATCGGCTATTTGAATAAGTATTTGTACTTAGACACTATTATAACATCAGATGATTTTGATATAAAATGTTGTGGTTATCGTAAGGTAAAAACCCATCGTGTTTATGCATGGCATGGTCTTACGAGATACCTTTGTTTTCAAAGGATATGGATAACTTTAATAATTCAAACTGAGTGTGTTTTCTCACGCTGGTTTTCCAAACTGACTCTGGTGTTATTTTATTATAATGCTTGGGTCAGACCGAGTATTACAAAAACAGGATAGGATGCTACGGAGTTCAGAAGACGAGCTGGATGACGTAGACGCATTACACGTACTTGATTTTTTATTCCGCTGTCCATTATAGGCTGTATATTCAGCTTTTAGGTGCACGAGACATGGATCGGAAACGTGTTTCGATCTTTTTGAGGACAAGTTATTATAACTGTCCAGTATTGTGTTATTGATTTATTGTACTCTGATGATGTAATGTATAAGAGCTGTTTTATAGCTCTTTTTGTATAGAGACATGTTGATATCTATTATATATTGTTCCGCTACGATTGTAAGATTCTGTATTGTTGTTTTATGTTTCTTCTTCTACCACTTTCTTCTTTTTCCCTAACGACCCGGTGTTTTCGGCATTCGATTTCTTGGCATGAAATACAGTGAATGTATCGATGTCGATTTTCGAAGGCCAAAAATCCGGTTTTCCACAAAGCTAAATCCAAATACTGCTTGCTCAATAAAGTCACTTGGTGAAATTAACAAAATCACCTCTTTCAATGCCAACAACCACAACCAAAGCCGAACACATTAACCATACATGTTTTCACAATCTAGTTAGGTCTGCACATGGAAATGAGCGAGTAGAGTGGAGATCTAGGTGGTAGTGGATGCACGAGGCGGATGTTCTGGAATTGTTGTAGATTAAGGGATTGAGAGGTGGGATTTTTAATTTGAGTGATGTCTGGTGGTGGAAGGAGCAGTTTTGGTTTTGATTTGCAGGTGATATTTGGTGGTAACGTATGGTGTGTTTGTTATTTCGTAGGTGGTTGTGGTTGTAGAGGTCGTGTGTGGATGTAGTTATATTGGATGAAGTTTGGTTGCAGAAGGTGATAGGGAAGACGCGAGGTAAATTTAATACTGTGTTTTTCCTCAAATGATTTAGTATTAAGACAAAAAGTTTTATATAAATTTGAATAAGATTAAATGGCTTTATATAAGTTAACATGTTCAGGCATGGGTTGTTTGTCCTTTGTATATCTGAAAGCATTTTACATATACATGTTTGCATTTGTTTCAATCTAATTTTCATTTGTAACATATCTCCTTAAAAGATAATATTTTATATGTTGTTTGTCATTCCTTTAGTTGTAGTTGCATTTAAACCAAGATACAGATGCACTCCATCAATATCTTGGAATTTTCTTTTTAGCCGAAAGTTATATTCTTAGACCTGAAATACATGTAACTATGCACGAGTTTTATCAACCATTACCGGCACCTGCACCACAATGCACTAATTTAGTTCACTATCTAACCCCTAACTCTCGCACTATAGAGACCCTTATTAATTAGGCATGGGGTTAATTGCACCATGGCAATCCAAAAGAAAATAGTAGGACTAATTAGGTCGAAGTTTATAAGCTATCTTCTTTACAGCAAGTCCCCACTTCCACTATTGATTATATTGCAAGCAAATAATTAAAGCAGCATGTTGTAAATCTATTTAGGAAGTGCTAGCATGTATAGGTAGAGAACACATAGCTTGAGTGAACTGCTATAGGTAAATATATGGAATGGCATGTGAAGACTTGTTACACCATAAATTTCAATAACGGATTAATAAACAAAATGCCATTATATGTTGTTGAGAGTCATCGTACTTAATTGAAGCAATCGTGTATGATTCAAGATCATCAAGGGAAGAAGTAAAATCATCGTGTGCTATCGGGAGTCATCGTGCATAAATAAAGCCATCGTAGGATGTTTTCCATAGTCGTCATGCTTAATTCTTGAAGAAATCATTAGACAAGGAAAATGACCCATAGTGAGGAATTCTATGAGGCCATTGTGTGATATCTCAAAATGACAAACTAAGACAATCAAACTGTCTTGTGCCAACAAACCAACATATACAAACATCCAACTGGCAAAATATGATTATCATGGGAGTTTGGTAAGGCCATTGTGGTGAGTTTCTTAAAGATATTATGGAGCGTTCCTTTACAGCAATCATGAAGAGTTTATAGAGCCAATTGAGATAAATTCTAAACTTATTGTGATAATCTTGTAAAGCTATCGTAAGAAGTTATACATAGTCATCGCATGCTATCTTGAAAAGGTAAACGAATGTTATTGTGGGAAGCTCAAATATAGTAAGTATATGCCATCCTCAAATGTTAAGTCAAAGCCATTATAAAGTCATCATGAAAAATCTTAATGAGCCTTCGTGAAAATTCCAATGGTTATCATGAGTGTATTCACCTTGGGACCATCACGAAGTGGTACAGGAAGAACCATCGTAAGTGATTAATAAAGCTATCATGACACAAAGAGCCAAAAGTCATCGTGCAGTGTTCCCATAATGCCTTCATGATGAAAAGTACTGAGAGCTATCATAAAGCAATATGACCGAAGCTTTTTGTAAAATTTCTTGGAATCAACATGAAATAAAGGACTAAGGCCATTATGAGGAAATTTTTTAGAATCAACGATGTGCCAAAACTTAAGGTCATCATGAGAATGAACCAAGAGCGATAGTGGAATAAAAAGTTAGCATTATTGGTCAACAAATTCTACGGCAACTGCATGAAAATATATGACAGCTTTTTTATCCATAGTCCTCACATGATAATGCATAATGGTCATCATGTAGCAATTCTTGTAAGCTATTATAGGGTTATCGCGATGAATCAATGAAATCATTGTAGATTAACCAACTAAAGCCTTCATGATCAATATGAGCTATCGGGATATAAACTTGCTGATTGAAATAGGAAAAAAGATGTTAAGGTGGACATTTCCTAAATTCATCACATAACGGTTACCACATGAATGTTGGTTCCTACCCATGAAGGTCAGTCTTCACCATCCATTCATTGTAGGTGACATGTTGCACCAATCCAGTAGCTAAAATCTTCTATAAATACCGGGGTAACTACCAGAATGGATGATTTTCTAACTTGACCTTCTTCTTCATTTTCATTTTTTCCTTAGTCTTGTGTAAAAGGCTTTAATGGCCAACAAGCTATCATAGATTTGCAACTTTATGTCGGAGGACTTGGATAATAAACAAACTACACGATGTCTTCTAGAGAATGCAAAGCTATCTTTCATCAACTTGTAACTAGCTTATTTGACTAGGTGTATATTCCTACTCAAATATTTCAAATTGTGTTGACCAAAATATAGTGCTAACACTAAAAGGTGCTATCATTAAGAGCTTGAACTCAAAGGGTTGAGAGTTGATCAATAATAGCAATTACAAAATAGGTGAATCAGCCAAGTAAGTTGGAGTCCAATGAAAAGAAGAAATAGTACACCATGTTTGTCTTGAAGACAATGTGATCCTAACTTTGATATGGAAAATATAGAAATAGGACGGTCGTCTATACCTAAGGAGGCATTAAAAGAGAATGATGAATTTCAAGCCATGAAATTGAAATAAGAAGTTATGCATGAGCTTATTGAAGCGTTAGTTTCACAAATATCGTCATCAAGGAGAGCAAAGAAGACGGGGAGGGGGGTGTTGAGTCTCCACCCAAAAAAGCAATAGAATCGAACCTAAGAAGTAAGAATGTCGCGAAGTGCAATTTAGGACCATAACGGAAGAAAGTCTCCTAACCCAAAAGCCGAGTAAAAGCTCAAGATCACAATATGTAAGCTCCGCTTTGCAAAAGCATTATAAGTCGAAGCAGGAGAGTTACGAGGATGAAGAAGCTTATTTTAGGGACTTAGCAGATAAGATGACTAAAGAAATGGATAAATTGAAGGGAAAGAGAATGATGGACCCTAAATTCGATAATAAATTTGGGGGAGCACCATTCATTGAAAGAATTATGTTTGTACCATGCCTTCTTATGTTAAAATATCATCTTGGATATGATGGTACCACTGATCTAGACAACCATTTGATGGCATTCAAAAGTCAAATAAATTTGTATGATACCCTAAACACACTGCGATGAAAGCTATTTCCGATCACGTTCTTCGAATTAGTAGCAAAAAAAGTACCAACGCTAAAGCGAAAAGATAATTTACTCTTGGGAGCAATTCTCGTTCGAGTTTTTAGCTCAATTCTATGCTTCGATGGAACCTACAATTGATGCAAGTGCGCTATCTAAAATAGAAAAAGCACGGAAATTGCTAAGGGACTATTTAAAGTGATTTAATGCAAAAGCTATTAAAGCAGAAATGGTAAGTGATTAAGAGAAATTGATGGCGGTCAAATCTAGTTTAATAAAAAAAAATAACATTTCAAATAAAGTTAAACATTCATGGATGCAAAAACCTGCAAGATTTCCACTTCGAGTTGACAAGTTTGTGCAAATGGATGAAATATTTTATAATAAGAGAAACTATGGGGAGAAGTAGAACTTTTCATCCCGGACAAAAAGGGAAGATGGGAAGAATTTTTCAAGGCAAATGTTATTCAATTAAACCAGCCTATCTCCTATATATATCTTTTACGAAAGGCGAACTTGACTACCCAGTTTCATTTAAAGAAAAAACGAATCTAGAGCCGAACAAAGCAGGATATTACTATGCCTGCCATAAAATAAATGACCATAATACGGATGAATGTAGGGTCTTGGCAGGAATAATTGAGAATATGATTAGGAAAGGAGTTCTCAAATAATCGTAGAGATCAAACAAAAGCCCATCCGTAATGAAAATCCACTAGTTAACAAAATAAACATCATGGAAAGCGAGCTTCGATAGGGTTTGCTACAACCAATGAACTATATCGATGTGATCCGTGGAGGTGCACACATAGCAGGCTTGAGCTAGGGATCGAGAAGTAGGTATGTGAGAGAGGCTAAAGAAGTGATCAACTCAATAAGTGATGAGCCTCCATAAAAGTCTTTTAAAAGCAACGTCAAAATGTCGTATTTGGTGATAACTCCTTTAGGAGGAATTCGACATCCCATAATGACCCACTTATGGTAACTGCCCAAATAAGACTTTCACTTGTATTCGTAACTCTAATTGACATAGGCAATGCAGTAAATGTCATCTTCAAAAGTGCTTTCAAACAAGTGAGAATTTTGGAAGAAAAACTTGAACCTAGCCTGGAGCCGATGTTTGGATTCAAAAATAAAGGCTCTACTTTTATCGGTCAAATTAATTTTTTTGTCCAAATCGTCCCTCCTCCGCTTTCAAGGACATTTGAGACGTTGTTTGTGATCATGGAGCAACCTTCCTACTATAATGCTTTCTTTGGAAGACTAATTCTTGATGAGATTGATGATTTCATATCACTGAAGAATTTTTGGTTGACTTTCTATGCAAGACGGGATGGAGAACTGTTCGTGGAGAGCAGTTTAACTCTCTTGAAGTATATTTCTCCATACTTGAGCAATATAATAAAATGACAAGTTCTTGCTATAGGCCAACGTTAAATAAATATGATCAAAACCAGAAGCCCTTGAATACTAGCATCGAGAACTAAAATCTATGGAAAATAACTCAAACTTTTCTCTAACGAAAAATCAACTAATCAATAAGGTAGCTAGATTCAAAGCAAGAAAAAAGTAGTTGAATTAAACCAAGTTAATCATGATAAGAACAAGGTTTTGGAGGAAATAATCCCAAATATAGATTCAAGGGATGAGCAAGAAAACACATAATCAATGGAAAGCATGGAAGAAGTAAAATTAGATTCTCAAGACTCTACCAAAACCATGAAAATTGTTAATGGGATGAACATAGAAACTAAAGAAAGATTGATCTCATTTTTATAGTCGAGCATAAATGTATTTGCGTAGGTCCACATAGACATGGAAGGGATCAATTTGTAATGTGTCATGCATTCAACATTGACCCAAAGTTTGTTCTAATAAGATAGAAGAAAGGCTATTTGACAAAACATGCACTACGGCATTGAAGGTGGAACTGAAAAGGTTGTTGGAACATGGATTCATAAGAGAGGTTTTTTGCCCGAAATGGTAGGAAAATCTAGTGTTAGTAAAGAAATCTAATGGAAAATAGAGGACATGCATTGATTATATAGATCTCAACAAAGCATGTCCAAAATATTGTTATTCGCCGCCCAAAATCGATCAATTAGTGGACGCAACCAATGGTCACAAACAATTGTCTTTTATGGATGCTTACTCAGGGTATAATCAAATATTGATGTTTAAACCTAATGAGGAACAAACAAGCTTCGTCACGGATTAGGGTATGTATTGCTATAAAGTAATGCCATTCGGGCTGAAGAACATAGGAGCAAAATATCACTGACTCATGAACAGAATGTTCAGAAATCAAATAGGAAGAAACATGGAAGTATGTGTTGATGATACGTTGGTAAAATCCAAGAAAGTAGAGGATAATATAGAAGGTTTTGGCTAAATATTTGGATATTAAGGAAGTATATGTGAAGTCCCGTTTTTCCGTACTCTTTGAATTGACAATAAACCTCACATGTCCAACTCATATTGCATGAAAAGACGTATCTTTAAGGGTAATAAAGAAAAGTAGATAGAACAGAATCTCACTCGAATGGAATAACATATATTATTTCAATAATAATCTTTATAGTGGAAAATTTTAAAATACAATATCAGAGTCGAACCTAGATTCAGCTTGGACAGTTATAAAACTTGCCCTTACAAATGCTGAAAAACCTCAAACAAAATACACTAAGTAAAGTGGATAATAGAATATGCTCATACGTCGGTGAATATTTCCAGCTTTCCTCTGGAAACTCTAACCTTCTTGGACTAAACCTGAAACTACTCGGATCTGACCCGAGTATTGAAAATACCCGGATCAAGCTTGATAAACTAGCGTGAGAAAAACTCAATAATTAATGACAGTGTCATATATCGGCCTTTGAATAAAATCCTTTGAAAACAAAGAGTATCTCATAAGACCACGCCAACACATAAACACGGACGGATTTTTACCTTATGATAACTAAAACACTTTTATATCAAACCGTTTGTATTATTTCTAATGACATTCTTTGAAACATTTGCAAATAAACTTATTAATCTTAGTCGAAATTGTTACATTGATTAAATTCCAGCATAATAGATTTACAATCTAGTCCGTAGGTTCTTATTGGAGAATGGATTTCCATACAAATGACTAGGCGCGGGATCTACCTTCCGAAAGGGGTACACCTCTAGATGGATGTCCCGAGGCACATAACATCTGCCCTCTACCAACACAAGACCGGCCTACCTTTGTAACTAGATAGTAACGAATATTTCATCCCCTGGTCGTTACCGACCTTTAACCGAGCGCTCGTATTCCATACACCACATTAATTAACATCCCGAACGTCATAGCGGGAAGAAAAATATCTAAAAGGGAATGATCATACCTTAATTGGGAAAGACCCACTTAGCCTTGCCGCATCTAATCCTGTTTCGGTCATTTCCGGTTTGATGAGGCCTGAGGCAAACGATTACCTTTTCACGAAGCACATATCACATCTTTGAATGCCACATTGCCATTTCCGTTTAACTATTAATTGCCCTCCGCAAAAATACAACCCTTGAGCTCGTATGTCTCAAGGAGGGTGTTAAGCTAAGAGAAATTGCCTTCTCCGCTAGCACTGATGTAGGTTTGTAAAAACCAATGTATGTAATCTTTAGAAATGCAATGTCATACAAACTTCCATACAAGCTGTCTAGGAACAGGACAAACCGAAGGCACTCTCCTACTACCACTAGTAGCGAGTAGTCCTTGCAATCCAAAAAATCTCCACAACGAGGAGACTACTGTTATATATAACTCGGGAGTTATCCAGAGCAAGTCAACAAGCAGTCCTCACGCCATAAAGATCCACGGTCTTCAAAATCATCATCTTCAACAAGTCTTCACGTTCGAACGTGTACAATGGTTCGAAGTGGTTTTCGGACAGGGATTACCCAAATCCGACCCTGATTCCTTCGAAATCCAATTATCGATAAAAAGTGAATATGAGTGTACAGGATTTATTAAGTCTCTTTTCACTTTAATTCTTTTCGGATGATTTCTAAATCTCTTTCTTTTGACTTAGGATAATTTCTAAGAAATTCATTCTTTTGCTTTGGAAAATATCTCAAATTTCCTTACTTAATTCTTGATCCAAATTTCTTTACTTTTTAGTCGGGTCAAAAACCATGTTATTTAAGACATCGTTTACGGTAAATCCTAAATCAATCTTAACAAACATTTTGAAGTAAATAGGATCATAGAAATCATTCATTTTGGAGATTGCTTAAATTTTGGATAATACCAATCTTCTTTTATTTTGGAAAAACTTAACAGAATCTTTTATTTAAGAGCATCCTAGCTTTGCTCTCGATCTGTTCCACCCCTCGCCTAAGAAAAGAAAACATAGGCCACGTAAGTTTAGGGCACTGATTGCTCCATCCCTAACCTTAGTTAAACACCTTGTTTTATCTTCCCAGATTTCACAACCGGGACAAATGTACTAGTCGTTTCCGCATACTCAGATATTCAACTTTATTTTGGAATTGCTTAAAAATATTCCAAATTATCTTTCAAGAATGCTTAATTATCCTTTTAAAACATTCACAATTTGTTCTGGGAAACTTCGTTACATTTAAACTCATTCCAAAAGTTATAAAATTCGTAGCAGAAAAGTGCTACGGAAAGTGCTATATAAGCTTATTTGATGAAAACATCTTTTAAACATTCGATAATTCATATTTTCCAATCCAAATCTCTTTTAAATCATTTAAATAGATTTATCAAATTTATTCCATATTTTTCCATAATTAAAAACATCAATTTAAACAAATTTCTTGTTATGGTCACTTAACTGCACTAGCGCGATTTTTCTGGATAATTGATTTGGACTTAATTCAAAATCTATTCAACGAAACTTTGATTTTCTTTCTTCATTTAGAAGATATAGATATAATAGTCCGGAATTTTCTTATCTCGAAGAATTCCGAGCTATATTTCACTCTACACACTCATTTGAACTTTTCGGCGCGAAATCGCGAACTACCGTTGTGCGACGCGTCTAGTTTTAACTTATTTTTCAATACTTGAAATAATCTACTCAAATTGGATTTCAACACTTATAAAATCATTAAAAATCATTTTAAATCAATATTTTCACTTTTTAAAGTATTTAAAATATATTTTCATTATTACCATAATTATAATATTATTATATTCCCATTATTTTGATATTAAATTTTAAATTCCAATTTCAACTCAATTTCAATTCTAATCTCAAATTAAACACATTTAAAATTTAGATTTCGAATCTAATTTCGGTTTAAACTTTAATTCAATGTCAAACTAAACTTCACTTTTTCAAAATCGATTTCAATTTCACTATTCATCTCAATTTCAATTTCAAATTAACTATCCTTTTCAAATCCATTTCACTTCAAATTTCAAATTCTCTTCCATTTTAGCTTTAATTTCACTTCTAAAAGAAAAGAGACTTATTTTTCCATAATATCTCATATTACTAAAATATGATCTTTTTAAATAAAGGGATTACTTAATTAATAGGAATTTGATGTCCAAATTGTCATCACAATCATACAACAATCATATAATACTAGCATATTCAATATGGTAAATGTCATAACATTACTACGGATTATCCAACATATTCAAACAATCAATCAAACATCCATATCATCAAATGGTGATTGTCTAACATAAGAATTAAGTATGATAATCAATAAAATTCAAAAAGCGGTGAGAATTTCTCACCTTCATATCCACTCCGTCAAACTTTAACGTAAGATTTCCGTCTCTCGCTAACGTGCTATTTCCAACGTCTCGCACTTTCCTTTCCGAACGCTTTTGTTTTCCGTTTCTTTTTCTTTTCTTCTCTTTTTTTTCTTTTTTTTTTCCTTTTTTTGGCCAAAAGCTTTTGGAGGGGAATTGGTGTACGGCCTTGGGTATGTGAGTGTGGAGGACGGTATGGGGTGTGTAGGCTTGGGTTTTAGTGAGGTGGTGTTCGGCCTAGGGGTGTAGGGCTCGGCTTGGGCTTAAGGGTGAGGAGGAGGTGGGTAGGTGGTAGTTTGGCTTGGTTTTGGTGGTGTAAAGTGATGGTTTGGAGTATGGAGATGGTAGCTTGAAGATAGAAGAGAAATGAAGAGGTGGGAAACCATGGAAATGGAGGTGAAGAAGAAGGAGAAAGTGAAGAAGAAATGTAGAGAATAAAGTGTTAAAAATGAAAGGTATGGATGCATATTTATATTTGAGCTTTGGATGACAAATGAATAAAATACCTTTCTCTACTTTTTTATTTTATTTACTTTTTTACTCTTGATTTGACCTTTGCTTAATGGAGAATAAATGGTTTGATTTGAATTTGTACTTATGAAATAGTGTTTGCCTTATTTTCTTAAATTTTAAAAATAAGACTTTTGCTTGATTTGACATGCATTAAATGGATTTGTAAGTACGCATTAATGGTGAGCATATGTGTCATTAATTCATTTAGTTAGTTGTCTTTTCACTTTCCATTTGCTTGAATTCTAGGTGTATAAGTTATATTATATGTAAGAGAAAAGAAAGTTATGTAATGATGTTGTTTTATTTGTCTACTTTTACACTCTTTTGTCAATCATGTATTAACATTATTTTTATCATTTATGTAAATATTTTCAAAAGTAAACTCCTTTTTCTTTTAGTGCTAAATGTAGAATGTTTAAATAGTTTGTAAACTTGTATTTATAAGTTAGAAAATGTATCAAGTTGCAACAACTTATCGACAACTTGTTTTGGTTAAAAACGGTATTTTTGTCGACAAAGTTTACAATCAAAATTTGACGTTTTTATTAAGCTATATATTGAAGTAGACCAAACTTTAAAATAAACTTTTTACTTCTTTAAATAAATTAAAACAAGTCTCTTTATATTTAAACATCATATTTAAATAATATCAAAATCTCTAATTTTACAGTGTGTGTAAAACTGATAAAATGCGACAAATTTTGGTTATTTTTGTAAAACGATTATTAACATACTTTTAAATCTTTTACTATACATTTATTATCTTTATTAGATGTTTTAAATAAGATTTACCTTTTTAAATAAATATTTAAATTCATTTATTTAAGCATTTATTTATTACTAACAAAACTTAACTTTTGTCGATTTGTTCTAAAATCCAAATTTATACTTTCTAATTTATTAACTATAAGAATAATTGATTTCTTAATTATATATAACATTTTTATTTAGGTTTTAAATTCATTTTAAATTTAAAATGAACAAAATCTCTCATTTCCGAAATAGCGAAATTACGGGTTGTTGCATTCTCCCCTACTTAAAAGCATTTCGTCCTCGAAATGAAAGTTAGATAAAGGGATTCATCTCATACTCATATCCTCAAATAATTTGACTTATTTCTATTGATGATAGAAAAGAAGAAGGTCGATATCATAACAACCCTAAAAGCAAATGATGTCAAACATACATACAGAGATTCCCCACACTAACTTGAGTACATATCACGTACTTATGGTTATATACACTTGCATCAAGTCAAACTTCTATCGTACCCATCCTAGTGCATACTGCACACTTAAGATAGAATATACAACAATCAAACAAGATTATAAAAAAACAACCACACTGATACTATATCAAGATAAACGAATACAACCATATAACTCATTCCCTGTCCTGAGCATGTACTATATCTGAGGTCTATATATATGCATACCAAAACATCAGTCCAACCATTATATCTTAATGCCTACTATTTGAGATAACTATCCAACTACTAAGTAGACAGACCCAAAACATCATACTATATGTGATATTTGATTCAATCTATTATTCGAATTCACAACTTTTCTTCCGAACTAGTATCGATCCCTCGATTTTCTAGTACAAACTTTGATCAGACTTCTTGATCACAAACCCTTGCTTTCCTTACATAGCTCTCAACTATGATAGAAAACTCGTGTACATAATCATAAACTCTCATCAATGTTCGCCGTCAAAAATTGAGTGATAAATCCTTTTTCGGATTGGTGTAAACACCTCAAAGTTATGTTCTCAAATCTTAGATCAAAATTTATGTGCTAAAATAATCTATGCTTAACTTATGTACTTATTCACATTCATCTTTACCTAATACATTTCTTCAAAATTTATATTAATCCAAGTTTATTTCACAACAATTTACTTTCTTTACTAAATCCATTATTACTTAAGCATACAAATATGACTTAAAATTATATAATATACATTTACTTCCTAAGAGTATATATACATATCCCCAAACTTTAAATTGTTATTACTTCAACTAAGGTGTTTAACTAATATGGAACTCTACTATTATCCCGAATTAATAAGTTATAAAAGTCAACCTTAGTTTTCTTTATCTAAGGTTTTCATTTAGCTAATATTATTTGTCCAATCCATATATTAATAAGACAACTTTACTAAGTGTACACCTTTTTCTCACTGATTTTATGATTAACTACTTAACTTATTTACCTATCCATTTTCTAAATCAAATTTCTTAATCTTAAATCCATCAAATACCTTATAGTCAAATTTGTGAAACTTAATTCTCATGGTATTTGTTATTAACCTTTTTCGTCCAACAATCACCCTACTAATTATATTATTCAAAATTATATCCTTCTAATCTTACTTCATGATGAATTACAAATGTTACCCTAAATGTATCACTAATTCAAATTTTTATATTAGGATGATATTTCTTATACCTTTTGTTTTTGAATTTCAAATTAACTTATCTGCTTTATAAGTTATAGAACTTACCCTTTATGATATATCTACAAAAGGTCTCAGTTTAGGTTTATCTTTTCCTATCTTATTGATAAGAATTTTTTCCAAGTGTAAATTTTCTCTTTACTTTCTCTAATTACGCATCTCGCTTCAGTATTATCATCAAATATCTTATAGTCAAATTGTGAATTTTACTTCACAAGAAATTTGTACTCGGCTATTAAATCCATCCATTATGATAATAACTTAATCATTGTTATTTCTTAATACTAAATACCTAAGGGTATATGATTAAAGTTCAAAATTCTAGCTTTCAACTAATTGATTCTATATGGAATATCTTATAGTAAAATTGTGCAATTCTCATCACAAGGTATTCATATTTTGGTTTCACTAAGCAAAATTACAATCAATCCTTAATTTCTAACCCAAAAGATAATAATATCCCCTTTAATATTTATAATATAAACCCAAGGTAAAATTATTTCATTTACCATCTTTAAAACAAAATCATTTATTATAAAACTAACAAATACGCTCTCATATATATAATACTCTCATAACTTATTCTAGGGTGTTACTAACCCTACCTCTAATGAGTTACTCGTCCTAGGATATTACTAATCCTATCTTTGATGAGATTTACCCATACCAGGCTTCGGTGTTCGCTCAACCAAAAGCTCTGATACCAAATATAAAGTCCCGTTTTTCCGTACTCTTTGAATTGACAATAAACCGCACATGTCCAACTCAAATCACATGAAAAGATAGATCTTTAAGGGTAATAAAGAAAAGTAGACAGAACAGAATCTCAATCGAATGGAATAACATATATTATTACAATAATAATCTTTACAGCGGAAAGTTTTAAAATACAATATCAGAGTCCAACCTAGATTCAGCTTGGACAGTTATAAAACCTGCCCTTACAAATGCTGAAAAGCCTCAAACAAAATACACTAAGTAAAGTGGATAATAGAATATGCTCATATGTCGGTGAATATCTCCAGCTCTCCTCTGGAAACTCTAACCTTCTTGGACTAAACTCGAAACTACTCGGATCTGACCCGAGTATTGAAAATACCCGGATCAGGCTAGATAAACCAGCGTGAGAAAAAATCAATAATTAATGACAGTGTCATATATTAGCCTTTGAATAAAATCCTTTGAAAACAAAAAGTATCTCATAAGACCATGTCCACACATAAACACGGGCGGGTTTTTACCTCATGATAACTAAAACACTTTTATATCAAACCGTTTGATATTATTTCTAATGACATTCTTTGAAAACATTTGCAAATAAACTTATTAATCTTAGCTGAAATTGTTACATTGATTAAGTTCCAACATAATAGGTTTACAATCAAGTCTATAGCTTCTTATTGGAGAATGGATTTCCATACAAATGACCAGGCGTAGGATCTACCTTCCGAAAGGGGTACACCTCTAGATGGATGTCCCGAGGTATAGAACATCTGCCCTTTACCAACACAAGACCGGCCTACCTCTGTAACTAGATAGTACCGAATATGTCATCCCCGTATCGTTACCGACCTTTAACCGAGCGCTCGGTTTCCATACACCACATTAATTAACATCCCGAACGTCATAGCGGGAAGAAATATATCTAGAAGAGGATGATCATATTCTAATTGGGAATGACCCACTTAGCCTTGCCGCATCTAATCCTATTTTGATCATTTCCGGTTTGATGAGGCTTAAGGCAAACGATTACCTTTTCACGAAGCACATATCACATCTTTGAATGCCACATTGCCATTTCCGTTTAACTACTAATTGCCCTCCACAAAAATACAACCCTTGAGCTCGTACGTCTCAAGGAGGGTGTTAAGCTAAGAGAAGTTGCCTTCTCCGCCACCACTAAGGTAGGTTTGTAAAAACCAATGTACGTAATCTTTAGAAATGCAATGTCAGACAAACGTCCATACAAGTTGTCTAGGAACAGGACAAACCGAAGGCACTCTCCTACTACCACTAGTAGCGAGTAGTCCTTGCAATCCGAAAAATCTACACAACGAGGAGACAACTGCTGTATATTACTCGGGAGCTACCCAGAGCAAGTCAACAAGCAGTCCTCACGCCATAAAGATCCACGGTCTTCAAAATCATCATCTTCAACAAGTCTTCATGTTCGAACGTATCATTGGTTCGAAGTGGTTTTCGGATAGGGATTACCCAAATCTGACCTCGGTTCCTTCGAAATCCAATTATCGATAAAAAGTGAATATGAGTATACAGAATTTATTAAGTCTCTTTTCACTTTAATTCTTTTCGGATGATTTCTAAATCTCTTTCTTTTGACTTAGGATAATTTCTAAGAAATTCATTCTTTTGCTTTGGAAAATATCTCAAATTTCCTTACCTAATTCTTGATCCAAATTTTTTTACTTTTTAGTCGGGTCAAAAACAATGTTATTTAAGACATCGTTTACGATAAATCCTAAATCAATCTTCACAAACATTTGAAGTAAATAGGATCATAGAAATCATTCATTTTGGAGATTGCTTAAATTTTGGATAATACCAATCTTCTTTTATTTTGGAAAAACTTAACAGAATCTTTTATTTAAGAGCATCTGGGTTTTCCTTTCGATCCGTTCCACCCCTCGCCTAAGAAAAGAAAACATAAGCCAGGTAAGTTTAGGGCACTGGTTGCTCCATCCCTAACCTTAGTTAAACACCTTGCTTTATCTTCTCAGATCTCACAAGCGGGACAAATGTACTAGTCGTTTCTGCATACTCAGATTTTCAACTTTATTTTGGAATTGCTTAAAAATATTCCTAATTATCTTTCAAAAACGCTTTATTATACTTTTCTAAAACATTCACAATTTGTTATGGGAAACGTCGTTACTTTCAAACTCATTCCAAAAGTTATAGAATTCGCAGCAGAAAAGTGCTGCGGAAAGTGCTATATAAGCTTATTTGATTAAAACACCTTTTAAACATTCGATAATTCATATTTTCCAATCCAAATTTCTTTTAAATCATTTAAATAGATTTATCAAATTTATTCCATATTTTTCCATAATTAAAAACATCCATTTAAACAAATTTCATGTTTTGGTCACTTAACTGCACTAGCACGATTTTTCTGGAAAATTGATTTGGACTTAATTCAAAATCTACTCAAAGAAACTTTGATTTTCTTTCTTCATTTAGAAGATATGGATATAATAGTTAGGAATTTTCTTATCTCGAAGAATTCCGAGCTATATTTCACTCTACACACTCATTTGAACTTTTCGGCGTGAAACCGTGAACTACCGTTGCGCGACGTGTCTAGTTTTTGCTTATTTTTCAATACTTGAAATAATCTACTCAAATTGGATTTCAACACTTATAAAATCATTACGAATCATTTTAAATCAATATTTTCACTTTTTAAAGTATTTATAATATATTTTCACTATTATCATAATTATAATATTATTATATTCCCATTATTTTAATATTAAATTTTAAATTCCAATTTTAACTCAATTTCAATTCTAATCTCAAATTAAACACATTTAAAATTTAGATTTCAAATCTAATTTCGATTTAAAATTTAATTCAATCTCAAACTAAACTTCACTTTTTCAAAATCGATTTCAATCTCAATTTCACTATTCATCTCAATTTGAATTTCAAATTAACTATACTTTTCAAATCCGTTTCACTTCAAATTTCAAATTCTCTTTTATTTTAGCTTTAATTTCACTTCTAAATGAAAAGAGAATTATTTTTCCACAATATCTCATATTACTAAGATATGATCTTTTTAAATAAAGGGATTACTTAATTAGTAGGAATTTGATGTCCAAATTATCATCACAATCATACAACAATCATATAATACTTGCATATTTAATACGGTAAGTCTCATAACATTACTACGGATTATCCAACATATTCAAACAATCAATCAAACATCCATATCATCAAATGCTGATTATCTAACATAACAATTAAGTATGATAATCAATATAATTCAAAAAGCGGTGAGAATTTCTTACCTTCATATCTACTACGTCAAACTTTAACGTAAGATTTCCGTCTCTCGCTAACGTGCTATTTCCAACGTCTCGCCTTTTGCCATTTCCTTTCCGAATGCTTTTGTTTTCCTTTTCTTTTTCTTTTTCCTTTTCTTTTCTTTTCTTCTCTTTTTTTTTGGCCGAAAGTTTTTGGAGGGGAATGGGTGTACGGCCTTGGGTATGTGAGTGTGGAGGAGGGTATGAGGTGTGTAGGCTTGGATTTTAGTGAGGTGGTGCTTGGCCTAAGGGTGTAGGGGCTCGGCTTGGGCTTAGGGGTGAGGAGGAGGTGGGTAGGTGGTAGTTTGGGTTGGTTTTGGTGGTGTAAGGTGATGGTTGGGAGTATGGAGGTGGTAGCTTGAAGGTAGAAGAGAAATGAAGAGGTGGAAAGCCATGGAAATGGAGGTTAAAAAGAAGGAGAAAGTGAAGAAAAAATGTGGAGAATGAAGTGTGAAAAATGAAAGGTGTGGATGCATATTTATATTTGAGCTTTGGATGGCAAATAACTAAAATACCCTTCTCTACTTTTTTGACTTTTCATTTACTTTTTTATCTTTGATTTGACATTTGCTTAATGGAGAAGAAATGGTTTGATTTGAATTTGTACTTATGAAATGGTAGTTGCCTTATTTCCTTAAATTTTAAAAAGAAGACTTTGCTTGATTTGACATGCATTAAATGGATTTGTAAGTATGCATTAATGGTGAGAATATATGTCATTAATTGCTTTAGTTAGTTATCTTTTCACTTTCCATTTGCTTGAATTCTAGGTGTATAACTTATATCATGTGTAAGAGAAAAGAAAGTTATGTAATGATGTTGTTTTATTTGTCTACTTTTACACTCTTTTGTCAATCATGTATTAACATTATTTTTATCATTTATGTAAATATTTTCAAAAGTAAACTCCTTTTTCTTTTAGTGCTAAATGTAGAATGTTTAAATAGTTTGTAAACTTGTATTTATAAGTTAGAAAATGTATCAAGTTGCAACAACTTGTTGACAACTTGTTTTGGTTAAAAACGGTGTTTTTGTCGACAAAGTTTACAATCAAAATTTAACGTTTTTATTAAGCTATATATTGAAGTAAACCAAACTTTAAAATGAAATTTTTACTTCTTTAAATAAACTAAAACAAGTCTTTTTATATTTAAAAATCATATTTAAATAATATCAAAATTTGTAATTTTACATCGTACGTAAAACTGACAAAATGCGACAAATTTTGGTTATTTTTGTAAAACGATTATTAACATACTTTTAAATCTTTTAATATACTTTTATTATCTTTATTAGATATTTTAAATAAGATTTACCTTTTTAAATAAATATTTAAATTCATTTATTTAAGCCTTTATTTATTACTAACAAAACTTAACTTTTGTCGATTTGTTCTAAAATCCAAATTTATACTTTCTAATTTATTAACTATAAGAATAATTGATTTCTTAATTATATATAACATTTTTATTTAGGTTTTGAATTAAAATGAACGAAATCTCTCATTTCTGAAGTAGCGAAATTACAGGTCGTTATAAAATTAAACCCGCAAAAGTGTTCTTTTGGAATCCAATTTGAAAAGCTTAGGATAAATTGTAATTGCCAGAGGAATCAAAGTCAACCCTGATTAGATAAAAGCTATTAGAGATATGGCACCACCTAAAATGTGTAAGGAAGTGATGGAGTTAAATGGGCGAGTCTCGGCTCATAGTCGATTCATATCTAAAGCAACATAAAGGTGTATTCCCTTTTTTATGTAATTAAGAAAAAGAAAACCTTCGAATGAATAGAGGAATGTCAAAATGCTTTCCAGGAGTTGAAAAATCATGTAGAAACACCACTGATAATCTTGATCCCCGTAGAAGGAGAAGACTTATTTCTATACATGGCTATATTGGAGCATGCCATTAGTCAATTTTGATAAGAGAGGAAAATGGAATCTAATTCTTGGTTTACTACATGAGTGAAAGCTTAGAAGGTGCTGTAACAATCTGATTTTTAAGTAATAATTAATTAAAGTAGTAATTAAACTAATTAAATTGAAATTTGGAAATTCATTTAATCAATTGGTTTTGAAATTATTTAATGAAAGGATTTAAATCATAAAATAATAATATTTAGAAGTTTAAACGTGAAAAATAAAATTATATAAAGTGATGTGATGTAAATAAAATGTTAGTTTGGGAAAAAGGTGATTTTAAATAGGAATTTGGATTTTGTTAAAAATTGAATAGAATTTAGTTTTGTAAAGAAAAGATATAAAACTATATATATATATATATATATATATATATATAGTATATTTCTAAGCCCATACCCAATCAATCCAAGCCCAAATTCAAATTCCTTATTTCTAGAATTTTCTTCTTTTTACTAAACACTCACGCATACTTCATCACCCTATTTTCATCTTCTTGAGCAAAATTAACCAAACCCTTCTTCCTCTGATAATTAAAAACAAATACAATAAATTACCTAAATTCATAAAACTTGAATATGTGCAGCTTCATATGTATATGCATTTATGGTGTGAAACATATATGATTATGTTGCCGTTGAGTGAAGAAGTGTATGCGCGTGCATGCATAGGAAGAGGGGAAGAAGAAAGTGCTTCGGGTGGAGTATGTATCACTTAAAAAGTTTATTCGTAATCAAGATATTTTTATTTTTTTATGTGTTTGAATTGCCCCTATGTTTGTGTATCATGTGTGCATTAAGTTATAAAGCAAACAACTGAAATAGGAGGAGGTATTGCCATTAACAGATGATCGTTTTATAAGGAGAACTCTGATCGGTTGACCCATTTGGGCCACCTTCGACCGAATACAGTTGACTGGTAGAGGAGACTGATCGACCTCCCTTTGTGTGAATTGTGCATGTAGGTGAAGAATTTTTTGTGTGTGTATGTTCATGTGTTTTTGTGTGTGTGCATGAGTGTTTTGTGTGTTTGATAACCTATATATGTGTGTGTGCAACCCTAAATGTGTGTATGCATATTTCAATAATTAATAATTAAAATATACATTTATATTTTGATTTAAGAAAATAAGATAAACATACTTAAATTATTATATTAATTTTATTAAGATACTATATATCAATATAAAATTAAATCTATAAAAATCCCATAAATTATAGGAAAAAAATGATATTACGTCTAATTGAAGTTTAGGAGTTATCAAAGTTGATTACAGAAAATTTTAGTGTATATATGTAAAATCTAAGTTTCGATAAATGTATTTATTTTATCGATATATTAAATTGTTTAGATGGTTAGAATTATGTAGAAATGGTATTTTATTATAGAAAATTAGGAATTCATATATGTAGTATTTTATTTTACAAATTATTTTGGGAATCAAAAATGATTAAAATGAGTTATCTAATTTTATTAATGAATATTTAATTATTAATTAATTATATTAAAGATTGAGAAATTAATTATTCATTGTAAATAATAAAATTACCTTTGTTTTTTTTTCCTTGCTAATTCATGAGTAGCTATTTGTTGTTCGTTTATGAGCAATTTCTTACTACCAACTTAGTTGCTTTATAATTATATTTATTCAGATAATCTATTTCATAGTTTTCCAGTTTAGACTTTCCTTGTACATTAGTTTAGAATATATAAATGTTTATTATAATATTTGAATTAGCTTCATTTATTTATTTAAAGCAGATAATTATAGAAAATTATGAGGAATTCTCATATTATTATTTGGTCTTTGAAGTGTATTTCTCAAATAATTTTTTTTTAAATTTATTAATGTATGATATAATAAAATGTTTATGCATAGTTTCTGAGTTTTTGATTTTGCATCTTCTCTATAATGATTCCAGTGTTATAATGATTCGCCGTTGATACAGATTTGATTGATTTTATATGATATGATGATGACATCATTTTATGTGATTTCATGATATTTACATTCTATGTGACGAGAATCTGAACAAACAGAGTTATAATACAATATGGTATAGGACTTTCGGTAATTCTTCAATAATTCTTTAGACTCATATAGAATATTATGTAGTTTAAGTGTAGTTCATAAGCAGCGAATAAACGTTTAAGTATCACCTAGTGGTATGGGATGTTGTTGTGATATTTATTCAGTCGTTCATTGTAAGTAGATGATGCTCACGTAAAGGGAATAGAGTGGATAGTGTGAGGTGATACATGTAGTGATAGATGGCTTTGTGCCTATATTCAGCGAGTATGGCTCTATGCCTAATGATGACCAAGATTTTGTGTCAATATGTATTGGTTCTATATGACACTATAATGATGTACTCCTATTATGTGTATTGAAGAGGTCCAGACGGCTAGAATCCACCCTAGTAGCCTGATCGTGGGGTCGCACCCCAGATCAACGACACTATATTGTATAGCATCATGCTACTCCTATGTATGTGTTTGCCCCTATGTGACCTAGTCCAGCAATCATTTACCTATAGAGGCAAGTGTAATGTCATGATTTATGAGTCCTCGCGTTAACGAGCACATCAGTGGATATGTGTTAAATGATTGTAAAGGTAACAAAAACTGTAGAGACGTAGTGCCTTTGGAGCTTGGTTGGTGCTATCAGTCTTCTTTCTGGTACTAACAGAGTAGTAGATTGGCATATATTATTGATACACTTCACTTTAGTATAGATATGGGTTAGATGACCCACATATTGTTATATTGATGGCTCTACTTAGGACTTCATGTTTGTTATACAGTCATTTCCCATCACGATGTATTCAGATATTTTCTATATGAGAAAATGAGATTATACCTATGATAGATGTCCAGAGTACAGTGGATTCTCAATATATTAATGGGCAGCCTATCATATCCTATTCTATAGCATATATTAATGATGAGGTTTTACTGAGATTGAGAGATATATTTTGTCAATACTATGTGCTAGCTTGATATACTTAGTGATATCTCACTTATTGATGTTTTTATAGATTTAGAAGAAGATTTTTGGATATGTATTATTCACCCATTTGTGTTGACTCTATGATTTCTGATTTGATGTGATTCTATATGGGGGACGACGTCTTTTGATATAAGAGTTAGTTGCTTCATATAATTTTGGGTTTTTCGTGTGTTATGATACTTTGATGGTTATTCATGATTTTATAACTGTACGTCATGCACATGATCACATAGTTACATATGTATATTGACATGTCATTTGATGATGATTTGAGTATTTCTAATAGTGTTATCATATTATTATTCGTTGGTTATCTTGTATTACCCCAATTATGGATTCTTGATTAGACATAATCTAACCCGTGTGTTATTTATGTAATAGTCAAAGAGATTTATATAATAGTCAAAGAGATTTTATAATGGAATTCTTGATGAGACATAGTCTGACCCATGTGTTGCCATATTATTATTCATTGTTTACCCTGTATTACCGCTATTATGGATTTCTGGATATGTATGAGCATGTATTACCCCTATTATTCATTCATTTGATGATGATGATTTTATAAGGGATTTATCAAAGAATAGTCAAAGAGAAAGACAACTCGATCCAAAGTGGCAGTTATACATAGACGAGCATCAAATGACCAAGATGTAGGAGCAGGATATGTTGTAATCACCACTAATGCGCACAGACTTCACTGTGCTATGAAATTAGTCTTTACAACAACTAACAATGTGGCAAAATATGATTCAATGATCATAGGATTAACCTTAGCATGACAACTCAAAATTCCGAAAATCAAAATATTTAGTGATTCGCAGCTAATGGTACCGTTAAATAAGACATTCCAAACTATAGATGCTCGACTAGCCCGATAAATCAAAAGAATCCATGAGACGTTGGCTCATTTTAAAGATTTCTCTATACACCAAAAACCAAGGGAAAAGAATGCACAAGAAGAATGCTTAGCAAAGCTGGCCAGTTCACGAGGAGAGCGAAGGGTCAAAATCATACCCTATTGATTTCAATGAAACCAAAGTATTGAGGAAGAGAAAGATAAGTTAAGCAAGGAAGCTTTAGTTCTAACCAGATCCCAAGTTCAGCAACAATCAAATAATAAGAAGAATTCTCGACAAGATAATGATAGAAAAAAATATCCATAAAAGATATGCACTCACAAAAACCCGTACAGTAATAATTGGATAATGCCTTTGGTTGAATACATTGAAAAAGGAATCTTACCGGAGGAAAAGAACGAGGCACGAAAAATAAGATACCATGTCCCTCATATACCATAATTGATGGAGTACTGTATAGGAAGGGGTATTCGACAGCATACTTAAGATGCATCACACCCGAAGCAAGCATAAGATTGCTAACGGAAGCCCATGAAGGATTCTATTGAGATCATTTCAATGGAATAAAATTAGCCAAAAAAGTGACAGGACAAGGATATTATTGGCCTCGAATGGTAGAAGAGGCCATACTTATGTTAAAATGTGCGATAAAGTGTCAAAGATACTCTAAAATACCACGATTTCCTCCCAGCAGTTTAACCACCATTTCAAGTCCGTAGCCCTTTGATGTATGGGTGACTGGTTTGATCGATCCTCTTCCAGTCTCAAGAGGAGGAGCAAAGTTTGATGTAGCAGCAATAGATTATTTTACAAAGTAGGTAGAAGCTGAACCCGCACTTAACATGACTATTGAAAAAGTTCTAAAGTCTGCCATTAAGAATATAACAACCAGATTGGTTTGGCATCCAAATGGTTCGGTTGTGATGTGTTGATGTATGTTCAAAAATATACCTAAGGTTACCTTAACTTAATCGCATTAGGAAAGCAGCAGCAACGTTAGAACGGTAGAGTGTGGTAGGCAGCGTAGAGACATAGCGGTGCCTGCGATACTTAAGGATTTATGTGTTGAAATGAATGAAAATTATCTCAAACAACTGGTTTGAATTGAGAATTTTGATTATTTTATCTTTCTATCAAAATTTAGATGGTAGAACTTCGCTTATGTCCAAGATGCCTAAATATATGATATGACGTCTTTCATATTCAATTTAGTCGAGGAATTTATGTAATTTAATAAAAATGTATTTAGTTTTGACAATTAAATAATTTAGATTAGACGAAATATTTGTTTGCGCAAAAAATGGGCAAACACCTCCAATCCGTATAATTTAGTTGATTATATGTTATTTTCAAGGTTTTAGGTTACTTATGCAAATATGAAAAAAGCAAGGGCTAAACTGTAAAAGACACGCAGATTTATAGTGGTTCGGCCAGAACGTGCCTACATCCACTTTATA
Source organism: Allium cepa (assembly GCA_030765085.1). NCBI lineage: Eukaryota > Viridiplantae > Streptophyta > Magnoliopsida > Asparagales > Amaryllidaceae > Allium > Allium cepa. The sequence continues at coordinate 589,532,292 of CM060944.1, forward strand.
TGTTATTCTCTCTTTTCTTTCAGATTACAAGTACAAAGCTTTGTATACAAGTATATGAAAGTTGTTTGAAAGTTCCTTCCTTGCTTCAGCTCTCAAACTTGTCTGCCATTGTTGTACCCCTGCCCCTCTATTTATAGAGTGAGGCCGGGGACAGGGGTCTTGGATGTATATAGCTGCTGGTGGGCCTGGGCTGAAGCAGTCTGGTCTGGCATATCTGGTTCGGCGAAGCTTGGTTCGGTGATGAGCTAGGAGGGGAGTTTGGTATTTGATTCGGTGGTGCTGGGAGTGATTTGGACCGGTAGGGTTGGTCCGGCTAGGTGCCGGTCCGGTAATTCCTGGTTCGGCGATGATGGTCCTGTTGCACTCTGGTTCGGCAGTGGTGGGCTAGGAGGTGGTTCGGTGTTGGGTTGGAAGAAACGTTGGTCCGGCGTTGGGTTGATTCGGTGGTGTTGTTGGTTCGGTCATGAGGTGGTTCGGTAGTAGAGGAGAAACACTTGGTTCGGCCTATAGGGAGCTTGGTCCGGTGTGGCTGGTTCGGTGGGTTGATGGTCCGGTTGGGATATGTAGTTGGACCGGTGATGCCCTGGTTCGGCTAGGGATGGATTTGGGTCGGTGGTGAAAATTCGTCCAACACTTGCCCCCCAAAGTAGGGCATATGTTTAACATATGTCGTGCTTTGTTTTTGATTCAACGACCATATTCGGCCTGAGAGCCGAACCGGCTGGTCCGGTTATCCAACCTTCCCCTATAAGTAGGGGCCTAGGGCTTCTGTTATTCCCTATCGAACGAGCTATCCGGATCAGAACTTCCTGCCGAATCAATCACTCTGCCGAATCAGGTGACTGCCGAATGGCTTCTTTGCTTTGCTTCGTTTTACCGAATGAACTAAAAAAATTTAATGCCGAATGAACCTTGTACCGAGAATGCCGAATGAACCTTATGCCGAATGAACCTTATACTAAGAATGCCGAATGAACCCTGGTATTGGGAATGCCGAACGAACCTTATGCCGAATGAACCTTGTTTGTTTGCATCACTGCGCCTCCTTGTTCTAATATTGTGCTTTTCTCGTGTCGCAGATAATGTCTCGCAAAGCAGAAACTCGATCAGATAAACGGAAGTCCAGGGGCGAAGGAGAGTCTTCCTCCGTGCCCCCAGCCCAGCCAGGATCAGAACGTCATGGACCTGCCCCGAGGTCGCTGGTAGATGGGTATGGCCCCTAGGAGCTTCTGAACTCTCCGCCCGACTGCTTTCCAAGCTCCCTCAGGGAGGAGCAGCTTGATGTCATCTCTCGCTCCTTTGGGATTGACAGGGCTCGTATGCTATTACCGGGGGAAGGAATGATGCCGTATGACCCCCCCGAAGGCTACTTTGCTTACAGCAGATATCATTGCATGTGTGGTGTTATCCTGCCTCTCAACGCCTGGATAGTTAGCTTTATCACATATTTGAAGGTGGCTCCCTTCCAGCTTTAGCCTAACTCCTACGCCATTCTGGTGAGTCTTTTCGTCATTTTTCAGAGAAAATATGGGCGTCCCCCTTCCAACCGGGAGATCCGGTATCTGTACAACTTGAGAGGCTACAAGAAGGGGTCTCCATATATCAGTTTGGAAGCGGCCGTGCCCTTCAAGCCTGTTCTGGATTTGTACTCGAAGTTCAGTATGTTCAAGAAGGAATGGTTTTTCATTAGGGATGACTCTGTTTCTTTCCGCCTTTTCACTTTCGGCTGTGAGTTGAACTGCATTTATATTTTACTTGTCCCGATCACAATGCTTCTTCTTATATGCTTTTATTTCTTGCTAGCGACAGGTGGTTTTGCGGTCGTGGAGACTGATTCCTTGGCTCGGATGGCTACTGAAATAAAGGCCATTTCGGAAAGGGATAGATCGGCTTCTTTCCTGATCAGGAATGCCACTCTCCTGGAGTATAACTTGATTCTGCCACGTCAATCTGTGGTTAAACAGAGAGATACAGCCGAGGAGAGGGCTGCTAAAGCCAAGGATGGGGCTACTGCGAAGAGTAGCAAGAGGAGACCTTTCTCGGTACCCCCAGCCGTTGGGGGAAAGAAGCTTAAGAAGTCTGATGGACCCTCCCCCAGTACGTGTCCAGGTATTCCGGAGGAGGAAGGTGGAGAGGATAGAGGCGGGGGCGAAGGAGGCGATGTAGGAGGAGAGTCAGAGGGTGGAGGAGATGGCGATGGAGATGGAGAGGGCAATGGTGATGGCAACGGACTGGGCGGCAGTGGCACTGGTGCCTTAACCTCCGGGCAAGTGGGGGAGCTTCAGGAGTGGACGGATGAGGCTCTCCGTCAAGCTTTCGAGGAATCGAAGGGAGAACCGGATTTGGCGGAGAAGGCGAAGAAGACTGGCAAGGCCGGGGCTGACGCCGATCCATCCCCTAAGAGCTCCTCAGCTAGGGTGACTCCGGCAGTGCAAGGTGAACTTTTGACTTCTGTAGACCCCATTTATGACAAGGACTTAGGAATGTTTTATGGCTCGCTCCCGTCCTGGGATGAAATCCAGGACTTATTGCAGGATCCTACTCCTCCGCAGGGTTTGTATAATAGATGTGTTTTCTCACTCTTTTTAACTTAACATATTTCTCGAATTATGGACCATTGTACGATCGTAACACTTGTTCTTTATTACAGGGGCAGGCGAGGTGGCCAAAACTTCAGATGTTCGACACCGCCTCGAACAATTCAAGTTGATGAGAGCTTCTACTAAGCCGAAGCCGCCAACTGGCCGTTCCGGGGATGTAGTTAGATATCGTCCTCTTCTTGGAGTCATTGAGGAAGGTATCCAGCAGAGGAAGAGGAGGCGTTCCTTGTTTGATTCACCACCTGGTCCTCAGCCTCCTACTCAGCCTTCACGGGATACCACGGAGGAGACCACGGAGTTTGCCCCCTCTCCGCCTCCTTCCGAGAATCCTACTGTTATCCGCATAAAACGTCCCGACGTGCCTCGCAATCCCTTTGCCGGCCACCCGGATTTGGACCCAAGCTTTCAGGATATATTATTTGACGAGGCCACGGGCGAGCACCTTCTCCCCCGCAATCCCATGGTTCGGATTCTTGATGAGGCTAAGTCCCTAGATCTGGATCTGCTCACTACTTGGATAACTGGTATGGGGGACAAAGCCAAGGCCAACATTGACCGGGTCGCGGAGGAGGTCAAGAAGTTGATGGAGCATCATGCTCGACTGGCTAGGGCTGGGGACGAAATCGGGAGTGCTAACATCCGGCTGCGGCTACAGGTTTCTGATCAGGCCAAGCAGCTTGCCGATCAGGCTATCCAGATTTCTCAGCACGAGGCAGCCTCCAGGCAGTTGAAGGAGAATCTGAAAAAGGCCAGCAGGGCAGAATTGCGAAAAATGGAGGCTGCTTGCAAGGGGCAGATTGATATGGCCATTGCGACGGTGGATGAGGTTCGAAATGCGGTTCTTGAGCGGATTGAAGAGTTGTCTGGGAGGCTTGAGGCCGCAGAGCTTGCTCAGGCCAAGCTAAAGGAAGAGATGGAGGAAATGAGGAGGTCTCTCCAGGCTGACCGCTCGAGATATCGATCGGAGAGGGATGTCGCCGTCGCTAAGTTGTTGTCTTTCGAGGCCCGGGTGAGGGAGTTTGAGAAGAATGAGGGGATGATGGATGAGATGTTGCAGGATATGTACTTCCGTACCTAGAAGCAGGGTAATTTATCCTGGATGGATGACTATCCCCGGATCATGGCTAGGATATATCTCCGGGCTTTGGAGGAGGCCAAGGCCGATGCGGATAAGGAAGGTGGAGCGGCATTCAGGATGGACATGGTAACCGCCCAGTTCTCAAAGGAGGAGAAGGTAGCGGTGAAGGATGGGATGCGGCTACTTGCTGCGGAGGAAGTCGGTGTGCAGTTGGGGGATGAGGACCGAAAAGCGGGTGCTGGTGAGTCTCTCTTCTCTTTTCTTTTTAGATTTTCATAACTTGATCGTTCGATGTTTATCTGATGGATTCTTCTTCTGAATTGGACAGGTGGGACCTCTGGTCAACATGCTGGGAGTTCCGATCCAGCAACCAAGTAGATTCGGAGAGCTGATTCTGAAGTGTAGTGGTTAGCACTGATGCAGCTGGTTATTTTATTTGGTCTGCTTGACATTCCTGTATATGCTAGTTCAAAACATTAATGTACTGTAATAATGACTTTATGTAATTTCATAACATAAGCTGATTCCTTTATGTTGGAATGTTATCGCTATTTTGTTGTGCTGTGTAAGTGATGTAACTATGCATGTTACTAGTGACTTGACTGTGCCTGATGCCAAGTTTTTTGCTTAAAGTATAATTTTCTCATTTTGCAATGTAAATGTGATGTGTGAATATGAACTGCAGCTATGCATTAATGTATAAAAGTAGAAGGTACCGCCCTTCATGTTTCGGCTGTGGACGGCAACTTCGTGTGCCTTGTAAGACTAAGCACTGAATGTTGTTGAGTGTCTCGCCACCCGTTCGTAAGTTTCTGTTCCCATTAGCGAGCGTTCCCTATTTCATGTCCTGTACTTTCAAGCACCGTTACGGAGAATAGGAGAAAAGTTTTAAATGAAATGGAAATATAGGAAAAGTAAAACTTCCAGTCACGGAAGGCCGTCGATGTGCTTAAGTTCGTGGCAAACGGGTTTTGTAGTCACTTTCCCTAGCTGTGGGTCTTGGAGACATTTGTCACCCATCTTACGCCTCTACGGGGAGTTTTCTTTTTTACCACAGCCGCACTTAAGACACATCGGAGCCGATCGCGCATAGTAACTACCCGGGCCATTATGGCCCGTAATCGTGGGTATTATTCGATTTACTGTGGCCGGCTAGCGTGGGGGCCGATCGTCAACTGTGAACTGCCCCTGGCTGGTCACACCTTATGTTGGGGCTTATGATCGGTTCACAGTTGCCGGCGAGCCGAATCGCTGTAATGAGCTGCCATCGGCTATAGTCGGCCTTTTTTTGATGACTTATACTCGGCTTATTACAGTCGGCTTTAAGGGCCGAGGCAAACAATGAGTTAACTCGCGGTAGAGGGATACTGGAGCAAAGTGTCTCATTGGCGAGGGCATAGGAGCGTCGCGTACCTGTTAGATTTTGTCCAGGTGGAGTTGTGTTGTGAAGCTCTGGATTGAAATGTCATCTGCAAAGGATTTTGTTCAACAGCAAAGGATAAAGCTCAACAAGTAGCCAAGATATAAAGGAACAAGTTAACAAGAGCCAAGTTTTTTAAAGTGGTTCGGCACGAAAATGCCTACGTCCACTGATTCTCTTTGTTAATTCACTTCATATGGGCAGTACAAGTTAAGAAAAGTATCGACGGAGGTGTCGGATGTTCCATGCCCTCTGGAACACCTCTCCGTCCACTGTTGACAAAATATAAGCTCCGTTGTGGAGATCTTTATGAATTACATATGGTCCGTCCCAGATGGGGTCCAGTGCCCCGGGGCGCGGAAAGATTCTCTTGAGGACAAGATCTCCTTCTTGTAAGTTGCGATGTTTGACTCTAGAGTTGTATAGTGCTGCCACTTTTTGTCTGTGAGCTGCCGATTTGAGTGCTGCATTATTCCTTCTATCCTCAATTAGATCCAAAGACATGTGGAGGAGTTCTTCGTTTTCTTCCGGGTTGTAGTGGATCCTACGGTGAGAGGGCACTATAGTTTCAACTGGGAGCATAGCCTCCGATCCGTATGCCAAAGAGAACGGAGTATGCCCTGTCGATGTTCTGAAAGAAGTGCGGTAGGCCCATAGTGCTGTAGGAAGTTCGTCCACCCAAGCGCCTTTTGACTTTTCAAGCTTATTCTTGATTAGAGTCTTGAGAATTTTGTTGACAGCTTCGACTTAGCCATTTGCCTGGGGATAAGCCACGGATGAGAAGCTCTTGTGAATCCCGTGCTCTTGGCACCAGTCGGCAAATTCCTCGTTGTCAAATTGAAGCCCGTTGTCTGATATGATTCTGAGTGGAACTCCGTACCTGCACAGAATGTTTTTGATCAAGAAGTTGATAACTTTAGCTGAAGATATTTTATTCAGAGGCTCCGCTTCCACCCATTTGGTGAAATAGTCAACTACCACTATGGCATGTCAGGCCCCGCCTCGGCCCATCGGCAGTTCGCCAATTAAGTCAATTCCCCATATTGCGAAGGGCCAAGGGCTGGTCATCTGAGTAATTTCATTGGTTGGTAGTCGAGGAATCTTAGCAAATTTCTGACATCTGTCGCATCTTCTGACGAAGTCTAAGGCATCTTTGTTTAAAGTGGGCCAGAAATACCCATATTGGAGTATCTTTTTTGCTAGGGTCTGCCCTTCGGTGTGGTCTCCACAACTTCCCTGATGGATATTGGATAGAATTTCCTTGGCTTCTGTTCCAGCAACGCACCTCAATAAGGGGTTAGAGAAGCCGCGCCGATAGAGCATGCCTTCTTACATTGTGTAGCGGGAAGCCGTCCTTAGAATTTTCTTAATTTCATTTCGCCCGTCGGGTAGGGTGATGTTTTGTAAGTATTCTCGGATAGGGGTCATCCATGTTTCTTCTTCGGTTGCAGCTATCAGATTTACTTGTTCGAAACTCGGGGTTAGTAGCCTTGAGACAGTCATCGCTCCAGAAGCGGTATCATCTCCCATGCTAGCTTGCTTTGCCAGCTCATCGGCCTCTTGATTTTCCTCTCGAGGAATGTGTCTGATCAAGTAGTGATCTAGTTGGTTAAGTAGCAGCTTGGTCCTCTTTAAGTATGTTGTGAGTCGTTCTCCTCGAGTCTGGAACTCTCCTAGTATTTGATTCACAATAAGTTGAGAATCACTATGGAGACATAAAGAACTGACTCCAATTTCCAGTGCAAGTTCTAATCCGGCTATCACTGCTTCGTATTCCGCGTCATTGTTGGTGGCAGCGAATTCCAATCTTAGGGCGTAGTGCAGCTTCTTTCCCCTGGGGGTGATTATCACAACACCTGCCCCCGAGCCTCGTTCGTTCGCCGCTCCATCTACGAAGAGATTCCACTTAATATCTTCTGCTATTTCAGATTGGTCCCCACCTTCGCTAGTAGTGAATTCGGCAATGAAATCAGCTATGGCTTGTCCCTTGATAGCGGTGCGAGGATGGTAAGCGATATCATATTGACTTAGCTCGATGCACCACTTGAGCAGTCGCCCAGAGGTGTCGGGACGATGGAGCACTTGCCTCAATGGCTGGTCGGTTAGGACTCTGATGGGATGAGATTGGAAATAGTGTCGTAGCTTCCTTGATGTGATTAGTAAACAGTACGCCAGTTTCTCGAGTTTGGGATACCGGGCTTCTGCTCCCGTGAACCTTTTGCTTATGAAGTACACTGGCCGTTGTGTGTGGTTTTCTTCTCTTACCAAAGCGGCGCTTAGAGCATGGGATGACACAGCAAGATATAGGTATAGTTCTTCGCCTTCATTCGGAGTCGAGAGTACTGGTGGCCGTTGGAGGTGCTCGATTAGGTTAAGGAAAGCTGCTGAACATTCGTCGGTCCACTCGAATTTTCCTTTGTATCTCTTCAGGGCTTCAAAGAAGGGAATGCATTTGTCGGTTGCTTTAGAGATGAATCGGCTTAGGGCGGCCACCTTCCCGTTTAGGCTTTGCATCTCTCTTCGAGTAGATGGTGTCTTGATACCTTGTAAAGCTCGGACTTGTTCGGGGTTTGCTTCGATCCCTCTGGCATGGACAATGAATCCTAAGAACCTTCCTGACGACACTCCGAAGGAGCACTTTAGAGGATTCAGCTTCATTCTATATTGGCGGAGTACTTGGAACATCTCGTCCAGGTGGCTTACATGATCGTTGGCTTTTCTTGATTTAACCAGCATGTCATCCACATAGACCTCCATAGTTCGTCCTATCAGTTCTGCAAACATCTTGTTGACGAGGCGCTGATAAGTAGCTCCGGCGTTTTTAAGTCCAAATGGCATTACCTTGTAGCAGTACAATCCTCGGTCAGTGATGAAGCTAGTGTGGTCTTGATCGGGGGCATGCATGGGGATCTGATTATATCCTGAGTATGCGTCCATAAAGGATAAGAGTTCGTGTCCGGCAGTGTTGTCCACGAGTTGGTCGATTCGGGGGAGTGGGAAGCAGTCTTTCGGGCAAGCGTCATTTAAGTTGGAGAAATCGATGCATGTTCGCCACTTCCCATTAGCTTTCTTTACCAGTACCGGGTTGGCGATCCATTCCGGGTAGATGGCTTCACGTATGAAGTCATTGGCAAGTAAGTTCTTTACTTCTTCCTCGAGGGCCGCTGATCGTTCTGCCCCCATACTTCTCTTCTTTTTCTTTACTGGTACCTTGGTAGGATTGATGTTTAGTGCATGGCATGCTATGTCCGGGGAGATTCCAGTCATATCAGCGTGCGTCCATGCAAATACGTCCATGTTGTGGCGAAGAAAATCAATGAGTTGATTCTTTAATTCTCTTTTTAACTGAGATCCGACTCTCAGCAGTTTACTTGGGTCGTGTTTGTCCACGGATACGAATTCCATAGCCTCTGCAGGCTCGGCGGTGGCCTCCTCCTTTCCGTCCCAGGGATCTAGTTCGTTGAAGGGATCACTTGTATATCGAAGAGGAGGGGCTTTCTTTAGTTGCTATGCTTCCAAGCTTTTCATGCAGAGAATAGTCTCTGCATTCTTCCATTTATCTCTTCTGCGATTATTGCGAAGTTCGGTTACATAGCAGTCCCGAGCGGCGTCCTGATCCCCTTCTACTTCTCCCACCCCACTATCCGTTGGGAACTTCATCTTCAGGCACCATGGGGCAAGAACAATTTGGAAGTCGGACAAGGCTGGTCTTCCTAAAAAGGCATTGTAGGCCGAGTGGTTGTCTATTAGCACGAATGTTTGTTTTCGAACGGCGGAGCGGGGATGACTTCCCAATTCAACAAAGAGATCCAATTGCCCGAGGGGCATCTTTGCTTCTCCAGTGAAACCGTGTAGTGGTTTGTCGCAGGGGGATACATCCTTCATTGACAGTTTCATTTTGTCAAAAGCATGCTTGAATAGAATATTTACTGAACTTCCAGTGTCTATCAAAATTCGGAAAACTTTGGCTGGACCGAACCAGGCAGAGATGACCATAGGATCCATGTGTGGGTACTGCCTTCCTTCTAGGTTGCGCCCACTGAATGTGATGTCATTATTTTCCTTCCGCTTAGGGTGGCGTTCTTCCATAACAGAATTGACGCAGTCTCCCTCGCTTCTGAGTGAGTTTCCATATCTTTCCATTTCTGCCCAGCTTTTTTCGGCGATGTGTGGCCCTCCTGATATGGTGTGGACCACTATCTTTTCTTGATTGGAGCCACTGGTGTTGCGATTTCCTCCTCCCGTTTCCGGGGGAGGTGGCCTTGGGTTTCCACTTACAGGGGTTGGAGTTCTGTCTTGACTTTTCACATAGCGTTCCAGCCTCTTCCTTCTGATGTGTTCTTCGATTAAGTCCCGGAGATGACGGCATTCATTGGTATCGTGCCCATGAGACTCGTGGAAACGGCAGAATTTTCCGGACTGCATTGCGCGATCTGACTCTTTCTTGTACGGGGGGCGCTTGTATGTAATCTCGTCTTGGGTGGCCAGGAAGATGTTCTCGACTGTTTCGTTCAAGGGAGTGTAAGAGTCAAATCTTGGTCCTGGTCGGTACAAGCACTTTTCTCCCTTCTTGCCCCCCGCATTGTCTCTGGAGTCGTTTCTCCGAATGTCCTTCGCTGCGGCGGGGGCGTTTCCATGAGCCGTCCTAGCCTGTAGTCCTGTCTGCCTTTCATTGGCAGCCTCTTCGAGTCTCATGTACTTCCCAGCTTCATGGAAGAAATCGGGCAAGGTAGCTAGTTTTTCTTTAGTTAGTCTTCTAGCAAACTTGGTATCTGGGTGCACACCACTACAGAGGGCCATTAGGGTGAGTTTCTCATCGGCATCTTGGACTGCGACCGCTGCGACGTTGAACCGGGTTAGATATTATTGCAGTGTCTCTCCGGATTTCTGTTTGACATTGGATAGAGAATAAGCATCATTGGGTTGTTCCACATGAATGCGGAACTGGCTAATGAACTTTTCCTTCAACATTTCCCATGAACTGATGGATCCTTGGGGTAGATGGCAGAACCAGGAGGTAGTTAGATCTGCTAAAAATAGTGGAAAGCATTTGCATAATACTCCTTCCGTTTATCCGCTCATGAGCATATGTTGTGTGTATCTCTGCAAGTGTACAACGGGGTCGGAAGTTCCCTTGTACGTTTCCATCGTCGGCATTTTCCATTCTCGAGGGGTGATGGCGGTTTCGATGTCGCGGGTGAAAGGGCTGGTTACCCTAGCGCCTATCCCTCGATCCCTTTGCTCCCGTCGGACGCATTCCCTGAATAATCGTGCCATTCTTTCATCAGAATTTGGAGCGGACAAAAATGAGCTTGGTTCTTCCCTGCGGGATCGATCTCGTCCAGATGACCTGTAGGGATGGTATAGCCTATCGCTTCTGGCGTTATCCAGTGGCTGTCTTTGGCTGCTCGGATGCATGCTAGGACCAGCTACAGTTGCCCCCTGCCTTGATCTTCCCCTGTGGGGTTCTGTTTCGAGCATTTCCATGGGGTCAACTTCGGGCTGTGTCCTAGCTCGGCTCCGTTCAGCGGGGTTTCTAAGATTAGGCGGCATGACTGGCTCAGCTACATCCGACCCTCGCCTGGTGCCTCCCCCATTGGGTTCGGTTCCAAGCGCTTCCTCGAGTCGGAGTTCGGGCTGAGTCCGGGCGCGACCCCTATCATTGTTGTTCCTGTTGATAGCTTCTTCGAAGAGGGAAGACCTTTGTTGTCTCTGAGATCCTCCAGATTGAGACTCACCCCATGATTCCGTATTGCGGTTGGATTCTTGGGCATCCCTCAAGCGTGACATGAGTTGGTTCACCAAAGCTTCTTGTTGGGATGCGAAGCGGTTAGTCACTTCAACCACAACTCTGTCTAGGTCTGCCCTAGTGATTGTTGTCGGTTGCTCCGCGGCAGGGGCTGTCGGAATTTCCTGATCTACATTTGGCATTGCTGTCGTAGTGGGATGGTTCTCTTGATTTGGATCCGCTGGATCTGGAGCGCTGCTGGTTGCAACGTTCTTTCCCTTGTTGGCGTCTTTTCTCGGCCTGGAAGCCATGTTTCCTAGGCAATGAAGGGTGCTATTGGGAAAGAATGTTGAATGAGGGAAGCTGAAGCTTCGAGTTCCAAGCTCTCAGTGAAAGCACCAAAAATGTTTGCGCAAAAAATGGGCAAACACCTCCAATCCGTATAATTTAGTTGATTATATGTTATTTTCAAGGTTTTAGGTTACTTATGCAAATATGAAAAAAGCAGGGGCTAAACTGTAAAAGACACGCAGATTTATAGTGGTTCGGTCAGAACGTGCCTACGTCCACTTTATATGTTATTCTTTCTTTTCTTTCAGATTACAAGTACAAAGATTTGTATACAAGTATATGAAAGTTGTTTGAAAGTTCCTTCCTTGCTTCAGCTCTCAAACTTGTTTGCCATTGTTGTACCCCTGCCCCTCTATTTATAGAGTGAGGCTGGGGGAAGGGGTCTTGGATGTATATAGCTGCTGGTGGGCCTGGGCTGAAGCAGTCTGATCTGTCATATCTGGTTCGGCGAAGCTTGGTTCGGTGATGAGCTAGGAGGGGAGTTTGGTATTTGATTCGGTGGTGCTGGGAGTGATTTGGACCGGTAGGGTTGGTCCGGCTAGGTGCCGGTCCGGTAATTCCTGGTTCGGCGATGATGGTCCTGTTGCACTCTGGTTCGGCAGTGGTGGGCTAGGAGGTGGTTCGGTGTTGGGTTGGAAGAAACGTTGGTCCGGCGTTGGGTTGATTCGGTGGTGTTGTTGGTTCGGTCATGAGGTGGTTCGGTAGTAGAGGAGAAACACTTGGTTCGGCCTGTAGGGAGCTTGGTCCGGTGTGGCTGGTTCGGTGGGTTGATGGTCCGGTTGGGAGATGGAGTTGGACCGGTGATGCCCTGGTTCGGCTAGGGATGCATTTGGGTCGGCGGTGAAAATTCGTCCAACAATATTTAAGAAAAACACGTGATAATCTGTCATGGAGTGAATTTAAAAACAACGAACATAATTTTTTATTATTCATTACTACAATAACATTCAATTGAAACGACTATTTATATCTTTGAAGTATTATAAAATATATAAAAATTGTACCAAATATTTCTACTATTTAGCAAACTATTTACTATATTAAACCAATATAATACCTATGTATATTAAAAGTTATATCTACTATTCATTAAATTCAGTAAATATAAAATTAAGTAAAAAGAACTTAGTATTTATTATTTATATATAGGTTAGACATTTAGTAAGAAAGTAAAATAAAATATTTAATAATAGCAAAAATACGAGAAACGAGAAGTGGCTAATAATATTTGCCGAAATAACAGGTAAAATTATTTTGTAAGAACATATGGGAAATAACAAAATTGTCTTTGCAAATGTGTAGAAAAAACACAGTAATTTACTACGTCTTTTCGATTCAATTTTCTTAAAATAAAAAATAGGAAACTATCTAGAGTTCTGTTTGTCAAGGATGCCGAATGAATTTTTCTATATTTTTGCGACGCTAGGATTGAAAGGTTTTGATTAACTGACAGATACACGGCAATTGAAAATTTTGACCATTTCTCGTTTCATAATGACACGTTTATGGTTACCAATTCTCTTCCTTCACGTTCTGTACGTTTAACACATGAAAATTTCCACAGGTATTTTGCCTTTTTTATATTGGATTATCCAGCGACTTTTAGCTAGATTGTCAAATCAACAATTTGTTTTGTTTCAAGTCTAGCCGTTGCTAATTTGTTGGTATTGCTTGCAAAAATCTCACACAGCTACAATGATATTCAAGCGTTGCAGCTAAAGTTAATATTGATGCACGTTTGCTTGTTCTTTTATGCTTATTGTATATGAATATGACTTGGTAGAAAAGGTCGAGTCTTTTATGCTTTATGATATTTACTGATTGTACACGTATCAAAATGGTTCAAGTTACAACTTTAGTCCAATTTCGGTATGTTTCCATCTTGTCTTGTACATATGCACGGTTGAAGATACCACTAAATGTCCACTCGTTATGACGCATGATCAATTCTAACTCAAGACATGATAGTCAAACGTTGATCAAATTACCCATTACGATAATATGGATTAAGTTGACCACAAAACTTGCAGGAAAAAAAATATTCGTTAATAAATTAATTTTTTTAAATAAATAAATAGCAACAAACATTTAAGTTATTGCTATTTACATGCATGTATGTACACGCACGAGTGTTGTAACACAATAAATCTGACTTTTAAAATATATCATATTAGATTTTGTATTTTATTCGATCGGTTTTCTGAATAAAATAGATACTTTATTACAATATTTAAACTTTTATACATTTAAGGAGCTAGATACAAAGGTCCTTAAACATTCATTTTAAAATCATAATGATTAATCTTTTAAGAAAGGGTAAGGAAAATAAAAAAAAATCTTAATGGCCACTTCCATTTGACAAGTTCTTTTACGTGCTAATCCGAATCAACACCAACGAAATAGAAAGTAACGGGTTGTCCATATACATTGAATACAAATGTAACATGAACTAAAGCTATATATCATCATTGAAAGGAAGGGAACAAAAAAGGACATGCATCCACCGTCACTAGACCCCAACACTTTACATCTAAATCACGTCTATTCGTGAACGTAAAACCACACTATATACAATGCTTCCACATACTATATATCAAACTCAACAAAAAAAGCCAAAACCTACACTTTTTTTTTTAAATGTTTGTACTCTGATATTTTGTTCCAAGGAAAAAAATAAACACACGCACAATTACACACCGTTTAATTTGTATGGCATGTTTAAATTTCCTTCGCGGCTGGCAAATTACTTGACAACGATCCTTTCTTCATAAAGTGCAATTTCAATTTCCTAAAAATTTAGAAAAAAGGGGAAAAAATACGCGTTTAATATATTTTTGTAAAGTTAGTTGATGACTGTTAGGACCTTTTTACTTACCAACATAATGACACGTAAATGCAACATGTCGCTTTCTTGATTGCGATCGATTTATATTTATCGTTGGTCCAATTTAGAGAAAAATACAAACGTGTTTAGTTCATGTTTAATTATACGTTGTGTTATTGGTAGAACTTTACACACATAGCGTTTATTAATTTGGTGCCACGTTGCTGTCTTTTGTCAGTTTAGAAATATGACATTTTGGTTATGTTAATGGATGGAAATATCGTTATTTTGTGATATGAAATGTCGACTTTTGTGTACGAGAATTTGAAATTTGTAACTATGCAAGTGGTGACAAATATGTTATTTAGAATGCGTTTCGTTTTGTTATGTTTTGATATGTGATGTTTCGAGATGTTATTGGTTCCGAGATGATTTCGAGTTTTTTACATGATAGATGCAAGTCAACGTTTTTGGACTTTAATTAACTGCCCAATTTACATGAAATATCCTTGTTCCTGGTTCATTTAGTTAGTGGGCTTTAATTAACGGCCCAATTTTTATGTGCAAACTCAAACTTAGGTATGTAAACGGTCTGATATAGATATCCATATTTGTATTCCAAATCATTTTCGGATTTCAGATATGCGTATCGCGAATGAAAAAGGATATCGATATTTATCGGATAGTTTTCATTCAGTTCACAACTAAAAAATTTAAACAAACAAATAGAAAATTTTGGTTTATTATTAAATTATTAAACAAGAAAATATAAAACAAATAATAAGTATGTTAAGGAAAATAATTTTATGCAACAAATATTGATATTTTATAAACATATTAAAAACTTAACCAAGATAAAAATAGTAAATGACAATCATTTTATAGATCCATTGTAAACAAAAAACTATAATCTTGATAAACATCAAACAGATAATTATCAAATACGAATGTGGTCATATCTCCATCCATATTATTTTCTCGGATATCGAATAAATTTTTATGTTTCAAATACGGATATGGATACAGATAAATTTTGGATTTTTACAACGTTCAGCCTAATAATATGGATCAGATCCAATCGATATTAGTCCATCGCCCAAATTGAAATTTCAGACTCCGTAGATCTAAACTACACGTCCTTTATATATTTTCCTGACAACTTCGATGTCATTGATTTTTGGAATTTCAAATTAAATGTCAGTCTAGCAATGTTAAAATAAAACCACATGAATGCACCATGACCTTTGAACTCTATTGTGTAAACTGAATTTTTGACTTCAACTCAGTATTACAGAGTTATGAAGTTCTACTATTTATGTGAGAAAAATAAGCAGTTTAATATCTTTTCAAAATGAAATTCATACAATATCTAAAATTATAGTGCATGATTTTATTTTACTCTTCAAAAGACTATAGCATAAAACTAAATATTTAATTGAAAGTTTTCATGTGAGCTTCTCTTGATTTCTACCTTTGACATTAACAATTTGAATTTTCCTTTGGTTGATAAAATGAAAAACATGTTACAGAAAATTTAATTTTTGTAATTAGTATAATTTCATCAAAATTTAAAAACTTATATTATGAAGCATACAATGGGGAGAGGCCATAGGGAGTTGTCCCCCTTTAAAATTTAAAAAAAAAATACTACAAAGAAAGCTTTATCCTTTGTTTATCAAATGTAGAAAGCAACTTAATAAAAATCTAAAACAAACTAAACAATCTTTGGAGCAAACCCATGTCTAAACGATATGAATCGTAAAATTTTACAACATGGAATTAAGTGATTTCGTAATTAGACTAGAGTAAATTATTTTACATAAAAAAAACAATCCTTCATGAGTTATCTAATATTAATCCTATCCCATTTTCAAACATGGAATTTGGTCATGTGTATTTTAATTTTAATTTTCTAATGTTTTTCCATAATTAATTTTGATTATTATAGAAGCAAAAGAACCTAAATCTTTATTTCAATCTTGATCTTTATTGTTTCTTATTATTCATTAATGTCGAAATCACAGTCTTTCTATCCCAAAATATTTTCTACTTGTTTCTTTGGCACGGATCACATTTATGTTACCAATTTTACATAAAGCTCGTAGTTTAAGTAATTTATTTGTAAATGAATTTGATTTTTAGAGGATTAAAATTTTATTTTCCATTAGATATATACGTACAAGCTAACCATTACTAAAAGTAATTTTGTAAGAAATCCTATCTAAGAAGTGCGTCCAACTTCATCCATAAGAAGTGCGTCCAACCCAACCATTACTAAAAGTAGTTTTTCTTGGCTCCACCATAGTTAATTTTGAGAATTCATTGAATTCGCTTGTTCGAGTGATAGGCAACATATTCTGGAAGCCGATCCAATCTTCATCCACAGAAGTGTTTTCATAATCACCCACTCGAACCCCAGCATGGATTTGGCATGTGAACAATTTCTCTTTATTCCGATTTGGGTCATTTATGGAGTAATCCTTCAAATTGTTGTACTCCCATTTGTAATAATCGTCCTTTATGCCATATATGAAAGTTTGTTTGCCTTGATACAACTTTTGAGCGGTGTGAACACTTTGAATATGCTAAAGTCCTCATAAAGGTGAACATGAACAAAACTTACCTTTACGATCTTGGTTTTTCTTACGAAAGGCCATGTGACCTATGTTCATATTTCATATGCTTGGGAGCCTGAAATCTACAATGCTTGTAACATTTTGATTCGTATCGTCGATGATAGTTGTTGTAACGACCCACTTTTTGTACATTTTAAATTGACAATAAACCACATGTCAACTCAAATTGAACAAAAAAGCGGATTGTTAGGGGAAAGAAAGAAGATAGAAGAAACTAAACAATCATAGAATCTCACAATGCATCGGAATAGCATATATTAATCACAAAATATTTTACAAAGTCATCTCAAAAAAAAATACATCAGAGTTATACTAATACAATTCTAACCTAGGATAGTTATAACAGTCTGTCCTTATACATCAGATACAGAGTACATAGTATACAGTGGAAACAAGATAATAACTATCTATCGATGAAGCCTCCTGCTTCGAGCTCCTCCAAAATGCATCCGTGGAAAAACATGAACTATTTGGCTGCTCATAAAAATTTGAGCACTCAAGAGTTTTAGTGAAAGAAAATAAAACTCCGGGACAGACATGTGTCTGGTGTGAGTAAACTCAAACAACTTGATTATTATATTTCAAAACCTTTTAAAAATCAAAGGTATCTCGTAAGACCACACCGCACATAAACACAGACGGGTTTTTACCTTACGATAACCAAAACACTTTTATACAAAATCTAGTGATATTATAATAATGTCTAAAGTAAAAATACTTATTAATCTTAGCCGAAATTGTTACATTAATTAAATTCCAGCATACTAGACTTTACAATCAAAACAGTAAAGCCATGTATTGGAGAATGGATTCCATACTATAACCTGGTAAGGAACTACCTCTGATGGGCACATCTCGAGAACAATGCACCCAGGTCTGACAGAAACATCTTGTACACTACCATACAGAACCGGCCTACCACTTAACTAGTAGTACCGAATATGTCATTATCCCGGTCTTCGAACCTTAATCGAGATCTCTCGTGCACAACCAAATCCATAAAAATAGGGTAGTCTAGAAAGTTGATGACATACCTTAATGGGAGCAACCCACTTAGCCCTACTGCATGCCTTGTTTTAGTTGTTTCCTAGTTGATGAGGCTTGAGGCTACGTTTTGCCTTTTATATAGCAAACTAACTTGGAATGCTAATACTGCCCTCCAAGCAGTAATGCAGTGCCAACGTTCATCCATGCAAGTTGTCTAGGATAAGGACAAACCGAATGCACTACTTCTGCTAAATCCATTTTGGAATCACCCTTAGGACTAGTAGCAAGGAGCCCTTGCACTTCAATGCTCCATCTTCGATTTCATATTCTTCAAGATGTCTTCCGTTCAAAACGCTTGTGTTGGATCAAAGTGGTTTTCGAATAACAGATCCGATCCTAGTCTCTTCGAAACAACTTTCGATAATTACTGGTAAACTCAACCCTGGTTCTTTAGGAAATAAGCAGATAAAAGGTTTATAGTGGAGTTCACCTCCTAGCTGTGACGCCCCACCTCTATGCTCACAATAACAAAGGTTATTATAAGGTAATAACGTCTGCTATTACGAAGAATAAGGCTTGTTAGAAGCGACCATCCGTAAGTTATGCCTTAGACGAGTATTGATTACATCGATAGGAGTTGTGTAATTACTTCCAACGATATAAATTCAACCAAATCTAAAACGAAACCACGGTGGCGTATGAAAAATTCAGAACAACTCATAATAGCAACAACACAGATAAGTATAACAATAGAACAGAAATATCATATATATAGCAAAAAGTAAGTTTGGATACATGCTACAACACTCGATGGTTCACAAGAACCAAATGTACATATACACAACCATCATAACATACATGAGATGAGAGTCAATACACCAAGTAACACCTCGAAGCCAAAACAAAAGATGAGGTGAAATCCCAAAAGCTGAAGCAGCAACAGAATCAGAGATAGCGATTATCTTGAAATAACTCGGTCTGACCCGAGCATTATTTAAAAGTAATTAATAAACGGATCAGTCTAGTTTTAACTTAGAAATAAGTGTATGATAAACAACACTAAAGCAAATTAATCATAGTCTCGAATGTGACTTTTCAGCATAAATAATCAACATAGTTTAAATGAAGAAATCTCATTAAACTCCATCGAATCAATTTTCAAATTCATAATTGAATTCAAAATAGAAACACACAAAAATCTAGAAATCAAAATAAGATAACTAGAAAAATCAGCATAAAATGGTTCGATCCCAGCATATGGCTAGTCTAAGCTACGCCGAACGTGCATCTCAAATGGTCGAAGTCTACCAAGTACTGTCAACATAATATTTGGCGTCCAACGAATGACCCGAAGGTCCAACAAATGAATCGAAGGCCTAGTACTGGTAATTGATCCGAAGGTCCAGAATAGTGGCTCGAAAGCCCAACAAAATCATCAAAATTTTCAAACAGCAATTCCACGGCAAATGTTTCAATTAACGAGTCCGGAATTAACCGAATTAGTAAAAGCATGGTTCCATATTCCGCACTTTTGCTAAATCGTTTAAATCTCATCATCGTTTCCTTGAAAGTGCAAAATTGTGTATCTTATTTAAATATTTTTTTTTTACGTTCTCAAATGAGCAAGTCCGGAATTAACCGAATCATTAAAAGTAAGGGTTCATAGTCCTTAATTTTGCTGAAGCGTTTAAATCGATTTCTCATTCCTTTGAAAGCGTAAACCGTGAAATTTTTGAAAACAATTTTATTTTAAAACAATTTGAAAACACATGATTAAAACAGCAATTTCTGTAGCAATTTCAACAAGGAAATTGCGCTTCACAAAACACCGTAAAAACGGATATAAAATTAGCTTGTGGGTTTTCTTGATTGCAAGATAGCCGCTTGAAAATTCACTTTAAATTGATGGTTACTGAAGTCAAAACAACAGTAATTTTATTCATCAAAAATCTCATCAAAATAACACGCTTCAAATATAAATACCGAGGTAAAAATCCGTTATAAAAATAACGGCAACAAAATACGTTTCAAAACAAAACACCGGTTCAAAATAAATTAATCACTAGACTGCACTACTATATATTCAAAAAACATTGCACTGCCTGGGCAATATACACGTGTACATACCAATTGTAAAAAGGTCTGGGCAACATATTTGTGCATGCACTATTTGCACTTACGTAACAAAATGGACAGAAATGAATATGACCTAGACAATGCTAATGTGCAAAACATTGTTGCACAAAAATATGAAGTAGAAAAAATAAATAGTATACCTAGACTTGTATCTCGTACGTAACTTGCTTGCATGCACTTATTATACACGCACACGTGAAATACATAGGTAGGAAAAACAATGGCCTGGATACATACTAATGCACGCATGAAAAAGCAGTTGGTCTGGGCTCGTTTTTTTTCCACGCATACACGTAAAAATGATGGCCCTAGCTTTCGTGTGTTTCAACTTGCACGCAAAATGAAGTTAATAAAAATAATAGATGACCTGGCCATAATTTTTGTATACTACTTTTCACAATGCAGACAATAGTTTATAGGCATAATGAAATTATAGAAAGTGAGTTAGAAAACATATTTTTATTCCGGTACAAAAACTTTTGTATCACATTTTTCCATGTTTATTGTGAACTTGATATGGTAATATCAAATGGATCGGTGCTAAAGAAATAGTCCTAACAGTTTAAAGATGCAGGTTACAAAATGCCCACACAGTCAGTAGGCTGTTTAGCACCTTTTATTTTCTTCCAAGAAACAAACTGTATGGAATAACATCTAGTTGTCTCAAGATGACTTGTTGTATGTGCAAGGTTGCATTAAGTGGCCATCCTACCAAATATGGATTATTAGTTCAGTGAGGAATTGACTGAGACTCATTTTTTTAAATGCAACTACACACGTAACAAAAATTAAAAAATCTGGACTTGCATTTAGCTTTTGTGCCTACCCTATTCTTGCATGCACGCAACAAAATAGACACAATTATAAATGACTTGATAGCGTTTCAAAGTTTTGGTGCAACTGTGTTGTATGCATGCTACTTACTTTTATATCTAGTGCATTGCAAGTGCACGCATAAAATATATAAACAACTTAACAACGAAAAGTTTCAAACCATTATAAACAACAAAACAGCATATCAAAAACAGGCAGCATAGTTTTAATTAGAAGTGTGATTTTTCACCCACCTCTAATTTGTTTGAGAACCAGTTAGCAACCAAGATCCAAAAGAGCAAGATTTTTGAAAATGCAATTAATGCTTTTTCACAGCTACTAAAAAAAATGAAACAAAATGAAAGATGTAGGCATACTTTTCTTTTTTTCAAATGTGTACAAGTCAAGCAAAAGAATGAGCTGGCAAACATTTTTGGTACATTTGCATTTAAAGAAAACGTGCACCAGAGAAAGAAAGTACACGGCCTGACTTAAAATAACGATGGTGATAAAAGTGTTCAAATATTTGTTTTTGAACGGACCAAGTCTCACATACACGTGAAGGCAATATGCAGAGCATTACAAACATGCTACCACCTAGAGGTATGCAACCGACTTTGCAATGAATTCGCATTGCAATTCAAAAAAAATTTCAATTTAAAATTTTTATTTCGACGGTAATAAAAACAGGTTTGTTACAAACTCTCCCCTTATAAAAATTGCGTCCCCGCAATTTTCATACTAGAAGTTGTTTATAACACAAATTATTCATCAGAACAAAGATTTAAATAGAAAATATGAATTACGAATGCTCACCCCCACCCGAAGAGGAGAGAAAACCGGGATAAGAACGCTCGATGAATTCTTTGGCTTCCTAGGTGCAATCTTTGTGGTTTGCGGACCATTGAATTTTCACAAGTGGGACTTCTCTATTCCGAAGGCGTTTAACCTCCGAAGCTAGCACACGAATAGGATTTTGCACCATAGACAAGTCGGGTGAGATCTCAAGATCTTGCAACATATGAGGATCAATAATAGAATCTGAATCTCGAAGGCATCAACGAAACCGGGATACATGAAATACGTCATGAATTTTTGAAAACTGAATAGGTAGCGATACATGATAAGCAACAGGGCCAATGCGTTCCATAATAGGAAATGGTCCAATATATTGAGGGGACAATTTCCCGGAGCTACTAAAACGCACCAACCCTTTCATCGGAGAAACATGAATGAACACGTGATCGCTAACAGAAAATTCCAAAGGCTTCCTACGATGATCGGCATAAGATTTCTGCCCATTCTGAGCCTCTTTCATTCTCTGTCTAATAATATCAATCTTCTCAGAAGATTCACGAATATAATCGGGACCGAGAACTAACTTTTCCTCGGATTCCAACCAACAAGATGGTGATCGACATGGTATTCCATAAAGGGCTTCGAAAGGAGCCATACCGATACTGGATTGGAAACTGTTGTTATAGGAAAGTTCAACAAGAGATAAGTGGTCTTTCCAACTGCCCCCAAAATCAAGAATACAATCACGAAGGATATCTTTTGAGACGTGATTCACCCTTTCAGTCTGACCATAAGACCGTGGATGATAAGCTATACTGAGATTGAGCTTAGTACCCAAAGCTTTCTGAAGGCTCTGCCAGAAACCACTCGTGAAAAGCGGACCTCTGTCACTAATAATGGAACTAGGAACTCCATGAAGTCGTATGACTTCTTTAATAAAAAGCTTAGCCAACAAAGGAGCAGTCCGATTGGACTTGATAGGAATAAAATGGGCTGATTTGGTCAATCGGTCAACAATCACCCAAACACTAGTATGGCCCGACCTCGAACGAGGTAGACCATCAATGAAGTCCATAGAAATCTGATCTCATTTCCTTAACGGAATCTCAAGAGGCTGCAAAAGACCACTAGGATGTTGGTGTTCCGCTTTAATAAGTTGACAAGTCATGCAACGACTCACATTACTTGCAACATCACGCTTCATACCCTCCCAAAAGTATAAGCGTTTCATGTCAGCATACATCTTACTACTATCCGGATGGATAGTATACTTAGAACGATGACAGTTCTCAAGAATGTCATTTCAAAGATAGGAACACTAGGAACGATCAACCTTCCCTTATTTCGAATACAACCATGAATATCAATATCGAAATCCATTAGATTATCACTTCGAGGTTCCGATTTACAACTTTGAATAAGATAAGAGAGATCTCTGATCTTGTTTCTGGGCATCGGCAATACGATCCAACAAACTAGGACGAGCTCTCATCCTAAATAAAAGTACGGGAGAATCAGAAACTGAAGGACGGTCTCTAATATCACAATGAGATAAAGCTTCTAATATATTCCACTCTGCTAGCATCATGGAAACAACAATTTGCTACTTGCGGCTAAGCGCATCAGCAACTCGATTACCCTTACCAGGGGTATACTGAATATCAAAATCATATGAAGCAAGAAATTCAGGCCAACGCTGTTGCCTTATATTAAGTTCCTTTTGAAGATTTGTGGTCAGTGAAGAGAACAAAACGCTCGCCCAATAAATAATGTCGCCAAATCTTTAGAGCAAAGACTATAGCGGCTAACTCCAAATCATGGGTAGCATAACGAATCTCGTTAGGCTTTAGTTGTCTAGAAGCATAGGCAACTACTCTATCCTTTTGCATGAGAACAGTACCGAGTCCATAACCACTGGCATCGATATAAACAACAGGATCATGATTCCCTTCGGGAACAACTAAGATAGGAGCATGAGTAAGGAGATCTTTTAACTTCATGAATGAAATCTCACACTTATCAGACCAAATAAAAGGAACAACTTTTCTCGTGAGAGTGGTAAGCGGTAAAGCAATACGAGAAAAGTCCTTAATGAACGGGCGATAATATCCCGCCAATCCAAAGAAACTACGGATCTCAGTAACAGTCTCGGGCCTCTTCCAATTCTGAATAGATTCGATCTTGGAAGGATCGACAGAGATACCATCGGAAGAAACAATATGACCGAGAAACTTCACCTTATTCTCCCAGAAGCGACACTTGGAGAATTTAGCATAAAGCTGATGCTGACGAAGAGTGCTAAAAACAATCTCCAAATGCTGAGTATGATCGGCTTCAGATTTGGAATAAATACGAATATCATCTATGAAAACCATGATGGACTTATCGAGATATTTCCGGAATATCCGATTCATAAGATCAACAAAATACGCTGGAGTGTTAGTCAAACCGAACGGCATAACAAGCCATTCGTAAGAACCATAATGTCACGACCCGTCTTTCATTATCCAGAAAGACGTATCATGAGTAAGAAAGAAAGGGATAGAGAATAGAAAGATAGAGAAGAAAGAAGGAAAGACAACATCAGAATCTTAACAGCGGAACGAATAAATTATATTAAGAACATAAGTATTACATAGTATACAACCATTATCAGAGTTACACAGATTATACATCACATACTAGACAGTTATAAACACCTGCCTAGTTATTACAACTCAATACAACACAACAAATGACTCAAAGAACACACAGCGAAAGCTATAAATATCTACAACGCTGAAGCCTCCTGCTCCATTGCTCCTCCATAATTCGTTAAGCTAACCTGAATCCCTTGGCTACTCGTAAAAATTTGAGTACCCAAGAGTTTAATAAAGCAGAAAATAAACATTTGGGTCAGACATGGGTCTGGTGTGAGTAAACGGTTTAAAGTTGCTTAACTTTTGAAAAATCTTTGGAAAGAAAGGTATCACGTAAGACTTCCCACACATAAACATGGAAAAGTTTTTACCTTACGCTAACCAAAATATTTGATAGGAAATCCAGTGATATTATAATAGGTCTAGGGTTTTCAAGTAAATAAGAAATGGCCGAAATTGTTACATCTATTAAATTCCAGCTACTAACCACAAAAGTGGGAAATACAATCAAAACCATTGGCACTTTTTGGATTTTGGATTCCATATAATGGCAGGGCTACTAGGGTACCGCCCGTCACAGTACGTGGCCTAGATCACCTTACCGAGGAGCCACCCTAACTCCCTTGCAACACAAGGCCGGAACCATTCCTTACTGGACAGTCCCGAACAAGACAACCCCGGCAGTTGTCGCGAATCAACCGCCCCACACAGCCGAATATAAAAGGACTTCTAGACAGGGGAAAATCTCGTCCTACTTGGGCATGACCCACTTAGCCTTGCTGCCCTCCCCTGTTTTAGCCATTTCCGGTTGATGAGGCTTGAGGCTACGATTACCTTTATAGAACATATTTCTTAGAATGCTCATCGTCCACCTGACGATGTTCTGAAAGCATTCAATCCATACAAGTTCGTTCAGGGTTCGAACGAAATCGAAGGCATTATCTCGTTACACTCATTTTGGAATCACCCTCAGAGTTAACGACGATAACCCTTGCACTTTGAATCTTCATCTTCACTTGAGATTCACGACCTATCGTAAATTTGGATCGATGTGGTTTTCGAATATCCAAATTTGGAATCCCTATCTCATCGAAATCCAAAATGTATTTTTTTAGGTCCAAGTTATTTTAAGTTTAAAACAATTCAATTTAATTATCTATATACACACAGATAGATAATCCACATCGTCACAATAGATAATTAACATTATCATCAGAAACAGATAATACACATTGATAATCTACATTATCATCACCAATAGATAATTCATATTATCATCACAATGCAACCAAAACATCCATATCACACAACATTATTTATCTCATATCTGAGATTCAAACTATTCAAGAAAATCTATAACATCCAAATATAAACAAGGATTAATAATCACACCATTTATAATTAATTTAAAATGAATGAAATTAATTATTCCATCTCTAATTAATTTAAAGTAAATTAAGTTAATTAATTCATTCTATAAATCCTACTTATATAACTATTAATTAATTACAAATCAATCAATTAATTAACGTCTAATTAATCCCCTTGATTAATCATCCTTGATTAATCATCCTTTAATTACATTCAAGTAATTATCCTTTAATTAATTTCACAAATTAATTATTCTTAACCAAAAACAGAAATCAACCTTTAATTACTTCATTAATTAATTAACTATAATTAATTACATTAATACTTAATTAATTACTTTAATCACTTATCTTTGATTAATTAATCTTAATTAATCAACCTTAATTACATCATTAATTACATAAATTAATGATCCCTAATTACTTCCTAATTAATTATTAATCATATTTAATAATTAATCTTTAATTAATCTTTATTCATTAATCAACCTTAATTAATTACAATTAATAATCAATTATTCTTAATTAATTACATCACTTAATTATCTTCAAATAACTTTAATCAATTCTTAAATTAATCACACTAAGTAATAAATTCTTAATTACTTTCATTAAGTAATTATTCTTCTTTATTAATTATACTAAGTAATTAAACCCAAAGCTACCATCATTCTTCAATTAATTATATCCTGTAATTATTCTTCATTAATTACATTAAGTAATTATGCTTAACCAATTATCTAGTGATTAGATTAAATTAATTAAACTTAATTAATTAACTTAAACTAATCACATTACTCCAATTAATTATATTGAGTAATTAATTCCTTTGATTACTTCCATTTAGTAATTATACTTAACAATTTCCACAATGATTATCTTTAATTAATTAAATTAATTATTAAAATTAATCACATTAATTATTTAATAATTCCCAGTTAATGATCTTCATTAACTATTAACAACTCTTTACTTACTTCCCTAAAGTAATTATTCTTTAATTAATCATTATTAATCACAATTTAATTAATTATTAATCACAAATTAATTAATCTTTAATTACTTAATTAATTAAGTGCTTAACTGAAACTTAATTAATCTTTTAATTACTTGATTAATTAATTTCTAATCATTAATTAAAAATCTAATCTTACCTAATTAATGATCCTTAATTACAACTTAATTATTCCTTAAATAATTAATCTTGAACCTTAATTAATTAATTTAAAACCCTTAATTACTAAATTAATTAATCCAAATCATTAATAAATTAAATTAATTAATTATTCTTTAATTCCCTTAATAATTTAATTTACTCCAAATCATTAAATCTTAATTAACTATAAGATAAAACATTCTTCTTATTAATGACTTAATTACCATTTACCAATGCATTTGAAAACATTTTTACTTTCAAATTTACTTTTAAATTTCATTTCAAATTTAAGATTTAAAATGAATTCAAATTTAACATTAACAAAGTTTAAAAATAATTTAAAAAGAAAAACTTTTTAATCACATGTTAAAGAGTACTTATCTTATAAAAGAAATTCAAGAGTCTTAAAACCAAATTCATTTTAAATTCAAATCATTTAAAATATACTTTAAACATTTTAAAGTTGTTAAAACAATTAAATTTTCTTAAACTTTATTTATTTTAAAACTAGGATACAAAATCAAATTTGAATCCATACTTTTAAAATTGGTTTAAACTTTGTTTGAAAATCTGTTTTCAAATTTTAAAATTTGAAAATTCTAACAGGTTTTAAAACCTGGAAAAAGGTACACACTCGAATCACTCGAGAACAATCCCGAGCCCCCTTCAGTCAAACACGATGGATCTTCGAACCAAAACTCGAACACATATTCTTTCCCAAACTTCAACAGCTTCGAGCATATCACAGAAACGCTCGAAAACGAACTCGTGAAAAAAGCTTTCTTCCCCAAACACGAAAACAACCTGAATACATCAATGGGCACGGTGCACGTGCACGGCCAACTTCGCCAACTTCAGCCAACTTCCTAGCCTCCAACAAGTCGATAACGATCTCAACATCATCCACGACCATCTAAACATCGCGGTTTCATCTCGACTCGAAATTGAGTCATCAGATCAAAATCTGAAATCAACCTCACTGGCTAAAACCACTCACCAGCGACAACATTGCCCACCGGAGTTCACACCCCTCTGCTCCAAGCAACGGCACAAGCCTACGCAACCATCCAACCACTCGCGAACGCTTCCGATCCTTCACCAATGTCGCCCGAACTCCGATAATATCGCCGCTACTCACCGGTCCTTAAGCCCTAATTCATCTCCGATCCAACGCCTTGCTCACCGAAAAATTCCCTAACCATTTTTCCCCACTTCCCCTACATCCTATCCACCTCCAGCCTTAAATTCGCCTCTTCCCATACTGCCGATTGACCACAATCGACGATGAAGCCCAAATTGATCAATTCAGAATAACCCAATGCATACAGGCTTAAAAATCGAGATTCAAATACCAAAATTAATCATTTTACTTAACATATCAGTTTATACAATCAGAATTTGAAATTAACCTACTTGACCTTTAACATCTGTGAAGTTATTTACTGATATTTTCATGTTTTTGAGATCACAGCTAATGTAATATTCTCGAAATTATTTTTAGGAAAAATGTTGCACAAATTCAAACATCTTTCATTCACAAATCAAAATCTAATATTGATTTTATGGTGAGGTATCGAATTTATTAAGTGATCAATCCTGTAAACACACAGAGAAATATTCCTAGATTTATATACAAACATGCATTCACCTCCAAAAATATAAACATATACACATCATCCCAAATTGTCACATAAAAATAATTAATCATAGATTTTTCAAAACTGTTTTTAAAATAAAATTTACTCACCTGAAAAATGATGAACAGAGCACCCATATATTTGAAATAACTTTTGATTTGAAAACTGGAAAGTTTGGATTGCTGGATAGCTTGCTTGATAAACTATGCTCCAGGTTTTCTTTTTTACTTGAACTTCGAAAAATGTTGTTGCAGGCTTGATATTTGAGAGGGTTACAGGCTTCTGAAAAATACTTACAGGTTTGGCTTAGATTTTTGGAAGATGATTACAGGGTTTTAGTTTGAACCTGAAGAATATTTACAAGGTTGTGATACTTGGATTTCTGGTTCTAGTTTTTTTTTGAAGATCTCAGGTTTGATTTTGAAAATAAATTATAGGATGTTGATTTTGGTTAGAGAGGTGTTTGATTCACTGGTATGTTGAGGAATTTGTATAGGTTTTAAATTTGTTTCAGGTTTGAGGAATGATGTATTAATTTCTGATTAACTTTGAGAAAATTTGCAGGCTTAAATTTATTTTTTATTTTTTTACAGGCTGAAGTTCTTAGCCTTTTGAAATGAGGAGGATAGAAAAAGTATAAAAGGGAAGAAGCTTATGTTTTTATGAATATGAAATGTGATTTATTAAAAATAAAAATAAAAATCAAAAATTAAAATAACACTTGTTCCACATCTTAACACTTGTTATTATAGTAGTTTATTTATTAACACTTGTCACACAACCCACTTAATATATTAACATTTGTCTTATAAGTAATTTTACTTATTTTTATTTATTTTAAAAGTAAATAAAACCCTTTTCTTTATTTGTTAAATGCTTATATATATATAAATTATTTTCATATGTAAATGTGTATGTGCATTTCTTTTTAAACAAAATGAATTAAAACAAATTATATAAAAATGAAAGCTTATCCAAATTATTTTAAAAATGTTTATTCCTTTGAATTCAAATTCAAATCCAATCATAAATTTAAAAATCCAATTTAAAGCTAATTTATATCAACATATTAAATTTAAAAATAATAATATTGTCTTTTAAAATCTATCTATATTTATACATTTATTAATATTATTTGAAAATAACATGTTTATCAATTTTAAATAATTTTATAAAAGAGATTATAAATTATTTATTTCTTATCTTACTAAAATGACTTAATGTTTTATATGTAAATTGTATTTTGAACTTCCATATATAATTTCAAATTATATTTATCCAGCTATATTTAAAAAGAAGAGAAAATAAACCTTTTATTAATTTATACTTAAACTAAGATATAATTTAAACAAATTAATATTTACCTTAAGTATTTACAAACCATATAGTTATTTATTAACTAGCTTTGAAAAGTTATATTAAATTAAATCATAATTTTCCAAATTATCAAAATGTATATTAGAATTTAAAAACAAGATTTTATTTGTTTATTAAACTTCAAATCAAAACTTATCTATTTACAACATATATAAATATATATACACACACACACACATTATAAATAGAAAGCATTTTATTAGCTTTTAAAAGATAAAATTCACCAATTAAATGTCTATTTAATTGGATTATTAAATCAAGTCGAATTTTATTAACAAAATTTATCAAATCAATTTAATTTTAAATATAGATTATTAAATTGATATTGCCAAAAATTTTGGGATATCACACATAATGAGTGCGGAATGCGGTAAGAGAGATGCTATCTTCCGCAACTCGTAATTGATGAAAACCAGTAGCAAGATAGAGTTGGGAGAAAAGCTTAGCGCCACTTAATTGATCG
Organism: Allium cepa; assembly: GCA_030765085.1. Taxonomy (NCBI): domain Eukaryota; kingdom Viridiplantae; phylum Streptophyta; class Magnoliopsida; order Asparagales; family Amaryllidaceae; genus Allium; species Allium cepa. Next base: position 589,562,305 of record CM060944.1, read on the forward strand.
AACATGTCGTCGATCCTAGGTAATGGATACCCATTTTTGATAGTGAGCTCGTTAAGCTTGCGATAATCAATGCAAAGCCTAAGAGTACCATCTGGTTTCTTAATGAAGATAACGGCGGCGCCCCAAGGAGATGAGCTAGAACGAATAAATTGCTTGGCTTCCAATTCAGATAATTGTTGCTTGAGTTCCTCATTTTCCTTAGCAGACATCCTCGTAGAAGGACGACTGATAGGATGAGCACCAGAGACAAGATCAATACGGAAATCAATTGCTCTCTTCGACGGTAAACTCGAAATAGGCTCGAAGACATCAGAAAAATCACAAACAACTAGAATATTAGCTATGACATCCTCCGATTCGAAGGAAGAAATGAGAGCATTCAAAGCATGATCCATGTCTCAAAATATAATAGATAACTGCTCGATAGCATTGGGATGCTTCTTTTGGGACATAGGATTTGAACTTCATAACGAACGAGCCAATCCATCCCCAAAATCATATCAAAACCAAGATGATGCATAACATGCAGATTCACATGAAAGGAAAAACCACATAGAATAATCTTAACATCAACACATAACAAATCAAGAGTAGCGGATCCACCAATAGGATTCAAAATCCTTAAAGGGTCGCAAAGACTAACAACATCCAAAGGAATAACATCAACAAGTTCATTTGGCACAAATAAATGTGATGCACCCGTATCGAAAAGGACTCTAATAGAACGACCATGAAATAAAACAAAACCTTTGAAAACAGAAGGAAGAATACCTTTGGGCTGAGAAGAATCACCAGAAGATTTAGCAACATTAAGCTTCCCAGATTTGAAACTCTTAGGATCAGTAGGACAATCAGAAACCCAATGACCTTCTTTCTTGAAATAGCAGCAAATGCGAGGCTTAGGACAACTACGGAGAAGATGATCCAGAGAACCACAATTATAGCACGCCCTCTGATTAGAAGGTGCACTACTAGGCTGAGAACTACAGGTAGCTTGCTGCTTCTTCTTCTTGGAAAAAGAATTAGGCTTGTGAAATGGAAACCGCTTCTTGTTGGGGTTCTTAAAAACCTCAATCTCATCACTACTATCACGTTCCTTTTCGACAGCTTCAAAAGGAAGCTTAAGCTAAAGCAAAAGGACTTTCTTCAAATACTTCTTCAAATCTTCTACAAATCTAAGATTCTTCTTACGCGGAGTGTTAATGAACTCAACTCTGTATTTGGACAAGGCCTCGAAAGATGCAACATAATCAGAAACAGAGGACTTTCCTTGTTTTAACTCAAGGAAACTACGAGCAAGATTGGCCTTTTCTGATTCAGGAACGAACTTAAGTTCGAATCGTTCCTCAAACTAATTCCACGAGAGAGAGAGGACTCATCAACTTCCGCAATCAAAAGCTCATGCCAATCAAGCGCATGTCCTTACAACATGCTAGATGCCACGAGAATGCGATGATGATCTGAAAGATCCATCGGAGAAAATATGCGCTCACTAGCGTGCAACCAAGTCTGAACCCTCAATACGCTTTCCGATCCCTTGAAAGGCTTGCCTCCAAGGTGGGAATAGTCACTACACATGCGGGCGAAGGCAGACTTGTGAGTAGGAGCTGTGGGAGTAGCAACAGAAGGCTGAGTACCCCGAAATAGCTCCATAAACTGATCAGATGACATATAGACTCCATCCGGATGAGAACCACTAGACGGACCTGTAGTAGAATGCTTCCCTCTACATCATCCAGTCATAGGCTAAGAGAATAAGAGAAGATATGGATTAGCTAAAAAAACACAAGATTGAAAAGGAATTTAACAAATGGAATACTACGGAAATATGAGATTCATTCCTAGACATATTCCAACACGTTAGAGAGGATAAAAGTTTAAGAACAACGAAGGAATAGATTAGAAAGGCAAGAATAAAACCCTCGAATAGTTGTAACACATGTTCCATTCTACTTCTGTTCCATGTTTATTATAATTTGTTCTAAATCTCAGCTATGATACCAAGCTGTGATGCCCTACCTCTATGCTTACAATAACAAAGGTTATTATAACGTAATAACGTCTGCTATTACGAAGAATAAGACTTGTTAGAAGTGACCATCCGTAAGTTATGCCTTAGACGAGTATTGATTACATCGATAGGAGTTGTGTAATTAATCCCAACGATATAAATTCAATCCAAATCTAAAATGAAACCACGACGGCTTACGAAAAATTTAAAACAACCCATAATAGCAACAACACAGATAAGTATAACCATAAAACAGAAATATCATATATATAGCGGAAGGTAAGTCTGGATACATGCTACAACACTCGATGGTTCACAAGAACCAAATGTACATATACACAGCCATCATAACATACATGAGATGAGAGTCAATACACCAAAAGTAACACCTCGAAGCCTAAACAAAAGATGAGGTGAAATCCTAAAAGCTGAAGCAGCAACAGAATCAGAGATAGCAATTATCCTGAAATAACTCGGTCTGACCCAAGTATTATTTAAAAGAAAATAATAAACGGATTGGTCTAATTTAAACTTAGAAATAAGTGTATGATAAACAACACTATAGCAAATTAATCATAGTCTCGAATGAGACTATTAAGCATAAATAATCAACATAGTTTAAATGAAGAAATCTCATTAAACTCCATCGAATCAATTCCAAGTTCATAATTGAATTCAAAACAACAATACACAAAAATCTAGAAATCAAAATAAGATAACTAGAAAAATCAGCATAAAATGGATCGATCCCAGCATATGGCGAGTCTAAGCTACGCCACACGTGCATCTCAAATGGCCGAAGCCTACCAAGTACCGTCAGCATAATATTTGGCGCCCAACGAATGACCCGAAGGTCCAACGAATGACCCGAAGGCCTAGTACTGGTAATTGACCTGAAGGTCCAGCATAGTGGCTCAAAAGCCCAACAAAATCCTCAAAATTTTCAAACGGCAATTCCACGGCAAATATTTCAATTAACAAGTCCGGAATTAGCCGAATTAGTAAAAGCGTGGTTCCATATTCCGCACTTTTGCTAAATCGTTTAAATCTCATCATCGTTTCCTTGAAAGTGCAAAATTGTGTTTTTTATTCAAATAATTTTTTTTACGTTCTCAAATGGACAAGTCCGGAATTAACCGAATCAGTAAAAGTAAGGGTTCATAGTCCTTAATTTTGCTGAAGCGTTTAAATCGATTTCTCATTCCTTTGAAAGCGTAAACCCTGAAATTTTTGAAAACAATTTTATTTTAAAACAATTTGAAAACACGTGATTAAAACAGCAATTTCTATAGTAATTTCGACAAGGAAATTGCGCTTCACAAAACACCGTAAAAAGGATATAAAATCAGCGTTGCGGGTTTTCTTGATTGCAAGATAGCCACTTGAAAATTCACTTTAAATTGACGGTTACTGATGTCAAAACAACAGTAATTTTATTCATCAAAAATCTCATCAAAATAACACGCTTCAAATATAAATACCGGGGTAAAAATCCGTTATAAAAATAACGGCAACAAAATAAGTTTCAAAACAAAACACCGGTTCAAAATAAATTAATCACTAGACTGCACTACTATATATTCAAAAAACATTGCACTGCCTGGGCAATATACACGTGTACACACCAATTGTACGAAGGTCTGGGCAACATATTTGTGCTTGCACTATTTGCACTTACGTAACAAAATGGACAGAAATGAATATGACCTAGGCAATGCTAATGTGCAAAACATTGTTGCACAAAAATATGAATTGGACAAAATAAATAATATACCGAGACTTATATCTCGTACGTAACTTGCTTGCATGCACTTATTATACACGTACACGTGAAATACATAGGTGGGAAAAACAATGGCCTGGATACATACTAATGCACGCATGAAAAAGAAGTTGGTCTGGGCTCATTTTTTTTCACGCATACACGTAAAAATGATGGCCCTAGCTTTCGTGTGTTTTAACTTGCATGCAAAATGAAGTTGATAAAAATAATAGATGACCTGGCCATAATTTTTGTATACTACTTTTCACAATGCAGACAATAGTTTATAGGCATAATGAAATTATAAGATTGTGAGTTAGAAAACATATTTCTATTCTAGTACAAAAACTTTTGTAGCACATTTTTCCATGTTTATTGTGAACTTGATATGGTATTATCAAATGGATCGGTGCTAAAGAAATAGTCCTAACAGTTTAAAGATGCAGGTTACAAAATGCCCACATAGTCAGTAGGCTGTTTAGCACCTCTTATTTTCTTCCAAGAAACATACTGTATGGAATAACATCTAGTTGTCTCAAGATGACTTGCTGTATGTGCAAGGTTGCATTAAGTGGCCATCCTACCAAATATGGATTATTAGTTCAGTGAGGAATTGACTGAGACTCATTTTTGTTAAATGCAACTACGCTCGTAACAAAAATTAAAAAGTCTGGACTTGGATTTAGCTTTTGTGCCTACCTAATTCTTGCACGCACGCAACAAAATAGACACAATTATAAACGACTTGATAGCATTTCAAAGTTTTGGTGCAACTGTGTTGTATGCATGCTACTTACTTTTATATCTAGTGCATTGCAAGTGCACGCATAAAATATATAAACAACGTAACAACGAAAAGTTTCAAACCATTATAAACAACAAAACAACATATCAAAAATAGGCAGCATAGTTTTAATTAGAAGTGTGAGTTTTCACTCATCTCTAATTTGTTTCAGAACCGGTTAGCAACCAAGATCCAAAAGAGCAAGAATTTTGAAAATGCCATTAATGCTTTTTCACAGCTACCCAAAAAAATGAAACAAAATGAAAGATGTAGGCATACTTTTCTTTTTTCCAAATGTGTACAAGTCAAGCAAAAGAATGAGCTGGCAAATATTTTTGATACATTTGCATTTAAAGAAAACGTGCACCAGAGAAAGAAAGTACACGCCATTAATGCTTTTTCACAGCTACTGAACAAATGTCCAAACAATTCAATCAATTTATAGCAGAATGGTATTTATTCTGCTAACACATGTTCACACGAACAAACTAACAATCAAATAACCACATAATTTATAGCGGAAGGGGGATTTATTCTACTAACACATGTCCATACAAAAAACAATCAATCAATCAATTTATAGTAGAACGAGGATCTATTCTTCTAACACATGTCCAAACAACCCAACAATCTACATTATAACTCATTCACAGTTATATGGTTCCTTTATGGTATCGACACTTGAATCACTTATATTCAAAACCTTCTTTAAAAAAGAAGTTCTTTTAAACCACTTTTACTTTTGGAAAACACGGGATTTAAAACTTTTAAAACTCTTTTTAAAAAATTAGTTATAAGTTAAATCCTTATTTAAATCATAATTAATCTTAATAAAATCTTAACTTAAGTTAATTAAATAGTTAAACAATAATTAACTATTAATTAAACCCAAATTAATCATTTATTAATTATTAAATAATAAATTAAACCTTCATTAATAATTAAATATTAATTAATCTCAATTAATTAATTAAATAATATTTAATTAAACTTAAATAATAAATTAAACCTTTGATAAATAATTTATTATAAATTAAAACCTTTATTTATAACTAAAAATAATTAACACTTCATTAATATTTAATTAACAATTAATCCTATGTTTAATTAATTAATAAATTAAATATAAATAATTTACTTAACTCATACTTAATTAAATTAATTAATAACGAATTAAAATAAATCTTAACTTTAAAAATTAATTAATTAATAATTAATCTTCACTTAATTATAATTATTAAACCTTGTTTAATCCTTAATTAATTATTAAAAACTTAATCAATTAAAAATTAATTAATTAAAAATTAATTATTAAAAACTTAATTAAACACCAAAAACATTATTATTAAGTCTATAAAACATTTACAAACACTTTTAAGTTTTAGAAACCAAATTTTTTTCAAAAATCAAACTTTTAAGCGAACTGCATCCATAACGACTATCGCTATGGATAGTAGTAATTTTCCACTTGTTTTCCACTTTTATATCACAAAAATCCGCCTATAAACCATAACCATCACATAAACAAACACACATATTTCGAAACAAACATAATACGTAAACTTTGATTTCAAATTCTAAGATTCACATCACATACACACATATATTACCATAACAACCATAAGATTATCCAACAACATCATCACATAAACAACCATATAGCAACCGTACATATAAAGGTAAATTCTTTTCCAAAAAGATAAGGAATTTACTAACCAAAAATTTTGAAAATTTTAAATACTTTAAACTGGGAGGCTTGGAAAACAAGGAAATCCACTCAAAAATAGGTCATTTTTTTCTCGATTTTTGGACCTTTTGCTCTCAGAATTTTAAAAAGCCGTAAAAAGAAAAGTTCTAGATAATTCTTTCCTCTACCTTTTTAGAAAAAAGAATTGCCCAATTTGGATAATTTTTTAGGGGGATACGGTCAAAAGATTAAGGGGTATTTTCAGATTTAAAAAAATCTTGGTTCAACAACACTCTTGAAAAATATGGATTTTTGGAGTGCTTAAGCTTGAAATTAGAAAAAGCGTTACACTAAAAAGTTGTAGCCACTAAAATTATAAATGGATTGTAAAAAATAAAATCTAAATTTTGGGTCAAATGAAAGGAGTTATGGCCGAAATCATTTCGGGTAAAATGGAAGAATTTTGAATTGGAAAGGAGGAGTTTGAAGCTAAGTTTAAATCATTTTGAAAAAATTTAAAATTCGAAAATACAAAGCTTGAAAATGTTAAAGGTAGACATTTACTTTCAATTTGAGCTTTAGGAAGTTGAAGGAAAAAAAAATTAGAATGTAGAAAATGAAAAATGAAAGAGAGAAAGAATTTTTTTTTGTATATAAAATGAAATTCCTAAAATTACCTAACTACCCTTGTACTTTTCCCTCCGCAATATTGCATACCTCACCACCCATGTCCCCTCCTTGCCAACATGAAATGACCACTACATGTACTCTTGTTTCCCTCAGTTGCCAAAGTGTCAAATCTTGTCCCCCATGATGTGCTTATTTTTTATTTTTTATTTATTTGTCAATGTGTCACATCATCATCATCTTAACTTAATTAACATATTGACACTAATTAATCCTAATTATATTAACCTAAAACATATAATATACTTAATATGTTGTTCACAAGTATATAAAAGTATACATAATATTTCAGACAACTTTTATACGATGAAATGTTGAAAATTCGAAAAACATTTTCCGGTCACATTTTCTGTTTTTCATCGAACTATATATTTTTGTAAATACATTTTAAAAAATATTTTGCCATCATTGTTTATTATTAAAAAGATTTTTATTTTCATTATAAAGCCTATATATTGAATATTTAAAATTAATTAAATATTCGCAAATCAAAGCAGTGAAATTTGGGGTTGCTACATTCTTCCCCCCTTAAAAGAATTTTGTCTCCTAAATTACACCACATATCATATGCCACAAACACACTTAACACTGTACATCAGCCTGTATGATGTACATAGATCATTCTTATACAAAAATAAGATTCGATCACAACTCGAATACATATGTAACGACCCGGTAATTTTAACGATTTTTATAACGTAATTAACTGAAAATTTCATGAAAATAGAACAATAAAAATTTGAAATAAAAATTCGATATTTGTTATACGTCTATTTAAATATAGCAAATGGTAAATTTTTGTTGGAAAATATGAAAGTTTTTCTGTTGTGAAATTTTCAATTCCAATTTAAATCAGTTAATTTGATGAAAATAAAATGTATTCGAAATCTTGATATTTTTATAGGATAAAAATGTAAATCATTTTTTGAGAGGAACGTCATATTTTGTTTCACCAAATTTGGTGTTCTCTAGCCCTGTTTATCTTATTTTCTATGAATTAGCAGCAGTTAGGCAGCGAATATCGACTTTTGGTAGAATAGTCGCATCACTGATATCTGTGTACGGTTTTGATCGTCTCATCGTGTTGATCTCCGTACTATATTCATTTGTTAATTTCGGTGTCCGGTACGTGACGAAATCTGCATAACGATTTGCCATATCGGTTTTGCATTTGGGACTTTTGGGTTTTTGTGTCCTTTCGTTGTCAATCAGCTAAAGTTAATAGCTGATGGCTGTTAATTTTTCCAACTGGTCATACATGAGTTTTGCTTTTCCCTAGTTACACCCTATTTCAGTTCGTCCTTTCATTTTCAGTTTCATCTGTTTATTTGTCTCAAAAGAAATATATATATATATATATATATATATATATATATATATATATATATATATATATATATATAATACAAAGCATATATTTTGTTGGCTGAAACTTTTCCTCTGCTCATATCTTTCTTCTCGTCATTTTTCCCCGCGTCTTCTTTTGGTTCCAATTACTACATTTGAAAAGAAAATATAAATAATTTAAGTTATATATATATATATATCAGAGATCAAAGCCTGCTCATTTCTCCTTGAGATTTCAACGCCTGCGACCATCCTCCCCTCCCGAAACCGACCACACTAGCAACCAAACCCCACAGCCCTTGCATCACCTTATCACCCAAACGTACAGCCTTAAACCCCTAGCCTTTCTTCACCTCTACAAGGCACAACCCGCCTCTACCTTGTGTAGAACCCATCATCTCCATGCAGTGCACCATTCCCCTTTCTTCTAATCACCCACCACCGCCCTGAGCACCAACCACCCCTTCAACAAGCCTCCATGACCTCTGTCACTCTCTCTCCACGACATCCTTTTCCAGCCATGCGACCAGTCCCGACCACATCCATGGCCGTACCCTTAGCAGTCCACCTCACCCGAGCGCCACCACCGAACAAGCAGCCACTTCTCTGCCTCGTCCTCCACAGTCTCCACTCGCAGACCTAAAACCAGCCAGCATGCCACTGTCCTGCGACTTGCACTACACCAATGCAAGCAGTCAGCCAAGGCTCCACATCCATAACCCGAACATTCCTTTCCCTTTGCCCAAAAATCAAGAACCACAGCCCTCTCACATCACCCTCCGCCCGCCTGTGACCAATACCTCAAGCCTTCGCCATAGATCAACTTCCACCTGTGCTCTCTCTCTCTCTGTCAGTTGCTTGCGTGTTGTTCTCTAATTGAAATATATAAAGTTTGTATATACGTGTACTTTTACCTGCTTACATATAATAAAGTTAATTCGTATATATATACACACTTGGATTTTTAAATAAATGTAGTTTATATAAGTTATATATTATGATGGTTTATATAAATGTACAAAGGTTAGATTATATAAGTTATATAATATGTTGTCTATATATACATATATAAAAGTTTATGTATCTGTGTAAGTTTATATATTTATATAGTGCCTGAGCAGCTTTTCTCTGTTATATATATATATATATATATATATATATATATATATATATTTTATATAATTATTTTATATAAAATACAAGTTTATATACGATGTTTATAATAGAAGTTATATCAGCTACAAGTTTATACAAGTTATATGTGACTTGTTTGTTTGTTTATATAAAATATGAGTTCATATATGATCTGTTGAGTTCAAATATATATTATAATAAACTAAGTTTATATTGATTTTTATAATAAATATTGACCTTGAATATAATAGGTATGAAATTTTATGTACTAGTTTATATATACTTGAGTCTAGTTTTCGTATATTTATAGAGGTATTTTATAGATGTTTAAATTTAATATTGACTTTCGAAACAGGTAAATAGGCACAACGAAGAAGTTGCAAAAAAATTAATTTTAGAGATAATAAGTTTGCTTTTTAGTTTGTAAGACACTTTTTAGTGTAAACTGAAAATGATAATTACAACTATCATTCTGTGAATTACACTAAAAAGTGTCATTCGGCCCAAAAAACAAACTTTTTGTCCCTGAAACTAAATTTTTCTCTAACTTTTTCCTTGGGATTAAAACCTCCTTTTGAAATATACTATAAAGATTTGTTTTACTTTTTATTTTTATTTTAATATGAGTAAGTATTAGATTTTTAATATATATACATATATATTGTTTCCATCGAATCCAGTTCAACTAGCTTTGCTTTGCTTTGTCGCTATCCCACCATCACTCATGCTTGTCCGTATCAGTTTGGTGATTTGTTGATTATCTGTGCCCATTTCCATCTCATTCTCATGTTTCTCTAGCCTTAAAAAGTGAGCAATCACCCACGATTAACATCCTTATGTTTAGTAAATTTGATTTCACTTGAAACAACAATTAAAATATGCTGTTAAATTTGAATTGTTAGTTATTTAATTGTTAAAAATGATATGCCATTATCTGCAATTGTTCACCTGTGATATGTGACACTTATCATGTTGTATATATTTATTTATCACTGATGATACATGTCTGTTGATATATTATATTTTTATCATATTTATTCTCACTCTGTAAGTTCCCTGTTAGTTTAGAATTCCCCGTCGATTGAAATGATATATACCCGAATGATCTTATAGATTAGGGAAAAATCGTTATAGGTTGAAATGATAAACCCAAGCGATTTTCATTGATTTTGAAATTTTAGGATTACGGGTTGAAATGATATATACCCATAAATATTTAAATTACAGATTGAAATGATAAATATCCGTGTCACTTAACCATATGATAGAAAATTATATACGGACATTATTGGTCTATACTTTGAAAATGATTTCCAAAATTTAACAGGAAATATATGGGTTTTAATAAATGTTATTTTTATATAATATATAAATGCTATTTTTATATATGTATAAAAAAAATTAGATTTTAAAATAATAGGTTTTGGAGATTTTAATTTATAAGTTAGTTTTGGAAAATATAAATTTTAAGATTTTCTTATAATTTTATTATATAAAATAAGATTTAATACAAAATATATTTAATAATAAGATTTAATTTAAAAAAATTAATTTAATTAGTTTATAATATGTTTAAGTATTTATTTAAATTTATATTAATATTTTAAAAATATATTTTTTGTAACTTTAATAATAAACGTTGGGAAGATAAATCAATGGTAACTTGGAATTTAAATTGGTTAATAATTGAATTTAAATAAGAATATATTTGAACTTATTGATTTGAGATTTTGAAAGACATGATGTATAACCTTATTTGATTAAAAGTGATTAAATGAATATTATCAATTTTACAATCGAGACTAAATATTTAATATTGATTTAATTTTATAAATTGTGGTTTTCATTTAATTGTTATTAAAATGATTAAGTGAATATTTTCCAATTTGAATGAAATTAAAGTTAAATGTTGAAATGTCAATGAAACTTATATTGTAAATGTTTGTATATTTAACTTTGAATCTTATTGGAATTGAAGTGATAATTCAAATTTGGATTTGAAATCGATATAAATTGCAATGGTTAATTGAGAATTTGAATTGAATCTTTAATCTTTTAAACTGAAAGTGTTGAATAGGGATTGATTTAAATTGAAATTTTGGAATTTAAGTGGTTTTGAATTGATTTGTGGAATTAGATGAAACAATTTTATTGGGAAACTATTTTAGTAAAATCTCTTTAAATAAATATAATTTTTTTATTTACAACTATTCTAATATATAAATTATTTTAATATATAAACTATTTTAATTCATAACTATTTTAATATATATATATATATATATATATACACTTTTTTCAATATCTAAACTGTTTAAGTTGGAAGTGTTATGATTTCAAATGTGTTATGATTTCAAAAGTGTTATGATCTCGGAAGTGTTATAATTTCTAAAGTGTTATAATTTTTAAAGTGTTATTCTGAAAATGAATATTATATAAAGTGAATAACGATAAATTGTTATGGTTTTTAGATGAATATGATTTTGATATGAATATAAACTATTTGAAATGAAATGACCACGGTGTGAAATAAGCGTTTGGTTGTTAAAGTGACCGAGATCGAATATTGTCATACTCTTTGCCAATACTAAAAACAACATTAACAACTGTGTATATGGTGGAGATTCTAGAATGAAATAGGATGGTTTGGCGACGATTCTATATCAGCTATTAGCGCAGCCCTTAATCCTGCGAATCTGGTTGATGTGGCTAAAATAGAATCCAGGGGGGCCAAGTGAGGTAGTTCCTCCAATCGGGCACATTTCTTCGATACCATTCTATTACTTTGCGATTTGATTGGGTGCACTTTGATTTGGGAGTGTGTCTTGAGGTGGGTGGTAGTAGCTGCTATGCGTTACCACCAGTTCGGATACGCAAATGGTATATCTACCCTGGCATTGCCTCGCGTGCCTTGTCACATGCCCTATCACGCCTTCTACGTGTTTGTTTTATGTCATACCTATGGAGTGCTCCTTGATATCCCACCTACGAGTGGAGTTTACAATATCTGTATAGACTACGACATTATATCAAATGTGTTAAGGGGGATATAGGTAATGCCTTAACGCTATTTTAATAGTTTACTTTACTATAGATATATTATAATAGCCTATATTACTACATAGTAGATAGTTCCACGGATCCTTAGAGGATGGAAATCCGAAACATCCTTTAAGTTATTTGTATTTCAGTTGACATTTCACTTGAGTTGAATTTACTATATAAGAATTTTAATCCTGACTCGAGTGTTTCATGCTTTGCTTTATGCTCGGGGTCAGACTGAGTGATACAACATTTGAGACTCACCTTTGGAGTTTGGAGCTTTGCTTGAAGATCTAACTGATATTTAGTTAGCTTTCAATTGTTTCCAGTTATTTCTGTTCAGTCTTGTCTGTTACTTTTTTATTTGAGACTACTTTGTATTTGATATTTCTGTTGTATTTTGTTTTAAACTTTGATGTTTATATAGTAGTTTCATGAACTACTATTTTTCTATTCCTCTGCTTATTGTTATATTATCTATGTTTGGGATTCTGTGATTGATTTATTTATTGTATATGCTGAGTTTTGCCAAATATATATTAACAATCTGATATTTTGAGCAATTCAAGTCTGACATGTGCGGATGCGAATGGTTCGAAATACCAAGTCATCACAGTTGGTATCAGAGCTCTGGTTTAGGCACAACTTAGCATATGGAGTAGAAACTCATTAGAGATAGGGTAGTGATACCTTAGAATGAGTAGAATCAATTATAGGATCATCTTCATTCGAGCTTGAAATTCCTTTGTTAGGGCCCTCTTTGATTATGATTTCTTTTGAATTTTCGAAACTTTCACTTTGTTCTGAAATCTATTCTTGTGTTTCCTGTTCACGTTCTTCTTGATACTGGAGCATTACATAGCTTTATTTCTATATATCTTCGAAAAAAATTTGAGTTCATATTGTCAACCTCAATTTGCAACTTCATCCTTTTGTGCGACTCACCCCATCGGTAGTCCCACTAACCTTAGTATGATTTGTGAAGGGGTGAAACTCCTTTATAACAAGCATCGTAAACCGAACAGTTCTCTAGTAGATGACCCGGGTAATTCTCTTATGACCCAATGTCGATTACCTTAGGATTTTGTAGACAGTTTATCTTTTCGCTTTGATTCTCAGCCTAGTGATCTTGACTCCACCTTGATAGTCAGAAATTGTCTTGATGTTTGGAGAATTCACTCCCTCTACTTCTCAAGCGGGAAATTGAATTTCCGCATCGATCTTACTCCTGGAATCTCGGTTGACCCGATTAAGGTCGCCGCGATACATAAATCTATCCACCTTTTTCCCTTTGTAATTTAATTATCTTACCTTCCTTTTCGAGCTGTTCTTCTTAATTAGAATTCTCTTTGATTATGATCCCTCTAAAATTTGAATCTCTATCCTTGTTTGGGCTCCATTCTTGAATCATCCCACGAGGGAGTGTAATAAATACAAATTGTTATATCGTGTTGTTTGAATTGTTAAGGTTGAATTGAGGTTTTGATCGATTTGTCTGCCCAACGTTATCGATAGGGATTCCAAACACTTGAACAGAGCATACCAAAACAATATTGCTTTCAAAATTGGTAAATAAAATAATTTAGCGCATGATTATAATTATATACATATAAAGGTATAATTTTTTGAAATTAAATAGTTAAATGAATTAGTTGTTTGAAGTTATAATACTAGATTATCATTTATTATTTGGTCAGCATTCCTAAAACCATTGACTATTGTTGTATATAAAAAGATGAAATGTAATACATAGTCTGTGAATCCGATTCACAAAATGAAATGAATTTAAATTAAAGATTTGAGAATTAAATATCCGGTACTGTTAAAAAATTTGGTTTTTAAAGTTTTGGAATATATTATTTGAAAGTATTTTTGAATGAAAATTGTTTTAAAGAATTTTAAAAGAAGAAAATCGGTACTCTCCTTTTTGTCGCTGGAAAATAATTTCGGTGATGACTCAAAGTGCAGAGACCGCTTAGTAGCTTTGTTGCACTTTTGTTTTGAAGATGGATTTGATTTGAATTTCTTGAGTATGATTTGATGTATAAAATACATATATGTATATATTTATTTCAAAATAGGTTGAAGTGAATCCAGATATTTAGTTCTTAATATTCTATGTTAAGTAATGGTTTCAATAATTGAAATATAGCAAAATTTTGAATAATTGGAGAGTTTAAAATAAGAAATGAAATTAAAATAGTTAAATTATGAAAAATATTTATTTGTATAATAATTATTGCATTCTAACATATATATATGACTTATCTAAAATATGCAAATAGTTAAATTATTAATGTGGATATGTAATTGAAGGTTATACAAGAGAAATTAAAATAATAAGAATGTTCAAGCTAAACTTTCCTTAATAAATGTTGTAAATAAAAAGGTAAAGTTTGTATAATGGTTAATTACATTTAGAAACAATAATATAACTTACCCGGAAAGGGTTTCTATGTAATTGAATAATATACAATATGATATAAGTAGTAAGATGTCCAATAAATGAATTTTGTTAAGGGAATTTTTAAATAAAATTGAGTTGTTATAATAAATGGTTGCACATTCAATTTGTATTATAGTAAATGTCAGTAAACTAAATCGAATAATAAGTGATATACAATTTAGGTAAAAAAATACGAACTTAAGAATAGTGGAATTTGAATCATGAGTAGAATTAATTTAAGTAAAGATGAATGGACAAAATAAATGAGTTAAATACAATAAATTGTTTTGAAAGAAAATTTTGTAACGAATGTTAATAAAATTGAAAGCAAATTAATTGGATGAAAATATACACTGAATTGGAACAACTAAATGTAAATTTAAAGGAATATTATTGACTAAATAAAATGGGCTGGAACCAAATTAATTGAATATAAATCAATTTAAAACTAATGAAATTTATAAGGTTTTGAATTTACAGTGTATCTGATAATATGTAAAATCTATCTTTTATTTCTATTACTTCTATTCTCTTATCTCCTTCCTTTTCGGGGATGAAAAGTTTTGAGTAGGGGAGAGTGTAACTTCCCGGTAATTTTAACGATTTTTATAATGTAATTAACTGGAAATTTTGTGTAAATAAGACAACAAATTTTTGAAATAAAAATTCGATATTTGTTATACGTCTATTTAAATATAACTAATGGAAAATTTTGTTGGAAAATATGAAAGTTTATTCTATTATGAGATTTTCAGTTTCAATTTAAAATCAATTAATTTGATGAAAATAAAATGTCTTCAAAATATGGACATTTTTATAGAATAAAAATGAAATCATTTTCTGAGGAGGGCATCATATTTCATTTTTTGCCAAATTTGGTCTTCTCTAGCCTTGTCTATCTTATTTTCTACGAATTAGAAGCAGTTTTGCAGCGAATATCGACTTTTGGTAGAATAGTCGTGTCACTGATATCTGTATATCGTTCCGACCATCTCATCGTGCTAATCTCCGTAGTATATTCATTTGTCAATTTCAGTGTCCGTAGGTGACTAAATCTGCAATTCGCCGTATCGGTTTAGCAATTGGGCTTTTGGGTTTTTGTGTCCTTTCGTTGTCAATTATCTAAAGTTAATAGTCGATGGCTATTAATATTCCCAACTAGTCATAAATGACTTTTGCTTTTCCCTTTTTACACCCTATTTCAGTTCGTCCTCTCATTTTCATTTTCGTCTGTTTGTTTGTTTCAAAAGAAAAATTTGTAACGACCCAGAATTTTGAATAATTTAAATTGAAAATATTTGATTAAATTTAAATATTTGAATGATGATTTGATTTGAATTTCATATTATCAGAATAAATTTAGCAATTAAATTATAGAATTTAATCTATTGAGAGTTGAATAAAAATTTGAATCTTCAATTTTAAGCCGATTAAAAATATTTCAAAGGCTTGTAAAATTCGTATTGATAATACCGAAGATTTTAGAAGCTTCAGAATTTAATTTGGAAGTGAATTGTTCAGTTTTGAAATTTAATCGTTTGAATCGATATTCAAAAATAGCCGTCCGAGGCACAGTCTCGGAATTCGACGAAACCAGTTCCATTGGGTCCGGAATATTGAATTATTGCCGGATTTCAAATTTCGTATTTTTTGGAGTTGATATGTGAGCGTCCGGTGTGTAAACGCATTTAATTTTTATCAAACTCAATTTAAAATTTTAATTTAAATTTATAAACAAACACAGCACGTTCTCTTTCCTTTACTCACGCCTAGGATCACGCAGAAAATTACGATAGAAATCGTGATGCCCATGTTCTTTTCACTTTTAAATACCTTCCTCCCCCTCATTTCGATTCCTCCTTTTCAAATAAAAGAATGGCCGCAGCCGTAAAAGAAAAAAAAATATAGCTTCACTCCCTTTGGTCTTCAGCTTCACAAACGAAGATAATAAAGGCCGCATTCCTTCTTTAATCTCGAAAACAAAATAAAAATCGACTCGGCTAATGTTCGCAAGCTAGAGGAGGGGCGGCTGCATCGGCAAGCACCTGGGAATTGTCTGAGGGTGGTTCGCATGCCCGTGGTGGCGCACAATCGAGGCGTGGGCTTGGGCAACATCGATTTGGTCTCGCGACAGTAGTGGCGCGCGATGATTGGTGGCTGCGCGAGGTCGATTTGGGGATGGAGGCGATGGATTCGAGAGGGGCGCGCGTGCGAGATGATGGCCGTGGGTTTGGCGACGGGGGTGGCAGTGGTCGCGTTCGAATCATTGGCGACAGGCGACGCGATGAAGGCACGCGGCGGCGTGCGATTCAAAGGACCGGAGGGGGGGGGTAGCCGTGGTTCTTCGATTACAGTCAGGTAATTTTATTTTATTTTATTTTTTTTAATACGAATTGATAGAGAAAAAAAAATATAAAGTTTAAACAGATAAGTTTAAACAGAAGAAAAAAAAATATTTAATTATTTGAGTTAAATCAAATCGGTATAAATAAAGAAAATGCAGTTCGAATTTTTATAAATGTATATAGATTTGAAATAAAAATAAGAATTTTAAAACTTGAAGAAAATTTAGTTTAAAACTAAATTAGTAGTTGGATAGAAAATTTTAGTTTCAAATGGAAAATATTTTGTAAAACACAATGTGTTAGAGATTTAATTTATTTAATAAAATGATTTATCAAAAGAAATATTATTATTTTTGGAAAAATGGTTAAGAATAATTTATTAAAAGAAGAGAGTTTAGTTTTAAAATTTAATTGTAGTTAAATAAATTTATTTAAGAAAATTTAGTTGAAATTTAAATTTTATTAAATAAATTTGTTAAGAGTAATCTGTGTAAAATTAAAAAGAAAATTTGTTAAGAATTCAAATTCATTTGATAAAATGAATTATTTAAGTAAATTTGATCTTTAAATTAAATAAAGAAATAAATTAATTAAGTTATTAAAGGGTAAGTGATTTTTCACTTAGTTCAAATATTCTATTTAAAAGGAAAATTTATTTATAACAAATTTAATAGTTAAAACCAAAATTTGTTAGTTGATTTAAATTTATAAAAAGGAAATTTAGTTTAATTGAAAATTTCTAGTTAAAATTATTTTAAAAGTAAAATAATTAGTTAAAATAAATTATTAAACAAGAAATTGGTTAATTTAACTATTAAAGGAGAAAAAACCGATGAATTAAAAATATCAGATGAAAATTTATTTTTTCAATCTGTTTGAACATTAATAAATTGTGTAAATATTTATACAAGGTATAAATGAAGAAAACAAGTTGAATTGGAAGTGGATGGCAAACGGGAATAAAGGTGAGAACTTCTCACTCAAAAGGAATTTTATTGTTTATTTAAATTTTAAATAGTTAGATTTAAAAAAATTTGCTTGACTGTGTTGATTGAATGATTGAATGATGATTGTTATATATAGTTATTGGATGTGAATAGACCCTATACGCCGTTAGTAAGCGGAGGTTATTTATTACACACATATACCGCGATATTCCACCTTGAAGTGGAATTGGTATTATATTATATATAGCAATATATATATATTGGCATATGTATATATTGCAGTTGATTGATTTCCCGCATTTTTTAGCGGATGAGACCCTATTGCGCCGTTAGTAAGCGGATATATATTTATAAAATCCCATATACCGCGATATTCCGTCTTGAAACGGAATGGTATTGTGCTAATGTCTGTGGATGCAGGGAAACAGGTCGGAGGGATCCAACTGGATTCCTCACAAATATTTATTTGATTTCATATATTGTGATATTTGATTGTTATCATGGATGATATATGATGTTTGAAAGTTGTGATTGGCTATTGATGTGTTGCATCATCGGATCCAAATTTGAAGTTAAAACAACGATTTTAATTTCTAAAGTGATTCTTGAAAATATACGCTTTATAAATATTTTTGGAATTGATTCATCTTAAATAAATAAACGTTATAATTTTAATATTATGAAAATTATGATTTTTGAGAAATACAGTTAAAAGTTGATTTTTGAAAATATGGGATTAGTGATTTTATAAAATAGTTTGAAATGGGAATTCTGAATTTTTTATAAGAAGTTTAAAATAGGATTTATAAAATTTTTATTTTATAAATCAGAATGATGAAAATTATGAAAGAGTTTAAAGATGTTTAAAGTAATAATATAAATTGTTTTATATTAAAAGATTTATAAATTGATATTTATAAATTAAAAATATTGGAATTATAAAACGAGCTTTTATAAGTATTAGAAAGAATTGTGAATGAATTTCACTAATGAATGAAACTTATAGAATTATAACGGTGAAGTTCTAAATAGAATTTTATAAATAAAATTTATAAAGTTATTTAGGAAATAGATGTGGATAAATAAATGAATCTTAGAAGTTATAAGATTTATAGATTTGGGAAGTTTGAAGGAATGATTTTTATAAATAAATAAATTATAAGTATTTGACTTATAATATGAAATTTTAATATATCATTGAGATATGAAATTGAATAGATTTATAAAGGAAATTTATAAAAGGAAGTTGTTATAAAAATAAATAGAAATAGAATTTATAAACGTTGTTTTATAAATCCGCAACGACTTATTTTGATAAGGAATTGTTGTAATTTATTTATGGAATTATATTCATGTTTTAGACAGTGAATAATTCTTTAAAATAAAATGAATAGAAGTGATGAAATTTATTAACAAGTGTATTCACGTTTTTGAATAGTGAATATTATGTTAAAGAAATTATTTTAGATGTGATGTTTTAAATAGAATTAAAACGATCTAAAGATGTTTTAAAATTTATTGAGATTCGAAACCATAGATTTCAACATTTATTGTTGAAATAGATGCTTTCGAGAAATAAAAGGAAATGGTGGATTATAACACTGTTGTTATAATAAATGATTTCCGGAAGGAAATGTTTTGTATAGTATTGGGATTTAATATCTATTTTTAATTTCGAATCCCTATACTAGTGATTTTGGGTTGTCGTAACGATGTTTTACGCAACATTCGTTTTGGCCCAAATAAATATGGTTAAGTGAATGATTTCCTTAAAGAATGAAATATATACTTAATTTCGATTAGAGTATATTAAATATTTTCTAAGCGTAGAAAATAAAAAGATCTGTGAATTACTTATTTTATAAGTATAGAAATGCTTTTCCAATATTAAGTGAATATTTGGAATTTATCTTTTTGAAGATAAATTGAAAATGAATATTAGAAATTGAATGGAAATCGTATATTCATAAATATTTTGGAATGTAAATTCAATATAGAATTTATAAATGAAATTGGGAAATTAGATTTAAAAATAAATATTGATTTATTTTTTTAAGTATGGAAATTATGTTTATATCTTATAAAGATATTTTTGTGAAATAAATAATTTGGAAAATTATTTGGAATTTGGTGATGTTGGCATATCTATTGATAGTTCAATGACCGACTATCAATATTTACCTTTAAATAGGTATTTGTTGTGAATTGTTTGAAATTGAATGCCACACTTGTTTTTTTAAAATAAGCGCTCACTATTCGGGTTAACCGGGAAAGGACCTTGGGGTCGTATAACCCATTCCGAATATGTGATACGTCGTTATGAATTGCATTCGAAGATCGGTGTTGAAGACCGGATATTTTCGAAAACGAAAGGGTTTCTTGTTGATTGTCTCTGCACTGGCTGATCCCTGGTATTGAGATCTCCATATGTGATGGGAAATCCGAACGTGATTAGAGATTATTCGGATTGCAAGGACTTCTTTGTAAGTGCCTTCGGTTCTGTTCGAGCCCGGAACAGACTTGTATGGATTGTGTGTCTGACATTACAAGTTGAGATGTAAAGCCGATTTCTTTCAAATATATTTCTGTGGTGGCGGAGAATTTATTCTTTTAGCTTAACACCCTTCTCTGAGACGTACGAGCTCAGAGGTTATATAGTTGAAGTTATCAGCGATATATTCCCAATTTGGTAATGTGACATGCTGAGTGTTGCTGAAATGATCATTGTGTTGATTATTGTGATAGGATCATTTATTTGATCGTCTATCTTGGTGATCATTGTGTTGATCATTTGTTGACCCAAAAGCATGGCTTTTGTATAAAGTATGTTTTTGCGGACGTGACTTCGTCGAACCTCACACCCTGGAAATGGTCAAAACAGGAAAGATGCGGCAAGGTTATGAGGGGTAGCACCCTTTAGGGTATGTACATTTCCTTCTGGATAGAGGTGGTATCATGGTATGGAGCCCAGATATTTAACCTATGTGGTTACTGCGAATTTATTACTTTGTGGTTGTTGGTTATCGGGATCCCGTGAGAAAGGTCGTTTACGATCGGGGAATGGCGTGCTCGTGTCAGTATATACCCAGTTAGGGGTAACCCGGCCTTGTGTTGGCAGAGTTCCGGTTTGGTTCTCGGGGATGTCTTTCCAGAGGCATTCTCATGTGGCAATGGGAAGTTCCTTGGCCTGACCATTTGTTGGAAATCCAAAGAAACAATACGATCTTGTACGGTTTTAGTTGTAGAACCTGCTTCCTCAGGAGGTAGCTATAGTAGGCATAATATAATGGTACCTATGCTGGCTAAGTTTTATATTCTACTTTCGAAATATCTTCTACACTATGCACTAATAATAATATCAAAATTGATTTGATTTTAATGCGTATCAAGCATCTTTGACTATCATAAGAAGAAATCTTCTCCAAGTCTGCGTTTGCATTGTGTGTGTGGCAGGAGGTCTTATGGTAGTCTCATTTTTAAAAGCATTGCGAATTGAATTTAAAAATATCTCTCTATTTTGATTTTAAAGTTAAATAAACTGTTTTGAGTTCTCACACCAGTCACATGACTGACTTGGAGTTTATTGTTTTCCTTCCTAAACTTTGGGTGCCCACCAATTTCCACACGGGCAGTCAAGAGTTAAGGTTTATCAGGATATTCTGGATATTCAGGAATTGCTGGAGGCAAGATGGATGGCATGGCGTATTACTAGTACTTAGTATTTCTTTTCCGCTGTTTTAAAATTGTTTGTTGTTGTACACTCTGATGATGATATGATGTAAAGTATAAAATGTAATAACTGATATAGTTCTTTGTTTAAAGATTATTCATTTATTATTATATGTTGTTCCGCTGCGAATTGTGAGATTCTGTTATTGTTCTGTTGTTTCCTTTCTTTCCCGTTCTATTTTAAAATTCTCTATTTTCTTTCTCTTTTCTTTCTATTTTAAAATTTTCTATTTTCTTTTCTCTCTATTTTTCTATCTTCTCTCTTCTTCTCTTCTTTTCTTTCCTTTTCTTTTCTTAAATTCTTTTTAAAACCCATAACTATTCGGTTTTTCGGCAACGAAAAATCGGAAACGTTACAAAATTAATATATATAATACAAAGCATATGTTTTGTTGCCTGAAACCTTTCCCCTGCTCATCTCTTTCTTCTCGTCATTTTCCCCTATTCTTCTTTTGATTCTGATTCCCACATTTGAAAAGAAAATATAAATAATTCAAGTTATATATGTAGTAGAGAATCAAAGCCTGCTCATTTCTCCTTGCCGATTTCAACGCTTGCAGCCATCCTTCCCTCCCGAAACCGACCACTATAGCAACCAAAACCCACAGCCCTCGCATCACCTTATCACTCGAACATACAACCTTAAACCCCTAGCCTTCCTTTACCTCCGCATGGCAAAGCCCGCCTCCATCTTGTGTCAAACCCGTCGTATCCATGCAGTGCACCATTCCCCTTACTTCCAGTCACCCACCGCCGCCTTGAGCACCAACCACCCCTTTGGCAAGCCTCCATGACCTCTGCCACTCTCTCTCCACGACATCCCCTTCTACCCATGTGACCAGACCCGACCACATCCATGGTTGTACCCATAGCAGTCCACCTCACCCGAGCACCACCACCGAACAAGCAGCCGCTTCTCTACCTCGTCCCCCACAGTCTCCGCTCGCAGACCCAAAACCAGCCAGCATGCCAATATCCTGTGACTTGCACCACACCAACACAAGTAATCAGCCAAGGCTCCGCATCTATAACCCAAACATTCCTTCCCCTCCACCCAAAAATCGAGCACCACATCCCGCTCATATCACCGTCCTCCCGCCTGTGACCTCTACCTCAAGCCTTGGTCGTAGATAAACTTCCACCCGTGCTCTCTCTCTCTCTCTGTCAATTGCTTGCGTGTTGTTCTCTAATTGAAATATATAAAGTTTGTATGTATGTGTACTTTTACCTGCTTACATATATATGAAGTTAATTTATATATATATATATATACACACTTGGATTTTCAAATAAATGTGGTTTATATTAGTTATATATTGTGACAGTTTATATAAATATACAAAGGTTAGATTATATAAGTTATATAATATGTTGTCTCTATATATATATACGTTTATATAACTAATATCTATATAGTGCCCGAGTAGCTTTTCTCTTTTATATATATTTTATATATTTATTTAATATAAAATATTAGTTTATATACGATGTTTATAATATATGTTATATCGGCTACAAGTTTATACAAGTTATATGTAACCTGTTTGTTTATTTATATAAAATATGAGTTCATATATGATCAGCTGAGTTCAAACATATATTATAATAAATTAATTTTATGTTGATTTTTATAATAAAATTGATCTTGAATATAATAGGTATGAAAGTTTATATACTAGTTTACGTACTAGTTTATATATATTTGAGTCTAGTTTTCGTATATTCATAGAGGTATTTTATAGATGTTTAAATTTAATATTGAATTTTGAAAATATATTATAAAGATTTATTATTTTATTTTATTTTATTTTATTTTAATAGAGTACATATTATACTTTTAAAATATATATATTTTTATATTGCTTCCATCGAATCCAGTTCAGCTAGCTTTGCTTTGCTTTGTCGCTGTCCCGCTGTCACATTGTGCTTATCCGTATCAGTTTGGTGATTTGTTGATTATCTATGCCCATTTCCATCTTGTTCTCGTGTTTCTCTAGCCTTGAAAATTGAGCGATCACTCACGATAACATCTTTATATTTAGTAAATTTGGTTTCACTTGAAACGACAATTGAAATATGCTGTTAAATTTGAATTGTTAGTTATTTAATTATTAAAGATGATATGCCATTATCTGCAATTATTCACCTATGATATATGACACCTTATCCTTGTGTATATATTTTATTTATCACTGATGATATATGCCTGTTGTTGATATATTATATTTTTATCATATTTGTTCTCACTCTTCAAGTTCCTTGTTAGTTTAGAATTGCCTATGGGTTGAAATGATATATACCCGAACGATCTTATAGATTAGGGCAAAATCGTTATGGGTTGAAATGATAAACCCAAGCGATTTTCATTGATTTTGAAATTTTGGGATTGCGGGTTGAAATGATATATACCCGTAAATATTTAAATTGCGGATTGAAATGATAAATATCTATGTCACTTGACCATAGGATAGAAAATTATATACGGACACCATTGCTCTATACTTTTAAAATGATTTATAAAATTTAAAAAGAAATATATGGGTTTTAATAAACATTGTTTTTATATAATATATAAACGCTACTTTTATATATGTATAAAACAATTTATGTTTTAAAATAATATGTTTTGGAAATTTTAATTTATACGTTAGTTTTGGAAAATATAAATTTTAAGATTTTCTTACAATTTTCTTTAAAAAATATATAAAATAAGATTTAATACAAAATACATTTATTAATAAGATCCAATTTTTTTTAACTTAAATGGTTTATAATATGTTTAAGTATTTATTTATGTTTGTATTAATATTATAAAAATAGTTTTTTTATAACTTTAATAATAAAGGTTGAGAAGAAAAATCAATGTTGACTTGGAATTTAAATTTGTTAACAATTTAATTTAAATAAGAATTTATTTGAAATTATTGATTTTGAGAATTTAAAAGACATGATGTATAACTTGATTTGATAAAAAGTGATTAAATGAATATTCTCAATTTTAAATACAATCGAGACTAAATATTTAATATTGATTTAATTTTACAAATTGAGGTTTTTATTTAGTTGCTATTAAAATGATTAAGTGAATATTTTCCAATTTGAATGAAATTAAAGTTAAATGTTGAAATGTCAATGAAACTTATATTGTAAATGTTTAAATATTTAACTTTGAATCTTATTGGAATTGAAGTGATAATTCAAACCTGGATTTGAAATCGATATAAATTGAAATGGTTTATTGAGAATTTGAATTGAATCTTTAACCTTTAAAATTGAAAGTATTAAACGGGGATTGATTTAAATTGAAATTTTGGAATTTTAGTAGTTTTGAATCGGTTTGCGGAATTAGATGAAACAATTTTAATTGGGAAACTATTTCTGTAAAATCTCTTTAAATAATTTTTTTTATTTACAACTATTTTAATATATAAATTATTTTAATATGTAACTATTTTAATTTATAACTATTTAATATATATATATATATGTATGTATGTATGTACGTATGTATGTATGTATGTATGTATACACATTTATACTATTTTCAATATCTGAACTGTTTAAGTTGGAAGTGTTATGATTTCAAAAGTGTTATGATCTCGCAAGTGTTATGATTTCGAAAGTGTTATAATTTTTAAAGTGTTACGATTTTAGAAATGAATATTATTTAAAGTGAATAATGATAAAGTGATATGGTTTTTAAATGAATTTTGATATGAATATGAACTATTTGAAATGAAATGACAACGGTGTGAAATAAGCCTTTGGTTGTTAAAGAGACCGGGATAAGATATTATCATACTCACTGCCAATAACGAAAACCACTTTAACAACTATGTACGTGGTGGAGATTCCAGAACGAAGTAGGATGGCTTGGCGACGATTCTATATGAGTTATTAGCGCAGCCTTGACTCCCGCGAGTTAGCTTGGTGTGGCTAAAATAGGAGCCATGCCGGGCCAAGTGAGGTCGTTCCTCCAATCGGGCACATTTCTTCGATATCATTCTATTACTTTGTGATTTGATTAGGTGTGCCTTTGACTTAGGAGTGTGTCTCGAGGTGGATGGTAGTAGGTGCTATGCGTTACCACCAGTCCAGATACGAACGGTATATCTACCCTGGCAATTCCTCGCATGCCTTATCACATGCCTATCGCGCCTTTTACGAGTTTGTTTTGTATCGTACCTATGGAGTGCTCCCTGTTAGCCCCTTGCGAGTAGAGTTTACAGTATCTGTATAGACTACGAAATTATATGTATGTAAAGGGAGATATGGGTAACACCTTAATGCTATTTTAATAGTTTACTTTACTATAGACATATTACAATAGCGCATATTATTACATAGTAGATAGTCCCACGGATCCTTAGAGGATGGAAATCTCAAACATCCTTTTTATTTTAGTTGACACTTCACATGAGTTGAATTTACTATATAAGAATGTTAATCCTGACTCGAGTGTTTCGTGTTTTGCTTTTTGCTCGGGTCAGACTGAGTGACACAACATTTGAGACTCACCTTTGGAGTTTGAGCTTTGCTTGAAGATCTATCCGATATTTAGTCAGTGTTTAGTTGTTTCTAGTTATTTATGTTCAGTCTTGTCAGTTACTTTTGTATTTGAGACTACTCTGTATTTGAGATTTCTATTGTAATTAGTTTTAAACTCTGATGTTTATATAGTAGTTTCATGAACTACTATTTATATATTCCGCCGCTTATTGTTATATTATCTGTATCTGGGATTCTGTGATTGATTTATTTACTGTATATGCTAAGTTTTGACGAATATAAATTAACAATATAATATTTTGAGCAACTCAAGTCTGACATGTGCGGATGCGAATGGTTCGAAATACCAGGTCGTCACAACATAACATCGCTGAGACACCCCACTCCCCTTAGTATACCCAAAAGGACACACTAAAGAATATGGTGCGTTATAGGTATAGCTAAAAACTTTACAGAGACTAAGATTCACAAGACAAAATAAATAAAATAATGGAAACATTTAAATAGTAATCTCATTATTCAAAATCAGACTTCATAAAATAGGGTAATAAAATCAAATATATAATATGTCTTAAAAACTGAATACACATGTCTCGTGAAGAATACCATCTCAGTCACTTTATCAGAGTACATAAATAATGAAAATCATCCCACTCATCAAGTGCCAGTACATCCAAACTCAAATGGAAAAAAAATGAAAAGAAGAAGAATACATGAAGAAAGAGAAAGCTCTGCAAATAGGTCTTCAAGAAATCCAAGTCTACTATCCCTGCCTCTGTTGGCCTATGTAGGGAAAAGGAGAAATAGAGGACTGGGCCAGACTATAAGTCTGGTGAGTGGAAGTAACTACTAGTATTTTTAAATTAGATAAAGATAATAGACTTAGCAATAGTTCTAGTATAAAAGGAAATAAAGGAAAAGATAAAGCTGAAATAAAATACTGTTTAACTGTTTTCTTTGCTTAGACAGTTCTGATTATTTCGATTGTTTGCACTTTTCTTATATTGCTGTGATTAGGCTAAAATACTAATCATACTTTAATTAGGCCGAAATCCTAATTCTACCCTTTGGTCGACCTTCTATCTTTGTTGTGCCATTGTGAGCTAGTCCCATCATGTGGCTGCCACAACAAAAGACACCTGTTTAGTGCTTTGGAACTCAATAGCGAGTTATATCCCTGCACCAAGGCGTACGCTCGGCCATTGATCGGCTTGCACTATCTGTTGCTCCATTTTTTGACCTCTTATTTATCATTACTTCAGCATAAGTGTGTCCTGCCTCACCTGATCTATTGTGAGACCATCAATCTTAGTCTGATAAGGTCCTGCCCAGTCTCACCTAAGTGTTTTGTGAGACCATCGGTCCTAGTTTGAAAGGGAAATGATGTTGGATACAGGTCTCTACAAATAAAATCTAGTTGCGCCCCTTGCCCAAATCACCTGATTTGAGCTTCTATCTATTGACCACTTATTTACCATTACTTCAGCATAAGCGTGTCCTAGCCTCATCTAATCTATTATGAGACCATCAGTTCCTAACTGAAGAGGAATATTGCCGGTACGGATCCTACTTTTATCTTTGCTTATTAACTTAGTGTAACGCTTTAAAATAAGCTTCTTTTATTATTTCTGCTCTGTTTGCTTATTAACTTAACCTAAGTCTTAAAATAAGCCTCTTCTGTTATCTCTGTTATGCTTGCTTATTAACTTAATTATAAGTTTTAAAATAAGCCTTTACCGCTATCTCTAATTATAACCTGTGCGTTATAATTTTGCTTATTAACTTAACCCAAGGTCTAAGTTTAAAAATAAGCTTCTTCTGTTATTTCTTCCATTTTCTCTTTTTTTAGTTATAATTACATGTTATAACTATGCTTGCAAATGTCTTCAATTTTCCTTTTTCAGTCTATGTCCAATTTATTACAGTTCTTTTTTACTTTACATCTAATTTTTGTAAATTTAATGTTTAATTCTATTTAATCCATATTAGCGAATTATTCTCTTTTATTTATTTTATTCACGTAAAAATGAATAAAAAGAAAACCAACATTTATAAGCTAAATTCCAATGTAGAATAGATGTAAATAAAATGCAAATAACAATAAATAACTATAAATGCTAAACTAAATAATATAACTAAATAAAAATAACTGAATAAAATAGACTGAAAAGATCTTTAAAAACTTGCTGTAAATAACTCATATAGAAATTGTCTCAAACTTGCAGAAAAACTACAACCATTAATAACCCTATTATTTTAAATTACTTAAAAATCTGAAATAATTACTTAAACACTCACCTGTGGCCCTTAGCTCTTTTCCTTGGCCTTCCTGGATCTACATCTAGGGTATAAAATATTTTAATTAAAAAGGTCTTCTCCTTGAAAAAATATTCCTTTTAGGGCCCAGCCTCAGGCAATGAACCCAAATGGAGAAAATCTGAATGAGAAAAATAGCTAGGCATAGGGTCTTATTTATAGTGTCACTTGGGGATGTAAGGCCATTGGATTTGAAGATGAAATTTGGTGCAACCACGTCATAAGCTCACTGGGAACCGTCGGATGGAAGCACGGACGCACATGATCGATCTAAAATAGAAAAAAAACGTCATATTTGCATCTGGACGATTTAACGTCCAAAACACAAGGCGGGTCAACTGCTAGGTTGACCTTTGCACATGGTAGGTCGATCAAGCCATTGGGAAGGTCAACCCTAGGGTCAATCTGCCCAATTATTTATTTTTTCTTTTTCCTTATTTTCTTGTTTAATTTGTAACTCCTTCGTTTTAGCTCTGATTTTGACAATCTATACGTGGAAATTGACCAGAAAATTACCACGGACACAATGGTGCAACTTCCGTTGCTCAATTCTGATAATTTCACAAAGTTATTTTATTATTTTATTAATTCGTTAATTAGTTATTGTAGCTTAAATTTCGGGTTGTTACATTCTCCCCTCTTTAAAGGGTTTCATCCTCGAAATCCCTAAGGATAGAAGAATGTAATGAATGTTTTCATCCAAGTTCTACAACCAACTACTCAATTATGATCCATTACGTCCATTGTCCTTAAGTTTTTTCCTAATGCAATTTACGATATATATGCAATAGTGTAGTGTCAATGCCCCTAACTAATGCAAAAGAATAGGCAATCTACTTACTCAGTCGACCTCCTTTTTATGCAATCATGTCCGTGGTATGTATCCAAATGAATGCAGGTTTCCTAGTGATAACCGATAGTTCTGTATGCGTGCTACAATCATCATCCAAATGTAACAATTATATGATAATCATCCATTTATAGCAACCATGAAAATAAAATAAAATATGCAAATGATCACACATCCATATGCATATGCTCTAATGACCTACTTAAGCCAATACCTAAGAGATAATAGTGTCTAGTGTAAGTGTATATGCATCCATTAGCATCCACTAGCAAACACTTGCAACCGTTAACATCCATCATACATAACATGTTCTAATAATATGTTTACATCAAATCCTACCATCCATAGGTTAAATCCTAGGATCTACCCACCTAAAGGATAATAAAGGAAAGAACCTATTCAAAACTAAAGATGAAAATAGGAAATTCAAAATGTACTATCAAAGAGATGTGGATAAGAGGTACATATTTTCTCCTAACCAAATCAATCTCCTCCGAAGTCTCTGTAACCATGTCTGGACCAAGTGGTAGTCTCTATGTGGACTTTAACCAACACGAAGGCGACTTGCATGGTCTTCCATAAAGAGCTTCGAAAGGTGCCATTCCAATACCAGCTTGAAAACTATTATCATATGCGAATTCCACTAAAGGAAGATGTTCCTTCCAAGTTCCTCCAAAATCAGGAATACACATCCTCAACCACATGTGTCTTACTATCTTACTAATATCACTTTACTATATAGCCTACAAACATGAAGCAACATTCTAGGTTCTCACTAGTGTCCTATGCACTTTACAGAAACTTCTATTATTACTTCTGAAAGTAATCACTGCTATCTTCTATCTAGCCTTACACTTTTTCTATCATACCTAGAAAATGATTCCTATGTGCTACATATTTAAAAGTTTGGTTTGGTATTTATTATTTCATTTCACAAACTAAAGTTTCTAAATTTTTAATCCATCAAATACCAATTTTTTTCCTTTAAAAGTGTTTTTTTCAAGTTTCTATTAAATTCAAAGGTACTGGTTGTTTAATATTTCATCTTTCTAAACTTACATCCTTACAGCTTTTTGAATTTACATTATTTCCCAAACCTAGAGTGGAAAACTTACAAATTCTAAGTTCAAAACTCATTCATCTTTTCTTTAAAAGACCTTTACCGTTTTCCATAAAAATTTGGATTTTTAAATTTAATTGTTACTAAGCTTTTCGCTTTCATAAACTTATTTACTTTTTCACCAAACCATTTTTCTTTAAGATATCTTTAAGATGTCCTCACATGTGTTCAAAACATCTTCTTTTCATAGATTTTCAATTTTGCAAACACTGGAGTAGATAAGAACAATTATTTTATTAAAACCACTTAACTTTCCAATTACCTAACCTTGGAGGAGTTTCCAACTTATTACAAATCAGAATTTTCTACAAAGGAAAGCAACTAATGAGCATAATCGATGCAAAAATATATATAATTTCCATTGTTAGCCTTTTCTACTATGGCTCTCTATAATATTTCTCCTAACTAACACTGTCTCTAGTTATTCCATTTCGTGGTTCTATACCTTAATGTATTGGAAGTACTTTCTCTTATGAGAAACTATTAACGCTAAAACCTTCTATGAACCCTTGGAAAGAGGATTTCATGTTTACGAGGAATTACAAGGAATTTTATTTTTTTCGAAATAGGCTATACAAAATATGGTGCTTTCCATACCTTGTACATCTCTTTCACGTGTTCCTTATAACTTGCACAAAACATCTTTATTTTCGATTTGGTTTCATAGAAAATTTTATCATTATTCATTTAATCCCAGTATATTAAAGTATGTTTAATCTATATTCTCTTACAATAGATAATTTCTATGAAATTTATTAATTTCCTATTATTTAACTTACACCCTCTATTTTTTCTCTCGAAAGAACTCATTTTCAAAACTGTTTTAATATTTTCGTAACTTGAAAACATTTCTTTATACTTATTTAAAAAATAAGCGTACTTACAAACCATATTATTTCTCTACTTAGATATTATCTTTAGAACACATTTTAATTGGGTCAAAACAGTAAAACAGATGTTACGTAAAACACTGTTACTATAATCCAAAAATACTAGTGTATGGATTTAATTAAAATAAATACTAATAAATCTCATATACTATGTAAAAAAAATCCCTTGGAAGTCACATACTATAACAATAGTGTTATAGTCTATGTGTAACAACCCGCATATTTGTCGATTTTATATTTAAATATTTTATTTAAATATTTTATCGTTAGTCGGATTTTAGTCCGAAAAGCTACTTTTTGCATACGGTCGAATTAGGGCTCGGGACCACTCCCATTGAGTTTAAAATGCCGTTTGCGACCTTTTTGAGTATAAGCTTCGATATGTTTGGAGAAAGTTGATTTCTGCTACTTTTTACTTTGGGTTTGGTTTTTGGGCTCAACCCTATGTTAACTTATGCTCAATTCTGAGCCACTCTTTCCCACTCACCCTCATTCTCTTCTCATTTCAGGTTTTAGAGCTTTAATGGTGGGAGAGATTGGAAATTAAAACTCCAAAACCCTAGCTTCTCTTGCAAATCAAATTCCTTGCTCCAAACTCAAGAAGAACCCGTTGGTAAGCTTCTCTTCTTCTTCTCCAACTTATTCTCTTCCCAATTTCAGAAATTCCTAAACCTAATTTTGGGAATGTTCTTGTTTTTGAGCTTAGATTCAAGCTCAATTGGGTTGTGTTGAAGAGCGGTTGATTCTCCATTTGCTTTCAAGCCTCTTCTTGTTCAATTTTGTGAAAAGGTGAGATTTTTATCTCACATCTATGACTATAATTATCTTTGGTTGTTGGGTATGAATTCCTAACACTTCTTCATGTGCATTTGCTCTTGTTTTGGATTGATTTTGTGAATACTCCAATTTTTGGGTTTTTAAGTCAAATTTGTGTAAAATCCTTTTATGGATGTTTGATCATGCTTTTGGTAATGCATCGAGGAGCATATAGGGCCGGGTTGCCGATTGGCATAAACCCTTAGAGCCAATGTTCGTCCGATTGCATTTTGGAAGAGTTTGCTCTTCATTTGTATAAGGATGAAAAACAGCCCAGGCATGATTCAGTCGACTGAAATCTCTGTTCAGTCGACTGAACCTGAAACCCGAGAGTTTTCAGGCATGATTCAGTCGACTGAAAAACTCTGCACAGTCGACTGAAACTGGAAACAGAAAGTTTCCTGAACCTGGAAAATTTCCATGTACAGGGTCAGTCGACTGAAAAACTCTGTTCAGTCGACTGAACCTGCTGTTTGAGTCCAATTTGCCTTTTTGGATTGAAATTCTAATTTAAATCGATTCGTGATAATCCTATTTGTTGTTATCATCTATTATGACTTTGATGACTCTTTTTAGGGATTTTTGAATATCCATTTCGATGGATCCTTTATCGATTTCGTTGGATTTTATTCACGTCTTCGTATGTGAATTTTTGTGATTGATTGTTCTTACAATCTTCTTCGTGATTTGTCACTTTAAAAATATAAAGGTTTTCTATACTAGTAGTAAATATCAAAACTCTTTCCTCAAACGATTTCAATACTATTTTAATACCAAATTCGTTTATAAAACCGTTTTCCAATCTATTAGTATATACAAACCTTTACCTCACTCGTATGAGAAATCTAATTAAACGGCTTAGTAAAACTAGTGGTATGAAACGCTTGCGTTTACTTTGTCGGTTAATTCTTGGACTTGTTCGATTGAACCTCATGTGAAAATTTTCTAGTGGAGATTTACAGTTTGTTCGTAAATATTTAAGTTAAGCAAGTGGTTATGGGACATGAAGCTAAACTCATATATTTACTAGCTTAGTGTAATTGACACTTCTCGCTGATCATGACGATCATCTTTGTGATTTAGACTAGCAATGTGCGATGTCTCTTTGTCTGCGAGGGAGACTAAACCCCGTTTTGTGGAGTTTCGACTCAATTTGTGATGGGGTAGCAACCCATGGTCTTCGGGCCGTTTGTGGAGCTTCGGCTCAATTTGTGATGGTTAGCGACCATGGAATTAGCGTTCCGTTTTTGATACACGTGTTGGTGGGCTTTATGCCCCCGTTTGTGATAGGCCTCCCCCCTTTGTGATTTCTGGATTTCTTGTGTAGATTCCTAGAATTTGTGTTTCACCAATTTTCGTGATCTCCATTGATAAGTTTTATCAATATTTGTGCATTGGTGAATTTGTGTGTCATTGACTTTTGTGATTTCTGGATTTCTTGTGTAGTCTTCTGGAATTTGTGTGTCATTGACTTTTGTGATTGACATTGATATTATCGTCAATATTTATGGTATGGTGAACGAAATAAGGAGTATGACGTCTCTTTGATTCTTGTGTAGATTTGGTGACAATGATTAATCTCTTGATGATTATCAACTAAGTATATATATATATATATCACAGCTTGGCATTGTGATTATTATGTGTTTAGTCATATCTCTTATTCTATATCGTTTCATCTGATATTTATAGTTAGACTGATCCGTTTATTATTTTCTTATTAAATAATACTCGGGTCAGACCGAGATGTTACAGGTGCTTCTGCTTGACTTCTCATCCGGGATTAACTCCTTGACTTTTGGGTTAACTACTTAGATTAGTAGTTATTTTGTTGTATACATTTGAGATATAGACTCCTTAATGTATACTTATTCTTTTGTGTAGTTCGTGTAACTATTCTTTTGTGATATTGTGGATCTTTTTAGACCACTAATCTGATGTACACTTTCTAGTGTAATATTCATATCTTATTCCGCCTTTGTGATATGAATTGTCTGTGACTGATTGGTGTTATGCTTATTTCTATATTTGTTTTTCGAAGGATTTATATAGCCACCGTGTAGTAGCTTTGGGTTTGTGTCGGTATGTCGGATTTCCTCTTGGAAATATATATTATCTGACATATCGGTGCTCGCGCAAAGAAATTACATGGATGGTCGCTCCTCAACAGCCTTATTCTCCGTGCTAGTCGACAGCATTCACCGTAATGTTCTTGGCTAGCGTGGGTATAGAGGTGGGGTGTCACAGCTTGGTATCAGAGCCAAACTTCGGAACAATATGGAATATTATAACAAGGATCATCGTCCTAAGTCCATCTTAGGAGTTGTGCTTTAGGATTTTATTTGGGTCTTCGTACCGTTCCATCCTATTTTCCTTATGATTCCTTGTTTATCTATCAAGATTGCTTGATATTCAATTTGGTGAATAACCTTTTTCTTCTTCTTCTTTCTTTCTTAAGGAAGAGAAATGTCTAGACCTGGCCGACCCAGAGCCGTGCCATCTAGCACTCCGCCCCAGGATGGAGTTTTTATGACTGCTCAACAGCTTCTTGATTTGGTAACAAATGCTCAAGCAGCTGGAGCTAACCCGGAACCTACTCACCCAAGGTCGGGATTTGCACGCTTGTGTAGCGATTACACTAATTTGGGTGGGGAGCCATTCAAAGGTTCCGAAACTGTTATCGAGGTACAGGCTTGGCTAAGGTCATGCGATCGAATCTTTTCTCGCATGAATCTTATTGACCTTCACCGAGTTCAGGTGGCCTCAAGTATGCTCCGAGAAAGAGCATTGGACTGGTACGAGCTTCTTATTTCTGAAACTAATGAAGCGGATCTCACTTGGGAGAAATTCCGAGAACGCTTCGAGTTGAAATTCGTACCGGAAGCTGAAAAAGTGACATTGGCTTGACGATTTATAGACCTTGTTCAAGGTGAGTCATCCGTGACTGATTACGTCGCCTCCTTCGAGTCGCTTTGCAAATATGGGGTTGAATACATCAACACCCCTCTTAAGAAGAATCAGAGATTCGTCTATGGCTTAAACAAAAGTCTCAAGAAGCCATTACTTCTAAAGTTAGAAGTTTCTTTCGACCAACTCGTTGATATCGCTCTTCGTCTTGAAGTGGCGGATAGAGATAATGACGTTGAAGTGGTGGGTTCCATACCAACCTTCAACAACAGAAAGAGGCCAAACAAATCTAAAGGCCCTTATCCCAATAAGAAAGGGAAGCAAACAACCTCCGTGGCAAAGACTTCTTCCTTTGGTCGTGGAGAATGCTATAATTGTGGTTCGAAGGACCATTATGCGAACAAATGCCCAAAGTCTCTTTCTTGTCGCTACTGCAAAGTTCCCGGTCATGTTTTATCTTCATGCCCCAAGCTTCAGGGAAAAAAGGAGGGAAAGTTAAATGTTGCTCAAGCCCCTGGCAACACATCTCGTGGCCAAGGTATTTCTCATTCTATTTTAGATGGAATTATTTTGTTTCGTGATCACCCTATTCGAGTTCTTTTTGATACGGGCGTGTCCCATTCTTTTATATCAAAAGAACTTGTTGATACTTTTTCTTTGGATGTTTTGTGTTTAATGACTTCTTTGAGAATTGGGAATCCGGTTGGTGGATCCGCAACAATCAGTTTATTGTGTAAAGATGTCGAGATTATTTTGTGTGATTTTTCTTTCCGAGCCGATTTGCATGTCATGCGTTATTTAGGCTTTGGAATGATTTTGGGAATGGATTGGCTTAACCATTATGAAGCTCATATCCTATGTCCTGAGCGGACTATTCATCTTCGACATCCTCAATCTGTTAATCAGGTTTCTGTTATTCTTAAAGCTTCAGATTCTGCTTTGGTTGCATCTTTATATTCTTTAAATCCTCGTGATGACGATGATGATGATGAGGGTGATATTATTTCTCTTATTCACGTCGTTTGTGAATTTTCCGACATATTCGAGCCCGTTTTAGGATTACCACCTAAGCGAGCAATTGAGTTCAGAATTAATCTTATTCCGAGAGCTCAACCTATCACTCGTCCTCCTTATCGTATGTCCAATAAACAAAACGAGGAGATGCGGAAACAATTATCTGAATTGGAAACGAAGCAATTTATTCGCTCTAGTTCCTCGCCTTGGGGAGCTTCAGCTATTTTTGTGAAGAAATCCGATGGTACACTTAGGCTTTGCGTTGACTACCGCAAGCTTAATGATCTTACTATCAAAAATAAATATCCTTTACCTCGGATTGATGATCTATTCAATCAACTTAGTGGTGCTAGAGTCTTTTCACAATTGGACTTGGATACCGGTTTTCATCAGCTTCGTATTGCAGAGGATAGCATTCCTTTGACATCGTTCCGTACTCGGTATGGATCTTATGAATGGCTTGTTATGCCATTTGGGTTAACAAATGCCCAGGCTTATTTCGTTGACTTAATGAATCGAGTTTTTAAAGACTTTCTCGACCGGTTTGTTCTCATCTTTATCGATGATATTCTTGTTTATTCTAAAACCGAGGAGGAGCATGAAAAACATCTTCGGATTGTGTTGGAAACTCTTAGGAGTAATCAATTAAAGGCAAAATTTTCTAAGTGCCACTTTTGGCAATCTCGTGTGAAGTTTCTCGGTCACATTATTTCTGAATCTGGAATTTCCGTGGATCCTTCAAAAATTGAAGCGATTCAAGATTGGAAGAGACCGGAGAGTGTGACAGAGATTCGTAGTTTTTTCGGATTGGGGGGCTATTACCGTCGTTTTATTAAAGTCTTTTCTAAGATTTCCGTGCCACTCACTAGCTTGACGAAGAAAGGTGTTAAATACATTTGGTCGGACAAATGTGAAGCTTCTTTTCAGAAATTAAAAGAACTTCTTTCTGATGCTCCTATTCTTGTTATTCCCGATGGGAATCAAGATTTCGTTGTTTATACCGATGCTAGTCGCATTGGTTTGGGTGCCGTTCTTTTGCAAAAGGAACACGTTATTGCTTATGCTTCTAGGCAATTAAAGCCTGCTGAGACTAGATATGCCACTCATGATTTAGAGCTCGCGGCTATTGTTTTTGCTCTTCGGATTTGGCGTCATTATCTCTTAGGAGAGAAATTTGTTCTTTACACAGATCATAAGTCTTTGAAATATTTATTCTCTCAAAAGGAACTTAATTTGCGTCAACAGCGTTGGCTCGAATTTCTTGCACCATATGATCTTGATATTCTTTATACTCCCGGTAAGGGTAATCTTGTCGCCGATGCTCTTAGCCGTAAACAACAAGCTGTTGTTTCTATGATGATATCCGAATGGAACGATCTCAGGATTTTATCCACTTGCGAAATTCGAGACCGTATTTCCGATTTATGCTCATCATTTGTTTTATGTAGCCTTGAGGCTCAACCATCTCTTTTAGACCGCATTCTTGAAGCTCAAAGGCTAGATACTGAATTGGTTCTTCTTGGCCAAAATATTAAGGATGAAATTGATATTGAAGGTTTGAAAGACTTTGATATCGATTCTCGTGGCGGCATTCGGAGATTTGGTAGACTTATCGTGCCAAATGTTAGGGATCTTCGTAAAGATATTTCAGAAGATTCTCATCACTCTAAATTTACCATTCATCCCGGTAGTAGTAAAATGTACGCGGATATGAAGCGACTTTATTATTGGGAGGGAATGAAACTTGACATCGCTAACTTCGTTAAACGTTGCATGACTTGCCAACTCGTTAAGGCCAAACATCAAAGGCCCGGTGGGTTATTGAAACCTTTAGAAATTCCAATTTGGAAGTGGGACCAAATTTCCATGGATTTTATTGATGGCCTTCCCCGTTCTCGTTCGGGTCATGATAGCTTATGGGTGATTGTTGATAGGCTTACTAAATCCGCCCATTTTATTCCCGTTCGGTCTAACCGAACCGTTCCTCTTTTGGCCAAACTCTTTATTAAAGAGATTGTTAAATTGCATGGTGTTCCTACTTCAATTGTTAGTGATCGTGATCCATTGTTTACTAGTGGATTTTGGAAGAGTCTTCAAAAAGCTTTGGGAACGAAGCTTAATTTTAGCACCGCTTATCATCCCCAGTCCGATGGACAAACTGAACGTGTGAATCAAACTCTTGAAGATCTTCTTCGTGCTTGTGTTCTTGATTTTGGTGGAAGTTGGGAAGATCATATTTCACTTGTTGAATTTTCCTATAATAATAGCTTCCAATCTAGTAT
This sequence comes from Allium cepa, assembly GCA_030765085.1. NCBI lineage: Eukaryota > Viridiplantae > Streptophyta > Magnoliopsida > Asparagales > Amaryllidaceae > Allium > Allium cepa. The sequence goes on from CM060944.1 coordinate 589,600,930, forward strand.
TGGTATGGCACCTTTCGAGGAACTCTATGGAAGGCCATGCCAATCTCCTTCTTGTTGGCTTAAGGCCGGTGAGAAGCTGGTTTTAGGTCCAGATTTTATTCGGGATTCTACAGAAAAGATTGATCTTATTCGTCATAGGATGAAAGAAGCCCAGAGTAGACAAAAATCTTATGCCGATAACCGGAGAAGGAAGTTAGAATTTTCTGTGGGAGATCTTGTGTTTATTCGTGTTTCACCAATGAAAGGTGTTGTACGTTTCAGTCGATCGGGAAAACTTGCGCCTCGATATATTGGGCCATTTCCTATCACCGAACGTATTGGTTCCATGGCTTATCGCCTTTTATTACCGGCTCGGTTTTCTGCTATGCATGACGTGTTTCACGTTTCTCAACTTCGGAAATGTCTTCGAGATTCCGATTCTATTCTTGAGCCCGGTGTTGTGGAAGAGATTGAAGTTTCGCCTAATTTAACTTATGAGCAACATCCTATTCGTATCATTGCTTCGGAAGTCAAACGACTTCGAAATAAAGATGTTCCGCTTGTTAAAGTTCAATGGTCTTCAAATCCTAAGGATTGTTCTTGGGAATCTAGAGAGTACATCGAGCGTACACATCCGGACTTACTTTCTCGTGCTCTTTGAGGTGAACTTCTTATTTCAAACTTCTTTTGTGTTGAATATGCTTTTATGGTTGTTACTATATATCTTCTTCTTGTAATATTGCGAGGACGCAATTTTTTTAAGGAGGGGAGTCTGTAACAACCCGCATATTTGTCGATTTTATATTTAAATATTTTATTTAAATATTTTATCGTTAGTCGGATTTTAGTCCGAAAAGCTACTTTTTGCATACGGTCGAATTAGGGCTCGGGACCACTCCCATTGAGTTTAAAATGCCGTTTGCGACCTTTTTGAGTATAAGCTTCGATATGTTTGGAGAAAGTTGATTTATGCTACTTTTTACTTTGGGTTTGGTTTTTGGGCTCAACCCTATGTTAACTTATGCTCAAATCTGAGCCACTCTTTCCCACTCACCCTCATTCTCTTCTCATTTCAGTTTTTAGAGCTTTAATGGTGGGAGAGATTGGAAATTAAAACTCCAAAACCCTAGCTTCTCTTGCAAATCAAATTCCTTGCTCCAAACTCAAGAAGAACCCGTTGGTAAGCTTCTCTTCTTCTTCTCCAACTTATTCTCTTCCCAATTTCAGAAATTCCTAAACCTAATTTTGGAAATGTTCTTGTTTTTGAGCTTAGATTCAAGCTCAATTGGGTTGTGTTGAAGAGCGGTTGATTCTCCATTTGCTTTCAAGCTTCTTCTTGTTCGATTTTGTGAAAAGGTGAGATTTTTATCTCACATCTATGACTATAATTATCTTTGGTTGTTGGGTATGAATTCCTAACACTTCTTCATGTGCATTTGCTCTTGTTTTGGATTGATTTTGTGAATACTCCAATTTTTGGGTTTTTAAGTCAGATTTGTGTAAAATCCTTTTATGGATGTTTGATCATGCTTTTGGTGATGCATCGAGGAGCATATAGGGCCGGGTTGCCGATTGGCATAAACCCTTAGAGCCAATGTTCGTCCGATTGCATTTTGGAAGAGTTTGCTCTTCATTTGTATAAGGCTGAAAAACAGCCCAGGCATGATTCAGTCGACTGAAATCTCTGTTCAGTCGACTGAACCTGAAACCCGAGAGTTTTCAGGCATGATTCAGTCGACTGAAAAACTCTGCACAGTCGACTGAAACTGGAAACAGAAAGTTTCCTGAACCTGGAAAATTTCCATGTACAGGGTCAGTCGACTGAAAAACTCTGTTCAGTCGACTGAACCTGCTGTTTGAGTCCAATTTGCCTTTTTGGATTGAAATTCTAATTTAAATCGATTCGTGATAATCCTATTTGTTGTTATCATCTATTATGACTTTGATGACTCTTTTTAGGGATTTTTGAATATCCATTTCGATGGATCCTTTATCGATTTCGTTGGATTTTATTCACATCTTCGTATGTGAATTTTTATGATTGATTGTTCTTACAATCTTCTTCGTGATTTGTCACTTTAAAAATATAAAGGTTTTCTATACTAGTAGTAAATATCAAAACTCTTTCCTCAAACGATTTCAATACTATTTTAATACCAAATTCGTTTATAAAACCGTTTTCCAATCTATTAGTATATACAAACCTTTACCTCACTCGTATGAGAAATCTAATTAAACGGCTTAGTAAAACTAGTGGTATGAAACGCTTGCGTTTACTTTGTCGGTTAATTCTTGGATTTGTTCGATTGAACCTCATGTGACAATTTTCTAGTGGAGATTTACAGTTTGTTCGTAAATATTTAAGTTAAGCAAGTGGTTATGGGACATGAAGCTAAACTCATATATTTACTAGCTTAGTGTAATTGACACTTCTCGCTGATCATGATGATCATCTTTGTGATTTAGACTAGCAATGTGCGATGTCTCTTTGTCTGCGAGGGAGACTAAACCCCGTTTTGTGGAGTTTCGACTCAATTTGTGATGGGGTAGCAACCCATGGTCTTCGGGCCGTTTGTGGAGCTTCGGCTCAATTTGTGATGGTTAGCGAACATGGAATTAGCGTTCCGTTTGTGATACACGTGTTGGTGGGCTTTATGCCCCCGTTTGTGATAGGCCTCCCCCCTTTGTGATTTCTGGATTTCTTGTGTAGATTCCTAGAATTTGTGTTTCACCAATTTTCGTGATCTCCATTGATAAGTTTTATCAATATTTGTGCATTGGTGAATTTGTGTGTCATTGACTTTTGTGATTTCTGGATTTCTTGTGTAGTCTTCTGGAATTTGTGTGTCATTGACTTTTGTGATTGACATTGATATTATCGTCAATATTTATGGTATGGTGAACGAAATAAGGAGTATGATGTCTCTTTGATTCTTGTGTAGATTTGGTGACAATGATTAATCTCTTGATGATTATCAACTAAGTATATATATATATATATATATACACACACACACACACATCACAGCTTGGCATTGTGATTATTATGTGTTTAGTCATATCTCTTATTCTATATCGTTTCATCTGATATTTATAGTTAGACTGATCCGTTTATTATTTTCTTATTAAATAATACTCGGGTCAGACCGAGATGTTACAGGTGCTTCTGCTTGACTTCTCATCCGGGATTAACTCCTTGACTTTTGGGTTAACTACTTAGATTAGTAGTTATTTTGTTGTATACATTTGAGATATAGACTCCTTAATGTATACTTATTCTTTTGTGTAGTTCGTGTAACTATTCTTTTGTGATATTGTGGATCTTTTTAGACCACTACTCTGATGTACACTTTCTAGTGTAATATTCATATCTTATTCCGCCTTTGTGATATGAATTGTCTGTGACTGATTGGTGTTATGCTTATTTCTATATTTGTTTTTCGAAGGATTTATATAGCCACCGTATAGTAGCTTTGGGTTTGTGTCGGTATGTCGGATTTCCTCTTGGAAATATATATTATCTGACATATCGGTGCTCGCGCAAAGAAAGTACATGGATGGTCGATCCTCAACAGCCTTATTCTCCGTGCTAGTCGACAGCATTCACCGTAATGTTCTTGGCTAGCGTGGGTATAGAGGTGGGGCGTCACACTATGCCCCATTTATTTACCACGAAAACATTTATTACAACAATGAATGCTGTAACCTACTTTTTCGATGCTTAAAAAACTCTAGGTTTTTATATTTACCTACAAATAAACTTGCGAGCTATATATGCTCTATAATTCTTCTAAAAGAATTTCACTTTTAACCAAATTTACCTCATACAAAAACCAATATAAATTTCATACCATTTTTTTCAAAAACCCAACATTTACTTCCTTAAAAATATTAACAATTATATTTTTCAACTTTTCAACTCTTACAATTTCATTTTATTGGGTTAGACATAAAGTGGATTTTCATCTTACTACCCTAGGGGCACCCTTACTAAATTATTTTATTCCTCTTTTATGCTTATATTTATTCCACGGCACAACCGCTGAAACAATTATAATTTTTGCAATTATTTGCATAAGGGCTTTCTTCTCTTTCAACTGAATTTATTGTACATCTCCAATCTTTGTCTACATTTCTTTGGATTTTCACAATCCGAACCTAAACGTACAAAGCCTCTTTTCAAACTCTTTCCATGTGTTGACCTTCTTTATGCCCTAAGAAATGCACAAAACGCACTCTAAGAATTTTTCCTTCAACTGATGAACGCGAAGTGTACGAAGAACCTCCTCTAGGTGAATAACATGCTCTTCCATACTCTTGGAAAACACCAAAATGTCTTCCACTGATACTGCTACAAATTCATTTAGGACATTTCCAAAAACACAGCTCATCAAATCTACAAAATAGGCTAGGGAGTTGGTTAGCCTAAACGGCATAACCAACCACTCAAAGAATCTATTTTATGAAGCCTTTCTCCAATAGCTCACCAATCTGCTTACTTAATTCCTTCCTTTCATGTGTCTCACAGGCAATGCCAGCATTGTCATTCATACAAATCCTAAATTCGATCTCTCTCTTAGGGGATAGTTTCCTATCCTCCTCAAAGATGTCTAGGAAATCTCTAATGACAGGAACTGAACCTAATCCTGCAAGTGATGAATTAAGGAAATAAAGGAAGCTCGACATGACTGACCCCTGTTGGTCGCAAGAAACTTTGAGAGTCCACCCGCTATATGTCTCTATCAAACGACTCTCCTCTCGCAATCCCATATTGTTCCATAAGTGGATACCCAATCCATCCCCAAAATCATCCCATACCTAGAAAATCCCTATACATGGCATCACAGTCAAACTCTACGTCTAATATAATTTTTTTGAAATCCCTACAAATCATGGATAAATGTGTCGATCCTCCTATGGGGTTTGAAACAACTATGGGGTCTACTACTAAAGAGATATCTAAGTGCAAAAAATCAACCGATGAACTAGAAATGAAAGAGTGTGATGTTCCAGAATCAAAAAGAGTCCAAACAGGAAAATCCGAAATAGGGATCAAACCTTCCACAGCGAAATTCCTACCTCTATCTTGTCTACTACTAGAAGGTGCTGCATCCAAAGTTGTACTTACACTATAGATAAGCCTGCTCTTTGCCCCGTCCTTTGAGGACAAGCTCTACTATGGTGACCAGGCTGCCTACAGTTGAAACACCTTCCCTTCATCATTTTATTCTTATAGTCTTTTGCGTAATGACCAACGAATCTACAGTTATTACATTTTCCGCTTTTCTTGATCTACTTCTGAGGTCTGCCTTCTTTCCTCTTGTCCTTACCTTTCTTGTTCTTCCACCATGACTTCCTAGAGCTTTCTGACTTAGGAACCTATTTAAGCTTTCCCTTCAGCTGCCAAGATGCATGCAGAACTTCTTGTCGGTCCTCCAATCTTAACAGTCTAAATATAAGCTCCATATCCTTCAACCTAGCTCGTGCCTTCTTGTAATCTTCTGTGCCAGAAAACGTCTTGCCTCCTAGACTAGCGAAGTCTTTGCATGGCTTGGAAAAATTGGCTACTATAGGTGGATTAATGGGATCTCCACTTGCTATTGCTATATTAGACAATTGCCCTTGCACCTTTGGTACCGAAGCTCTACGGAACCAATCAGCCATACCATGCAAAGAAGAGAAAATTTGGGCTTGAAAGAATTGAACAAAGATTGAGCTGTACTTTGAGGGGATTCTATAAAAACTCTATTATACTTGAAAAACTATTTCTATAATAAGAGTTTCTTTCTGAAAAATACTTCTAGTCTGAAAATATGCCACTTTTAAAATAGGTTACTTTTTGGAAAAATACTTTATTTTTAAAACAAGTTTTTAGGAATCCTGTAACCTCGCTCTGATCCCAAATGAAATACTCCACACCCCTTAGTATACCGAAAAGGACACACTAAAGTATATAGTGCATTATAGGTATAGCTAAAAACTTTACAGGGACTAAGATTCACATGACAAAATATAAAACAATGGAAGCATTTAAATAGCAATCTCATTATTCAAAATCAAACTTCATAAAATAGGGTCATAAAATCAAATACATGATATGTCATAAAAACTGAGTACGTATGTCTCGTGAAGAATACCATCTCTGTCACATTATTAGAGTACATAAATAATGAAAATCATCCCTCTCACCAAGTGCTAGTATATCCAAACTCAAATGGAAAGAAAACTGAAAAGTGGAAGAATACATGAAGAATGAGAAAGCTCTGCAAATGGGTCTCCATGAAATCCAAATCTGCCGTCCCTACTTCTGCTAGCCTATGGAGGGAAAAGAGGAAATAGAGAGTAAGTCAGACTATAAGTCTGGTGAGTGGAAGTAACTATTAGTATTTTTAAGCAAGATAAAGATAATAGACTTAGCAACAGTTCGAGTATAAAAGGAAATAAAGGAAAAGATAAAGCTGGAATAAAATGCCATTTAACTGTGTGCTTTGCTTAGACAGTTCTGATTATTTCGATTGTTAGCACTTTTCTTAGATTGCTCTGATTAGGCTGAAATCCTAATCCTACTTTAATTAGGATGAAATCCTAATTCTACCCTTTGATCAGCCTTCTATCTCTATTGTGCCACTGTGAGCTAGTCCCACCCCGTGGGTTCTGCAGCAAAAGAAATATGTTTAGCACTTTGGAACACAATAGCAACTTATATCCCTGCACTAAGGCCATATGCTTGACCGTAGATCGACTCGCACTATCTGTTGCTCCATCTTTTGACCTCTTATTTACCATTACTTCAACATAAGCGTTTTTAGCATAGTATGTCCAGCCTCACCTGATCTGTTGTGAGACCATCAATCCTAGTCTGATAAGGTCATACCCAGCCTCACTTAAGTTTTTTGTGAGACCATCTGTAACAACCCTGTATTTTCTGATTATTTTAATTGTATATTTTAATTATTTTAATTTAAATTCCTAATTTAAAAACTTTATTTTATTTATTAAAATGAATATATTTTGTTAATTGAAATATAAATGTTGATTTTGATGTGGATTAGAATTTCAAACATGCATAAATTGAATATTTCCAGAAAATGTGAATTTTGGTCAATCTGGTCAAACTTTTACCTTTAAATTTAAATTTTAAAAGTTTGAAAATTTGAATTTTATCTTTTATTACGAAAGTAAATAAAATTTCAAGAACAATGCTTTTCGTTTCGTTGAAATCCGAATAATATTGTGAAAGTTATGCTTTTTACAAAATTGGGTGTAAATTGTTTTATTTAACAATATTGTTTATTTTAAATTATATAAATAATTTTTTTTATTTGTCATATCTTATTCTAAATTCTATTATATGTTATGTTACATATATTTTTACCTTTTAAATATTTTTAAAGTGGTGTTTGAATTTTTCCAAAGCTCATTGAATTTATTTTCTATTTTTAAAGGTTAGTTTCCATTTTTCTGCAATTTTCTTCATTTAAATTATATTTAATTAAAATTTATTTATTCATTTTTATGTACGCATTTTATTTTTATGTTTTTATCTTTATTTATAAATATTTTTCATGTACATACAATTTTCCCAAAGTTCATTTCATTTATTTTCAAATTTTCAAGCCTAATTTACATTTTCTTTGTTATTTTCTTAATTTAATTATATTTAATTAATATTTATTTATTTATTTATTTTTATTTACTATATTTTCGTGTTTTATCTGTATTTATACATATTTTACATGTATTTAAATTTTAAAAAGCAATTAGAAATTCAAAGAGACAAGGCTCTTCATTTCTTGTGACTTTTCAATAGCCAGTCTCTTCATTTCCTTGGCTTTTCATTTTCTCCTTGATAGCCGTACATTTCCCATTGCCTTTCACATGAAAATACTTCTTATCCTCTTCAACTCACGGCTATTTCTCATTTGAGAAAAAAAAATTCCAAGTTAATGGCTTCTCTTTATTCTTTTCTACCTTTCTTCCTAGAATTTGCCTTGTTTTCTGCTTAAATTTGCCTTGACTTCACATATGATTCTTGGCCTATCACCTCCACCATCAGCTCCACCATCTCCTCCACCATCTACAGCAGCTAACATCTCCTCCTCCTCTGACCATGACAAACCATGCCATCCAATTGAAGCCATCTCCACAAAACTTTGCTTAAAACTCCAAATATTGCCTAGCCGAGCCTTGTATTCCCATTTCCTTCATGTTTAGCCTTGGCCACCACCTCTAACACCACCACAACTTGCTGCCATGACCTATAGCCATCATTATCATCTCTGACCTGACCTGAAGATGCACCAGGCCGAGCCCATAGGACCATAGGCCGAGCCTAATTACACCAAAACCTTCCATTCCTTGACCCAAACCCCTTGCCTCCTTTACTTTTCACTTATTTTGCCTTTACCTTCCACTTTCTTGCCCTAAGCCTTGTCTCTAGGCCATGGCCGAGCCATGTTGACACCTAGGCTGAGCCTAGTGTGGTAAGATCAAGCCCATTTGATCATGTGACAAGCTTATGTTGTCGTGTGCAAGTCTTTTGCTTCTAAGGTTTGGTCATCTCTCTTGTTTTGCAACTGTTCTGCAAACTAAAGTTGTTGATTATATTTGTATGTCGATATCTATATTTGTGCTTATGTATGTTATATTTTGTGTTGTTTACAAGGGTCTCCATCAATTCAAATCAAATCGTGCTTGTCGTGCCTTTGGAATCGCTCTTGTGTGTGTTGTTTGTCTCTAGCTTCGTAAAAGGTGAGTCTTTCTCACTCTGACATTTATACTTATGAAATAGTGAATTGATGACAAGTGTTTAGTAATATAAAATGTTTATGCAAGTTAATGATGATTATATGATATGCTATGCCATGTTATTACCATGTTAAAACTGTTAATTATCACCTGAAATATGATATATGACATTATATTGTGACATTGACATTGTTTATGCATATGATCACACTGCAAGTTCCCTGTTAGAATAGAATCACTATGGGTTGAAATGATACATACCCGAACGGACTTTAGAATAGGAACAAATCGTTATGGGCTGAAATGATAGGCCTGAGCGATTTTATTGTATTTTATTTGACTTGGGATTGCGGGTTTGAAATGATAAAACCCGGTTTTCTTTGTAAATTACGGATTGAAATGATATATATCCGTATCACTTGACCTAGGTTAGAAAATTATATACAGACCCCGTGGTATATTTTTAAATGATTTTTTTTTTAAATATGTATTTTCAAAAGTATGAAATTTTGGTTTTATATATATATATATTATGGTTTTAAGAAAGTTAAATATTAAATCTTGAAATTGTGAATTTAAGTGAATTCAAGTATGTAAATTTGGAGTAAATGTGACGTTTGACTTTAAATTTTATTTTAAGATGTAAATAAACAATGGAAATTAAATTTAAAGTTTTGAAATGATATCTGAAGTAAAATTCTAAGTTTATTAAATTTATAAATTAATAAACAGTGAATTTTGACTTAATAAATGAATGGAGTTTGCAAAATTGAATATTTGATCTTAAAATTTTATTGTGTTAAATCATATGTTAAAATGATTTTAAATGTGAAATTTTGAAGTCTAGAAATATGATTTTTAAGTTGCAATAATAAAAATTTGGAGTTTTATTATTATTTTTGAAAAGCTAAAATGAAACCTGGAATTTTATAGCATTTTCAAAATGCTTTAGTCTTTTGACAGCATTTTTATGCTATTGTATTGAATCAAACAATGTTTGAAATAACTAAATATCTATTACAACATTTTATAAATGTCGCTATTCTTGAAAATATAAGCTACGATAGCACTTTATAAATGCTGTCGTTGCTATAATTTGACAATGTTTTGAAATGTTATAGATTTTAACACTGTTTGTGCTATATTTTAAAGTGTTACATAATTTAACTTATGAAATGGATTATCTGTGAAATTTTAGAAGTTTTGAATATTTAAATTTGAATTTTTAAGGAATTTAAATTGAATTTGAATTTAAATAAAGTTTACTTGGTTATGTGTTAAACGGAATGAAATGTAATATAATAAATGAATTTTTGAATGGAATTTTGGAGTGATTTTTGGTAATGATGTTTGAAATAATAAATGAATGACATATTTGATTTTTAAATGATATTTAACTTTGAATATTTGGATTTGAATTCAAATAATGATTTGATTATGAAGTTTTGAAAGGATGTAATATTTTAATGATTTTGAAATGGTTTGGAAATGATTTGATCTTTATTTTAATAAAGAATGTGAATGTTGGAGGATATTTGCTTTTTCTTTATTTGATAAAGGAATATTTGAAGTTTATATTTGTATGAAAAGATATTTGGTTTAATTGTAATTTAAGTTTATTTTAATAATATTGGATTTATGAAATGAATATTTCAAAACTACATAATAATGAAATTAGATTTGAGATACGAATATATGGAATTATAAAGCTTAGTTTTGAAATATGGGATATTAAAGTTTGGAAACATATTAAAATTGGATAGCTTATTTTGTAGATCAAATCTATAATTGAAATTATAAGATTTGAAATGTTTTGTTAGAAAACTGAATAGAATTGAAATTGATGGTTTGATTTGAATTAAATTGGAAATAAATTTGTAAAATGTAAAGAATTAAATGAATGTTTCATGATTTCAAATGTATGATTTCATAATGTTATGATTTTCAAAGTGTAATGATTTCAAGTATTTTGGTTTCGAAAGAGTTATAACTTTGAAAGTATTATGATTTTTGGAAATGAATATAGGTTTGAGATGGAAATGATAAAGTATAAACTTTTTTGATTTGAATATAGGTTTGAAATAAAAATGATTTTGGTTTCGAAGTATAAACTATTTTGATTGAATAAATAGTTTTGAAATAAAAATGGTTTTGGTTTCGAAGTATAAACTATTTTGAAAGATATATAGTTTGAAACGAAATGATTTGATCTTTTTGAAGTATAACCTATTTTCAAATGACCACGACGTTATAATAACGTTTGGTTGTTAAACAGACCGGGATCGGAAGTTGTCATACTCTCTGCCAACTGCGAAAACCACTTTAACAACCGTGTACACGGTGGAGATTCCAGAATGAAGTAGGATGGTGGCGACGTTCTTGAGGTATATTTTGTGGACCCAACTCCCGTGAGTTGGCATAAGGTGGCTAAAACAGGAGCGATCTCGGGCCAAGTGAGGTCATTCCTCCGATCTGACACATTCCTTCGATACTATACTCTTACTGGTGATTGATTAGATGGCCATCCTCCGATTTTGATTTGGGAGTGTGTTCCGAGGTGGGCGTATGTGACTGCTGCGTTACCACCAGCCCGTGTGCGTAATTGGTATATCTACCCTGGCATTGCCTTATGTGATGTGTCACCTACCATACCGAGCCTTTACTACGAGTTTGTTTTTCTCCCGTAGCCCGTGTGGTATCCTCTGACAGTCACCCGGAGTGGAGATGGCATGATATTGGATGGACTACTGGGACTATTATGTGTGAAGGGTGATATGGGTAGCCCGTCACGCTATTTAAAAGTATGTTTATTTTACTGTAGACATTATTATAATAGCGCAATATTACTACATAGTAAATAGTTTAACGGATCCTTAAAGGATGGGCGATCCCAAGCATCCTTTAAGTTACCGATGCATTTTTGTTACTGTTCACTTGAGTTGATTTACAGTTCATAAGTATTTATGTCCTGACTCGAGTGTTTTGTGTTTTGCTTTACGCTCGAGTCAGATTGAGTGAGTTAGCATTCAAGATTCACCTTTTGGAGCTGGAGCTTTCCTTGAAGATCTAGCCATCTATTTTGCTTTTTGTATCCAGTGATTTCAGTGATGTATTCTGATTTATACCTGATGTATCTTGTTACTCTTCTGTTGTATCTTGTTTAACTCTGATGTATCTTATTTTTATATAGTAGCTTCATGAACTACTATCTCTTTTATTTCCGCTACATTATTACTTACTCTGTGTCTGTGATCTGTGACTATGTATTTACTGTATATTATGAGATTTGCCAAATTTTATTTACAACGCGATATTTTGAGCAATTCAAGTCCGACATGTGCGGATGCGAATGGTTGAAAATATCGGGTTGTCACAGTTGGTATCAGAGCTTTGGTAGCTTTAGGCAAAACTCAGTATAAAGGGTAAATGTATTTACAGAATCACTTTCATTCGAGACTCGATTCCTTTGAATTTTGGAACATTCCCCGTGGTTCCAAAATCCATTTCGTGTCCCTCACTATTCATCTTCATTTGATTCTGGAGCATCCCACAAGTCCACGTTGAATGATCTTTATAATGAGTCGGCGGTCTTGCCAACCTCAAATTTATTTGTAAAGGGGGGGGGGGGAGGAACTCCTTTACAACAGTATCGATTCACCAGAGATTCTATATCCTCGGTTTAGATGCTAGTATCTCTTATAATTTCGAACTCTACATCTTGAGATCGAATGTCGATTTACCCAAGAAATCCACATCGGTCTTATTCTTTAAGTCACGGTTGACCCGGTTAAGGTTGCCCGCGATTTATATAAGCTTATCCTTCTTTCTATTCTGTTATTTAATTATCTCATCTTTGTTTCCAACTTATCTTCAAATTATTCTTGAAGTGTATTTGTAAACTAATATTTAAAATGTTTTATATATTGTGTTGTTTGATTTGTTGATGTTGATTTGGGTTTCTAATCGATTCGTCTGATCAACGCTATCGATAAGATTTCCAAACACTTGAACAGAGCAAACTGGCACAATATGTTTTTAAAATTTAGTAATGAAATAAATTTTGTGAAATAAATTTTGTAACTATATTATAAATATTTATCTGGATTTTATTTGAATTGGTTGTTAAGAAATAATATTTGATTTTATATATCATTTTCTATTGTTTCATATATCTAATTGAACTATAAAACATGGTTATAAATTTATTTGGAAATTTAAAATGAATGTAAAACAAGAATTTGAGAATTTAATTTCCGATGGATTTCAAACTTTGTGTTTAAAGTTTTAAAGGATATATTATTTAAAGTATTTTCGAATAGAAATTTGTTTCCAAAGAATTTTAAATTTAAATTTAGTGTTCTTCTCTTTGTCGCTGGAAAATAATTTCGGTGATGACTGCAGCATCGTCGACATTCATTTTCGAGTTTCGAAGTGAAGAGACCATTCTGTAGTCTTGCTACATTTTGTTTTGGGAAAATTTAATTGATTTTAATTTCTAAAATAAGAATGGATTTATAACATATGCTGATATATGATTTAAATTTGAATGGACATATATATAGTACGTGAGCATTTATTTATCTCTAAATAGTTTGGACTTTATCGAAAATTGAAATTCCTAAATTTTATCTTCAAAGATAATTTCTAAGTATGATTTCAAGATTTGGATAAATATTCAAACTTGAAATAATTGAATTAGAAAGTTTTATTTGTATACTACACAATTTCATTCCAATATAACTTACCTTAATTTTCAGAAGTTGAATATGTAATTGGATAATATACAATATAAAAAAAAGATTTTATAAATAAAATTTGAGTGGTTATTATAAATGTTATATACTTAAATTTTAGTTATAAAAGGATTAACAGAGGTAAATAAAGAAAAAGTGTAATGGAATAATTTACAATATAAAATGATGATAAAGGAACTAAGAATAAATTTAAGGCAGTTACAATGAGTGCAAATATATTCAACATAGGTGATAAAATATATTGAGAGGAATCAATTTAATTTTAATTAGTAGTGAAGAAGAATTAAATTTTATTTGGTACATTTTGAGTATAATAAAAGATTTTTCAAATACATGATTTTAGGGATTTGTTAATTTAAGATAATTGGATGATAAGATAATGAAATTAGAGATGCTTAAGATTTATTTGACTTATATAAAATTAATTTTCAGTTTAAGTTGAAATTTTATGGTTTCAAATTTATTATTTTATTTTGTTTTTCAAACTATCTTTTGGTTGTCCTAATTTCCCTTATCTTGCTACAGAATGGGAGGCTATTGCATATACCAGTCTGTTTAGAAATCTTTCTATAATATTTAATAATCTTTGGTACTCATCTTTAAATCTAAGCACTGCTTGCCATCCACAGACCGTCGGTCAAACGGGAAGGGTGAATCAGATTCTAAAAGATTTTTTTCATGCTTGTGTTCTTGATTCTGGAAGATCTTGGAAAGATCATCTCCACATTGTTAAACTTACCTATAGCAACAGTTATCAGGTATAATTTTAATCTTCTTGTCATCTTGTCTTAATACTATTTCATTCTATCTTTTTCTGTGCTTTTCCGTACCTCATTCCTTTTCGGGGACGAAAAGTTTTGAGTGGGGGAGAGTGTAACAACCCTGTATTTTCTGATTATTGTAATTGTATATTTTAATTATTTTAATTTAAATTCCTAATTTAAAATTTTATTTTATTTATTAAAATGAATATATTTTGTTAATTGAAATATAAATGTTGATTTTGATGTGGATTAGAATTTCAAACATGCATAAATTGAATATTTCCAGAAAATGTGAATTTTGGTCAATCTGGTCAAACTTTTACCTTTAAATTTAAATTTTAAAAGTTTGAAAATTTGAATTTTATCTTTTATTATGAAAGTAAATAAAATTTCAAGAACAATGCTTTTCGTTTCGTTGAAACCCGAATAATATTGTGAAAGTTATGCGTTTTACAAAATTGGGTGTAAATTGTTTTATTTAACAATATTGTTTATTTTAAATTATATAAATAATTTTTTTATTTGTCATATCTTATTCTAAATTCTATTATATGTTATGTTACATATATTTTTACCTTTTAAATATTTTTAAAGTGGTGTTTGAATTTTTCCAAAGCTCATTGAATTTATTTTCTATTTTTAAAGGTTAGTTTACATTTTTCTGCTATTTTCTTCATTTAAATTATATTTAATTAAAATTTATTTATTCATTTTTATGTATGCATTTTATTTTTATGTTTTTATCTTTATTTATAAATATTTTTCATGTACATACAATTTTCCCAAAGTTCATTTCATTTATTTTCAAATTTTCAAGCCTAATTTACATTTTCTTTGTTATTTTCTTAATTCAATTATATTTAATTAATATTTATTTATTTATTTATTTATTTATTTATTTATTTTTATTTACTATATTTTCGTGTTTTATCTGTATTTATACATATTTTACATGTATTTAAATTTTAAAAAGCAATTAGAAATTCAAAGAGACAAGGCTCTTCATTTCTTGTGACTTTTCAATAGCTAGTCTCTTCATTTCCTTGGCTTTTCATTTTCTCCTTGATAGCCGTACATTTCCCATTGCCTTTCACGTGAAAATACTTCTTATCCTCTTCAACTCACGGCTATTTCTCATTTGAGAAAAAAAAATTCCAAGTTAATGGCTTCTCTTTATTCTTTTCTACCTTTCTTCCTGGAATTTGCCTTGTTTTCTGCTTAAATTTGCCTTGACTTCACATATGATTCTTGGCCTATCACCTCCACCATCAGCTCCACCATCTCCTCCACCATCTACAGCAGCTAACATCTCCTCCTCCTCTGACCATGACAAGCCATGCCATCCAATTGAAGCCATCTCCACAAAACTTTGCTTAAAACTCCAAATATTGCCTAGCCGAGCCTTGTATTCCCATTTCCTTCATGTTTAGCCTTGGCCACCACCTCTAACACCACCACAACTTGCTGCCATGACCTATAGCCATCATTATCATCTCTGACCTGACCTGAAGATGCACCAGGCCGAGCCCATAGGACCATAGGCCGAGCCTAATTACACCAAAACCTTCCATTCCTTGACCCAAACCCCTTGCCTCCTTTACTTTTCACTTGTTTTGCCTTTACCTTCCACTTTCTTGCCCTAAGCCTTGTCTCTAGGCCATGGCCGAGCCATGTTGACTCCTAGGCTGAGCCTAGTGTGGTGAGATCAAGCCCATTTGATCATGTGACAAGCTTATGTTGTCGTGTGCAAGTCTTTTGCTTCTAAGGTTTGGTCATCTCTCTTGTTTTGCAACTGTTCTGCAAACTAAAGTTGTTGATTATATTTGTATGTCGATATCTATATTTGTGCTTATGTATGTTATATTTTGTGTTATTTACAAGGGTCTCCATCAATTCAAATCAAATCGTGCTTGTCGTGCCTTTGGAATCGCTCTCGTGTGTGTTGTTTGTCTCTAGCTTCGTAAAAGGTGAGTCTTTCTCACTCTGACATTTATACTTATGAAATAGTGAATTGATGACAAGTGTTTAGTAATATAAAATGTTTATGCAAGTTAATGATGATTATATGATATGCTATGCCATGTTATTACCATGTTAAAACTGTTAATTATCACCTGAAATATGATATATGACATTATATTGTGACATTGACATTGTTTATGCATATGATCACACTGCAAGTTCCCTGTTAGAATAGAATCACTATAGGTTGAAATGATACATACCCGAACGGACTTTAGAATAGGAACAAATCGTTATGGGCTGAAATGATAGGCCTGAGCGATTTTATTGTATTTTATTTGACTTGGGATTGCGGGTTTGAAATAATAAAACCCGGTTTTCTTTGTAAATTATGGATTGAAATGATATATATCCGTATCACTTGACCTAGGTTAGAAAATTATATACAGACCCCGTGGTATATTTTTAAATGATTTTTTTTAAATATGTATTTTCAAAAGTATGAAATTTTGATTTAATATATATGTATTATGGTTTTAAGAAAGTTAAATATTAAATCTTGAAATTGTGAATTTAAGTGAATTCAAGTATGTAAATTTGGAGTAAATGTGACGTTTGACTTTAAATTTTATTTTAAGATGTAAATAAACAATGGAAATTAAATTTAAAGTTTTGAAATGATATCTGAAGTAAAATTCTAAGTTTATTAAATTTATAAATTAATAAACAGTGAATTTTGACTTAATAAATGAATGGAGTTTGCAAAATTGAATATTTGATCTTAAAATTTTATTGTGTTAAATCATATGTTAAAATGATTTTAAATGTGAAATTTTGAAGTCTAGAAATATGATTTTTAAGTTGTAATAATAAAAATTTGGAGTTTTATTATTATTTTTGAAAAGCTAAAATGAAACCTGGAATTTTATAGCATTTTCAAAATGCTTTAGTCTTTTGACAGCATTTTTATGCTATTGTATTGAATCAAACAATGTTTGAAATAACTAAATATCTATTACAACATTTTATAAATGTCGCTATTCTTGAAAATATAATCTACGATAGCACTTTATAAATGCTGTCGTTGCTATAATTTGACAATGTTTTGAAATGTTATAGATTTTAACACTGTTTGGGCTATATTTTAAAGTGTTACATAATTCAACTTATGAAATGGATTATCTGTGAAATTTTAGAAGTTTTGAATATTTAAATTTGAATTTTTAAGGAATTTAAATTGAATTTGAATTTAAATAAAGTTTACTTGGTTATGTGTTAAACGGAATGAAATGTAATATAATAAATGAATTTTTGAATGGAATTTTGGAATGATTTTTGGTAATGATGTTTGAAATAATAAATGAATGACATATTTGATTTTTAAATGATATTTAACTTTGAATATTTGGATTTGAATTCAAATAATGATTTGATTATGAAGTTTTGAAAGGATGTAATATTTTAATGATTTTGAAATGGTTTGGAAATGATTTGATCTTTATTTTAATAAAGAATGTGAATGTTGGATGATATTTGATTTTTCTTTATTTGATAAAGGAATATTTGAAGTTTATATTTGTATGAAAAGATATTTGGTTTAATTGTAATTTAAGTTTATTTTAATAATATTGGATTTATGAAATGAATATTTCAAAACTACATAATAATGAAATTAGATTTGAGATACGAATATATGGAATTATAAAGCTTAGTTTTGAAATATGGGATATTAAAGTTTGGAAACATATTAAAATTGGATAGCTTATTTTGTAGATCAAATCTACATTTGAAATTATAAGATTTGAAATGTTTTGTTAGAAAACTGAATTGAATTGAAATTGATGGTTTGATTTGAATTAAATTGGAAATTTGAAATTTTGAATTAAATTGGAAATAAATTTGTAAAATGTAAAGAATTAAATGAATGTTTCATGATTTCAAATGTATGATTTCATAATTATGATTTTCAAAGTGTAATGACTTCAAGTATTTTGGTTTCGAAAGAGTTATAACTTTGAAAGTATTATGATTTTTGGAAGTGAATATAGGTTTGAGATGGAAATGATAAAGCATAAACTTTTTTGATTTGAATATAGGTTTGAAATAAAAATGATTTTGGTTTCGAAGTATAAACTATTTTGATTGAATAAATAGTTTTGAAATAAAAATGGTTTTGGTTTCGAAGTATAAACTATTTTGAAAGAAATATAGTTTGAAACGAAATGATTTGATCTTTTTGAAGTATAACCTATTTTCAAATGACCACGGCGTTATAATAACGTTTGGTTGTTAAACAGACCGGGATCGGAAGTTGTCAAACTCTCTGCCAACTCCGAAAACCACTTTAACAACCGTGTACGCGGTGGAGATTCCAGAATGAAGTAGGATGGTGGCGACGTTCTTGAGGTATATTTTGTGGACCCAACTCCCGTGAGTTGGCATAAGGTGGCTAAAACAGGAGCGATCTCGCGCCAAGTGAGGTCATTCCTCCGATCGGACACATTCCTTCGATACTATACTCTTACTGGTGATTGATTAGATGGCCATCCTCCGATTTTGATTTGGGAGTGTGTTCCGAGGTGGGCGTATGTGACTGCTGCGTTACCACCAGCCCGTGTGCGTAATTGGTATATCTACCCTGGCATTGCCTTGTGTGCTGTGTCACCTACCATACCGAGCCTTTACTACGAGTTTGTTTTTCTCCCGTAGCCCGTGTGGTATCCTCTGACAGTCACCCGGAGTGGAGATGGCATGATATTGGATGGACTACAGGGACTATTATGTGTGAAGGGTGATATGGGTAGCCCGTCACGCTATTTAAAAGTATGTTTATTTTACTGTAGACATTATTATAATAGCGCAATATTACTACATAGTAAATAGTTTAACGGATCCTTAAAGGATGGGCGATCCCAAGCATCCTTTAAGTTACCGATGCATTTTTGTTACTGTTCACTTGAGTTGATTTACAGTTCATAAGTATTTATGTCCTGACTCGAGTGTTTTGTGTTTTGCTTTACGCTCGAGTCAGATTGAGTGAGTTAGCATTCAAGATTCACCTTTTGGAGCTGGAGCTTTCCTTGAAGATCTAGCCATCTATTTTGCTTTTTGTATCCAGTGATTTCAGTGATGTATTCTGATTTATACCTGATGTATCTTGTTACTCTTCTGTTGTATCTTGTTTAACTCTGATGTATCTTATTTTTATATAGTAGCTTCATGAACTACTATCTCTTTCATTTCCGCTGCATTATTACTTACTCTGTGTCTGTGATCCGTGACTATGTATTTACTGTATATTTTGATATTTGCCAAATTTTATTTACAACGTGATATTTTGAGCAATTCAAGTCCGACATGTGCGGATGTGAATGGTTGAAAATATCGGGTTGTCACAGTTGGTATCAGAGCTTTGGTAGCTTTAGGCAAAACTCAGTATATAGGGTAAATGTATTTACAGAATCACTTTCATTCGAGACTCGATTCCTTTGAATTTTGGAACATTCCCCGTGGTTCCAAAATCCATTTCGTGTCCCTCACTATTCATCTTCATTTGATTCTGGAGCATCCCATAAGTCCACGTTGAATGATCTTTATAATGAGTCGGCGGTCTCGCCAACCTCAAATTTATTTGTAAAGGGGGGGGGGGAGGGGGGGGAGGAACTCCTTTACAACAGCATCGATTCACCAGAGATTTTATATCCTCGGTTTAGATGCTAGTATCTCTTATAATTTCGAACTCTACATCTTGAGATCGAATGTCGATTTACCCAAGAAATCCACATCGGTCTTATTCTTTAAGTCACGGTTGACACGGTTAAGGTTGCCTGCGATTTATATAAGCTTATCCATCTTTCTATTCTGTTATTTAATTATCTCATCTTTGTTTCCAACTTATCTTCAAATTATTCTTGAAGTGTATTTGTAAACTAATATTTAAAATGTTTTATATATTGTGTTGTTTGATTTGTTGATGTTGATTTGGGTTTCTAATCGATTCGTCTGATCAACGCTATCGATAAGATTTCCAAACACTTGAACAGAGCAAACTGACACAATATGTTTTTAAAATTTAGTAATGAAATAAATTTTGTGAAATAAATTTTGTAACTATATTATAAATATTTATCTGGATTTTATTTGAATTGGTTGTTAAGAAATAATATTTGATTTTATATATCATTTTCTATTGTTTCATATATCTAATCGAACTATAAAACATGATTATAAATTTATTTGGAAATTTAAAATGAATGTAAAACAAGAATTTGAGAATTTAATTTCCGATGGATTTCAAACTTTGTGTTTAAAGTTTTAAAGGATATATTATTTAAAGTATTTTCGAATAGAAATTTGTTTCCAAAGAATTTTAAATTTAAATTTAGTGTTCTTCTCTTTGTCGCTGAAAAATAATTTCGGTGATGACTGCAGCATCGTCGACATTCATTTTCGAGTTTCGAAGTGAAGAGACCATTCTGTAGTCTTGCTACATTTTGTTTTGGGAAAATTTAATTGATTTTAATTTCTAAAATAAGAATGGATTTATAACATATGCTGATATATGATTTAAATTTGAATGGACATATATATAGTACGTGAGCATTTATTTATCTCTAAATAGTTTGGACTTTATCGAAAATTGAAATTCCTAAATTTTATCTTCAAAGATAATTTCTAAGTATGATTTCAAGATTTGGATAAATATTCAAACTTGAAATAATTGAATTAGAAAGTTTTATTTGTATACTACACAATTTCATTCCAATATAACTTACCTTAATTTTCAGAAGTTGAATATGTAATTGGATAATATACAATATAAAAAAAAGATTTTATAAATAAAATTTGAGTGGTTATTATAAATGTTATATACTTAAATTTTAGTTATAAAAGGATTAACAGAGGTAAATAAAGAAAAAGTGTAATGGAATAATTTACAATATAAAATGATGATAAAGGAACTAAGAATAAATTTAAGGCAGTTACAATGAGTGCAAATATATTTAACATAGGTGATAAAATATATTGAGAGGAATCAATTTAATTTTAATTAGTAGTGAAGAAGAATTAAATTTTATTTGGTACATTTTGAGTATAATAAAAGATTTTTCAAATACATGATTTTAGGGATTTGTTAATTTAAGATAATTGGATGATAAGATAATGAAATTAGAGATGCTTAAGATTTATTTGACTTATGTAAAATTAATTTTCAGTTTAAGTTGAAATTTTATGGTTTCAAATTTATTATTTTTTTTGTTTTTCAAACTATCTTTTGGTTGTCCTAATTTCCCTTATCTTGCTACAGAATGGGAGGCTATTGCATACACCAGTCTGTTTAGAAATCTTTCTATAATCTTTAATAATCTTTGGTACTCATCTTTAAATCTAAGCACTGCTTGCCATCCACAGACCGTCGGTCAAACGGGAAGGGTGAATCAGATTCTAAAAGATTTTTTTCATGCTTGTGTTCTTGATTCTGGAAGATCTTGGAAAGATCATCTCCACATTGTTAAACTTACCTATAGCAACAGTTATCAGGTATAATTTTAATCTTCTTGTCATCTTGTCTTAATACTATTTCATTCTATCTTTTTCTGTGCTTTCCCGTACCTCATTCCTTTTCGGGGACGAAAAGTTTTGAGTGGGGGAGAGTATAACAACCCTGTATTTTCTGATTATTGTAATTGTATATTTTAATTATTTTAATTTAAATTCCTAATTTAAAATTTTATTTTATTTATTAAAATGAATATATTTTGTTAATTGAAATATAAATGTTGATTTTGATGTGGATTAGAATTTCAAACATGCATAAATTGAATATTTCCAGAAAATGTGAATTTTGGTCAATCTGGTCAAACTTTTACCTTTAAATTTAAATTTTAAAAGTTTGAAAATTTGAATTTTATCTTTTATTATGAAAGTAAATAAAATTTCAAGAACAATGCTTTTCGTTTCGTTGAAATCCGAATAATATTGTGAAAGTTATGCGTTTTACAAAATTGGGTGTAAATTGTTTTATTTAACAATATTGTTTATTTTAAATTATATAAATAATTTTTTTTATTTGTCATATCTTATTCTAAATTCTATTATATGTTATGTTACATATATTTTTACCTTTTAAATATTTTTAAAGTGGTGTTTGAATTTTTCCAAAGCTCATTGAATTTATTTTCTATTTTTAAAGGTTAGTTTACATTTTTCTGCTATTTTCTTCATTTAAATTATATTTAATTAAAATTTATTTATTCATTTTTATGTATGCATTTTATTTTTATGTTTTTATCTTTATTTATAAATATTTTTCATGTACATACAATTTTCCCAAAGTTCATTTCATTTATTTTCAAATTTTCAAGCCTAATTTACATTTTCTTTGTTATTTTCTTAATTTAATTATATTTAATTAATATTTATTTATTTATTTTATTTACTATATTTTCGTGTTTTATCTGTATTTATACATATCTTACATGTATTTATATTTTAAAAAGAAATTAGAAATTCAAAAAGACAAGGCTCTTCATTTCTTGTGACTTTTCAATAGCTAGTCTCTTCATTTCCTTGGCTTTTCATTTTCTCCTTGATTGCCGTACATTTCCCATTGCCTTTCACGTGAAAATACTTCTTATCCTCTTCAACTCACGGTTATTTCTCATTTGAGAAAAAAAAATTCCAAGTTAATGGCTTCTCTTTATTCTTTTCTACCTTTCTTCCTGGAATTTGCCTTGTTTTCTGCTTAAATTTGCCTTGACTTCACATATGATTCTTGGCCTATCACCTCCACCATCTCCTCCACCATCTACAAAAGCTAACATCTCCTCCTCCTCTGACCATGATAAGCCATGCCATCCAATTGAAGCCATCTCCACAAAACTTTGCATAAAACTCCAAATATTGCCTAGCCGAGCCTTGTATTCCCATTTCCTTCATGTTTAGCCTTGGCCACCACCTCTAACACCACCACAACTTGCTGCCATGACCTATAGCCATCATTATCATCTTTGACCTGACCTGAAGATGCACCAGGCCGACCCCATAGGACCATAGGCCGAGCCTAATTACACCAAAACCTTCCATTCCTTGACCCAAACCCCTTGCCTCCTTTACTTTCCACTTGTTTTGCCTTTACCTTCCACTTTCTTGCCCTAAGCCTTGTCTCTAGGCCATGGCCGAGCCATGTTGACACCTAGGCTGAGCCTAGTGTGGCGAGATCAAGCCCATTTGATCATATGACAAGCTTATGTTGTCGTGTGCAAGTCTTTTGCTTCTAAGGTTTGGGCATCTCTCTTGTTTTGCAACTGTTCTGCAAACTAAAGTTGTTGATTATATTTGTATGTCGATATCTATATTTGTGCTTATGTATGTTATATTTTGTGTTGTTTACAAGGGTCTCCATCAATTCAAATCAAATCGTGCTTGTCGTGCCTTTGGAATCGCTCTTGTGTGTGTTGTTTGTCTCTAGCTTCGTAAAAGGTGAGTCTTTCTCACTCTGACATTTATACTTATGAAATAGTGAATTGATGACAAGTGTTTAGTAATATAAAATGTTTATGCAAGTTAATGATGACTATATGATATGCTATGCCATGTTATTACCATGTTAAAACTGTTAATTATCACCTGAAATATGATATATGACATTATATTGTGACATTGACATTGTTTATGCATATGATCACACTGCAAGTTCCCTGTTAGAATAGAATCACTATGGATTGAAATGATACATACCCGAACGGACTTTAGAATAGGAACAAATCGTTATGGGCTGAAATGATAGGCCTGAGCTATTTTTATTGTATTTTATTTGACTTGGGATTGCGGGTTTGAAATGATAAAACCCGGTTTTCTTTGTAAATTATGGATTGAAATGATATATATATCCGTATCACTTGACCTAGGTTAGAAAATTATATACAGACCCCGTGGTATATTTTTAAATGATTTTTTTTAAATATGTATTTTCAAAAGTTTGAAATTTTGATTTAAAATATATATATTATGGTTTTAAGAAAGTTAAATATTAAATCTTGAAATTGTGAATTTAAGTGAATTCAAGTATGTAAATTTGGAGTAAATGTGACGTTTGACTTTAAATTTTATTTTAAGATGTAAATAAATAATGGAAATTAAATTTATAGTTTTGAAATGATATCTGAAGTAAAATTCTAAGTTTATTAAATTTATTAATTAATAAATAGTGAATTTTGACTTAATAAATGAATGGAGTTTGCAAAATTGAATATTAGATCTTAAAATTTTATTGTGTTAAATCATATGTTAAAATGATTTTAAATGTGAAATTTTGAAGTCTAGAAATATGATTTTTAAGTTGTAATAATAAAAATTTGGAGTTTTATTATTATTTTTGGAAAGCTAAAATGAAACCTGGAATTTTATAGCATTTTCAAAATGCTTTAGTCTTTTGACAGCATTTTTATGCTATTGTTTTGAATCTAACAATGTTTGAAATAACTAAATATCTATTACAACATTTTATAAATGTCGCTATTCTTGAAAATATAAGCTACGATAGCACTTTATAAATGTTGTCGTTGCTATAATTTGACAATGTTTTGAAATGTTATAGATTTTAACACTGTTTGGGCTATATTTTAAAGTGTTAAATAATTTTACTTTTGAAATGGATTATCTGTGAAATTTTAGAAGTTTTGAATTTTTAAATTTGAATTTTTAAGGAATTTAAATTGAATTTGAATTTAAATAAAGTATACTTGGTTATGTGTTAAACGGAATGAAATGTAATATAATAAATGAATTTTTGAATGGAATTTTGGAATGTATTTTTGGTAATGATGTTTGAAATAATAAATGAATGACATATTTGATTTTTAAATGATATTTAACTTTGAATATTTGGATTTGAATTCAAATAATGATTTGATTATGAAGTTTTGAAAGGATGTAATATTTTAATGATTTTGAAATGGTTTGGAAATGATTTGATCTTTATTTTAATAAAGAATGTGAATGTTGAATGATATTTGATTTTTCTTTATTTGATAAAGGAATATTTGAAGTTTATATTTGTATGAAAAGATATTTGGTTTAATTGTAATTTAAGTTTATTCTAATAATATTGGATTTATGAAATGAATATTTCAAAACTACATCATAATGAAATTAGATTTGAGATATGAATATATGGAATTATAAAGTTTAGTTTTGAAATGTGGGATATTAAAGTTTGGAAACATATTAAAATTGGATAGCTTATTTTGTAGATCAAATCTATATTTGAAATTATAAGATTTGAAATGTTTATTTAGAAAACTGAATTGAATTGAAATTGATGGTTTGATTTGAATTAAATTGGAAATTTGAAATTTTGAATTAAATTGGAAATAAATTTGTAAAATGTAAAGAATTAAATGAATGTTTCATGATTTCAAATGTATGATTTCAGAATGTTATGATTTTCAAAGTGTAATGATTTCAAGTATTTTGGTTTCGAAAGAGTTATAACTTTGAAAGTATTATGATTTTTGGAAGTGAATATAGGTTTGAGATGGAAATGATAAAGTATAAACTATTTTGATTTGAATATAGGTTTGAAATAAAAATGATTTTGGTTTCGAAGTATAAACTATTTTGATTGAATAAATAGTTTTGAAATAAAAATGGTTTTGGTTTCGAAGTATAAACTATTTTGAAAGAAATATAGTTTGAAACGAAATGATTTGATCTTTTTGAAGTATAACCTATTTTGAAATGACCACGGCGTTATAATAACGTTTGGTTGTTAAAGAGACCGGGATCAGAAGTTGTCATACTCTCTGCCAACTCCGAAAACTACTTTAACAACCGTGTACGCGGTGGAGATTCCAGAATGAAGTAGGATGGTGGCGACGTTCTTGAGGTATATTACGTGGACCCAACTCCCCTGAGTTGGCATAAGGTGGCTAAAACAGGACCGATCTCGGGCCAAGTGAGGCATTCCTCCGATCGGACACATTCCTTCGATACTATACTCTTACTGGTGATTGATTAGATGGCCAACCTCCGATTTTGATTTGGGAGTGTGTTCCGAGGTGGGCGTATGTGGCTGCTGCGTTACCACCAGCCCGTGTGCGTAATTGGTATATCTACCCTGGCATTGCCATGTGTGCCGTCTCACCTACCATACCGAGCCTTTACTACGAGTTTGTTTTTCTCCCGTAGCCCGTGTGGTATCCTCTGACAGTCACCCGGAGTGGAGATGTCATGATATTGGATGGACTACTGGGACTATTATGTGTGAAGGGTGATATGGGTAGCCCGGAACGCTATTTAAAAGTATGTTTATTTTAATGTAGACATTATTATAATAGCGCAATATTACTACATAGTAAATAGTTTAACGGATCCTTAAAGGATGGGCGATCCCAAGCATCCTTTAAGTTACTGATGCATTTTTGTTACTGTTCACTTGAGTTGATTTACAGTTCATAAGTATTTATGTCCTGACTCGAGTGTTTTGTGTTTTGCTTTACGCTCGAGTCAGATTGAGTGAGTTAGCATTCAAGATTCACCTTTGGAGCTGGAGCTTTCCTTGAAGATCTAGCCATCTATTTTGCTTTTTGTATCCAGTGATTTCAGTGATGTATTCTGATTTATACCTGATGTATCTTGTTACTCTTCTGTTGTATCTTGTTTAACTCTGATGTATCTTATTTTTATGTAGTAGCTTCATGAACTACTATCTCTTTTATTTCCGCTGCATTATTATTTACTCTGTGTCTGTGATATGTGACTATGTATTTACTGTATATTCTGAGATTTGCCAAATTTTATTTACAACGCGGTATTTTGAGCAATTCAAGTCCGACATGTGCGGATGCGAATGGTTGAAAATATCGGGTTGTCACACCATCAGTCCTAGTCTGAAAGGGAAATGCTGCAGGATATGGGTCCCTACAAACAAAATCTAGTTGCTCCCCTTGTCCAATTCACCTGATTTGAGCTTCTATCTACTAACCACTTATTTATCCCAGCCTCACCTAATCTATTGTGAGACCATCAGTTCCTGACTTAAGGGGAATGCTGCCGGTACGGTCTTACTTCTACCTTTGCTTATTAACTTAGTGAAAGTCTTTAAAATAAGCTTCTTCTGTTATTTCTACTCTGTTTGCTTATTAACTTAACCTAAGTCATAAAATAAGTCTCTTTTGTTATTTCTGCTATACTTGCGTATTAACTTAATTATAAGTTTTAAAATAAGCCTTTACTGTTATCTGTAATTATAACCTGTGTGTTATAATTTTTCTTATTAAATTAACCAAGTTCTAAGTTTAAAAATTAGCTTCTTCTGCTATTTCTTCCATTTTCTCTTTTTTGGTTATAATTACGTGTTATAACTATGCTTACAAATGTCTTAAATTTGCTTATTTCAGTCTATGTCCAATTTATTACAGTTCTTCTTACTCTACATCTAATTTCTGTAAATTTAGTATTTAATTTTATTTAATCCATATTAGTGAATTATTCTCTTTTATTTATTTTATTCCCACAAAAAGGAATAAAATGTAAACTAATATTTACAAGCTAAATCTCAACATTGAATAGATGTAAATAAAATGCAAATAACGGTAAATAACTGTAAATACTGTAAATAACTATAATAAACTGAATAAAATAACTGAATAAAAATAACTGAATAAAATAGACTAAAAGAAACTTTTAAAAATAGCTGTAAATAACTCATATAAAAATTGTCTCAAAATTGCAAAAAACTACAACTATTAAGAACCCTATTATTTTACATTACTTGAAAATCTAAAATAATTACTTAAACACTCACCTGTGATCCTTAGCTCTTTCCTTGAGCTTCCCAGATCCACTTCTAGGGTGTAAAATATTTTAATTAAAAAGACCTCCTTGGAAAAATATTCAATTTAGGGTCCAGCCTCAGACAATAAACCCAGATGGAGAAAATCCGAATGAGAAAAGTAGCTAGGATTAAGGTCTTATTTATATTGTCACTTAGGGATCTTATACCGGTAGATTTGAAGATGAAATCTGGTGCAACCACGTCATAGGCTCACTGGGAACCGTCGGATGGAAGCACGAACACACATGATTGATTTAAAGTAGAAAAACACGTCATATTTGCATTTGGGAGTTAACATCCAAAACACAAGGCGTGTCGACCACTAGGTCAACCTTTTCACATGGTAGGTTGAACTATAGGTCGAACTAGCCATTGGGAGGGTCGACCCTAGTGTCGACCAGTCCTATTATATATATATATATACATACATACATACATACATATATATATATATATATATTCTTTTTCTTTGTTTTCTTGTTCAATTCGTAACTCCTTCGTTTTAGATTGGATTTCGACAATCTATACATGAAAATTGGCCAAAAAATTACCATGGACACAATGGTGCAACTCCCGTAGCTCAATTTTGATAATTTCACAAAATTATTTTATTATTTAATTAATTCTTTAATTAATTGTTATAGCTTAAATTTCGGGTTGTTACATTCACTTCCGAACTAGTATCGCTCACCCGATTTTCTAGTCTGGACTCCGATCAAGCACCTGGATTTGGAACATCGGTTCTCCTTACATAGTAATAACTATAGAAAACTTCGGTCCCATACCAAAAATTGTTATCAAGTATTCACCGTCAAAAATCGAGTAATAAATCCTTGTTTGGAAACGGGGTGAAACACCTTAAGCCATGTACTCGAATTTTAGATCAACTATATGAAAAGAGAAATAATCTACATTCAACTTACGAACTTACTTAATTGGTTCTCCCTAATACCAATTTCCCATTAATAAATTTATGAAAACTTTTCATAAACAAGTCTTAGTTTCAACTTGGATAATACTCCGCTACAGCCTAAGAGTATATACCCCTATCTGATTCTACCTTTCCATTCTGAATTTAATTTCCTAAGAAAACACAAGATCCAAATACCCTAATTTTATTCACAAGCTTTTTGAAATGAAACTATAAATTCAATCCTTTGAAAATTTACATATAGCCCAAGTAACTCGAAAATGATACTATTGAACTGGGTATTACCAAAACAATATCATACATTCCCTTACCAAGAAGGGTAACACTCAAGAGAGGTGTTTACCATCTGAACACATCTCTTCCCTAATTTTAAGTAATTTTTGAGCCACTTGAACTAGTTAACTTAAAAATATTACTTTTATTTCAAATTCCCATTTCTGAAACAACACTTACAATTTTCAAATAAAACTATCATTAGTTCCCAAAACCTTGAAAATCATTTTTCAAAAGCACTCTTATAGTTCCCATTTCTGGTTCCCATTTCTGGTTCCCATTTCTTCAAATAAAATAACACTTTATTTCAAATAAAACTATCATCATTTCCCATTTCTGGTTCAAATGTTTAGGAATCCTTATCGAGAACGTTAGCCTGATACATCGACCAAAATTCATATACCACTCAACCGATCAAACAAAACAATGTAAAATATTTTATATCACTAACAAATACGCACTCTTATATATAATACACTCATACTCATTCTAGGGTCTCACTTACCCAATCTCAAATGAGTTGCCCCACCAAAGCCAAGTTTCTCGCTTAACCTTCAGCTCTGATACCACTAAAATATTAAATTTATGGAAACTTTTCGTAAAAATACTCTTAGGTAATTTCCTTTATAAAATATCATTGATGAAATATCTTTTGTAAAACTCCTTAGGTACACCCTTAGTAAAAAACCCTTTTATAGACAAGTTATTACTTACAAATTACTTTATAAAATAATAGTATAACTTGGAAATCATTTAAATCTTTAAACTCCAAATTGATTAAAGAATTGAAGTTAATTAAAAACATACTTTATAAATTCCAAAAAAAGGCTTTGCAATCGCAATGGTACTAATTTAAGTTACTATTCAATTTCAATTCCAATTCACGTAATCGTTATTTACAGTGATCAACATATATGTAAATACAACTCATATCCAAATAATGGAATAACATGTTAGTATAAGCTAACTGGCATACACATGTCCAAATAACATAATAGCAGGATGGTGATTTGTCTTGCTAAATAGATGTACAATTTTTTTTATTAATTAATAGCAGAATGTGGATTTATTCTGCCGACACATGTTCAAAGAACAAACAATCAATTAACTTATAGCAGAACAGGGATTTATTCTGCTAACACATGTAACAACCCTAGTTTTAGTGATTACTTGTAAATATTAAATTATAACGATGTGAATTAAAAATAAAAATTGGAGATTTAAATTGTTTATTTGGAATAAACATTGAATTTTGAAAATAAAATATGAAAATAAGGTTTGGAAACTTTATTTTGTTTATTTGGTTTAACAATGAGTGGAAAATGATTTTTTTAGAAAAAATGCAATAATTTTATTAATTATTTCCAATTACTTCTTTAAATATTTAAAAGATGTATCTGATATTTAAAGGTTGTTTATTTAAATAAAAATGGTGAAACTTGGTTTAAAAAAATGAGTTTTGGTTATAAAATTAAGTTTGAAATGGTTTGTCATAATTTATATGCAAGAAAATATTTTTTGTATTTTTGAAGTTAAAAATAAGGAATTATGCATTTATATGTGTAAATTGTGTATTTTTGTAAAATAAGAGATTTTAATAATAAAAATGTTTTGAAGCTAAAATTATCTTTTTTTATATGATGTAAAATATTTTATTTAACATGTATATATGTTCAGAAAAATTATTTGGGTTAACTTGAAGAAAAATGTCATTTATTTTATAACATAAGTGTATATATTTGGTTTAGTGTTAATTTAGTTACATAGCTTATTTATTTTCTCTTAGCTTATTTATTTTCTCTAATTTGGATCCAAAGCCCATTAGTTTACTAAAACCAGAAATTGAGAAGTGCGAAACATTAACTGTACATACTTCACTTCATCTTCTCCAAATAGGCAGAAAGGAAACAGTGAAAAAGAGAAACAAAGTCCACTAAATTTTCAAATCCAAAGCTTTTAATCTCCAATTTTCTTAGATAAGTTTCTATTTTAATCAATCTAAAGAAGAATACAATAGGTAATCGCTTTCAAAACACAATCTTTTCATCAAAAATCTTACTTTGTGGAACGAATTGTCTTTTAGTGGCTTTTCTTCCTTTTGCATCTATTTCTTTCTCTTATAGGTTTTGGAGGCAAAATCTAACTCAAAGCTCACTACTTTCAGCTCAAAATATGATTTTTGCACTTCAAAAGCAAGTTGAGTTGCTGCTCACATAATGCTAGCTGAAGCAAAGCTTAAAATGTCAAAAATATATGCAAAAATAGCTTGAAAATATTGATTTTTCTTGATGTTTTTGTTTCTGTAAAAACTGAGTTTGGGTGTCAATTTGCATGTAATTTTCTCTCAATTTCGACAACGAAATGCTGCTAGATTTTCTTTTATCGATAGTTCATGTGTTGTATTATATATTTGCAAAATTTCATAGCAAAACTCTTTCGTTTGATACCTAAAAATCTTGCTGCAAAATTAATGCATAGCCTGGAAATTACCTGTATACATTTTTTCTGAGTTGCTGCAAACATGGCCTAATCCATGTTTGAGATAGTATATTTCTTTCTTTTCTTGCTCAAATTGCGTGATTCTTTTTTGTTTGAAAGATAAAGTTTTCTGCTATATGCGCACCAAATTTTAGGTCATTTCGACCTATATAGCTTATAGAAATATGCTGCCGAACATAGATCCGGAGCATGTTTTTGCGCAGAGTTTTACAGTGAAAACACTACCTAGGTTCAAATTTGAGACATAATAACTATCTCATACTTTATCCAAATTGCGTGATTGTTTTTTTGAAAGAAAAGTTTTCTACTATATGCAAACCAATTTTGAGCTCAATACGATGCCATTTGGTCCTCTGATTTATGCCTGAAAGTTGAATCCAGAATGGATTTTCAAGCCTGGGCACATTCTTGTTGAACTGTTACAAAAATGGTCTAAGTCCATGTTTGAGATAGCTAACTTTTTCATTTTCTATCGGAATTCATTGATTCTTTTTTGCTTGAAAGATGAAGTTTTCAACTTTGTGCACACCAATTTTTAGTTCAACCAAAGGTCGTTTGGCCACCTGTTTTATGTCCGAAAGTTGAACCCAGAGAAAATTTCAGACCTGGTATTATTTCACCTAAGCATTTTTATGTTCTTTTTCCATCTGACTTTTGACTTTTACTTCATGTTTCTATGATATTTCTGAATTGTTTTGAGGGCTATGATGGCTATCAATAGGTGTTTCCTGGAGATTTGACCAGGCAACCTAGTACTCGGCCTCCCCATCGTTCGGCTAAGCTGGTTCGTTCGGTAGCATATTACGACCGGCATCCATGAAACATTCAGCACAAAGAAACGGTCGGCATCTAAAGAGCGCTCGGCGTTAGACAGCACTCGGCCAAAGATATCGTTCGGCCAAAGGCATCGTTCGGCCAAAGATATCGTTCGGCCAAAGGCATCGCTCGGCCAAAGATATCGATCGGCCGAAGGCATCATTGGGTCAAGCTATCGTTCGGTCAAAAGACATCGTCCGGCATACCAAGTGTGTCCGGCATACTATACCGTTCGGCGTCCACACCTTGTTCGACATGGCATTCCTTCCGGCACAAATCTTGTTCGGCGATCACCTGCCGTTTATCATTTAAGGTCACTCGGTTTGAATGGATGTTCGACATTCAGAATGTCCAGCCTCGCCTCGTTCGGCAGAAAAGGGGAGGCTCGGCATTTGGTCATTCGGCCTCTTTAGTTCGGCCCACAGAAACCACTCCATTTGGGCCAGGATATTCAGCTACCAGACCCACCAAGAAAGTCTAACCCACCTTCTTCCATAAATAGAGGGGCAGAGACACAGAAAAAGGGAGAAATTTTGGGAGAATACTGAGAAAACTCTGCCGCATTCAACCCTCATTCAATACTTAAGCTTTTTATTCAGCAATTGTATTCAAGTGCTTAGAAACAAATTATATCTGTAATCAAGTATCAAAGAAAGAAATAAAGATCAACTTCAAAGTGGACGTAGGCTACTACGTCGAACCACTATAAATTTGGTTTTCTTACTTTTTGCATTTAAATTTACATTCTCTTCTCAGTTTTAATTTGCTTTCTTCATTAATCTCTCTACACAATCTTTTTAAGGGTGTTAGTGACCAATTTTGGTGCTAACATTTTGGTGCTTTCACTGAGAATAGAATTCTCAGGCTATTAAGATCTACTTTGCAGCTACTGGATTGCATAAATCCCCCGAAGGAGATCCATAATCATTCATAAGGCATCTGTTGATTCTACTCAGAGTTACAACCAACAACTCTACCATTGGAAGACCACGAACTAGATCAGCATCTCAAAATGCAGATGCCCACGAAACCATTAGTGAGCAACAATTGGGAACTAGCTATCAGCAAGCAATTCGAGACGTAGGGCCCTCCAACCAAAACCAAGCGGAAGTTGTTTCCCGAGCAGAGTTCAATGATTTGATAAGAGAGCTTAAGGAAAGTAGAAGGCAACTTTCTGAGCAAATGCAAGCCAACGCTAACATCATAACTCAGCTTACTCAGCAGCAGCATCAGAATGCTAGAGGTAGCCCTGTCCCTTACTCTGAAGATGATAGTTCGACTTCAGCTGATGAATCTCCTAGGCGTAGATGCCATAAGGATAAAGATGCACAAGCAGGAGCCACTGATCGATCTACTAGAAATCAAGCCTGTGAAGAGACCGGACGCTCGAATCACTAAGATCCCAAAGAACCTAACCTACCGTCATCCATACAAACCCCGGACTTGACAGCTATGGTCAGGCAGTTGATGAAAGAAAACCAAGGTTTGACTAATGAAGATTGGGGAGTGTTTAAGAGTCATACTCCCTTCACGGATACCATTCTACAGGCTGAATATCCAAGAAAATTTAGCATGCCCACCATTCCAGCCTATGAGGGGAAGACTGACCCTAGGCAACATGTGATGAGGTATGGATGGATGATGGATTCTGCAAGAGCTAATGATGCGACCAAGTGTAGGTGCTTCCTGATCACTTTGTCCGAAATTGCCACCATGTGGTTTACTCGACTCCCACCTCGATCTATATCCAGTTTTGATGAATTGGCAACGAAGTTCGTAGAACAATTCTGGATACACACCACTCGTCCAAAGGACGTGATGTCCTTATCAAGCATAATCCAAGCTCCAGGGGACTCATTAAAAGAATACTTGCAAAGATTTCATGTTACTGCCACCGAGGTGAGCAATCCTAACGACCATGCAATTTTGATGGCGGTAATGCTTGGAGTGGATCCAGATTCTGAATTTGGAGATTGGTTGGCGGGAAAGCACCTAGCTACGCTGGAACGTTTTTATTCGAAAGCTCATCAGTTCATAAGGAGGGAGGAAGCTCGGTGGACAAGGCGAGACAAGGCACCAGGGCCCGTTCAGGAGTCCGTGAAAGGTAACATTGCCGTGAAGCAAACCGGCAATAATTCTGGAAAAACTCCAGTTAACATCCAGAACAAGCCTGGGCAGTCTAAAGAATCCGGAGGTGGAAATCCCGGAAAGAAAAAAGAAACAGGAAGATGGAAATCAAGGATCCCAACCTACAATGAATACACCCCGTTGAACGCATCTCCTGAAAACATCTATCTATCAACTTGCAACACTTTCCAATATAGAAAGCCACGTCCAAAGGAATCAACGGAGGAACAGAAGCGGACCGGAAAGTATTGTCGTTTTAACGAGTCTTATGGGCACAACACGGAGGAGTGCAGACACCTCCATGATGCTATAGAAAAGCTGATTAGACAGAAAAAGCTACAGGAATTTGTCAAAGACCCACGGGACGGGAGGCAAGAAACATCAGACCCTGGACTTGGACCGGTCACACACCAACCAGAACAACCTACACGAACTGTGGGCAGATTGGTTATTAACACGATTGTTGGCGGACCTCATCCTGCGGATAAGAATTGGCAGGAGATGGAGCGATATGCTAACTCTTTAAGACATATGAAGTATGAGTGTTGTTCGTATGTGGAGGATGGGACTCCTGCAAAGCAGCAGCGCATGATGAATGATGATATCGTATTCAGAAGCCGAGATGCGGACAAGGCAGAGGCCCCTACCATCGACCCGATGGTCATATCTGCGACAATCGGGCCGGCGTATGTGAAGAGAATCCTAATTGATTGTGGAAGCTCCGTTAACATCATCTTCAAGAAGGCATATGACCAAATGAAACTGGAAGCTAAGGATTTGAAACCATCTATTGCCAGAATCCATGGCTTTAACGGCGCAGCAACGGATGCAGTGGGATATGTGGAGTTACCAGTTGAACTGGGGCAGGGAGAGTGTAGGAGGGTGCGAATCCTACCATTCATAATGTTGGACGTTGACTCTCCATATAACGTATTTCTAGGACGTCCCGCCTTGGCAGAATTTAGGGAAGCATTGGCTTCTTGGTGTCTGACATTAAAATTTCCCATAGACAGCGGTGTTGGAGTGGTGCACGACGATCAGGCGACCGGACGTGCCTGTTATGTGGCTGAGCCAAGAGAGGCTCAACGTAGAGAGAAAGGAAAGGTTGCGGACCGCTCTATCCGCAGCCGAAATGCTGATGATTGACAAGTAGCGCCCGAGCCCTGGCTCGAACAACATTCTCGGATCTATATGGACATAGATCCGAGAGACGGTGATGGGGAAGCCAGGGAAACCAATGCAGCACTGGCTGAACTCACAATTGACATCCCAGTTGGCCGGAGTGACCCATCACGAGTTCTTAAAATTTGGCCGCAACTCGACCCTTTGGCCGCTGAGAACCTTACTGATTTCCTCCGAGTGAATCTTGATTTTTTCGCCTGGACACATTCTGATATGTGCGGGATTTCTCCTGCGATCGCAAGTCATATGTTGAACATAGACCCAAAACATGTACCTATGAAGCAAAAAAGGAGAGGCATGGACCCGGAGAGGTCTGCGGCTCTCAAAGAGGAGGTGGACAAACTCAAAGCCAACGGGTTCGTCCGCGACGCCCTCTACCCTGAATGGGTATCTAACCTGGTGCTAGTGAAGAAAGCGAATGGAAAATGGAGGACCTGTGTTGATTATTATGATTTAAACATAGCATGCCCTAAGGATAGTTTCCCGTTGCCTAGGATTGACCAGCTGGTCGACTCAACTGTCGGACATGAGTTATTATCATTTATGGATGCGTATTCTGGATATAATCAAATCCCAATGCACCTCCCAGACCAAGAACACACCAGTTTTGTCATGAACATGGGATTGTATTGCTATGTAGTAATGCCATTTGGATTGAAGAACGCATGAGCGACTAATCAACGCTTGGTGAACCGAATGTTCAAAGATCAGATTGGTAAAACAATGGAAGTCTATATGGATGACATGCTCATGAAGTCACGACAGTCAAACGATCACATCCGAGACCTAGCAGAGATGTATGACATACTCAGGCATTATGGAATGAAGATCAATCCGTTGAAGTGTTCATTCGGCGTAGCATTAGGAAAGTTTCTGGGATTCATTGTGAATGCCCGGGGAATCGAGGCTAACCCAGAGAAGATCCAGGCTATCCGAGATATACAAGTACCCAGAAACATGAAGCAGGTACAAAGCCTGAATGGAAAAGTGGCTGCGCTAAGTCGATTCATGTCCAGAGCTACAGACAGGTGTATTCCCTTCTTCGACACTATAAAGAAAGGAAAGAGAAACTTCGAATGGACATCCGACTGTGAGGAAGCATTTCGGGCTCTGGTAAGGCACTTGGAAAGTCCCCCTGTACTGTCCAAGCCGATAGTCAATGAAATGTTGTATGTATACTTGGCGGTATCCCAGCATGCTATCAGTACAGGCTTGGTCCGCGAGGAAGACTGGATTCAAAAGCCGGTTTACTATGTCAGTAAATGCTTGACAGGGGCGGAAAGAAATTATCCAAAGATTGAGAAACTAGCCTATTGCTTGGTGATTACATCATGCAAGCTTCGCCCCTACTTTTAGGCACACTCAATCGGTGTCTACACTGACCAACCCTTGCGACAGATACTCCAACGACCGAAAACTTCCGGAAGGAAGCTAAAGTGGAATATTGAGTTAAGTCAGTTCGATATTACCTATCTTCCACGAAGGGCCATACAAGGACAAGCACTAGCTGACTTCATTGGTGAATTCACTGTGCCAAATGAACAGAGTAGTCACAGTGTCATACCTCCCGTTTGATGGAAGATGTACACCGATGGTGCATCTAACGACCATCGCCCGGGGTCTGGCGTAGTCCTTGTGACTCCGGAAGACCGATCAATTTGCTAAGCTTTGAAGCTTGAGTTTGCAGCAACAAATAACGAAGCCGAATATGAAACATTGATTGTTGGCCTGAGACTTGTTAACGAAATGGGAGTGAAGTCAATTGAAATTTTCTGTGACTCGCAACTGGTAGTATATTAGGTGCGGGGAGACTATCAAGCGAAGGGACAGAGACTGGCTCCATACCTTATTCGTGTTCAAGATCTGCTGGCGAATCTGGAATATTACGAAATCTCACATGTCCCACGCGAACAAAATAGGGAAGCCGATTCGTTGGCAAAATTTGCAAGCACCGGCGATGCACAACAAATGGGATTGTTCCCTGTTGAGACCCTCCATGCTCCGAGTATAGAGACGATGGAGATAGATCTCGTGTTAGAAACCGAACCTAAGAAGGAATCATGGTTGACCCCGATTAGACAGTACTTGCTACAAGGGGATTTACCTGAAAAGAGGAACGAAAGACGCCAAGCCTTTCGTAAGGCTTCGCGTTATGTAATACATGACGGGATAATGTATCAGAGGGGATTCTCGACCCCCTTATTCCGGTGCGTGGCCCATGATGAGATTAAACGAGTATTAAAGGAAGTCCATGAAGGAGAGTGCAGTGACCACACTGGAGGGCAAACGTTAGCAAAGAAAATCCTCCGTTACGGATACTATTGGCCGACTATCAATCGGGATGCTGCAGACTATGTGAGAAAATATGACAAATGCCAGATATATGCAAAAAACCCGAGAGCTCCGCCAACGGAACTCACACAAATGGTTAGTCCCTGGCCATTTGCGATGTGGGGGATCGACCTAGTAGGCTCCTTACCCTTAGCCAAAGATGGAGCGAAATATGCAATAGTTGCAGTTGACTACTTTACCAAATGGGCAGAAGCAGAACCTATGGTTACGATAACTGCCAAGAAGGTTATTAATTTCGTCGTACGAAATATCATATGCCGTTTTGGCCTTCCACGGACCATCATCATGGACGATGGAACTCAATTCGAGAGCAAGGAGTTCAAAGAATTTTGCCAAAAATATGGCATTGAGAAGAAATTTGCAGCAGTTGCTCATCCAAAGGTGAATGGACAGGTAGAAGCCGTAAATAAAATAATCAAGTCCATATTGAAAAAACTTCTGGAAAAGGCTAGAGACGGTGGGTGGATGAACTTCCAACAGCACTTTGGGCCTACAGGACCACCCATAAAACCGCGACTGGCCACACTCCGTTCGCATTGGCATATGGCACGGAAGTTGTCATACCCATGAAACTTGAGGTCCCATCACATCGGGTAACTTATTACGACCCCGAGTCGAACCAGAATATCTTGTTGGAATCGTTGGACCTCATTGATGAAAAACGCGAAGAAGCCAATTTGAGAGCGGCTGCATACAGACATAGATTCGCTAAATATTATAATGAGAAGGTCCGATCAAGAACTTTTAATGTGGGAGACCTCATTTTGAAACGAGTTTTCCCGATCCCGTCTCATATGAATCCCGCATGGGAAGGTCCATATGTCATCGAACGGAAGCTTGGAGAAGGGACGTTCAAGCTATCGACCGTCAATGGTGCGACGCTCCCCCGAGCATGGAACAGCGAGCACTTGCGGCGATATTATACTTAGTCTATCTCTTCCATGTATTAGTCGCACTCATTTCCAGTATGCTTTTATTTCTAATTCTTGGCATGTAATAAGGCAATTTGGATTACTTTCATTAATAAAAAATTGAAGTCATCTTTTCCATAAACTACCAATGTCTCTACAAATGATGATCATGTGACAGGCAAATAAAATTATGTTATTCCGGCTAACGTGCAAACGTGCACGGACGACTTAAAATCTCCCAAGTCCCCGGAGGTGCGGATTGGGGTACTCTAAGTCCCCGGAGCGCGGACTCGATTATAAACGATTTAAAATCTCGAAGTCCCCGGAGTGCGGATTGGAGTACTCTAAGTCCCCGGAGCACGGACTCGAGTATAAACGACTTAAAATCTAAGTCCCCGGAGTGCAGACTAGAGTACTCTAAGTCCCCGGAGCGTGGACTCGAATATAAACGACTTAAAATCTCTATGTCCTCGGAGTGCGGACTGGAGTACTCTAAGTCCCGGAGCACGGACTCGAGTATAACCGATTTAAAATCTCCAAATCCCCGAAGTGCGAACTGGAGTACTCTAAGTCCCTGGAGCGCGGACTCGAGTATAAACGATTTAAAATCTCCAAGTCCCCGGAGTGTGGACTGGAGTACTCTAAGTCCCTATAGCGCGGACTTGAGTATAAACGACTTAAAATCTCGAAGTCCCCGGAGTGCGGACGAGAGTACTCTAAGTCCTCGGAGTGTGGACTCGAGTATAAATGATTTAAAATCTCCAAGTCCCCAGAATGCGAACTCATGGTGGTCGATTTCATGTTGGCGCTCCATGGAAACTTCAGAAAGTATTTCGGCTAGATGAACAAACGCATCATGTTAAACATAGACGTCATTCGTACAAGCAAGGGCGCTCTGTTTGGCATGTCCGGGTAGGGTGAATAGCCAGGAGGAATTTCAGGCCATCGAAGCAGATTTTCGAAAATTTATCTTTAAACTCGGCCAGCCTCTCCGGCACTGACGGGTCCATTGCAGGAGTGGGAGGAGACGGCTTTGAAAGTTCGCCCCTCCTGCAGGAATCTCGGGACTGACGAGTAGAAGAAGAATCAGAGTGTTGGTCCCGGGGAGCATCAGGTTGCGACCTCTTGTGGCCGCGCTTGTCTCTACTTTGCTCCGTTTGAGAAGATGTGTCCTGGTGGTATTTTGGCTGATAATGAGTTTTCCTCCGAGACGACGAATCTCGAGAATGATAGTCTTTATCGCCATCACCATCCCTATCTCGGTGTCTTTCGAAACCCGAGTCCCGTCCAGAATGATGAAAAGCGGACGAACCGCGAAGGCGATCGAATCCATGTGAACGCCCCATGCCACCTGTACAGAATTCAAATAACAGCGAATTAGGAAAGAGTAGTGTGACGACAAAAATCTAAGAGAAAATTATAGTGCAAGTGTTCATGTGTGTCCTAGTGTTTCCCTCCGACGGGCCAGTCGCTTTGCTAATAGGAGTTTTCTCTCCCTGACTCTGGGTCGGAGCGCCAGCATCGCCTTTGATGGGTGAATGAAGTTTGAATACCTCCGGATCGTCAAAGTCATAATTGAGCGGATCTTCCGGAATGGAGAGTTTCGATAAGCCCTTTAAAGAACTCTCTACGCGCTGTGAAGAAGCCTCTTTCTCCGTCGGGATAAGCGTAACCTTCAAAGTTCCGCCAACCTTCTCCTTTCTGATTTTGTACGTCAATCCCTTTTTCCTCTGTAAAGGAGAAGATGACGTTTCGATATCGTGCACTTCAACTATAGGATCTTGGGTGGAACCAAATTCTCACCTTGTGCTTCGGGTGTTTCACCCACCTTGATTTCCCCTCTTCTTGTACCTCAGGGGTGTGGCGTGCTGACGACTCAGCTAATTTTTTCCCTTTGCCGGAGACTGGCCTAGGTACAGTAACGCCTTTGGGAAGACTTACCCGGCGACCTTCTGCTAACAACCCAAACCTCGATAGTGAATCATTTGAAATAGGAGTTCGGATGTCTCATTCTTCGACGGGAAGAGCTCTAATAGCTTCAACGGCCTCAAAATACCTACGGCCGTCGGGACGTGGATTGATACCTGAGAAGATGAAGCAAGAGTTAGAATAGGAATAGCTACGGCCAAAACATGAGTAACTTTCTAAGAAAAAGACTTACTTCCTTCGACCCATCTCCTCGCGAAACCAGGGGGCAACGCACGTAGAACCATTCCTGTTTGTACAGGGAAAACTTGCTCCACGCCCCGATTAAAATTTGGCATTTGTGATGCGGCTCGAGGAACACAAAGGAGGGCCCATCTCTCTCTTCTTGATCATATAAATATATCTGATGTCGCCAGGAGTGGGAGGCCTAGAGAAAATTGTCATGAAGAGCAGGTAAGTGCCATAGATGAAGGCGTGACCGTTTGGGTGCAACTGCGATGGGGCGATGTCGATATATTGCAGAACATCCCGAAGAAATAAATTGAAAGGTGACACACTTCCAACCCAACACATAAATTTATTACACGCTGTGTATCCAACTGGGGGCAAGTGTGGCCGGTCGGGCCCCGACAGAACCAGCACGTCGTTAAAAGGTATTCCATGAATGGAGCATATTCGCCGGACCGCAACTTCATTGATTTTTGAAGCCTGTGAATCGATAGGGTTGTCCAAGAAGATCGATGCCTCCAGGGCATCGGGGGCTAAGTTATGTGCAGGGGAGATCGATGGATTTGAGACGTCTGCGACTTCCTATAGAGAGGATGGCCCTGGTCTGTCAGAAATCGTGGCGGAGTTGGATTTTTTCGACATCTTCGATAAATAGTGAATTTGGCTAAGCACCTGTGTGAGCTATACTTGAAAAATGTTCGACGTTAGAATCAACAACGCAAATATTTCCCCCCAAATGGTGTGTGACCTAGTGCGAACAATCATGTGTAAGCATTAAAAAATTGAAAGTCACACAGTTACTGATATAAAACTAAGTTGTGAATCGTCGACTTCGAAGACCGTCATCGCTGACCGTCTCCAAAAGCCTGTCTTACGGTGATTACGGTTTCGAATTCAAAAAGTATTAGAAGAAGTTATCCGGATATGTCGATTTAAGTTCAGGTTTATGTCTACTGAAGCTAGGAAGTTATCATTCCGGATCAGTTCGATATGCTGGTATGCTGGAGTCCTTGTCCTTATTTTGTTGTATGAGTAGGCAAGGTAATTTAAGTGTTCGGCCTAAGCTAGAAGACAGATCGGCATTCAGCATGGCTCGGCCTAAAGGTTGTTCGATCAAATTATAGTCCGGCCAAACTATCGTTTGGCGTAAACTGTCGCCCGGCTGAACTATCGTTCGGCCAAATCATTGTCCGACCTAAATAGTCAGTGGCCAAACCATCGTTCGGCCAAATCATTGTCCGGCCTAAGACTGTCCGGCCAAACCATCGTTCGGCTCAGGTATTGTTCGAACGAAATATTGTTAATCATAACTGCCGTTCGACCTCCCCTCCATTCCTTGTTTCCTTTCGAATTTGACCCATTTCAATTTCGTTCGGCAAGGGGAGATCATGCCGAACCACAGCCCCAGTCAACCTATAGGCCCGGGCACTAAAGTCCACTCTCGTGCCACTGTATGACTACTCGGCATCGAAAGATCATGCCAAGCCGCTACAATTCACCTTCCACCCTTATCTTCTCCGGTCTATCTACCTCGAAACGACCTAAGAGCATACCCATACTAAGTTACAACCTTAGACCACGACCGTGCCATAGTTCGTCACCCTTATTCACAGTCTCCCTACTTTTCTATGGCCTATGCACGATGTGTTTAAGTAATACCTAACGTCTCCTAAATCGAGAATGATCGGAGGCTTCTTACCGAAGATTGCGGAGGGAGCTTGGGGACTAGTGAATTTTGGGATTGAAGATTGTTTGAACTTGTTTAGAGGAAGA
The DNA here is from genome assembly GCA_030765085.1 of Allium cepa. Classification (NCBI taxonomy): domain Eukaryota; kingdom Viridiplantae; phylum Streptophyta; class Magnoliopsida; order Asparagales; family Amaryllidaceae; genus Allium; species Allium cepa. The sequence goes on from CM060944.1 coordinate 589,643,994, forward strand.
CGTGGTAAATTCCAGGGAGGTAAATTGCGAATTATCGAAAAATAACGGAAGTAAAAGTGAAAAAGAGGAGGAAGAAGGAGGAGGCCAGGTTTTATAGGGAGAAGACGAAGTTGAAGAGCCTGTGACCGGCGGAACCGGTCAAGGCCGCACCATCCGGTTTCGGCATGCGGAGTCGTTCGGTCTAACGTAGAAAGTTCGGCCATCGGCAATACCGTTCGGCACACGCCACCTTGAACAGTACTCACGAGAAAACAACCTCTAGGAGTAAAGGGCCTAGGTTCGAAGCAAAACACACAGGACTCATGGTTCAAAGCGCATCGCGTTCGGTCACGCGATACACTTTGGGGGGCAAGTGTTTTCTGGAGATTTGACCAGGCAACCTAGTACTTGGCCTCCCCATCGTTCGACTAAGCTGGTTCGTTCGGTAGCATATTACGACCGGCATCCAAGAAACATTCAGCACAAAGAAACGGTCAGCATCTAAAGAGCGCTCGGCGTTAGACAACACTTGGCCAAAGATATCGTTCGGCCAAAGGCATCGTTCGGCCAAAGGCATCGCTCGGCCAAAGATATCGATCGACCGAAGGCATCGTTCGGTCAAGCTATCGTTCGGTCAAAAGACATCGTTCAGCATACCAAGTACGTCCGGCATACTACACCGTTCGGCCTCCACACCTTGTTCGGCATGTCATTCCTTCCAGCACAAATCTTGTTCGGCGATCACCTGTCGTTTATCATTCAAGGTCACTCGGTTCGAATGGATGTTCGGCATTCAGAGCGTCCGGCCTCGCCTCGTTCGACAGAAAGGGGGAGGCTCAGCATTTGGTCGTTCGGCCTCTCTGGATCGGCGCACAGAAGCCACTCCATTTGGGCCAGGATATTCAGCTACCAGACCCACCAGGGAAGTCCAACCTACCTTCGTCTATAAATAGAGGGGCAGGGACACAGGAAAAGGGAGGAATTTTGGGAGAACACTGGGGAAACTCTGCCGCATTCAACCCTCATTCAAGACTTAATCTTTTTATTCAGTAATTGTATTCAAGTACTTAGAAACGGATTATATCTGTAATCAAGTATCAAAGAAAGAAATAAAGATCAACTTCAAAGTGGACGTAGGCTACTACGCCAAACCACTATAAATTTGGTGTTCTTACTTTCTGCATTTAAATTTACATTCTCTTCTTAGTTTTTATTTGCTTTCTTCATTAATCTCTCTACATAATCTTTCTATGGGTGTTAGTGACCAATTTTGGTGCTAACAATAGGCTAGCTAAGTTTTGATGAATTTGAAATTCAAATTTGAATTGAATTTGAATGACAATTTTGAGTGATTTCTTTGATTTCGAGCACAGATTTTTCCAAACAATTTTGAATTAATTTTTAAAATAAATTAGCATTTAAAATAATTATTATGTAATATTTTTAAATTATTTTAAGCTATGAAATCTATTTATTCTCTATAATAAGGGAATTTTCAAATATTTGTCTTTAAAATTGATTTCGAAAAATGGTTTGAAAAGCTTGTTTTCTCAACTAAATTATTTTACATATAAAATACATGTTTTGGCACTATTCGAGCGAATGAGAAGGAGAATTAGATGGTTTGGTAAAACATGTGGTATGGGGCACGTGCGTTTATCTTATCGGTTAATTCCTGACTTGTCTGTTTGATCTTTTTGGCCTTCGGGTCGAGTTTACCTATGAGATGAGGTAAACTTTTTACTGCTTTGAGTATGAAATTTACTGGCGGTTAGTGAATCGTTTAGTGTGAACGTGTGGTATGGGACACATGTTAACACTATTCGAGTTCCTAGTCGAGGGTTTGCGACACATTTGCCATTGCGTTATGCCAATCCTGGACCTTCGTGTCTTAGCCATTGCGGCATGCCAGTTCTAGACCTTCAGTTATAGTTGTTGCGGCGTATTTGTCTTCGAGACGTTTTCCATTACGACGTATTTTCCATTACGGCGTATTTTCCCCTACTGTGTATTTGTCATTGTGAAGTTTTGCTTTCGAGCGAGGTACCTATTTGAGATAACATTACATGGCAAGCCTTCAGCCACATGCATGTGCAAATACTTTTGAGATGGTTTCTTTGACTATTTTCCCTAGTGTATTGCCCCTTTCCGAAATTGGTTGGACCACTCGATATATCTTGATGGTGATTACCTTTTGGGAATTTGAACTCTTGGAAGTTCTATTTTTGAGATTTGAGTTGCCTATGCTGGCATTATATGAGATTTGTATTTTGGTGTTTACTTGAGATTTTATTCTCCTCTTTGGAGATATATTTGCCTTATGGCATGTTTGAGATGGGATCTCTTTATGCATGTTTTGGGTTTGCCAAGATGGCGGGTTTAGGTTTTCCCCTAAACCATATTTGATGTTTTATGAATGCCGATGAGTTGAGGCGTGCTACTTTTAGCGTTTTATGGGTAATTTATCTCTTTTGAGATTATATGTTTGTGTAGTGATAGCATATTATCAGTTGATGTATTCATACACTTTAGTTGTCCCTTCTCACTCGAGAATATTATCACATTATCATTGTGCTCATATTATCGCTTATCCTTGTTAACTGATTTGTTTAGCTAGACTGACCTGTGTATTTTATATTCAGGTCAGGCCGAGGTGTTTCAGGTTAGGTACATTTGGACTAAGCTTACTCTGCTTCCGCATGGACTCTATTCTGATAGCTTTTTTGTTATAGCTTTTTGTGTAGTCCTTTTTGGTTGGCTACTCTGATATGTATATTCTTTTGAATCGTGTTTGTGTTGTGGTTGTCATACCACATACGTGATGTATCATTTTGTATACACTGTGATGCATCTATATATGTGTGTATATATGGGATTATCTGCTGTTCTGTGATGTGTTTTGCATTTATGTTGTTGTATTTTGTTTTGAAAGATCCTATAGCCACAAGCTTTGTATTAATTTTTATAGGATATGTCGTTCCACTTCGGATAGAAAAAAAATATGGCATTTGTCGACGTATTCAATAGATATTTAAGACAAGGATATAGATGGCCGCTTCTATCCAGCCCTATTCTCTACATTAGCAGATAGTATTACCTAGTGATACTCTTTGTTAATGTGGGTCTCGGGGTGGGACGTTACGGCACATATCCAGACATACAAACAAACAAATAATCAACTTATAGAAGAACGGGAATTTATTCTGCTAATACATGTTCAAACATACAAACAAACAAACAAACAATCAACTTATAGCAGACTGGGGATTCATTCTGCTAACACATGTCCAAACAACCAAACAATCTACATTATAACACATTCATAGTTATATGGTTACTTAATGGTATCAACACTTGAGTCACTTGTATTCAAAACCATCTTTGAAAAACGAAGTACCTTTAAACAAATTTACTTTTGGAAACAAAAGATTTAAAAAGGAAAGTTTTACAATTGGTTTGAGATTTAGAAAAGAGTATTTTCCAAAAAAATTAACTTGTGAATTTATAAAGAATTTTTATAAATAAATTGAAATTATTTATGAAATAAAGAGAAGTGGAAAGAATGTTTGATTTGTATAGGGTAATTCCAATGGCAGAGATTGCATATAGTTTACTATGTTTTTCACTGGGATAGCGATGTAACCATTATGTAAGATGCAATCTATGGTCGATGTTCATGGCGTAATTCGAGTGGCAGAGATTGCCTACAGTTTACGATATTTTTCGTTGGGATAGTGACGTAACCATTGTATAAGCTGTGATCCATGATTGATATTGAAGGGTACTTTCCATTTCTATTTTTAAAAGTTTTCAAGTATTCTTGAAAAGAATGTTTTGTGAATTTATTTATTCCGATGAGATAAGTATATGAAGTGATTTCAAATTGTTGAAAGATTAATTTGTTAGGTTTCTATAATGTGATGTCTATTTTGAACGTTTTTTTACTTGATAGTTAAATAACCGACTATCAAATCTTGGCCTAAATATGTAATCATTCTTAATTTTGGTGGTAGGGAAACGATTCCCTACTTAAATCCAAAGGATTTTAACTATGGAATATCTAGGGAAAATATGGGAATTATATGGTACGGTTACCGTCGTTGGTGCAGAGGAGTGTACTAGTAAAAGATGACTCAAAACTGTAACCACTCCAAAACCATATACAGTTCTATGGAGGAGTTTCATGATATATTAAGATGTTGGGATCCATATGTGGTTCCAAGACCTGTTGGGGTGTGGGAATCCATGGGTGATTCCAAGATCTATATTAAAATATGGAAATCCTTACGTGATTCCAAGACCCATGGGGTATGGGAATCCATGTAGGATTATTTATCTATTTTCATGCGGTGCGTAAGCTGGAATGCTGGATGTAGCCTCATCAGAAGAAATGACTAAAATTAGAGATAGGAGACATGGCCAGTAAGGTTGACAAATCCATAGCTGGCTACCTTTTCTAGCAATATCTATCAGTTTTGGCATGCCGGGAGCGATGCACTCGGTCTTAGCAAGACTAGTTATGCTTTTCCTATAAATAACCCGGCTACACGGATATGATGCTTCAGAAGGATAACTCTGATCCTTGTGCAGGAGGACTATTCCTGAAGTACTAGGGCACCTCTATGGAAATCCTACACAATTAGTGAACGAGCCTTGTCGATTTTCGATTATATACCTAGTATTGTTATGATGTACACTCACGAGCATCACAGCTACTTGATTATTATTATTTTATTCACCCTTAGACATTATTATAATATCAATGGATATTTTGATATAAAAGGTTTTCGTTATTGTAAGGTAAAAACCCGTCAGTGTTTATGTGCGGCGTAGTTTTACGAGATAACTTTGTTTTGAAAAGTTATTTAAAATTTAAGGATCCATTTGATTGTGTTTCTCATGTTGGTTTTACCAGACTGTCCTAGGAGTGGTTTATCCCATAATGCTTGGGTCAGACGGAACATATTTTCAGGTTTAGATGGATATTTTGGAGGTTCAGGAGAGAAGCTGGAGGCCCAGGGACGTACTCATGTAGATGATTATATTTCTGTTGCTTACATTGTTGTATATTATTCAAAAATTTGTAAGCATAGATTATTATAACTGTCCGGATTATATAAGTTAACGTAGTCTGATTGATATCTGTATATATATAAATTATAGTTTTGTTTTTGTATAAAGATTTGTTAATATAATATAGATTATTCGTTCCACTGTGAGATTTTGTGTTGTTTAGTTTCTTCTTGTCTTCTTTTTCTTTGTTTTTCCCTAACTATCTGCCTTTCCGTTCAATTTGGGCTAAACATGTGTGGTTTATTATCAGTTTAGATTGTATGGAAAAAGTGGGTCGTTATTAACTGGAACGAATAAACCACACATGTCCAACTCAAATTGAATGGATATGCAGATAGTTAGGGAAAAGAAAGAAGAAAGAAGACAAGAAGAAACTAAACAACACATAATCTCACAGTGGAACGAATAATATATAATAGATAACAAATCTTTTCACAAAAATGAAACTGTAATATATGTACACACAGACATCAACTAGAGTATACTAACCTATTCGGAATGGACAGTTATAACAGTCTGTCTTTACAATTTGCTGATGAATATAACCATGAATGCATTGGAAAAATAACCTTGTTCGAGAATACGTCTCTGGGCCTTCATCTTGTCTCTTAAAGCTCCAAATATCCAAGTAAACATGCAAATATTCTCGGTTTGACCCGAGCATTAGAGGAAAAATCACACTTGGGTCAGCCCGGTAAAACCAGCATGAGAAACACAATCAAATGTATTCTTAAAGTTTAAATAAATTTTCAAAACAACGGTATCTCGTAAGACCATGCCGCACATAAACATAGACGGGTTTTTACCTTACGATAACCAAAACCTTTTGTATCTAAAAATCAAGTGATATTATAATAGTGTCTAAGGGAAATAATAATAATAATCAAGTAGCTGTGACTATTAGGTATGTAATCGAAAATCGATAAGGCCCTTTCGATAATTGTATAGGATTTCCATGGAGTTGCCCTCAGTACTTCGAGAACGGTCCTCCTGCAAAAGCATCAGAGTTATCCTTCTGAAGCATCATACCCGTCTAGATGGGGTATTTATAGGAAGAACATAACTGGTCTTTCTATGAACAAGTGCATCGTTCCCCCATGCCAAAACTGATAAATAGATATTGCTAGAAAATAGAGCCGACTACACCCTATAGGTTTGCCAACCCTATTGGCCTTGCCTCCTATATCTGGTTTTAGTTATTCCCGTCGACGAGGCTACATCCGACATTCCAGCTTATGCACCACCACCAAATTGAACACGGAATTCCACGTGGATTCTAATACCCCAACGGGTCTCAGAATCACACAAATATTCCCACATCTCAATTAGATCTTGCAACCACACCCGGATTCCCATACCCCAACGGAGCTCGGAATGACACATGGATCCCAAGATCTCAATATATCATGAATCTCCTCCATAGAACCGTATATGGTTTTTGGAGTGGTTACGTGTTCGAGTCATCTCTTACGAGTACACTCTTTCATTTCCCGAATGCTCCACAAAACCAAATGCCAATTTTTCGAAACGCTCAATACCGGTTCTTTAAGAAATAATCAGACAATACATAAGAGCAGGGATCACCGCCTAAACGGTTAAGCAGATGGATCTCCTTATCATATGTCCTAAAAGAACGAACGAGTTTATACGTACAGTATAACACCACTGATGGTACTTGTACCATATAATCCTCGTGTTTTCCCTAGATATTTCCAGAGTTAAAACCCTTCAGTGTTATGTAGGGAATCGTTTTCCTACCACCAAAATTAAGAAGGATTACATATTTAGGCCAAGATTTGATAGTCGGTTCAAATAAACAACATTCAAATAGAGATCACATTTCCCACTGAAATCATTAAGCCTTATTAAATTTAATTTTGATAAATTGAATATCTTTATCAAAAATAGTCATATACTTATCTCACCGGAATAAGTATATTCAACAATTCCTTTCAAAATTACTTGAAAACTTTTTAAAATATATATGAAAAGTATCATTTGGTATCAATCATGGATCACAGCTCAATGGTTATGTCTCTATCCTAGACAAATCCAAACTTAAGTACAGGCAATCTTCCCTCTCGAATTACGCTATGAAATCAATCATAGATCGCAGTTTGCAAAATGGTTATGTGACGACCCGAAATTTGGGGTATTTGAAATTGGAATATTTAATTGATTTTAAATATTTAAGACTTAATTTTTAACTTGAATTTCAAATGTAACCGATTATTGGATAATTAAATTATTGAATTTAATAATTAGAATTGGGTAAAATATTGAATACGGAGTTTCAAGCTTGTTAAATTTTTTTAAGGCTTATAAAATTTATATTGATGATACTGAAGATAATAAAAGTGTTAAAATTGAACTTAAAGGTGATTTGTTCAGTTTTAAAATATATATCGTCTAAATTGATAATTAAAAACGGCCTTTCGAGGCACAGTCTCGGAATTCGACGAAACCAGTTCCATTAGATCCATATTAGTGTATTATTATCAGGTCTCAATTTTCGTAGCATTTTGGATTGTCGTATGGCCATACGATACATAAACGCGCTGAAATCTATATCGAAAATTAATGTAGTAACTCGGTCCAAAAGGCTATCTTCTCCGTACTATAGAATTAGAACTATAAACCTTTTCGATCATGTTCGGAATAGGGGTATAACATTATAAACGCTTAGCGGCATGCCTCGATATGATGTCAATTTTTTAAGCTACAGATTCAAGACGATTTAAATTTAAATACAAAATATTATTCTGACTAGCCAAAACCCTTTCATGTAAATTTTTTTTTCCCTCATCGGCTTTTTCTTTATGTCAAGTCACTATAACCTGCAACTCCACGCCAACATCGCTTCTTATCTCCCCCGTCTTCATTTTTAAAATTTCATGCAACAGATCATTTCAAAAAAATAAAAATAAAGAAGTTGCTTGAAATTTTGATGGCCGAACGAAACCAAATTCGTGTATTTATCTCCATCTTTCCCTCTTCAGATCGAAAAAAAGAAGACAATATTGCTCAATTCAAAAACCCAATCAAAATCAAATCCTCCCGTTCGTCATCTTTGAAATCGACTTCGATTTTTAGCCGAACTAGATAGAAGGGGGAGACGACACTGTGAAGCATCGTCTCGAGGCGGGACGATTCGCATGACAGAGTGGGCTCGCGTGGTGATTGGAAAGGGTCAGGAGGGATGGAGCGGCGGGTAGTCGATCGCTAGGGCTCGGTGCTGGTGGCATCGAGTCGTGTAAGTGGTGGCAGTCAAAGTTGAAGGAGGGAAGTCTAACGACCCTGACTCTACCTTCGAAAATCGACACCCAAATATTTTACCCGTGTTCGAATGTCGCAGATTCAAATGTTAAGTCTAGTTCGCCTGAGCTTATAACACATTATGTACAACAACACAACGGAAGAAAAACAATATATCATTGATACAACTCCTTGAATACAACATCTCTACAACAATTTATCCAACATCAGAGCAAATATACATATACCACAGCGGAACACAATAGCAGGAACATAACTTCAACTTGCTTAGACTACCAAAACAGCTCCATAGATTGCATCCCATCTCCAAAGCTCCAAAGCAAAAGACCAATCCAAAAGCTCAAAATCCTATCATGTTGAACATAAGCAAATATGATGCACAATGCGATTGCCAAAATCCAAAAACTACACCTGTTATCTGACTATTTGAAAATCTGACTCTAGGCTGCTCGTGTGGAAAATTGTGGGCACCTAGAATTTAGAAAGGGAACAATAAACTCCAGATCAGTCATGGAATTCGTGTGAGAAAACAAAAACAGTTTATCTTGAACAAAATAAATAAAAAGAAATAAAAAGAAATCCGCTATGTTTTTTGGAAAATGAAACTACCATAAGGCCTCCCATCACACACACAATACAAATGCACAATTTGAGGATATTTTTCCTTATGATAGCCAAACATGCTTGATACGTAAAATCCTTTTGATATTATTATTTATGCATAGTGCAGAAAAACATTTCGAAAGTATAATATTAATCTTAGCCAGCATACCACCATTATGGTATAGCTACCATGTTCAATAGCAGGTTACCACCACATTCCATGGCAGGTTATACAACTAAAACCGTAAAGCGCTCGTATCGTTTTGTTTGGATTTCCAACAAATGGTCAGGCTAAGAAACTTCCTCACTACACGGGTACGCCTCTGAAGGGATGCCCCGAGAACCTAACCGGCTCTATGCCAACACAAGGCCGGGTTACCTCTGTAACTAGGTAACTAACTGTCATGAGTATGTCATCCCTTGGTCGACCGATCTTTATCCGAGAGCTCTCAACACCAACAAATTTGCAACAATCACATAAGTTAAGTATCTGGGCTCCATACTATGATACCACTTTTATCCAGAAGGAAATGTACATAACCTAAAGGGCGCGACCCTCATAACCTAGCTGCATTCTTCCTTTTTTGACCATTTTCGGGGTGTGAGGTCCGACGAGGTCTCGTCCACAAAGTTACGCTTTTCACAAAAGCCATGCCTTGATCAACAAATGATCAGCAGCACTTAGCATGCCACGATACCAAATCGGAAATATATCACTAGTAACCATCAAATACATAGCGTCTAAGCTCGTATGTCTCAGAGAAGGGTGTTAAGCTAAGAGAATAAATTCTTCGCCAACAAACAGAAATGTATTTGATAGAAACCATCTTTACATCTCAAAGTGTAACGTCAGACATATATCCATACAAGTCCGTTCCGGGTTCGAACGGAACCGAAGGCACTTCAAAAGAAGCCCATGCTAATCCGAATAATCCCTAATCACGTCTAGACTCCCCATCACATAAGGAAATCTCTATACCGGGGCCATTCGGTGCAGTGACATTCGATAGGTAATCCTTTCGCTTTCAAAAATACTCGGTCTTCACCACCATCTTAAAATGCTATCCTTTCATCGTATCACTATTCGGATTGGCTTATACGACATAAACTCCTCTCCCGGCTAAACCGAATAATAAGCGCTTAATTTAAAAAGCATATAGATATATTGGGATCTTAGTTAAGTCACAATTTTTTTAATCCCCAAAAACTTTCCCTTTGAATGGTTTAATCAAATTTTCACTTTTAATCTTTTTAAACAAAAGATTCCCCTTTTAAAATCCAATTCAATTTGAAATCAAGGTTTACCAATCTTTCACAAAGATTCATTCGTATCTTTCAAAACTATTTTCATTTTGATTCACCCAGAACTTGAAAATCTTTTCAACAACAACTGGAAATCCTTTCCTTATATAAAAGCAATTATCTTTTTAAAACAAAGGTTTTTCGTTTCGAAAAAATCCGATCAAATATGCACAAGTTATAGCCTTTAAAGTATAAACTTGGGTTAAATTTAAATTCCCAAAATAATACTTTTAAAATAATTCAATAATGGTTTAAAATCCATATATATACATTGTATAACTTGTATAACCTTTTTGATCCATAGTTTCCAAAATTATAACATATATACATATAACTCAATTTCAAATCTTGAATTCAAATTCAAATCAAACTATTTAAATTTCAAAACTTTAACAAGCTATATTATTTTCAAAACTTCCTTTTCAAAAGTTTTTCATATTCATCCCAATTCCATTTCTAAACCATTTTGGATTCAATAAATTTCTCATCATTGAAAATAATATTAAATTCAAAATATCTGTGACTTAACCAATTTCCCGTGAAATCCATGTTTGTGTGTGTGTGTGGTGTAGTCCATGGGTTTTACACACAACAATAACATATCACAACCAACATCAATTCAGGCACAACAATAACGATAAGCGGTATGTCCTATAGTGCTTATCTTCATTCATAGATTCACAGATAAATAAATCACAGTTAACAGCTCAATCATATCACAGAATATCACACATCAGGGATATCAAACAACTCAAGGCATTCAATACAATCCAAACATCCATAAGCAAGATTAAATTAATCACCTTATTATTAATTTAAACCAGATTATGAATAAATTACTGATCCTGGTCAATTAATATCAATTAATTACATATTAATTAATGAAATTGATAAATCAACCTTAATTATTCATCATAATTAATTATCCTTAATTAATTATTCTTTAGTTAACCACATGAATTAATTAACCTTTAATTACAAATTATCTTTTAATTACTTACATTAAGTGATTAACCATTAATTAATTAACCTTTAACCATTAATTAATTCACCTTTAATCATTAATTAATTAACCTTTAATTAATTAACCTTAATTAATTAATCAATTAACCTTTAATTAACTAATTATCCTTTAATTAGTTTCATTAAGAAATTATCCTTAATTACTTATATTAATTAATCACCTTAATTAATTACACTAATTAATAAATCACCTTGATTAATTATCCTTTAACAAATCACTTAATTAATTAAACTTTAATTGTTAAGTAATTAACCTTTAATTACTTAATTAATCAAAGATAAACCACTTACGCAATCATCATAATCTTCATTAATCAATACCTTAATTAATTTAAGATAAATCCTTTATCTTAATTAATTACCTAATTTCATCATCTAAATCTTATTTTATAACCATTGAAATATACTCATTATTAACTTAAACCTTTCAGTTAAATTAATGTTTTATTAAAAAAACATTTCATCGCTTAATTAATTATAATATTAAGTTTATCTAAAATAAACTATTAAAATAAAGGTTATATAGACTAAACACTTTAAACTTAATTGATTTGAAATAATTTTTATTTAAAAACCTTTAACTAATTTAAAACTTAGATAAACATTCATTATTTACAAAAGAAGTAGTTTTAACAAAATTGTATTAAGTAAAACTTGATTTTGTTTTAAAGGTTTAAAACCGCTTTTTACGCTTAAACTTCAGACCCGAGCAAATTCATTATATTTCCCGAGCCCAACTTCGAGTTTTCTCCCTTGCTTCTTTTACTTCAAGGCAATCCTTGCATTTACACGAACACGAACCCGAGTAAACCTTTTCTTCCCCAAACAATAATGTTCCCAGATACATAAACCCACGTGTGCACGTGCACAAGGCGTTGTTTCCACGTCGATCGATGCTACAACCTCCCGCATGTCGTCGATGATCTACTCGATAATCCACACCACCCAGTTCGAAAAATCTGACCTGAAATCAAATTTGATCACCTCACCTCCACCTGGAACACAACCAGTCACCTGAAATCACCTCATCCTGCTGCCTTAAGCTGCCAGGAACCTTACAACTCCGGCTAGAGCTCCGTCTATCATCCACGCACCTTTTCCCTATGTCTGGTCCATCCCGATGCATCGACGATGTCAAAATCCCCTCAGCAACCTCCTCGACCCAACCAGTGATTTAAACCCTAAATCGACGAACCCCCGCCACGCCGATGATCTATAAGCTCATCCACCATTTTTCCTATAGTCTCCATCCTACCAGCTATCACCATAAACAAACCCGATGTCTAACTCATCGTTGATCACCGGAATTTGCCAAAAAACTGAACCCCGTTCAACCCAAAATATATCGACAATCCCATTCTTAAAAATCAAGATATTCGTACCAAAATTCATCATTTGCTGGCATGAATCAAGTTATGAAATCAAATCATGAAGTTATGATCATTGATTTCCATGATTATAAAAGTTTTCACTAGAATTTCTATTTTTTTAAAGTATTTACTAAATATTTTTATCTATGATTATTTTTAAAAATGGCTTTACATTGTTATAAACAATTTCCTTTCAGAAATCATAACTTGAATTGATTTAAACAGGAAGATATGAATTTTTTTCTCTGGTGCATTTTGGGTCTGTTGATACAACAGAGTATATACATATATACACATGCATGCATACCTCTATTCACGCATAAATATACATACATGTAGATATATTTACATTCATTCATTATTTTTCACAACAACCACTTCACAAAACATCAAGATATATCACAGATTCAAATTTAAATAGGTCAGTTTGCTCACTTGGAAGAAGACAGTGGATTTGAAAAAAAACTGGAAATAAATTTGATCCTAGAAAACTGTTTTGATTGCTAAATTTTGCTTTGGATCTTGATGTATTTGAACTGAAACAACAACTTTAATTTGTTTGAAGCTTTGATTGTTGAGTTGAATCTAGGCCTTGTTGCATTTAAAGCTACTACTCAGTGTTGAAGTTGTAGTTGAATCGGCTTTGCTTACTTAGGTTATAGATGCTTCAGGTTTGAAATTTTGATTTATTTTGATCTTTGTTTTGATGTTGAATTTGTTTTCTGGTTTAAGTTCTTCTTTTCTGATTTGTTTTATAGATTTTTAGCTTTTTGAAATTATGAAATAAAATGAAAGAGAAGGGGGAGTATTATATTTATATTCTTATTTTCCCTTCATCTATCGAATTTTAAAAATGAAAATAAATTAATTCAAAAATGACACTTGTATTATTTATATGATACATGTTTTATACTTGTTATTATATATGGTAAAATAGTTACATTTGTTTAGTTTCATGATAAAATGCTTACACTTGTCTTTATTTATATATTAATGTTTTAAATATATTTTCATGTAATTTTCTATTTGTATTTCCTTTTATACTATTTATATATGTATTATCTCACAAATTTTAAAAGATGTATATATATATATATTCAAAAATTTATTAATGCATTTTTTATAAATGTTTATAACTTTAAAGAATATAATTTAATAATTAGTTAAACACTAATATATATACATATATATTTGAATTTAACTCTTTAAATAGCTTTTGGAAAATTTTATTTATATCAAATTCAAAATATCGCTTTCAAATCGTAATGTATATATATACATGTTAAAATAACAAAACAAATTTTTATTAATTTTATATTATACAGTTTTCAAATTCAAATTATTTCTCAAATATATTTATTTTTGAATTTTCAATTTCAAAATCAAATTTAAAATCAATTTATATGCATATATTTAAATAAACAAACAAATGTCTTATTTAATTTGAAAAAATTCAAATTAATTCACAATTTAACCCAAAATTTTATATAAATCACCAATTTGAATTTAACTCAAAACCGAGATCATTACAGGAAGACTTGCGAATGAGGTTCTTTCCCTTTGGGTTTTTTGCATGCAGTCACGTTCGACTCGATGAAGGGGTGACTCATCTGGGGTTCGAAGACCAAGCGGCGCTTGCCGCGTGGGGATCGACGACCCACCGAAGCAAGAGTTTGGATAGATGCAGTAAGGTATTTGCAAGTCTATATATTAAAATTATATACATATGTTACAGAAAACGAAAGGAGATGAAAATAAATATTGTACAGTAAGATAGATAAAAAAATTCTATTTTTATTTAATATATAGGTTTGAAAGAAAATCTTTTTAGTTTATTAGAATTTAATATATATATATATATATAATCTTGGAAGATATATAGGAATTTTAAAATGTTGAAGAGTTTATTTAAAAATTGGATTTTTGAATCTATATAAGTTATTTTATAAGTATATATGTGGTATCAAAAGAAAAAGAAAGAATAAATATACATATATATTTTCACTTACTGTTTAATTTTTTTAAAAAAAAGTATTAAGCTTATTAACTTATTTAATTCTTTTAGCCACTAAAAATAATTTATTAAGGGAAATAAGTTTAAAATCAAATTATTAGTTTAAAACCAGATTATTAGCTTAAATTAAATAAATAAATAGTAATTAATTGTTCGATCAATTCAAATATTAACAAGCCTTATAATGTTTACACAAGTACTGAAAACGTGAAGAAAACAAGTCGTTTTGGAGTGGATTGCAAACAAAATCAAAGGTTAGTTAATCTCACTCACTCTGGGTTATCGGTTAATTTAAATAGTTAAAATTTAAATTATTGATTGATTGCTTGAATTGATAATTTATAATTCTGTCTGGATATGATATTAAATATATATATATATATATATATATATATATATATATTGGAGTGATTGATTTCCCGCATTATATAGCGGATGAGACCCTATGCTTCCCGCAAATAGCAGATGACCCTATATACCGCGATATTCCACCTTGAAGCGGGATTGGTATTTTGTTTGTTGACTAACATCTGTGAATGCAGGGAAACAGGTTGGAGGGATCCAACTGGATTCCTCAAAAATGTTGAATTTATTATCATATTCAGTTATATGAAATGTTGGATAATATATGATATTATATTGGAAATTAATTTATTTGATGTTAATATATTGCTGGATATATTATTGTATTTAAAAAATATAAATATTGAATTTTAAAAATGGAAATAAAAGGGGAAGTTTAAAGTTAGAAATTTATAGTAAAAATGGATAAATTTAAAGGAGAAGAATTGAGAAAAATAAATAGTTTGATTTTTAAACACTATTTAATCAGTTCCCGGGTGTGGAAAAAATAAGGATTTTGAATAAATGTGGAGAAAGGGATTTTTAAGATAAGGACTTAAGCGATATTGTTTTGTAAGTACGAAGGGATATATTTTTAAAATTCAGGATTTAAATGAGTTGGGAAAAAATAAACGGAAAATTTTGGAAAAGAGTATGAAATTGGTATTTTAGATTTAAAAAAGGTTTTAAATCAAAATAAAAGAGTAGAACTAGAATTAATGGACTTTGAAATAAATTTGGGTAAATCAAAATAAGTTCTAAAATGGAATTGATTAAGAAAAATCGATTGGGAAATCGATTAAGTGTTTTGGAAAACTATGATAAAAGGGAAATGAGGGTATGAAAATTTATAAACGGGGTTTATAAATAAAGTGAAATAATAATCAATAGATAGTTTTAAAGTTTAAATTCATGGCAGGAATTTATAAGGAAAGGGTGATTTGTTTAAAAATAAATAGCGTTTATTTTTAATAAAGTATGGAAATGTAAAATTTACGGGATTGGGATGTAAAATAAAGTGGAAATAAACTGAGAAGAATTTATAAATGTTGGACTGTTATATTGGAATGAAAAGTGTAATTTCCTGAAAAGCCAAGTATAATTTCAAAGGAGATTTTTAAGCATAAGTTAGAAGTTTTAAAAATGATTTGAAAGAATGTTTTAGAAAATTAGTATTTAGTGTTTAAAATTGTAAAAATAAATATTTATTTAAACTAATTATAGTAGTAATTATTTCAAAGGTTAAATTAGTATGATGATTTAAAAAGATAATTATCAAGTATTTATACTTTGTACAATAGTTTTATTTAAAAACAGTTTTTGGCTAAGTTAGTATTTGGAGAATTATTATAGAACTTTATAACTAATATTTTGAATAAAGCGATTTAAGTAGTTTTATTCCAAATGTTTTAAGTGTATATTTTTGGGTAAAGGGATTTTAAATTATTAAAATCTAAATTATTAAGACTTGGTGCTTTTCTGTTAAATAAATAATTGGTTGGATGATTGTTTAAATTTGATAGTTAAATAACCGACTATCAATATTGGCCAATGCGCTGATCGTTTCGAAGTGTCCGGGATCGGGTTTAATTACCCAAAAACCACTTCGATCCGGTTTGAACATAGCGAATGAATACAGTAAAGATGATGAAGACGGTGATTCGGTTTGTCCAGACCCAGGGCAACTTGTAAGGATGAGTGTTATCAGACCATCGTCAGAAGGACGATGAGCATTCTAAGTGAATGTGTGCTAAAAAGGTAGAGCATGGCCTCAAGCCTTATTAACCGGGAATGGCTCAAAAAGGGGAGGTGCAGCAAGGCCAAGTTGCTAGGAACCAATTAGGATAAGGTCATCCCTGTCTAGATGTCCCTTTTTATTTCGACTGTGTGGGCAGTTGCTGATCCCAACCGCAGGGTGATCTTATTCGGACTATCTAGTAAGGGGTAGCTCCAGTCTTATATTGCAGGGGATCGAAAGGGATCCTCGGTACTCTGATCTAGGATAGGTACTGTGACGGATAGTATCCCAGTAGCCCTGCCATTGTATGGAATCCAATCTCCAATAAACGTCTGTATGGTCTTGATTGTGTCCAACTATGCTGGAATGCGAGATGCAAGCATTTTAGTTAGATTCTATTTTACTTTCTATAGACACTATTATAATATCAGACGGATTTGATAAAAATGTTTTGTTTATCGTAAGGTAAACAATCAACATATTTATTTTTGGCGTAGTTTTACGAGATACCTTTGATTTCAAAGGATTTTGAAAACTTTATAATCCAATTGAGTGTGTTTTCTCACGCTGGTTTTCCAAACTGACACGGGTATTATTTTACTATAATGCTCGGGTCAAACCGAGTATTAGAGGATACATGATAGGATGCTATGGAGCTCAGGAGACGAGCTGGATGATGAGACGTATCACACGTACTTGATGTATATCCCGTTGTGTAGTGTAAGGTGTATATTCAGCTTTGGGAGGACAAGTTATTATAATTGTCCTGAATTGTGTTGTTGATTTATGTTGTATTCTGGTTATGTAATGTATTAATCATAATTACAGATTCTTTTGTATGAAAATCTGTTATTATCTGTTATATATTGTTCCACTTTGATTGTGAGATTCTGATCTTGTTTCTATTTTCTTCTTCTACCTCTTTCTTCTGTAACCCTAATGGCTTGTATTTCCAACCACTTTGAGTTAAACTGATGGAGAATATTGTCCGCTCAAAAGGGGTACAGATTTTTGGGCCGTTATAGTTGGTATTAGAGCTGAAGGTTAAGCGAGAACCTTGGCTCTGGTAGGGATTACTCATTAGACATGAAGTCAGTAGTACTCTAAATGAGTTTGGGTGTATTAATAGATATGATCGTGTATTTGTTAGTGAATATAAAATCGTTTAATATTGTGTTGATTGGTTTGTTAAGTGGTCTATGGATTCTGGTCAATATGAGTAATTAACGTTATTGATAGGGATCTCTTAACACTTGTACAGAACAATTCGATACGGTATTGTTTTAATAGGGTAAATGAAATAATTTGCCCAAATTATTTTTATTTATGAAGGGAATAATTTTTAAGAAATTATTATAGTTTTATGTGGATGCTTGGTTGTTAGGAAGTGATAATATTGAATTATTATCATTGTGTTGTATAAATCGAATAAAAGTTGAAATTATAACTAAAGGTTAAGGAAATAAATTCAGATAACAGAATGGAATTTGTAAATGTGAATTATAAACGTGATTTATAATTGAAATGAGATAAAATTCCAGAGTAACATGTGAATATGAATTGAAAAGGATTTGAAATTCGAAAACTTGAAGATATATTTCCTTTGGGATTTGAAAATGATTTCCAAAGGCTTTGAGGAATAATAATGATATTATTCGGAAATATTTTTGAGTTGGATGTGAAATCTAGTGAGATTTGGGTTTTAAAAATATTTGAAATGTTTTTAGAGAAGTAAAAGCACTAAATTCTTTTCGGTCGCTGGAAAATAATTTCAGTGATGACTGCACCATTATCGATGTTCATTTTCGAGTTTCTAAGAGAGGAATTGCTACCCGATTGTTTTAAATTGGAGTTATTTGCAAAATTGGGTTTGAATTTGGAATGCAATAGAATAATTTGGTTTGGGTATATATATGACTCCAAAAATGTTTTAGAATATTTAAGAAATTGATTAAACTCTGGGAGTTCAACTAAAAATGTTTATGGAATAACAAATGAGTTTGGAAACTTATAAAAATTTGAAATTTGTTAGAATAAATTTTAACTTAAAGGACAGTTAAATTAAAATAAGTGTGAAAACGAAATAAGTTAGAAAAGTAAGTCAATTAAATGAAGTAAATTAAAAGAAGTTAGCAAATGGAATTTAAATAAGTGAAAAACTTATGGAAGTTTAAAAATTTGAATGGAAGTGGAATGTAATTGAATCTAGTAAATAAGAGTGAATTTGAGGAAAAGTCTAAATACACTAAGAGAAATGGTCATTGAAATAAAATTTACTAAGTTTGAAATAAATTTGCGAATGAACAAATGAATTTACATTTGGAAGTAAATGAAACTGGATATTGGAATTAAATTTGAATTGTGTGAAATGGAAAATTAGTCAGGTTAGACTAAATAAAACAAACGATTGAAAATAAAATTAGTAAGTAAACTAATTAATTTAAACAGGTAAGCAAATGAATTGAAATTGAATATTGGAATGATACTTAATTTAAATTGTGTAAGTAAAATGAAATCAGAAAATTAGTTCGAATGGGTTAAATAAAATGAAAGATTTAGAAATAAAAATTGATTGAGATATAAATTAGTGATTGGAACTAATTAAAGAAATGGTTAATTAAATAATGGGTTGAGATAAGGTGAATTGAATTCAATACTTAAAAATGAAAGGTAAATTGGATTCATATGAGAAATCCAATTTGAATAGAAGTAGACATAAATTAAAGTGGTGAAGTAAAAATAAATATTTAAGTGTGTAAGATATTTATATTGTAATTAAGAAATGGATGGTGTAGTTCTTAAGTAAAATTTGGAATTGAGAAATATACAAAGTTAATATTGAATGAAGATTTAATAAAAATGGCGAAAAGAGGAAATTGTGAATGAGTGGAAAGAAATCAAGATGAATGTGAATAAAAAGAGAGTTGAAATAAATAATAATCAGTTGAGATAAATACGTAGGGTGTACGATATTATTTTATTTCGCATAACAATTTGATCTAGATTCAAGCATAGAATTTCGAGATATATCAATCCGAATTAGTTTTTTTTTCACTCGATTTTTGACGACGAACCCTGGATATGAATTTTTGATTGATTCTGGAGATTCTCTATCATAGTTTATGGCTATGCAAGGAGAATGATGGTTTCTGATTAGGAAACCAGATCTGAATCCGCACTAGCAAGTCGGGTTGACGATACTAGCTTGGAAGTGAAATTGTGTGATCAAGTGAGCAATCAGATTTGGTATTGCATACGAATGATATGTGTACATCGTACGGACTTTAAAGAAGTGAATAAAATGATTTTGAATTCTATAATTGGATATTATTGCTTAGTAGGATACAGGTATTTAAAAGGAAAGGATAAATTGATGTTTTCAAATTCAAAAGATAAATTTGATTGTCCGACAAAAAGGTATGTACTTAAATTTGTCGTATGAAATTTGATGATTTTCTGATCTAGCCACTTGGTTTTTGTTTTATTTTGAAATTTGGGACCCGTAGAGGCATTTTGTAGTTGTACCGATCTAGCCGCGCAAAGGAGACGCTGGCGAAATTTTTCGAAAATTTAAAGAGTTAGAAAAATTTTGAAGAATTTTTTTGATGATTTGAATTTGGAATTTAAATCATAGTTTGAATGGTTGAATAAGTAATATTTTTTGGAAGTTATGGATGAATTTAGAAAGTTAGTAAGAGTAATAGTGTGTCTTTAATAAAAAGATTATTTTGGTAAGTTGTTAAAAACTGTATGGCTTTGGGAAAATAGTAAACGGGTTGGAGCATTCTTCTTAACTAGCAATTTCAGGGACGAAATTCTTTTAAGGGCCGGGGGAAGGAATGTAACAATCTGGAATATGGAATATTTGAAATTGGAATATTTAATTGATATTAAATATTTAAGACTTAATTTTTAACTTGAATTTCAAATGTGGCCAATTATTGGATAATTAAATTATTGAATTTAATAATTAGAATCGGGTAAAATATTGAATCTGGAGTTTCAAGCTTGTTAAAAATGTTTTTAAGGCTTATAAAATTTATATTGATGATACTGAAGATAATAAAAGTGTTAAAATTGAATTTAAAGGTGATTTGTTCAGTTTTAAAATATATATCGTTTAAATTGATAATTAAAAATGGCCTTCTGAAGCACAGTCTCGGAATTCGAAGAAATCAGTTCCAGTTGATCCATAATTGGGTATTATTATCGAATCTCAATTTTCGTGGCGTTTTGGTTCGTTGTGTGGCCATACGATATATAAACGCGCTGAAATCAATATGGAAAATTAATATAGTAACTAGGTCCAAAAAGCTATCTTCTCCGTACGATCGAATTAGGACTCGAAACCTTTTCCATCACATTCGGAATAGGGGTATAGCATTATAAATGCTAGCAGCACGCCTTGATACGATGTCATGTTTTTAAGCTACAGATTCAAGACAATTTAAATTTAAAATTTAAATATAAAATATTATCCTGACTAGCCAAAACCCTTTCACGTAAAAAAACATTTTCCTTCATCAACTTTTTCTTTATTTCAAGTCACCGTAGCCTGCAACTCCACGCCAACATCGCTTCTTATCTCCTCCATCTTCTTTTTTAAAATTTCACGCAACAAATCATTTCAAAAAAAATAAAAATAAAGCAGTTGCTTGAAATTTTGATGGCCTAACAAAACCAAGTTCCTGTATTTATCTCCCTCTTTCCCTGTTCAGATCGAAAAAAAGATAATATTGCTCTACTCAAAAACCCAATGAAAAGCAAACCCTCCCGTTTGTCATCTTTGAAATCGACTTCAATTTTTAGCCGAACTAGATAGAAGGGGGTAGTGACACTGTGAAGCATCGTCTCTAGGCATGGCGATTCACGAGACAGAGTGGGCTCGCATGGTGGTTGGAAAGGTCAGGAGGGATGGAGCGGCGGGTTGTCGATCGCTAGGGCTCGGTTGTGGTGGCATCGAGTCGCGTAACTGGTGGCGGTCAAAGGTGAAGGGGGGAAGACTCGCGAATGAGGTTCTCTGGCTTTGGGTTTTTTGCATGCAGTCGCGTTCGACTCGATGAAGGGGCGACTCATCTTGGGTACGAAGACCAGGCAGCACTTACCGCGTGAGGATCGGTGACCCGCCGAAGCTAGGGTTTGGATAGATGCAGTAAGGTATTTACACGTCTATTTATTAAATTATATATATTACAGAAAATAGAAGGAGATGAAAATAAATATTATACGGTAAGATAGATAAAACAATTCTATTTTTATTTAATATAAAGGTTTGAAAGAAAATATTTTTATTTTATTAGAATTTAATATTATATATATATATATGATCTTGGAAGATATATAGGAATTTTTCAAATGTTGAAGAGTTTATTTAAAAATTGGATTTTTGAATCTATATAAGTTATTTTATAAGTATATATATGGTTTCAAAAGAAAAAGAAAGAATAAATATACATATATATACATATATTTTCACTTACTGTTTAAAATATAAGTATTAAGGTGGTTAACTTATTTAATTAGCTTATCTAATTTTTTTAGTCACCAAAAAATAATTTATTAAGGGAAATTAGTTTAAAATCAAAATTATTAGTTTAAAACCAAATTATTAGCTTAAATTAAATAAATAAATAGTAATTAATTGTTCGATCAATTCAAATATTAACAAAACCTTGTAATGTTTACACATGGTCTGAAAACGTGAAGAAAACAAACCAATTTGGAGTGGATTGCAAACAAAATCAAAGATGAGTTAATCTCACTCACATCTGGGTTATCGGTCAATTTAAATAGTTAAAATTAGAATTATAGATTGATTGCTTGAATTGGTAATTTATTATCAGTCTGGATGTGATATTATATATAGTAGTGTATATACATACATGTGTATATATATTGGAGTGATTGATTTCCCGCACTATATAGCAGATGAGACCCTATGCGCCCCGCGTAATAGCGGATGACCCTATATACCGCGATATTGAACCTTGAAGTGGGATTGGTATTTTATTTGCTGACTAACAACTGTGGATGTAGGAAACTCGGTTGGAGGGATCCAACTGGATTCCTCAAAAATGTTGAATTTATTTTCATATTCAGTTATATGAAATGATGGATAATCTATGATATTATATTGGAAATTAATTTATTTGATGTTAATATATTGCTGGATATATTGCAGCATTTTAAAAATATAAATATTGAATTTTAAAAAGGGAAATAAAAAGGGGAAGTTTAAAGTAAGAAATTTATAATAAAAATGGATAAATTTAAAAGAGAAGAATTGGGAAAAATAAATAGTTTGATTTTTAAACACAATTTAATCAATTCCGGGGAATGGGAAAAATAAGGATTTTGAATAAATGTGGAGAAAGGGATATTTAAAATAAGGACTTAAGCTATATTGTTTTGTAAGTACGAAGGGGTATATTTTTAAAATTTAGGATTTAATGAGTTGGGAAAAAATAAAAGGAAAATTTTGGAAAAGAGTATGAAATTAGTATTTCAAATTTAAATAAGGTTTTTAATCAAAATAAAAGAGTAGAACTGGAATTAATGGATTTTGGAATAAATTTAGGTAAATCAAAATAAGTTTAAAATGGAATTAATTCAGAAAAATCGATTGGGGAATCGATTAAGTGTTTTGGAAAACTATGATAAGGGAAATGAGGGTATGGAAATTTATAAACGGGGTTTATAAATAAAGTGAAATAATTATCAGCGGATAATTTTAAAGTACAAATTCACGGCGTGAATTTATAAGGAAGGGTGATTTTAAAAAAAATAAATAGTGGTTTATTTTTAAAAAAGTATGGAAAATGAAAATTTATAGGATTGGGACGTAAATTAAAGTGGAAATAAATCGAGAAGAATTTATAAATGTTGGACGGTTATATTGGAATGAAAAATGTAGTTTTTTGAAAAGCCAAGTACAATTTCAAAGGAGATTTTTAAGTATAAGTTAGAAGTTTTAAAAGTGGTTTGAAAGAATGTTTTAGAAAATAAGTATTTAGTGTTTAAAATGTTAAAGTAAATATTTATTTAAGCTAATTATAGTAGTAAATATTTTAAAGGTTAAATTAGTATGATGATTTAAAAAGATAATTATCAAGTATTTATACTTTATACAATAGTTTTATTTAAAAACAATTTTTGGCTAAGTTTATATTTGGAAAATTATTATAGAACTTTATAACTAATATTTTGAATAAAGTGATTTAAGTAGTTTTATTTCAAACGTTTTAAGTGTATATTTTTGGGTAAAGGGATTTTAAATTATTAAAATCTAAATTATTAAGACTTGGTGCTTTTCTATGGGAATAAACAATTGGTTAGATGATTGTTTAAATTTGATAGTTAAATAATCGACTATCAAATTGTTTCGAAGAGTCCGGTATAGGATTTAATTACATGAAAACCACTTTGATCCGGTTTGAACGTAGCGAATGAATACCGCGAAGATGATGAAGACAGTGATTCGGTTTGTCCAGACCCAGCGCAACTTGTATGGATGAATGCTGTCAGACCACCGTCAGGAGGACGGTGAGCATTCTAAGTGAATGTGTGCTAAAAAGGTAATGCATAGCCTCAAGCCTCATCAACCGAGAATGGCTAAAACAGGGGTGGTGTGGCAAGGCTAAGTGGCTAGCAACCAATTAGGATAAGGTCATCTCTGTCTAGATGTCCCTTTTTATTTCGGCTATGTGGGCGGTTGCTGGTCCCAACCGCGGGTTGATCTTATTCGGACTATCCAGGAAGGGGTAGCTCCGGTCTTGTATTGCAGGGGATCGGGAGGGTTCCTTGGTACTCTGATCCTAGGCCATGTATTATGACTGGCGGTACCCTAATAGCCCTGCCATTGTATGAAATCCAATCTCCAATAAGCGCATGTACGGTTTTGATTAAGCCGAACTATGTTGGAACGTGAGATGCAAGCATTTCAGCTAGATTCTATTTTACTTTCTACAAACACTTTTATAATATCAGAGGGATTTGATAAAAATGCTTTGGTTAACGTAAGGTAAAAACCCGACATGTTTATTTGTGGTGTGGCCTTACGAGATACCTTTGATTTCAAAGGATTTTGAAACTTTAATAATCCAATTGAGTGTGTTTTCTCACGCTGGTTTTCCAGACTGACTCGGGTGTTATTTTACTATAATGCTCGGGTCAGACCGAGTATTATAGGATACATGATAGGATGCTATGGAGCTCAGGAGACGAGCTAGATGGCAAGACGTATCACACGTACTTGATGTATATTCCGCTGTGCAGTGTACGCTGTATATTTAGCTTTGTGAGGACAAGTTATTATAACTGTCCTAAATTGTGTTGTTGATTTATGTTCTATTCTGATAATGTAATGTATTAATCAGTTATAGATTCTTTTGTATAAAAATCTGTTATTATCTATTATATATTTTTCCGCTGCGATTGTGAGATTCTAATGTTGTTTCTATTTTCTTCTTCTACCTCATTCTTCTTTAACCCTAATGGTTTTTATTTCTGACCACTTTGAGTTAAACTGATGGAGAATATGGTCCGCTCAAAAGTGGTACGGATTTGTGGGTCATTACAGGTTACGTCGCTGTCCCAACCAAAACATAACAAACTGTAGGCTATAATAATAACTTGTCCTTACAAATACTGAATATACAGTTGATTGTATCCGTTAATTATCGATGTTTATTTGGCCAAATAAAATTCTTTTGAGTTAAATTGAATTGAATGTGGAAAATTGGACATTTGTTAGCGGAAATAAACACCGTCAGTTAACTAAATTAATTGGACTCCTATTTAGCAGAATAAATCGTCATTCTACTATTATTAACAAGGTAGGTCAAATTTGGATATTTATTTAGCAGAAATAAACCTTATTCTACTATTACATTAGAATGGACACTTAATTATGTTCCAATTGGCTAAGTTTGGATATGTGTTGTATTAACAATTAATTGTTAATTGTGAGTTTAATTTACATATTGGATGTTATGTAAATACTTGGGTTATAGCTGGAATGAATTTATAAAATTAATGGTGACTTGATTAAGTACCATTGGAGTTACTTAGCCTCTTTCCAAATTTGGAAGTTGACTTTTGAATAAAGTTATTTTAAGGATAATTATTATTTATTTATAAGGTTTTAAAGATTATTAATAATTATTTAATAATGATTTAAAGTAAATTATTTTATGATTCTTAAAAGTTATTATTTATATTTAATTATAGTTTTCAAGGTTATTTATTTATTTAAAATGTTTTCAATTATATTTTAATTATTAATTAAAGTTATTTTATAATAATTTGATTTAAAAGTTAATTACTATTTAAGAGTTAATTCGTATTATAATGTTATTCTTTCAAGGATAATTTGTTAAAGTATTAATGCTATTTTTAAAAATAATATATTATATTAATATTATTTGAAGTTAATTAATTTAAAATATTTATATTTTTATTATATTAAAATTTTATTTACTACAATTAAATAATGTTTTTGTTCTAACTAATTGGTTTTAAATGAAAGGATTTAAAAAGGGAAGTTTCACAAATGGTTTGAGATTTATAAAAGAGTATTTTTCTAATTCAATCTTGGGAATTTATATAGAAACTTTATAAGTATTATCTAGAGATATCTATTAAAATAAAAGATTTCGGGTAGTAATGGTATATTTTCATAGTAGAATTCAAGGGGCAGAGACTGCCTACAGTTTGTCATGGATTCATTGGGATAGCGACGTAACCATTGTGCAAACTGCGATCTATGATTGATTTTGTGGCGTAATTCGAGAGGCAGAGATTGCTTGTAGTTAAATTTGGATTTCTCTAGTATAGAGATGGAATCATTGAACTGTGATCCTTGATCGATACCGATTGGTACTTTCCATATCGATTTTAAAATGTTTTTAACTAATTTTGAAAGGAATTTTTGTGAATATACTTATTCTGGTAAGATAGGTATATGACTATTTTTGATAAGGATATTCAATTTATCGAAATTAAATTAAATGAGGCTTAGTGATTTTAGTGGGAAATGTAATCTTTTGTTGAATGTTTGTTTATTTGATAGTTAAATAACCAACTATCATATCTGAGCCCAAATATGTAATCCTTCTTAATTTTGGTGGTATGGAATTATTTCCTAATTAACGTTGAAGGATTTTAACTTTAGAAATATTTAAGGAAACACAGGAATTATATGTTATAGTTACCACCGGTGGTGCTATACTGTACGTATAAACTCGTTTCGTTCTTCTAGGGAAAATGACAAGGAGATCTGTCCACCTAAACGGTTAGGGCGTGATCCTCGATCTTATGTATTTTTTGATTATTTCCTAAAAAGCACTTATTGAACGTTCTGGAAATCAGCGTTTGGTTTGTGGAGCACCTGGGAAACAAAAGAGTGTACTCGTAAGAGATGACTCGAATCCGTGATCAATCCAAAAACCATATAGGTAATACGGAGGAGATTCGTGCTATTTGAGATGTGGTTCCAAGATCTAATTGAGATGTGGGAATCTATGTGTGATTCCGTGACCCATTGGGTTATTGGAATCCATGTGGGATTCCATGATCAATTTGGTGGCGTTTCATAAGCTGGAATGTCGGACGTAGCCTCATCAGCGGGAATGACTAAAACCAAAGATAGGAGGCATGGCCAGTAGGTTTAGCAAGTAGTTGGCTCCCTTTTCTTGCATTATCTATCTATCAATTTTGGCATGCTAGAAGCGAGGCACTCGGTTTTAGCAATACCAGTTATGTTTTTCCTATAATACCCTAGCTAGAAGGGTATGATGCTTTGGAAGGATAACTCTGATCCTTGTACAGTAGGACCATTCTCGAAGTACCGAGGGCAGCTCCATGGAAATCCTACACAATTAGCGAACGAGCCTTATCTATAACGACCCGTAATTTTCGATAATTAGAAATAGTTAATTTAATTCTATGATTAATATTGGAAGAAATAAAAATTTGGAAATTATTAATGAAATAATAACTTGAATAAAATGAGCAAGGTTAATTTAAGTTAATTATTAACAAGTTAATGAAATTCAAATTGATTGAAATGATAAAAATGTTATACTTGGTTATAAAGTGAACATAAAAAACAAATGTGAATATTGAATTAATTAATGATATAGTATATAATAAATGGTAATTGAATAAAATCAGTATTTTGTATGTAATTATAACGTTTGTTTGTAAATGATAAACTTATAAATGTAATTACAGGCTAATGGTGACAATTATTGTAATCTACCTATTTATTTAGCCTGCTAAATCACAATTGAAAATCGATTGCAATTTATTCACCTAATTAGTGCAGTTAATGTAGGTTAAGTTGATAATGGTAGAATGTTAATTCAATAAGATGTAACCAATGAAAATTTTATGCATAATATGACAATTGATTGAATAAAATAATTGGAATCTAGTTGACCAAATTATTGGAATATAAACTATAATAAGTGAATTTGCTACAATGAATTGTAATCAAAGATTACGTTAATGAAAGTATGATGATGTGGTAAAATATTAACGTAATAAAATATATAAAAGTGTTAACTATATATGTAGAGAAATAATTGATTGAGTATAAAGATCGAAATCAAATAAAATCAATTTATTGAAATTAAATTTTTATTAATAGGATTAATGATAGTTGAAATTGAACACTGTAATTATTAAAATAATTAACACTGAATTGATATGCAAACTTATTTTAATTTATTGTAAATGTCTTTGCAATCAAAAATGATAAAAATCTGCTAGTTTATAAATAATGAATTAAAAGGTGATTTATTTCTTTAACATTAATTTATTTAATTAACGTGAAAATAACCATTTTGGCAACCGACTCAGATTTCGATGAAACCAGTTTCATCGGATTTGTAACAGTGAATAATTGTAAGATTTCAAGTTTCGTAGCGATCGGACATGTCGTTTGATCGTACGGACTCGAAACGCTTAGAAATCAATTTAATTGAAATCAATTGAAATCAATTTGAAATAAGCTGATTTTAACATAACTTCTTCATACGATGGAATTTGGACTTGAAACCTGTTCCATTGAGATTAAAATTATTTTAAACATTTATTGTGTTATATGTGTTGATCCATTTTCGTTCCGGAGACAGAAAGAACTTTTCGGGTCATTTATCGTTCCAACCCAAATCGATCTAGTCCATTCATTCTATTTTTCAGCTTTGCCTATAAATAGCCCATTACAAACCCTAGCTACTTCTTATTTTCATTTTTTTGTACCTACAAATTCTCACCGGCTTCTTCTTCTCAATGGCTGACAAACCAAACAAACTCCAATTTCAATTGCAAATCACAATCAATTCAAAAATTCAAACTCCTCCAACGCAAAAAAATTATATATAGAATTTAAGCTCTCGACGAGCATAATCTTCTGCAACAATTCGTTTTTTGATTCAGATCCACATTTGGCTGGAAATCACCAATTTATTTTCGGCCATCTATTGTTGGGTTTGTCGTTCAACGGTAGATCTTCATTTCTATGACGAACAGATGATGCTAGAGCGTAGAGCATGACATATGGAGTCGATCCATACGGTTAGTTGTCAAAATCGTTGCATCGATTCACCAGAAATTGGCCATGAATACCGGCAGCCACGTGCGTTCGAGATGGGCCTGGGGTTATCGCACGTCTTATCGAGGCAGGGGGTGGTCGCTTCAGTGAGGGGAGCACGATGATGGGTTCCAATCGATGTGGTTGGCCTCGTAGGCGGCACGACAATTGGTTAAAACAGGGGCGGCTGGGGTTCAGTGACCCAGAAATGATCGGTTTGCATACGTAACGGTGCAGACGTGGTGTCACGACCCGAAATCCAATGCTCGAAAATCGACATTAAATACCTCACTTGTATTTAACTGTCGAAGTTTCAAACGTCGAACTCCAGTCGGATGGAGGTTATAACAACATTAGATGAATATAAAACAGTGGAAACAAAATGAACTGCCATAAATCAACATCGCAGATACAACATCATCACAATATCCGTTCCAACATCATCATCAACATCAGAGTATTTTTATACATATAACACAACTTCAAAATAGAACTTCACAATAGAACAACAAGTGATCACATTCCAAGAAAGTCTTCAAAGAAATGAAGCGATAGCGAGCTTCAAAAACTAAGCACCTTGAGATCCAAAAGCTTTCAAAATATCTCCAAGTCAAAAGCCTTTAAAAAACGATAGCCTCTAAACAAAAAGACTTCAAAATCAAGCTAGCACCAAAACACGGAAAACCTGCTACTAGGCTGCCCGTGTGGAAATTATAGGCACCCAGAGTTTAGAAAGGAAACAATAACTCTAGGTAAGTCATGCGATTGGTATGAGTAAACAAAAAACAGTTGCTTTTAAATAAAAACAAATTTATTAAAGAAAATCGATATGCTTTTTGGAAAGTGAAACTACCATAAGACCTCCCGCCACACACACAATGTAATCGCAGAATTGGAGGAGATTTCTTCTTATGGTAGTCAAACATGCTTGATACGAGAAAATTTCTTTGATATTATTACTAGTGCATAATGTAGAAAACCATTTCGAAAATATAATATTAATCTTAGCTTGCATAGTGACCATTATACTATGCCTACTATAGCTGCCTTGTTAAATGGTAGTTCTACAACTAAAACCGTACTGGGCTCGTATTGGGAATTGGATTTCCAACAAATGGTCAGGCTAAGGAACTTCCTACTGTCACATGGGTACGCCTCTGGAGGGACGTCCCGAGAACCTACCCGACTCTCTGCCAACACAAGGCTGGGTTACCTCTGTAACTAGGTAACTACTACTCGAGTATGCCACCCCCGGTCGTTTGCGACCTTTATCCGAGGGCCCTCAACCACAAAGCAAAAACCACACAGTAATGAGATTACAGCAACCACATAGGTTAAGTATCAGGGCTCTATACCATGATACCGCCTTTTTCCAGAAGGGAATGACATAGCTTAAAGGGCGCGACCGTCATAACCTTGCCGCATCTTTCCTGTTTTGACCATTTCCGAGGTGTCAGGTCAGATGAGGTCTCGTCCACAAAGCTACGCTTTACACGAAAGCCATGCTTTGATCAAAAATGATCGACAAATGATCATCAACACACAGCAGCACTTCGTATGCCACACTACCAAATTGGGAGTATATCATTGATAACCTTCAACTACATAACCACTGAGCTCGTACGTTTCAGAGAAGGGTGTTAAGCTAAGAGAATAAATTCTCCACCACCAACAGATATGTATTTGAAAGAAATCTGCTTTATATCTCAAAGTGTAGTGTCAGACATACAACCATACAAGTCTGTTCCGGGTTCGAACATAACCGAAAGCACTTCGTCCAATAAAGGAAGAAGCCCTTGAAAATCTGGGTATCCACAATCCCGATCGGACTCCCCATCATATATGGAGATCTCTATACTGGAGCAACTCAGTGAAGAGACATTCGATAGGTTATCCTATCGTTTTCGAAGACACCCGGTCTTCACCGCCGTCTTCAAATGCTATTCATTTCATCGTATCACTATTCGGAATGGGTTATATGACACCAAGGTCCTCTCCCGGCTAAACCAAATAGTGAGCGTGCAATTTAAAAACACGTGGATGTATCAGACAAAAAGATTCACATTCAGGGTTCGATGTGGGTTTCGGGTAACCAACTGGAATCCGACTCCCTGTCGCATCAAAATTCAATTGCCGTTTTATGGGCCAAAGGGTGTTCACATTCACACAGAAGAATATTCATCATAGATATCATAGCTCAGCGCAAAGCATTTAATATTACATAGCATCACATCACATATCAGAAATATCAATCCAACACACAACATTCAAGAACAAAACATCTTTAATTAAGATGAATAAATCACGTGGGTTTAAATTTATTAACCGCATAATTACTTTCATTAGTAATCTTTAATCAATAATTAGTTTCATTAATTACAATTGATTAATTCTTAATCATCTTCATTAATTAATCATTTCTTAATTACTTATCTTAATTAATTTCAAATTAATTAACCTTAGTCATTAATTAATTAAATCTTAATTACTTTTATTAATTAATTCCTCCTTAATTAATTAAATAATAATTAATTACAAATTAATTAATCTAAATTATTTATTAAATTAATCTTTAATATTAAATAATTAATTAAGTAATTACCTTTTAAAAATAATTAAATTAACAAAATCATTAATTATTTAATAAATCAAAAGATAAATTAATTACTTCGATTATCCTTTTAAACCTTGTTTAATAAATCACTTTTATCACATTAGTTACTTTAAAAAGGTTGAGATTTGGTTTAAACAACATTTAACTTAACTACATTATTTACTAAATACAAATAACTTTATAAAAATATTGTATTAAAACTAAATAAACTAAAATTTAATTGCTTTGAAAACATCTTACTTAAGTCCTAAATTTATTTAAAACTTTAATCAAACAATCATTTGAAAACATAGTTTTAAAAGTGTTTAAAAGTTTGAATTTTTTTTAAGTAAAAACTATTTTTTTATCAGGCACGAGACCTGCTTCGAGTCACCCCCGAAAATTTTACTCATTTGCTTCGAGTCTTGTCGAAAATTTACCCGAGTGCCCACATTTCCAACTTAAAAAAAATTCTAAGTATTTTTACTCGGTGCTTTAAAATTTCACTCGAGTTGACACTCGAGCTTCCACTGGATTCACCCCGAGGCCTGCTTCGAGACATTCCCTTCTTCCCCAATCCTCTTTCCACTGACACAACCCAAACTGCTGTTTACATGCACAAACGAAAATGCCACCTCCGGTTGAAACTCCAACCACCATCGAGTCGACGGCAACTCACCTGAACCCCATAAACACCTAGAAATCCCTCACGTCGACAAAATCAAATTTTACTGTCGACCCACAACTACAGCCAAACCCATCAACACGAAATCGCTTCGATCACCCACCTTAGGCCGTCAGCAGTCGTGTGCTCACACTCGAAGCTTCCACGATGACTGATTCCCCCCCCCCCCCCCCCGGTCCGGTGAATTCCGACGCATTGACGAAGCGACAATGACGAGCTTTCTGACCATAACATAATATTGGGCTTAAACCCTACTTTGATCTCATTCACCATCCGCAATGAATTAAAAAATCGTTGGGTATTTTTCAGATGATCTCTAACCTCCAAGCATGCTTCGACTTCGATCTCAAGAATCAATGACACCTCGATCACAAGAATTTTGCAAAAATGACGATACTGTTCATTTTCGAGTTTCACCAAAAATACATTATTAAAAATTCCAATTTTGCTTTTAAAAATCATGGATTTTAAAAACGTTTCGAATCATATATTTGAAATCAAGAATTTTGATAATTTAATTTTTTATCATGATTTGGGTTTACCTGTTAATTCAAATTTCCAGGAAAACTTAAGTCAAATCTTCTCGAATATATTTTTAAACCTTAAACCATAGCTAAACAAACAAAGTTTGTTTAGATTCTAAAGCCCAGTAAGGATCAAGGGAAGAGGAATTTAATTTTTCACATGTTTTAGAAATCTAAGAACAGACAGAGGCAAATGTGCTTGTAACTCAAACATGCACATTCTTCTCTGCATATAAACATCTACAAATTGCATGCATGACAATTCATTACAATTTTATTGTTAACATCATCACAAACAACACAATGCTTCAGGTTTTAAGTGTTTACTCACCTTGTTGCCTGAGAATAGAGAATAGAAAGCTTCCTAACTAGTTTTAAAAAATTGAAGCTTGGATATTGATTTTTCTTACTTTGATCTTTAAATTTCTATCTGCAACTTGTTAATACAAGTTTGCTTAATATCTGACGTATTTGTTTACTTAATTCATCAATAACAAACAAAATTCAGTTTACTTACAGTTTGATTTTAATGCAACAGAGAACTTTGGTCTGCAGCTTGTAATCCTGGAACTAATTTAGTCTTTGAAACTTGATTTTTTTCTGCAACTGATTGATACAACATGCTTAGTTCTTTCTTTATTACTGATCATCAAATTCGACTTAAATTTTAAAAAGAATTTTACTTGCCTTAAATTTAATTCAGAAGAATCATGATTTGCTTCTTGTGGAAAACTGGAGCCCGATTTCTTTGATCTGCAGTTTGAATTTTAATGCTAAAACTTGATTTTTTTATTATTGATCCACTGAAGGTCAAAACTTACCTGAGATATAGAATTAAAATTCCTACTTTGATGTTTGAGACAACTCTCAGGTTTTAAACTTTGAATTCAAGAAGATGTTTGAAATTTCAGATTTTTTTCTTTTCTTTGATGTTGAGGTTTTTAATGTTCAAGATTTTTTTCTTCTTTTCTTTCAGAAATTTGAGAAGCTAAAGAATGAAAAAGAGAAGCTGAAAGGTTTTTATGAATTTAAGTTTTAAGTTTTTTTATCAATTAACTAAATTGAATGACACTGGTTAAAACCAATTTTAAGATTACTACACTTGTTAACCCTCTTGTTGCATGTTAAACACTTGTACATTTTTCATGAGAAATATATTTATATTATTTCTTCTTAAATTCATATATTAATCTATTTACTTATATTATGATTTTTATATTAATACTTGTATGTATTTTAATAAAATTTCATACCCTTATCAATTACATTACCTTTGTTAAATATTTATACAAGTTAAAAGAAAATGTTCTAAAACAAATTTATACACAAATAAAAATCACACACACATATATATATTACTTTCAAATCCAATTATTTTTAAGACTCTTATATTTGAATCTTGCATTCGAATTTTTATATACAATTTCCTCACAAATATGAATATATAAACAAGCACCATTTTTTAATTTGATGTGGAAAATTCCAAATTATTTTATTAAGACATTTATTTAAATAAATAAATTCAAATTCAAATCTATTCATATATAAATTATATATATAATTTAAATTCAAATGATTTTTAAAACATTTATTATTTCAAAATTTTAAACTCAAAAGAAATTGAAATTTTATTCATATAAATTACCGCTCATTTTATTTGTTTCGAAACTTTTCTAATGAAATTCCAAAAGTTCAAATGAATTACCAAATTTAAATTGATAAAGTTTTGGATGTTACAGATATCCCCCCTTAAGAAAATTTCGTCCTCGAAATTTGAAAGAGAGAGAAAAACAAATAGAGAATATACGAATTCAGAAAAGGATAGAGAAATGGCTTACCAGTTTAAGCCGAGATATCCACTCTGCAATTGGGATATGATTTCTGCATGCTATCTTTAGTTTCCCAGGTGGAGTCTTTTGGATCGCCACTCCACTGTACTTTAACCAGTTTCACAACTTTGTTTCTCAATTGCTTTTCATCTCGATCCAAAATCTTTACTGGTTCTCTTTTAACTGTTAAATTGGGAGTGATCTCGAGATCCTGCTGAGCAGCTTCTTCAATAATACTATTCGGATCGTGCACATACTTTCGGAGGTTAGAAATGTGGAACACATCATGCACGACAGACAACCAGCTAGGCAGCTGCACTCGATAGGCTAAAGAACCGATCCTCTCCAAAATAGGAAAAAGACCAATATGCCGTGGTGCCAGCTTACCGGTCTTCCCAAATCTTAATACACTAGGCATTGTAGATACTTTGAGAAAGACAGAGTCTCTAATCTGGAATTCCAAATCCCTTCTTCTGCGATCATAATAACTCTTTTGACGACTTTGAGCCGTATTCAATTTCTTTCGTATGAAATCAACCTTCTCTATGGCTTCTTTAATCATATCCAGTCCAAGGACGAGTGTATCACCTACCTCGATCCAGCATGCAAGTGATCGACATGGACGACCATATAAAGCTTCAAAAGGAGCCATTTCTATACTGGCTTGATAGCTATTGTTATATGAAAATTCGACAAGATGTAAATGGTCCTCCCAAGAACCGCCAAAATCAAGTATGCAAGCACGCAATAGGTCTTCTAAGATTCGGTTAATCCTCTCAGTCTGTCCATCAGACTGTGGGTGATAAGCAGTGCTGAATTCAGCTTTATTCCCAATGCATCTTGAAACGCCTCCCAAAATCTACTAATGAAGATTGGATCACGATCACTCACTATACTGCTAGGAATACCGTGGAGACGAACAATTCTTTCACATATAACTCGGCTAAACTTGCTGCCGTGTGGGTAGATTTCACTTGCAAAAGTGGGTTGTCTTAGTCAAATGGTCCATAATGACCCAAATTGCTTCATTGCCTTTCCGAGTACGAGGCAACCCGTCGATGAAATCCATCGATACTTGGTCCCATTTCCACTTTGGTACCTTTAAAGGCTGAAGTAAACCTGCCATTTTCTTCTGATCGCTTTTAATTTTGTTGGCAAGTAGCACAACGACTCACATATATAGATACGTCCCTTTTCATTGTCTTCCACCAGAAAGTCCTTTTGACATCTCTATACATCTTGTTAACTCCTAGATGGACGCTGAGTTTAGATTTGTGTTCATCTAAAACTTCTCGTTTTAGTTCGGGAATGTCCGGGATACAAATCCTGTCTTTTAACCTTATAATCCCATTATTATCGATTCCAACGCTGGAATCCTCACCTCGACGAATCCTTCCATATATTTCCTGAAGAAACTTGTCCTCTTTTTGTTTGTTGGCGATTTTCTCAAGAAGAGTAGGAGCAATGACAAGGTGAGCAAGAATAGCATGCTTCCTACTTAAGGCGTCGGCAACTACATTGGCCTTTCCGGGAGTATATAGGATATCTAGATCATATGATGCCAGAAATTCCAACCAATGTTGTTGTCGTAGATTTAAATCTTTCTAGGCGAAGAGGTATTTCAGAGATTTGTGGTCGGTGAGTATTTCGAATTTTTCACCTAAAATAAAGAGAGTTCACTAAGTATATATTAAGTTAAGTTGAACTTTTAAAAATTTCTTTTAGAAAAGCTGAAGGAGATTCTTACCCAGAAGATAATGTCGCCATATTTTCAGAGCGAAAATAACAGCTAAGAGTTCCAAATCATGGGTTAGGTAGTTTCTTTCATGTGGACATAATTATCTACTCGCGTAGGCAATTACCTTCCCATTCTGCATTAATACCGTACCCAAACCATCACCACAAGCATCGGTATAGAAAGATAAACCCTGGTTCCCGTTAATAACAACGAGAACAGGAGCGATGGTTAATCTTTTCTTCAACTCCTGAAAAGCTTCATCACATTTCGGAGTCCAATTGAATTTTGCATTCTTCATTGTTAGCTTAGTCAACGGGCTACCTATCTAAGAAAAGTCCCGAACAAACTTTTGGTAATAACCCGCTAAACCAGAAAGGTTAGAACTTCTTTTGGGGTAGTGGGTTTCCTCCAGTCAGGAATAGTGGAAATTTTGCTAGGATCAACAGAAATTCCTTCTTCATTTACAATGTGTCCGAGAAATTTAACTTCTTTGACCTAAAAATAGCATTTGCAAAACTTGGCGAACAGAATATTTCTCCTTATTATCTCCAAAACGATTCTAAGATGCTCGACATGCTCCTCTTCGGTCTTGGAATAGACCAAAATATCGTCAATAAACACGAGCACAAATTTATTCAATACTTCCCGGAACACACGGGTCATTAGATCTATGAAGTATGCTGGAGCATTGGTTAACCCGAAAGGCATGACTAACCATTCGTAGAACATATTAAGATCCCTAAAGGCGGTTAAATAAACATAATCTTCGGCAATTCGTAACTGATGGAATCCCTGGGCTAGATCCATCTTCGAAAAGAAATGAGCGCCGTGCAATTGATCAAACAGATCATCAATTCTAGGTAGAGGAAATTTGTTCTTAAGAGCCAGCTTATTGAGATCGCGGTAATCCACACACAATCTCAATGATCCATCCGATTTAGCAACAGACACTACTGCTGAACCCTATTCAGAAACACTAGGACAAATTAACCCTTTATTTAGAAAATCATTGGTTTGCTTGACTAATTCAACCCTTTCCCTGGGTGTCATCCTGCGACTTGCGTAAACGACAGGACGAGCATTGGGTACTAGGTCAATTCTGAATTCTATTTCTCGATGTGGAGGTAAGGACTTTACTTCTTCGAACACGTCTGGAAAATCTCTAACAATGTGTATGGACTCCAGACTGGGTTCGGGATAACCCAAGTTATACATCAACCCATCTCTTTTAGGATTAGGGTCCTCATAAGAAATCTGAATGAAATCTCTAAATTTGGTTTTAATCGAAATCAATCGATTATTACAATCCAATTTGGCTTCGTATTTGGTTAGCCAATCCATTCCGGGTAAGACTTCAAACTCATTAAAATCAAGGACAAAAAGACCGATAGGGAATTGGTAACAATAATATGAAATAGGAACGTCTCTACATCGAAGACAAAGGTTCGCGGGGCCTCCAACTGGATTCTTTATGCATATAGGCTCGTCAACAAAATCAGGTTCAAGATTTAATTCATTTATAGCTTGTTGAGAGATAAAACTATGTGTAGCGCCCATGTCAAACAGAACTCTAACTATTCTATCATAAATAGTAAGGTTACGTTCCAAAACTCCTTCCCCCTTTTCTGCTTTGGAGGATGCGGGTTTTTCTTTGACTGTGTACACCTTTGCTGTCTGAGCTTGCTTCATGGTTGGGTAGTCTTTAATCTCGTGTCCCAATTTCTGACAATAATAACATTTCCTGGGTTTTGCTTGTACGGATTGATCACTCTTTGGCTTCTCGCAACTGTTTGAGTAGTGGCCTTTTTCTAGACAATTAAAACAAGTAACATTCCCTGCCAGGCTTCCCTGATTGCTCTTCTTTTTCTCCTTACCCTGCCATGGTTTCTTGCCTCCAAATTTCCTTTTCTTCAAATTTTGATTACTCGTATTTCCTTTCTCGACCGGGGCTTCTTTCATATCCAATGTAGCATATATGTACCCCATATCAATCAGATCTGAAAAGATTCTTTGACGTGGCCAGTCATCCTTTCGTGGAACTTTTTATTCATTCCACGAATGAACCTTTCATTTTCTTTAAAGGTGTGTTTACAAATTCTGGACCGAAACGAGACAATTCATTGAATTTATTTAGATACTCCTCAAATGACAAACTCCCTTGCTTTAAATCCATAAATTCCTGCTACATTCGAGAAATTCCTATTGATGGCATATAGCGCTTCTCAAATACTTCTTTAAATCTCTCCCAAGTAAACTCGTCTTCTGGCTCATTTACAGTGACTGTCTCCCACCATGCTAAGGCTTCTTCTTGAAGTTGCCAAGAAGCAATGAGTCGCATCTGATCGTCTTACAGCTTTAGCCCTTTAAAGATTCTTTCACATGATCTGATCCATGTTTGGGCCTCGACAATCGACTCCTTGCCGGTGAACGGCTTACCACCAAGCCTTGAGAAGCTCTTACATAAATCAGCCAGATTCGGTTGATGCTGAGTAAATAAAGCTGCTTCTGCTGTTGGGGGCACTTAACCAGCTGTTGTGGCATTTCCTCACCCCCCGGCTCTTCCACTTTGTCCGCTCATTCTTACTATTTGCAATTAGTAAGAAAACTTGATTTAGATATACCGACGATATATCTTAAGGAATATCAGTAGTTAAAAGAAATAGACTAAGAAAATTTAGGGTTTCGGCCTCGGGTTATACTCATTCTAGGGTATACTTCACCCTATCTCTAATGAGCCATCTAATGTGTTATACTTCCTAGCTAAAGTTCTTACTCAACCTTTAGATCTAATACCACTTGTCACGACAAGAAATCCAATGTTCGAAAATCGAGATCAAATACCTCAGTTGTATTTGACTGCCGAAGATTCAAACGTCGAACTCCAGTCGGATGGAGCTTATAACAACATTAGATGAATATAAAACAGCGGAAACAAAATGAGCTGCCATAAATCAACATCGCAGATACAACATCATCACAATATCCATTCCAACATCATCATCAACATCAGAGTATTTTTATATATATAACACAACTTCAAAATAGAACTTCACAATAGAACAACAAGTGATCACAATCCAAGAGAGTCTTCAACGAAATGAAGCGATGGCGAACTTCCAAAACTAAGCACCATGAGATCCAAAAGCTTTCAAAATATCTCCAAGTCAAAAGCCTTCAAAAAATGATAGCCTCCAAACCAAAAGACTTCAAAATCCAGCTAGCACCAAAACACGGAAAACCTGCTACTAGGCTGCTCGTGTGGAAATTATGGGCACCCAGAGTTTAGAAAGGAAACAATAACTCCGGGTCAGGTATGAGACTGGTATGAGTAAACAAAAACAGTTGCTTTTAAATAAAAACAAATTTATTAAAGAAAATCGATATGCTTTTTGGAAAATGAAACTACCATAAGACCACCCACCACACACACAATGTAATCACATAATTGGAGGAGATTTCTTCTTATGGTAGTCAAATATGCTTGATACGAGAAAATTTCTTTGATATTACTACTAGTACGTAGTGTAGAAAACCATTTCGAAAATATAATATTAATCTTATCCAGCATAGGTACCATTATACTATGTCTACTATAGCTGCCATGTTAAATGGAAGGTTCTACAACTAAAACCGTACTGGGTTCGTATTGGGAATTGGATTTCCAACAAATGGTCAGGCTAAGGAACTTCCTACTGCCGCATGGGTACGCCTCTGGAGGGACGTCCCGAGAACCTACCTGGCTCACTGCCAACACAAGGCCGGGTTACCTCTGTAACTAGGTAACTACTACTCCAGTATGCCACCCCCTGGTCGTTTGCGACCTTTATCCGAGGGCCCTCAACCAAAAAGCAACAATCACACAGTAATGAGATTGCAGCAACCACATAGGTTAAGTATCAGGGCTCCATACCATGATACCACCTTTTTCTAGAAGGGAATTACATACCCTAAAGGGCGCGACCCTCATAACCTTGCCGCATCTTTCTCGTTTCGACCATTTTCGAGGTGTGAGGTCCGATGAGGTCTTGTTCACAAAGCTACGCTTTACACGAAAGCCATGCTTTGATCATAAATGATCAACAAATGATCATCAAGACACAGCAGCACTTAGCATGCCACACTATCGAATTGGGAGTATATCACTGGTGACCTTCAACTACATAACCTCTGAGCTCGTACGTCTCAGAGAAGGGTGTTAAGCTTAGAGAATAAATTCTCTT
The DNA here is from genome assembly GCA_030765085.1 of Allium cepa. Lineage (NCBI taxonomy): Eukaryota > Viridiplantae > Streptophyta > Magnoliopsida > Asparagales > Amaryllidaceae > Allium > Allium cepa. The sequence goes on from CM060944.1 coordinate 589,684,898, forward strand.
CTACCAACAGATATGTATTTGAAAGAAATCCGCTTTATATCTCAAAGTGTAGTGTCAGACATACAACCATACAAGTCTGTTCCAGGTTCTAACAGAACCGAAGGCACTTTGTCTAATAAAGGAAGAAGCCTTTGCAAATCCAGGTATCCACAATCCCGATCGGACTCCCCATCACATGTGGAGATCTCTATACCAGAGCAACTCAGTGTAGAGACATTCGATAGGTTATCCTATCGTTTTCGAAGACACCCGGTCTTCACCACCGTCTTCAAATGCTATTCATTTAGTCGTATCACTATTCGGAATGGGTTATACGACACAAAGATCCTCTCCCGGTTAAACCGAATAGTGAGCGTTCAATTTAAAAACACGTGGATGTATCAATCAAAAAGATTCACATTCAGGGTTCGATGTGGGTTTCGGATAACCAACTGGAATCCAACTCCCTGTCACATCGAAATTCAATTGCCGTTTTACGGGCCAAAGGGTGTTCACATTCACACAGAAGAATATTCATCACATATATCACAGCTCAGCACAAAGCATTCAATATTACATAGCATCACATCACATATCATAAATATCAATCCAACACACAAAATTCAAGAACAAGACATCTTTAATTAAGATGAATAAATCATGTGGGTTTAAATTTATTAACCACATAATTACTTTCATTAGTAATCTTTAATCAATAATTAGTTTCATTAATTAGAATTGATTAAGTCTTAATCATCTTCATTAATTAATCACTTCTTAATTACTTATCTTAATTAATTTCAAATTAATTAACCTTAATCATTAATTAATTAAATCTTAATTACTTTTATTAATTAATCCCTCCTTAATTAGTTAATTAATTAATAATTAATTACAAATTAATTAATCTAAATTATTTATTAAATTAATCTTTAATATTAAATAATTAATTAAATAATTACCTTTTAAAAATAATTAAATTAACAAAATCTTTAATTATTTAATAAATCAAAAGATAAATTAATTACTTCGATTATCCTATTAAACCTTGTTTAATAAATCACTTTTATCACATTTTTCACTTTAAAAAGGTTGAGATTTGGTTTAAATAACATTTTATCTTAATTACGTTATTTACTAAATATAAATAACTTTATAAAAATATTGTATCAAAACTAAATAAACTAAAATTTAATTTCTTTGAAGACATCTTACTTAAGTCCTAAATTTATTTAAAACTTTAATCAAATCATCGTTTGAAAACATAGTTTTAAAGGTGTTTAAAAGTTTGAATTTTTTTAAGTAAAAACTATTTTTTTATTAGATACGAGACCTGCTTCGAGTCACCCCAGAAAATTTTACTCGTTTGCTTTGAGTCTTGTCGAAAATTTACCTGAGCGCCCACATTTCCAACTTAAAAAAATTTCTAAGTATTTTTACTCGGTGCTTTAGAATTTCACTCGAGTTAACACTCGAGCTTCCACTGGTTTCACCCCGAGGCCTGCTTCGAGACGTTCCTTTCTTCCCCAATCCTCTTTCCACTGACATAACCCAAACTGCTGTGCACATGCACAAACGAAATCACTACCTCCGATCGAAACTCCAGCCACCATCGAGTCGACGGCAACTCACCTGAACCCCACAAACACCTAGAAATCCCTCACGTCGACGAAATCAAAATTTTACTGTCGACCCCAAACTACAGCCAAACCCATCAACACGAAATCGCTTCAATCACCCACCTCAGGCCGTCAACAGTCGCGTGCTCACCCTCGAAGCTTCCACGATGACCGACGCCTGATTTCCCCCTAGTCCGGTGAATTCCGACGCATTGACGAAGTGACAATGACAAGCTTTCCGACCGTAACATAATATTGGGCTTAAACCCTACTTTGATCTCATTCATCATCTACAATGAATTAAAAAATCGTTGGGTATTTTTCAGATGATCTCTAACCTCCAAGCGTGCTTCGACTTTGATCTCGAGAATCAATGACACCTCGTTCACCAGAGTTTTGCAAAAATGACGATACCGTTCGTCTTCAAGTTTCATCGAGAATACATTATTAAAAATTATAATTTTTCTTTTAAAAATCATGGATTTTAAAAACGTTTCGAATCATATATTTTAAATCAAGAATTTTGATAATTTAATTTTTTATCATGATTTGGATTTACCCGTTAATTCAAATTTCCAGGAAAACTTAAGTCAAATCTTCTCGAATATATTTTTAAACCTTAAACCATAGCTAAACAAACAAAGTTTGTTTAGATTCTAAATCCCAGTAAGGATCAAGGGAAGAGGAATTTAATTTTGTACAGGTTTTAGAAATCTAAAAACAGACAGTGGCAAATGTGCCTGTAACTCAAACATGCACATTCTTCTCTGCATATAAACATCTACAAATTTGCATGCATGACAATTCATTACAATCTTCTTGTTAACATCATCAGAAAAAACACATACTGCTTCTGGTTTTAAGTGTTTACTCACCTTGTTTCTTGAGAACAGAGAACAGAAAGCTTCCTAACTTGTTTTAAAAAATTTGAAGCCTAGATATTGATTTTTCTACTTTGATCTTGAAATTTCTATCTACAACTTGTTAATAAAAGTTTGCTTAATATCTGATGTATTTGTTTACTTAATTCATCAATAACAAACAAAATTCAATTTACTTATAGTTTGATTTTAATGCAACAGAAAACTTTGATCAGCAGCTTGAAATCCTGGAATTAATTTAGTCTTTGAAACTTGATTTTTTTCTGCAACTGATTGATACAACTTGCTTAGTTCTTGCTTTATTACCGATCATCAAATTCGAACTTAAATGTTAAAAAGAATTTTACTTGCCTTAAATTTAATTCAGAAGAATCCTGCTCTGCTTCTTGGGGAAAACTGGAGCCAGATTTCATTGATCTGCAGTTTGAATTTTAATGTTAAAACTTGATTTTTTTATTACTGATTCACTGAAAGTCAAAACTTACGCGAGATATGGAATTAAAACTCCTACTTTGATGTTTGAGACAACTCTCAGGTTTTAAACTTTGAATTCAAGAAGATGTTTGAAGTTTCAAATTTTTTTCATTTCTTTGATGTTGAGGTTTGTAATGTTCAAGATTTTCTTCTTCTTTTCTTTCAAAAATTTTGAGAAGCTAAAGAATGAAAAAGAGAAGCTGAAAGGTTTTTATGAATTTAAGTTTTAATTTTTTTATCAATTAACTAAATTGAATAACACTTGTTAAAACCAATTATGAGATTACTACATTTGTTAATCCTCTTGTTGGATGTTAAACACTTGTACAATTTTCATGTGAAATATATTTATATTATTTCTTCTTAACTTCATATATAAATCTATTTACTTATATGATGATTTTTTTAATACTTGTATGTATTTTAATAAAATTTCATACCCATATCCATTACATTACCTTTGTTAAATATTTATACAAGTTAAAAGAAAATGTTCTAAAACAAATTTATACACAAACAAAAATCATATATATATATACATATATATATATATATTAATTTCAAATCTAATTATTTTTAAGACTCTTATATTTGAATCTTACATTCAAATTTTTTTATATAGAATTTCCTCACAAATATGAATATATAAACAAGCACCATTTTTTAATTTGATGTGGAAAATTCCAAATATTTTATTAAGACATCTATTTAAATAATTAAATTCAAATTCAAATCTATTCATATATAAATTATATATATAATTTAAATTCAAATGATTTTTAAAACATTTATTATTTCAAATTTTTAAACTCAAAAGAAATTAAAATTTTATTCATATAAATTACCACTCATTTTATTTGTTTTGAAACTTTTCTAATTAAATTCCAAAAGTTCAAATGAATTACCAAATTTAAATCGATAAATTTGGGATGTTACACGTGGTGGGCCTACTTTTTCTTTTTTGCCTTTTCTATTTATTTCAAATTTAAATTGTCTAACTTCAAACGTTAATAACTTTTATATATGAACTCGAATTCACGCACGGTTTGTTTTGTTGGGATCGTATTGAAATTACGAACGTTTTGACGCTGGTTTGGATGGATTCAAAGACTTTTCAAATTTGGGGCTTATTTTGGATTTCAATTCGATTTGAATTCAAAAGGTGAGTGTTTTAACCCACTACAACTTCTAAAATTTCTTATGTCAATTAAATTAATTTATGATGTGATTCGAAATTTATTTATGGCTGTTTGGTATAGTTAAATTGTCATTCCAACTAATTTGAATTTATTTTGAATTAAACCGTCATTTAATTTATTATTGAATCTAAATTGCCAGTTAATTACCTGTAAATGATAACCTGTTATCTATTGATGTTATTTGATTTGTTTGGATGATGAATGTTTGATTGTTTGCATTGGTTGAATGAATGTTGTATTTTATATTGTTATTACACTGCAAGTTTCCTATGGGTTGAAATGATACATACCCGAATGATCTATAGATTACGGAAAAATCGTTATGGGTTGAAATGATAGACTCAAGCGATTTTATGGATTTTATATTAATTCAGGATTGCGGTTTGAAATGATATATAACCTTAAAATTTTAAATTGCAGATTGAAATGATAAATATATGTATCACTTGACCCTAGGGTAGAGAATTATATATGGACATTGGACTGGTTAAATTAAATAATTTTCCAATTCTTGATTTTTGAATTTAATTAAAGGATAATTTAAAATAAAATTTGATTTCTGTAAATTAAATTATTATTGAAAATCTAGTTTTATGTTGAAATTTGAATTTGTATAAAGGAATTGCTTTAAGGAATTTAATTGAAATTTTAAGTTGATTTTTGAAGTGTAATCGAAACTTATAGGAATCGAGTTATCAAAACTGTTTGAATATAACTTTCAATAATTGAAGTAGCTAAGTTTAATATTTCAAACGTGAATTGAAATCGATGTAAATTTAAATATTTTATTGAGAATTTAAATGGAGATTTAGAATTAGATTTTGTTGATTTGGAAATTGGAAATGGTTTAAGTGTGTTGGAATGAAATAAATAGTTTAATTGATATTTATTTTAAATTCATATTTTAATATAAACTGAGAAAAATTATCATTTTAAAATTTCTAATTATTAAGATTTTTAAATTTATTTATTCTATTTTATCCTATATTAACTATATAAATTATTTTAACTATTTTAAACCAATTTAATTTACTTTAAACTAATTAAACCATTTTAATTTATTTCAAATCTAATTACTCTATTTTAAAGTTATTTAATCTATTTTAATTATATTTAATCTTTTTTAGATCTATTTAACTATCTTAAAAAAATTTAAAACTATTTTAAATCTATTTTAAAATATATTAGAGTATTCTAACTATTTTAAAAATTATTCTTAACTTTGTTAAACTATTTATGACTATCTAAACTATTTTTCTAAATTCCAAACTAAGTAAAGTGGATGGGTTTCTATTAAAATCCTCGATTTTAAAGTGAATATGGTTAAACTGGTCAAACGATATTATATCCTAAGTTGGGATTTAAATAACATATTTGATTTAATATGATAATTTGAAATGAGAGCTTAACCTATTTTGGAAATATGACTTGGAAAGGAAATATAATTTCAAAACTACGATTTCAAAGGTGATATGATTTCAAAGGTGAATATGATTTCGACAGTAAATATAATTTCGAAAGTGATATGGTTTGAATTGAATATGATATTTTGATATCAATTATGAAATGGTTTTGAAATTTAAAAGAACCATCCGGTTTGGAATAAGCGATTTGTTGTTAAAGAGATCGAGATCGGATATTTCATACTCTCTACCAATACTGAAAACCACTTTAACAACTGTGTACGTGGTGGAGATTCCAAAAATGAAGTAGGATGGTTTGGCGAATGATTTCTATATGAGATATGACGTGAACCTTACTTCTTTGAGTCAGCTTGGATATGACTAAAACATGAGCTATACCTAGGCCAAGTGAGGTCATTTCTCCGATCGGACATGCTTCTTCGATACCATATTATGAAAATTGTGATGATTTGGTGGCCACCCCTTGATTTTGATTTGGGAGTGTGTTCCAAGATGGGAGGTAGTAGCTGCTGTGTGTTACCACCAGCCCGGTTCTGCAATTGGTAAATCTAACATGGCATTGCCTCGAGTGTCGTGTTCACATGCCCTAGAGCGCCTTCTATGACTTTATTTTGTAACGTACCTATGTGACGTCCTCTGGGTAAAGCACAGGATTGTTGGAGCATACGACATTGTATAGACTACGGGAGTATACAAAATGTGTTAATGGGATATTGGTAACGACTTAATGCTATTTTAATACTTTTACTTTACTATAGGCACTATTATAGTATTGTACTACACAGTAGATAGTTTAACGGATCCTTAGGAGATGGTAATCTCGATCATCTTTTAAGTAATTGCACTCACGTTAGACACTGGATAGGAGATGTCAAACCTTGTAAACATCTATGACGCCGTTCCACTCATATTTATTTACCGTTGATTTAACTTATATACGATCTTTTAGTTCTGGCTCGAGTGTTTGGTCTTTTCAATTCGTTCGAGTTAGCCTGAACATTTTAGGGTTGAAGACCTTATTTCTGAAGGACAAAGACAAAGATTTGTACTACTATTATTTATGATATGTGTCCTACTGCATCATGTTGTTCCACTACATTTATATAGTTATTCCTGTTTATGTAACTCTGATGTTTGTGTTGTAAAGAATAATCAGATGTATTTATAAAATAGCTTAATGAATATTTATTTGATTATTATATTTTATCATTCCACTGCGAGATTCTGTATTTGTTTATTTATTTTCTCTTTTTCTTATTCACGCCAATAACAATCTGCCTCTTTGTAAAGTTTAGGCTGACACGTGTGTCTGCTTAAAACGTCCAAAAAGACAGGTCATTACTGTTGGTATCAGAGCTTTGGTTTAGCGATAACCTTAGCTTTGTGAGGTCTGACTCATATAGAATAGGGTAGTAATACCCTAGAATGAGTCATATATGAGAGAGTGCATTTGTTAGTGTTATAAAAAGGTTTTATACTGTGTTAATTTGTTCCGTTTTGTATTTATAAATTCCAGTTGGTGCATAGGACGCTATGACATCGATAGAGATTTCCAAACACTTAATAGGACAGACCGACATAATATTTGTTTTGAAATATAGGGAAATGAAATAATTTTTGCCTATTATATATCTTTTGTATATAAATAATAATTTTATAAATGATATATTTGGTTGTGATATATTTGGTTGTTAAGTAGTGAAATTTATAAATATCGCTTAAAAATGCGATTTACAAATAAAATGGATATAAATTGGAATTTTAGAACTTAAGTTCCAGGATTTTGGAATATAATATTGATATAATTTGGAAATATTTTTCTAATATAAATATTTCAATACAATTTGAAAGAACTGTTTAAAGGAATTTTGAAAGAAATAAGTTATGTACTCCCCTCTCTATCGCTGGGAAATAATTTTGGTGATGGGTGCACGCATCATCGATATTCATTTTCGAGTTTCAAGGTGGGAAGGCTGTTGTACTACACGTTTGTTTGATAAACAAATCTTAAAATTTTGATTTCTAAATATGAATGATGCATAAAGATATGGTTATATATATTATTTTAAATGATTTGAAATGGAACCCGACATTTTTTAAATTCCTATAAATGAAAATAAGAAGATTAAATGCTAAGTATAAATGAAATTACAAAAAATTCGAAAATTTGTAACCTGTAATTTAAGGATATGAAAATGAGAAATGATAACTATTAAACATTAGGTTAACTAAAATGAAATAAGATAAACTTGTGTAACTTTCAATGCATTCTTAAAGACATACATATATGACTTACCAAATTTTAAAAGTTGAAAATGCTAATAAGAACATGTAATGAAATATTATATAAGTGAAACTTAAATAATAAAAGTGTTCAATGAATTTTTTTTATAAATAAGAGCTTTGAAATTATAGTTGTTATAAACTTAAGTTATAATTTAAATGCTATTAGTTTAATGTAATAAAAAAGTGAGTAATATAAATAAATGATAACAAATTTAAGTGAATGTTTGAAGTCGTTAATAAAAAAAATAAGACGAAAGGATCAATACTGTGAGCAGATGATTATAAACTAAAGTTAATGATGGAAGCCATTATAATTGAAATGAATAGAAAAATGAATAGTATAATAAATTTAATGTTTATAACTTCAGAAAAGGTTGAAAGGATTCAGAAAGTTGATTTAATATTCAGTGACACTTTGTAAAGAAATGAAGGTGAATTAAAGTTAGAAACTTAGGTATGAACTTATGCACTAATGAATATTAATATCTAATAGAAATCAAGTACATAAATTAATAAATGTGAACTAAGCTGCAATAAAATGTATGTAATACTTAAATAATAAATTCATTGATTATTTTAAACAAACTAAATGGAAGTAACTTATGTAAGAATTAATTGTAAAGAAATGAAAAAGAAATTGACATTATATGAATAACTGAAAATGAATTTTGTAAGTAATGAATGTAAACTAATGAAACTAGGTATTGAATGAATGAATGTGAATTTAGTTACAAAGAAACCAATATATTTCTTTAAGAACGGATATATATATATATATATATATATATATATATATATATGTTTAAATAACTATATATGAGTCACACATGTAAGAAAATGAAAATAACATAAGTAGATAAATGAATGTAAATAAATGGAATTAAGTATTATATGAATAAATGGGAATTGAATTCGTGCGAAATAAAAGTAAATTAATGAAATAATCATTGTATGAGAAAATGAACAATAAATATTGTGAAAGGAAATTTATAAGAATAAACTTAAATAATGTTTAGAATTTGTGTTTGATTGGCATATGGATTGTTTGGGAGAGAAAACTTCTAATCGTTTGGATGTATGAATAATCTGTTAAGTTTTATCTAAGACTATTGAGTGTATAGTATACTTAATAGTTTATTTGTCATTCTATACGATTTAAAAGTGTTTAAACCCAAACAAAACCATTTGTTTTGGCTGAAATGGATGAATGATTGTTTCTATGTTGAAATGATGTTGTGCTTGTTGTTTGCAAGTGATTGTTGTTATGTTGCATTAATTTGTTTTGTTATAAATTGAAACAACATAAACATTTCACTTTTATACAATTGTTAACCTTTTGGATTATATCCAAGTGAAATACAGGTTATGGAAGCAATTGTTACCGCTTTTGGTTTCATAAATTAAGCGTCGTTTGCCCGACAAATAGGTACGTTCTCGAATTACGGTTTTATAGCGATATTATATTATTTTCCCGTTATTGGGACATATTATTTTGAAATATATATGATATATTGTTGTTATTGATATTATTTTATCTTCCAAACATCTCCATACAAAGGAGACTTTGCCGAAATTTTTCGTAAATTTTGGACTTAGAAATTTGTTGTGAAATGTTTCCAAACCTTATTAAATTGAGTATAAAAGGATTTAATTGTTTAAAAATTTGATATATTTTATTTAAATTATTTAATTTTGTAAATTAATTTTTTATAAATTTAATATTTTGAATAAGATATATTGATTTTTTATTCCATCTCTTCCCTTCCTTTTTCCTTTTCGGGGATGAAAAGTTTTGAGTGGAGGAGAGCGTAACGACCTGTAATTTTCGATAATTAGAAATAGTTAATTTAATTTAATTATGTGATTTAACATTGGAAGAAATAAATTTTTTGAAATAATTAATGAAATAATAACTAGAATAAAATGAAAAAGATTAATTTAATTTAATCATTAACAAGTTAATGAAATTCAAATTGATTGAAATGGTAAAAATGTTATACTTGGTTATAAAGTGAACATAGAAAAACAAATGTAATATTGAATTAATTAATGGAATAGTATATAATAAATGGTAATTGAATAAAATCAGTGTTCTGTAAGTAATTATAACATTTTTTTGTAAGTGATAGACTTATAAACGTAATTAAAGACCAATGGTGACAATTATTATATGCTACTTATTTATTTAGCATGCTAAATCAAAATTTGGAAATCAATTGCAATTTATTCAACTAATTAGTGCAGTTAATGTAGGTTAAATTGATAAAGGTAGAATGTTAATTCAATAAGATATAACTAATGAAAATTTTGTGCGTAATATGACAATTGATTGAATAAAAAAATTGGAATCTAGTTGACCAAATTATTGGAATATAAATTATGATAAGTGAATTTGTTGCAATTAATTGTAATCAAATATTACATTAATGAAAGTGTGATGATATGGTAAAATATTAACGTAATTAAATATATAAAAGTGTTAACTATGTATGTAGAGAAATAATTGATCGAGTATAAAGATTGAAATCAAATAAAATCAATTTATTGGAATTAAATTTCTATTAATAGGATTAATGATAGTTGAAATTGAACACGGTAATTATCGAAATAATCAACACTAAATTGATATGTAAACTTACTTTAATTTATTATAATTGTCTTTGCAATCAAAAATGATAAAAATTGGATAGTTTATAAATATTGAATTAAAAGGTGATTTATTTGTTTAATATTAATTTATTTAATTAACGTGAAAATAGCCATTTTGGCAACCGACTCGGATTTCAACGAAACCGTTTCATTAGATCTGCAACGGTAAATAATTGTAAGATTTCAAGTTTCATAACGATCAGACCTGTCGTTTGATCGTACGGACTCGAAATGCCTAGAAATAAATTTAATTGGAATCAATTAAAATCAATTTGAAATATGCTAATTTTAACATAACTTCTTCATACGATGGAATTTGGACTTGAAACCTGTTACATTGAGTTTAAAATTATTGAAAACATCTATTGTGATATATGGGTTGATCCATTTTCGTTCCGGAGATAGAATAAGCTTTTCGAGTCGTTTATCATTCCAACCCAAATCGATCTGGTCCATTCATTCTATTTTTCAGTTTTGCCTATAAATAGCCCGTTATAAACCCTAGCTACTTCTTATTTTCATTTGTCTGTATGTACAAATTCTCTCTCACTTCTTCTTCTAAATGGCAGACAAACCAAACAAACTCCAATTTCAATTGCAAATCAAAATCAAATCAAAAATTCAAACTCCTCCAACCCAAACAAATTATATATCGAATTGAAGCTCTCGATGAACGTAATCTTTTGCAACAATTTGTTTTTTTGATTCAAATCCTCATTTGGCTAGAAATCACCAATTTATTTTCAATTGTTTATTGTTGGGTTTGTCGTTCAACGGCTTATCTTCGTTTCTGTGACGAACAAAGGACGCTGGAGCATAGAGCACGACGTATGGAGTCGATCCATACGGTCAGTCATTGAAATCATCGCCTCGATTCGCCAAAAATTGGCCATGAACGCCAACGGCCACGTGCGTTCGAGATGGGCCTGGGGTTGTTGCACGTTTTGTCGAGGCGGGGGGGTGGTCGGCTCAGGGAGGGGAGCACGGTGATGGGTTTCTATCGATATAGTTGGCCTCGTAGACAACGCGGTAATTGGTTAAAGTGGCGGCGGCTAGGGTTCAGTGACCTGAGAACGATCGGTTTCGCGTATGTAACGGTGCTGACGTGGTGAGCCTTCTTTTTCTTTTTTCTTTTTTCCTTTTTCTTTTTTCTATTTATTTCAAATATAAATCGTCTAACTTCAAACGTTAATAATTTTTACATATTAACTCGGATTCATGCGCATTTTGTTTTGCTGGGATCGTATTGAAATTCCTGATATTTTGACGCTAGTTTGGATGGATTCTAAGACTGTTTAAATTTGGGACTTTTTTTGGATTTCAATTCGATTGAATTCAAAGTGTTTTAACCCACTCACAACTTCTAAATTTTTTATGTTAGTCAAATTAATTTATGATGTGATTCGAAATTTATTTACGGCTGTTTGGTATAGTTAAATTGTTATTCCAGTTAGGTTGAATTCATTTTGAATTAAATTGTCATTTAATTTATTATTGAATCTAAATTGCCAGTTAATTGCCTGTAAATGATAACCTGATATCTATTGATGTTATTTGATTTATTTGGATGATGATTGTGATGAATATTTGATTGTTTGTATTGGATGAATGAATGTTGTTTTTTATATTGTTATTACACTTTAAATTCATTATGGGTTGAAATAATACAAACTCGAATGATCTATAGATTAAGAAAAAATCGTTATGGGTTGAAATGATAGCCTCGAGCGATTTTATGGATTTTTATATTAATTTGGGATTTCTGTTTGAAATTATATAAAACCGTAAAATTTTAAATTGTGGATTGAAATGATAAATATCCGTACCACTTGACCCTAGGGTAGAGAATTATATATGGACACCGGATTGGTTAAATTAAATGATTTTAAAATTCTTAATTTTTGAATTTAATTAAAGGATAATTTGGAATAAAATTTGATTTCTATAAATTGAATTATTATTGAAAATCAAGTTTTATGTTGAAATTTGAATTGGTTTAAAGGAATTGGTTTAAGGAATTTAATTGAAATTTTAAGTTGATTTTTGAAGTATAATTGACACTTATAAGAATCGAGTTATTGAAACTATTTGAATATAACTTTGAATATGTATTTAAATTGAAGTAGCTAAATTTGATATCTCAAATGTGAATTGAAATCGTTGTAATTTTAAATATTTTATTGAGAATTTAAATGGAGATTTGGAATTAGATTTTGTTGATTTGGAAATTGGAAATAGTTTAAGCGTGTTGGAATGAAATAAATAGTTTAAATGATATTTATTTTAAATACATGTTTTAATATAAATTGAGAAAGATTACCATTTTAAAATTTCTAATTATTAAGATTTTTATATTTATTTAAACTATTTTGCCCTATATTAACTATATAAATTATTTTAACCTATTTTAAACCAATTTAATTTACTTTAAAATAATTAAGCCATTTTAATTTATTTTAAATCTAATCACTCTATTTTAAAGTTATTTAATCTATTTTAATTATATTTAATCTAATTTAGATCTATTTAACAAAACAATATAAAACTATTTTAAATATATTTTAAAATATATTAGAGTATTCTAACTATTCTAAAAATCTATTCTTAACTTTGTTAAACTATTTATGACTATTTAAATTATTTTTCTAAATTCCAAACTAAGTAAAGTAAATGGATTTATATTCAAATCCTCAATTTTTAAGTGAATATGGTTAAACTGGTTTAACGATATTATAACCTAAGTTGGGATTTAAATAATGTATTTGATTTAATATGACAATTTTTAAATGAGAGTTTAACCTATTTTAGAAATATGACTTGGAAATGAAATATAATTTCGAAACTACGATTTCAAAGGTGATATGATTTCAAAGGTGAATACGATTTCGACAGTAAGTATAATTTCGAAAGTGATATTGTTTGATATTGATTATGATATTTTTATATCAATTCTGAAATGGTTTTGAAACTTAAAAGAACCATCCGTGTGTAATAAGCGATTGGTTGTTAAAGAGACTGGGATCAGATATTGTCATACTCTCTGCCAATTCCGAAAACCACTTTAACAACTGTGTACGTGGTAGAGATTCCAGAAATGAAGTAGGATGGTTTAGCGAACGATTTCTATATAAGGTATGACGTGAGCCTGACTCCCGTCAGTCAGCTTAGTTGTGACTAAAACATGAGCTATACCTGGGCCAAGTGAGATCATTCCTCTGATAGGACATGCTTCTTCGATACCATATTATGACAATTGTGATGATTCAATGGCCACCCCTTGATTTTGATTTAGGAGCGTGTTCCGAGGTGGGCGGTAGTAGCTGCTCTGCGTTACCACGAGCCCGGTTCTGCGATTGATAAATCTACCTTGGCATTGCCTCGAGTGTCGTGTTCACATGCCCTAGAGCGCCTTCTATGAGTTTTTTTTGTACCGTACCTATGTGACGTCCTTTGGGTAAACCACCGGTTTGGTGAAGCGTACGACATTCTATAGACTACAAGAATATATAAATGTGTTGACGGGGATATGGTAACGCCTTAACGCTATTTTAATACTTTTATTTTACTGTAGACGCTATAATATTATCGTATTGTTCTACATAGTAGATAGTTTAACGGATCCTCAGGAGATGGTAATCCCGAGCATCTCTTAAGTTATTGCACTCACGTTAGACACTGGATAGGAGATGTCAAACCCTGTAAATATCTCTGATGCCGTTCAACTCATATTTATTTACCATTGATTTAACTTACATAAGATCTTTTAGCTCTGACTCGAGTGTTTTGTCTATTTAATTCGCTCGGGTCAGCCTGAATATTTTAGGGTTGAAGACCTTATTTCTGGAGGATGAAGACGAAGATTGTACTACTATTATTTATGATATGTATCATACTGCATCATGTTGTTCTGCTGCATTTATTTAGTTATTCATGTTTATGTAACTCTGATGTTTGTGTTGTAAAGAATAATCAAATGTATTTATAAAACAGCTTCATGAACTGTTATTTGATTATTATATTTTGTCATTCCGCTGCAAGATTCTGTATTTGTTTTATTTCTTTTCTCTTTTTCTTAGTTACCCCCGCCTCTTTGTATGGTTTGTGCTGGCATGTGTGTCTGCTTAAAACGTCCAAAAAGACAGGTCATTACATTATCGATTTTCAATTATATACCTAGTATTGTTGTGATGTACACTCACGAGCATCACAGCTACTTGAGTACTATTATTATTGTCGCCCTTAGACATTATTATCATATCACTGGAGTTTTCTAATATAAAGATTTTGGTTAACGTACAGTAAAAACCCTTCCGTGTTTATATGCGGCATGGTCTTACGAGATGCCTTTTATTTTTAAATGATTTTACAAGTTAAAACAAATAAAATTCCTTGTGATTTGAGTTCTCACGCAGGTTTTACCAGACTGACCCGGCCGTTGTTTTCCTAAAATGCTTAGGTCAAACAGAGCATATTTCCTGGTTTACTTGGATATTTGGAGCTTCAGGAGAGGAGCTGGAGGCCCAGAGATGTATTCACATAAATGATTATATTTTCGTTGCTCACATTGTTTTATATTATTCAGCAGTTGTGAGGACATGTTATTATAACTGTCCGTGCCGAATATGTTAGCATACTCCGATGATATCTGTATGTATATAAATTATGGTTTTGTTTTTGTGTAAAGATTTGTTATATAATTAGATTATTCGTTCCGCTATGAGATTCTGTGTTGTTTAATTTCTTCTTGTCTTCTTTCTTCTTTCATTACTACCTACCCGCCATTCCTTTCAATTTGGACTGGACATATGTGGTTTATTGTCAGTTTAAATTGTATGAAAAAATTGTGTCATTATAGTTGATATCAGAGCTGAAGGTTATGAGAAAACCTTAGCTTGGTGGGATAGAACTCATTATAGATAGGGTTAGTGATGCCCTAGAATAAGTAACTCATTTGAGATAGGGTGAGCGAGACCCTAGGATGAGTTTGAGAGTGTATATATATAAGAGCACGTATGTGTTAGTGATATTGAATGTTTTGTATTATGTTGCTTGTTCTGTTCAGTGGCTTAGGAATTTTGGTCGATGTGTTTGGCCAACGCTATCGGTAGGAATTTCCTAAACACTCGAACAAGACCAATTGACGTAGTACTGTTTTGAATGGGTAAATGGAATAATTTTACCTAGAAATATATTATATATATGTAGAAGAATAATTTTTCATAGAAGATTAATATAGTTATTTTTGGTTGTGCTTGATTGTTAGGAAGGATAGTATTCCATCATTATCATCTAGAATTTGATCAATCATGCTCGCTTATTTCTAAGCATTGACCATTATTCAATAATCTATCTTGAATCTTCCTTTTTGAACTCCGATTGAATAGATAGGAATGTTGGGAACATTGAAATGAATACCTTGTGAATTAAATTTCACAATCTAAATACGAGGCATTTGTTGATAATGTTGGGTTAGAATTTGATTTCTATGGGTGTTTATTTAAAAAGAGAAATTTGAATATTTTGGAAACGATATTATATATAAAAGGTTGATTTGGTAAAATTAAGTTTCAATAAATGTTGTTTTATAAGAAGGAAATTGGAATATTTGAAATAAATATTTTGAAAATAGTTTAAAATAAAGGTTGGTTGTATTAAATTGGTATTTTGCAAAAGAAGTTTATTGAAATAAAAACTTAAATATTTCTGGAATAAATACTTGAAAGATGATTTATACAAGGAAACTATAATAATTTCGCAATAAATATTTGAGAATGATTTCCTTAAAGGAAGATATTTTATTTATTTATAAAAATATGTCTTATAAATAAAAGGAATTTGAGAGTTTAAATCTCGGTGATGTTAGTAAAATGGTTTCAAGGTTTAAAGGGTTAATAATAGTATTAAAAATATTTTTGAGTTTCTAAGTAGGAAAATCCTAACTTTAGGACCTTGCTGTATAATTGTTTAGATAGATATTTTTTTGATTCGATTTCAAAAAGTATAGTTTGAAATGTATATTATTATTTAAAATGATTATAGAGGAACAAAATAATAATCTATTTGAGATAGCCTTGGATCTTAAAGGGTTTTTGGTGTATTAATGTTTTTGAAATAGTTGTTAGAAATATATTTAAGTGTAAATATCTCTAAAAAGGAATTTTATAGAAAAATGGGCATTTCTTTCAATTAGTTTGGAAATAAGCCATGATTTATTTCGTGGTGATCAGAATAATCTTTTAAGCAACGATTGGATGTTTGCTTAGGCAAACGGTATTATGCACTTAGCAAATTGTTCTCTTTGTCGTTGCACGGTCGAAACGAAGTTTGAATCCGAACGAATCTAAAGCAAATTGGAAGTGGATATTTTGTTGAAATATTTCGCTAGAAATATATTTATGATATTGTTTCAAAAATGGGTTTGGAAGGAAAGAAGTGATTTTTAGTTAACTGGTTCGAATGGCTCGAAAATAAGTAAAAATGAGTAAGAGATACGTTCGGATGGTAAAAGTTTCTCTTGAGTATTATCATTCTTGTGAGAAGTATCTAATACTGTTTAGTAATACCCAGTTCCTTGGAATAATTTTGGTGTTACTTGAGCTATATATATATATATATCTATAGATTAAATATATAGTATCTTTTCAAAAGTGTTTTGAATGAAAACCAGGTGTTTTAAAATTCTTAAGTGAATTCCTAAAATAAAAGTTTGAATGGGATGGTTGTGTATGCCTCAGGGGTGTGATAGGATATTATACAAATTTGGGAGTTTAAATTGGGTTTATAGACGTTTTCACAAATGTGGTTATAGGGTAAGTATTGGGGTAACCAATTAAATATGCATGTAGAATGGATATAGATCGTTTCTCTCTCCATATAGTTTTGATCTAATATTCGAGTACAAGGCTTTGAGGTGTTTCACACCATTCCGAATAAAGATCTATTTCTCGATTTTTGACAGCGAGCATTTAATGAGGGTTCTTTATATGGAACCAAGGTTTTCTATCATAGCTATGGCTATGTAAGGAGAGCAAGAGTTCCTCATAAATGAGCCTGATCAGAATCCGCACTGGAAAACGGGCAAGCGGTGCTAGTTTGGAAATGGAGTCATGTATTAGAGTAGTGATCGAATTAGATTCTGTATATAGATGATCTATGAATATCATGCAGGCTTATGAATAATATTGAGCGTTGTTGTGCTGAAATATCGCGGACAAAATTCTTTTAAGGGAGGAAGAGTGTAACGATCCGTATTTTTGGGTCTTTGATTTTGAAAATTTAATTCGTTTAAATATTCATATTTTAATTGAATTACAATTAAATATTTGTTTCAAATTGAGACCTGATTTTCAACGACATATTTTTATTTTTATTTTTAGACTTTTTCCATAATTTTTAAATTGGAAAATTAACAAATTTTCGTTTAACGTATTTTACGGCAAACGCTGGCATTTTCAGACTTCGTAGAATTTAATAACATGTCTAATTTATTTTTATTTTATGATCGTATAACATAGTTATTTGCTATCATGCTTTATTTTTCGACGTTCGTAGTTCAGACACGGATGGCATATAGGATAGTCGGGCACCGTAATTTTGCAATTTTAAAATAAATATTTATGTACATACACACCCCCCATAGAACAAAGTTTTCCTTCTTTTCCTTCCAGCCACCAATTTGCCTCCCTTTTTTCCTACCCACTGTTGTGCCCTTCTTTCCCTGCCTTGTACCTTCAGCCCTCTTAGTCGCTTCCTTGTTCCTTCCTATCATAGGCATGGATATATAAATGTGTTTCATCAAATCGATCTACATTTTTCTTGCTTCCATTGGATTTTCTTTTCTCCATCCCCTATACATGCTTTAACCATGAAACCATACACTTTCCCCACTTCAAAAATCATTTCATTTCAAACTAATCACTTTTAGGTCCAACGACCAACAAGAAAGTTGTTCATGATTGAATCTACTTTACCCTAAAAATAGTTTCGGTAGTTTTCATGGAGTGACGAGAGAGATATCTTTAAACTTCGATAAATGGTCAAGAAAACGACGGTTTTCGATGATCACTGATTGGCAATGGAGGGTATGGATGGGACTGTAGCATCAAATCATGATTTTAGTGGTAGTTTGGTGACTTCTAGTGGCTTGGTTTTTCGGGGAGGAGGAGATGATTGAAAGCCATTCAAAAATTAATTTTCAACGAACTGGTGGTCGAGGGGTCGAGCGGAGATGACAAGGAGAAGCCTTGGGACGAGGCAGAGATCGTAACCGTGGCCGAATTTTGCTTTTGGCTTTGGATTGTCATGATTTGATGGAAGTAGGGTTTTAGAGCTTTTATTAAGAGGGGTTTGATCATTGAGTCACGATGGCGGCAGGGGACGACCTAGTGTGGCCGCACTTGGCTTGGGGGGAGCATACGACATGGCGGTCTTTACAGTGGTTGTAGCAGGCGATTTTATGGATGGAGGCGATGAGGGAAGTGGTATTTTGGGTCGCGTCATTTTTGGAAGCATGGGCGGTGAATGGAAATTGTCGAATATGGGCTACGGCCATGAGGAGGTCGGTGCCAGAGGGTCGTGTAGGTGGAGGCGGACTTGGTGGCATAGGCATGACAGTCTCGGGAGGGTAGGGTCGTGTGCATGTGCACACACTCAACCGCGCACGTTTTGTTAAGGTTCCAGGAATTTTTTTTGAGGTAAGAAGAAGAAGGCTACCATGTATCTTGGGGGAAGGGGGGGGGTTGGAACTCATTTGGGCTCGGCCCATTTGTTGAACGTGAGAAAATAAGTTCTTGATTTACTTAAATATATCTATAAAACTAATTAGCTTTGAGATGACGTATCTCAACCATTTTAAGTCCGATCAACCTGATTCTTTTTACGTTGTACTCGTATGGATGATTACAACATTATAATGTAATTTATTGATATATTTGGACATGTGAAAATTTGTGACATTTTTAAACAGACATGTTTTAAATTACATTATTAAATTTAATAATTTCGTTTAAATTTAATCCATTAATTATTGATGTTTATTTGGCCAAATAAAATACTATTGAGTTAAATCGAATTGAATGTGGTAAATTGGACATTTGTTAATGGAAATAAATACCATCCGCTAATTAAATTAATTAGACCCTTATTTAGAAGAATAAATCACCGTTTTGCTATTATTAATAGGATAAGTCAAATTTGGATATTTATTTAGCATAAATAAACCCTGTTCTGCTATTACATTAGAGTGGAAACTTAATTACGTTCTAATTAGCTAAGTTTGGATAAGCTTTCTATTAACAATTAATTGTTAATTGTGAGTTTAATTTACATATTGGACTTTATGTAAACACTTGGATTATAACTGGAATGAGTTAATGGAAATAATTGTGACTTGATTAAGTACCATTGGAGTTACTTAGCCTCTTTCCAAATTTGGAAGTTGATTTTTGAATCAAAGTTATTTTAAAGTAATTATTATTTATTAATAATTTTTTAAAGATAATTAATAAATATTTAATAATGATTTAAAGTAAATTATTTTATGATTCTTAAAAGTTATTATTTATATTTATTTATTGTTTTCAAGGTTGTTTATTTATTTAAAATGTTTTTAAATTATATTTTAATTATTAATTAAAGTTATTTTATAATAATTTGATTTAAAAGTTAACTACTATTTAAGAGTTAATTAGTATTGTAATGTTATTATTTCAAGGATAATTTGTTAAAGTATTAATACTATTTTTAAAAATAATATATTATATTAATATCGTATGAAGTTAATAATTTAAAATATTTAAAGTTATTTTTACGATATTAAAAGTTTATTTACTATAATTAAACAACATTTTTGTTCTAAAGAATTGGTTTTAAATGAAAGGATTAAAAAAGAAAAGTTACACAAATGGTTTGAGATTTATAAAAGGGTATTTTCCTAAATTAAACTTGAGAATTTATATAGAAATTTCATAAGTATTATTTTAATATTTTTTTAAAATAAAAAATTTCGGGCGGTATAATTTCATAATTCAAGAGGCAGAGACTGCCTACAGTTTGTTAGGCATTCGCTGGCATAGTGACGTAACATTGTGCAAACTGCGATCTATGATTAATTTAATGGTGTAATTCGAGAGGAAGAGATTATTTGTAGTTTAGTTTGGATCTCTCTGGGATAGAGACGGAACTACTGAGCCACGATCCATGATCGATACTGAATGGTACTTTCCATATCTATTTAAAAATGTTTTTGACTAATTTTGAAAGGAATGGTTTGTGAATATACTTATTCCGGTAAGATTGGTATATGACTGTTTTTGATAAGGATATTAAATTTATCGAAATTAAATTAAATGAAGGTGAGTGATTTTAGTGGGAAATGTAATATTTGGTTGAATATTTGTTTATTTGATAGTTAAATAACCAACTATCAAATCTTGGCCCAAATAAGTTATCCTTTTTTATTTTGATGATACAGAATTATTCTTTACTTAACCCCAAAGGATTTTAACTATGTAAATATCTAGCGAAAACATTGGAATTATATGGTACAATTATCATTGGTGGTGCTATACTATACGTATAAACTCGTTTCGTTCTTCTAGGACAAATGATAAGAAGATCCGTCCACTTAAACGGTTAGGGTGATCCCCAATCTTATGTATTGTTTGATTATTTCCTAAAGAACCATTATTGAGCATTCCAGAAATTGGTGTTTGGTTTGTGGAGCAAACGGGAAACAAAAGACTGTACTCGTAAGAGATGACTTGAACCCATGACCACTCCAAAAACCATATACGGTACTACGGAGGAGATTCACGATATTTTAAGATGTTGTAATCCATAAGTGATTCCGAAATCCGTTAAGGTATGAGAATCCGGGTGTGGTTCCAAGATTTAATTGAGATGTGAGGATCTATGTGTGATTCGAGACCCGTTGGTTTATGGGAATCCATGTGGGATTCCATGATCAATTTGGTGGCGGTGTGTAAGCTGGAATGTCGAACATAGCATTATCAGTGGGAATGACTAAAACCAAAGATAGGAGCCATGGCCAGTAGGGTTGGCAAACCAATAGGGTGTAGTCGGCTCCATTTTCTAGCAATATCTATCTATTAGTTTTGTTAAGCCGAGAGTGATGCACTCGGTCTTAGCAAGACCAGCTATGTTTTTCCTATAATACCCCGGCCAGACAGGTATGATGCTTCGAAAGGATAACTCTGATCCTTATGCAGGAGGACCGTTCTTGAAGTACTGAGGGGACCTCCACGGAAATCCAACACAATTAGCAAATAAGCCTTACCGATTCTCGATTATATACCCAGTATTATTGTGATATACACTCATGAGCATCACAGCTACTTGATTATTATTATTATTTTCGCCCTTAGATATTATTATAATACCACTGGAGTTTTGAGATAAATGTTTTGGTTAACGGAAGGTAAAAACCCGTCCGTGTTTATTTGCGGCATGGTTTTACGAGATGCCTTTGATTTTTAAAGGATTTTACAAGTTAAAATAAATAAAATTCCTTGCCATTTGAGTTTTCATGCTGGTTTTACCAGATTAACCTGGGCGTTACTTTTCCTGAAATGGTCGGGTCAGACCGAGCATATTTCCAGGTTTACTTGGATATTTAGAGCTTTAAGAGAGGAGCTGGAGGCCCAGAGACGTATTCACATAGATGATTATATTTCCGTTTCTCACATTGTGGCATATTATTCAGCAATGCTGAGGACAGGTTATTATAACTGTCTGTGCCGAATAGGTTAGTATACTCTAATTGATGTCTGTATTTATATAAATTACGGTTTTTTTTGTATAAAGATTGTTATATAATATAGAATATTCATTATGCTGTGAGATTTTGTGTTGTTTAGTTTCGTCTTGTCTTATTTCTTTTTTCTTTTCCTAACTATCCACTTTTCCATTCAGTTTGGACCGGACATGTGTGGTTTTGTCAGTTTAAATTTTACCCTCGAAAATTGACATTAATACATTCACTGTATTTCATGCCGTGAAATCGAATGCCAAAAAACTCGATTGTTAGAGAAAAGAAAGGAGAAAGAAGATAAGAAGAAAACTAAACAACATAAAATCTCATAGCAGAATGAATAATCTATAATATATCATAGGTCTTTACACAAAAGCAAAACTATAATATGTATATATATGCAAACATCAATCAGAATATCCTAACCTATTTCCGCCTGGACAGTTATAACAGTTTGTCCTTACAATTGCTGATAACACACTAATGAATACATCGGAAAATATAACCATCTACGTGAATATGTCTCTAGGCCTCCAACTCATCTCCTGAAGCTCCAAGCATCCAAACTAATCTGTAATATACTCGGTCTAACCTGAGCATTATAATAAAATAATACCCGAGTTAGTCTGGAAAATCAGCATGATAAAACACACCCAATTTGAATTATTATTGTTATCAAAATCCTTTAAACAACAAAGGTATCTCGTAAGACCACGCCGCACATAAATACGACGGGTTTTATCTTATGATAACCAAACAACTTTTATAAAAATCCTATGATATTATAGTGGTGTACAAGTACAAATACTTATTAAAATAGCTAAAATGCTTGCATCTCACATTTCAACATAGTAGGCACAATCAAAACCGTACGACGCTTATTGGAGAATGGATTCCATAAAATGACTAGGCTCCGAGGCACCACCTATCACAGTACACATCTAGAAAATGTACGGAGGACTTTGCCTAGATCCATTGCCAACACAAGACCGGCCTACCTCTAATCTCGATAGTACCGAATATGTCATCACCTCGGTTGCTTTGTAACCCTTTTTATCGAGATCTCATGCATAACCAATCCATAAATATGTAGATGTAGGGTATCTAGAAAGGTGACAACATACCCTAATGGGTGCGACCCACTTAGCCTTGCTGCATCTCCCTTGATTTTTAGTCATTCCCGGTTGATGAGGCTTGAGGCTACGATTACCTTTCAAGAAATTTACACTTAGAATGCTCATCGCCCTCCAGTGACAATGTGCTAATAGCATTCATCCATACAAGTCCATTCTGGGTCTGAACGAAACCGAATCTTTAAGAAATCCGCCTTCATTTATCTTCACGATACCATAATTCATAATGCACAAATCAGATCAAAGTGGTTTTCGGATAATTAAATCTAATCCCTGTCTTTTCGAAACGATTAACGAAATTGGTTAGATTTGATAGTCGATTATTTAGATATCAAATTACACACATAAGCAGTCACCAGGCCATATTACATATCTTTCAAACACTTATCTCAAAATATCATTACAAAGATTTATATTCAATCTCTTCCAATATTTCAATATTTGAGAACGATTTCAAAACTATATCAGTACTTAGAAATATTTCAAATTTCCAATTGGTGATTCAATACATAGAAAAATATTTCTATATAACTCATTCCATCACAAAAATATCTTCAAAACCTTTAATTCCAATACTTAGGAAAAATATTATAAGTCTATTTTCCAAAATCATTTCTAATATCCATACTTAGAAAATATTTCGTACTTGTCTCATAAATCTCTGGAATTTTTATTAATTCCCTTTACAATTTCCAAAAATATCGATTATACTTTTTTATAATCCAACCAACAATTTCTTACTCATTTAATGTAACGATCCTGACTCGACCTTCAAAAATCGGCACCCATACTTCACTTGTACTCGAATGCCGCAGATCCAAACGTCGAATCTGGCTCGCCGGAGCTTATAACACATTAAGTATAACAACACAGCGGAAGAAAATGAATATATCAATATACAACATTGATACAATATCTGATACAACTGAATATCAAATACAAATGACTATCAATATATCCAAGATAGATACAAGACAATAGCAGATACAACAGCAGCGGAAAGACAATGTCTTCAAAGCCAAACTCCAAAAACTCCATCTCAATCCAAAGCTAGCTCGAACCCCCAACTAGTTGTACTAAGCAAGGTCAGTCATCCAAAGACTGAAGAAGATTCCCAAAGACAAAAATCTACCAAATCTACACATACTACTCGACTATCTGAAAAACCAAACTCTAGACTGCCTGTGTGGAAAAATTTTGGGTACCCAGAGTTTAGGAAAGGAACAATAAACTCCAGGTCAGTCATGAGACCGGTATGAGCAAAAAAAAAAAGTTTTTATTTTTATCAAAAGAAAAACCATTTTTAAATTGAAATTCGCAATGCTTTTTGAAAAATGAAATACCATAAGGCCTCCCACCGCACACACAATGCAAACGCAGAATTGGAGAAGATTTCTCCTTATGATAGTAAAACATGCTTAATATGCAAAAGTCATTTGATGTTACTATTAGTGCATAGTGCAGAAAACCTTTCGAAATTATAATATTAATCTTAGCCAGCATAGGCATTTTGCACTTATGCCTACTATAGCTACCATGTTCAATAGCAGGTTACCGCCACATTCCATGGCGGGTTATGCAACTAAAACCGTACAGGGCACGTATTGTTATGTTTGGATTTCCAACAAATGGTCGGGCTAAGGAACTTCCTACTGCCACATGGGTACGCCTCTGGAGGGACGTCCCGAGAACCTACCCGGCTCTCTGCCAACACAAGGCCGGATTACCTCTGTAACTAAGTAACTACTACTTGAGCATGTCATCCCTCGGTCGTTTGCGACCTTTATTTGAGGTACCTCTGCACCAACAACCACAAAGCAATCACAAAGTAATAGATTTGCAGGGACCATAAGAGTTAAGTATCTGAGCTCCATACCATGATACCACCCTTTTCCAGAACGGAATGACACACCCTAAAGGGCGTGACCCTCATAACCTTGCCGCATCTTTCTTGTTTCGACCATTTCCGAGCTGTGAGGTCCTGATGCAGTCTTGTCCACAAAGCTACGCGTTATACAAAAGCCACGCTTTGATTAAAAAATGATCAACAAATGACCAACAACACACAGCAGCACTTAGCATGCCGCACTACCAAATTGGGAGTATATCGCTGATAACTATCAACTACATAACCTTTGAGCTCGTACATCTCAGAGAAGGGTGTTAAGCTAAGAGAATAAATTCTCCGCCATTAAACAGAAATGTATTTGATAGAGATTAGTTTTATGTCACAAAGTATAATGTCAGACATACAACCATACAAGTCCGTTCTGGGTTTGAACGAAACCAAAGGCACTTCATCCAATAAAGGAAGAAGCCCTTGCAATCCGGGTATCCACAATCCCGATCGGACTCCCCATCACATATGGAGAACTCTATACTGGAGCAACTCAGTGCAGAGTCATTCGACAGGTTATCCTATCGTTCTCGAAGACACCCGGTCTTCACCACCGGTCTTCAATTGCAAATCATAACATCGTATCACTATTCGGAATGGGTTATATGGCACAAAGTCCTCTCCCGCCTAAACTGAATAGTGAGCGCAATATTTAAAAACATATGGATATGGGATTTCAGTCAAGTCACAACTTTTAAAAACCCAAAACCTTTCTTCAAATGGTTTAAATAAATTGCCATTTCAAATCTTTAAACAAAAAGATTCAATTCACAAAGTTCACCCATTCTTCACAAAGATCCATTCACAGATTCCAAAACAATTTCCATTTCAATTAGGATTAACTCATCCAGTCTTTAAATCAAAGATTTACTTATAGCTTTCAAACCCGTTTCCAAAGATCTATCCATAACTTGGAAAACCATTTTCATTTCAAACTTGAAGTCCCTTTAACGCAAATTGGAAGTTCATTTTTTATATGAAAGCTTTTATTATTTGAAAACAAATAGTTTCATTTTGGAAAAATCCAATTTCATTTATACAAGTTAAAATCTTTGGGTTAAATTCAAATTCCCAAAACAACGCTTTAAAATGGTTTAAAACCCATATAAACTTGTATAACCTTTTAAATCATAAATAGAATTCAATTTCAAAATTTTGAATTCAACTTAAATCAAATTTCAAAACTAAATCAAATTATTCAAAAATAACTTTTATCTTTGGAATTCCTTTTCAAAAGCTTATCACTTTAAACCCAATCCATTTCCAAAACCATTTGGATTCAAGATTCAATTTTATAACAATTTCAAAAATCTATGACTTAACCAATTTCCACGTGCAATCCATATTTGTGTGTGTATAAATGTGGTCCAGGGGTTTTACACAATAGAAGTGCAACATCATTAATTAGCACAGATTCAAATACAATAATATATTTGATAAGCGGTATAAACTATAACGCTTATCTTTATTCACAGATCACAGATAAATAACATAGGTACATCGTAGATAAATAAATTAAATTCATCACAGATAATAAGTTACATTTCACAGCTTAATCATATCACAGAACATCGTATATCTGGGATATCACCAAATTCAAAGCATCCAATTCAATCCAAACATTCATAAGTAAGATCAGTTATTGTTTGATTAATTCAAATCAGATTAATTACTTATGAATTACTAAATCTGGTTAATTAACATTAATAAATTACAAATCATTTTGATGAATTATTCGTTAATCATTTATTAATTAACCATTAATAGTAAATTAATTAACCTTTAATTATAATTCATCACCTTTAATTATTAAATAATTAACCTTTAATTATTTAATTCACCATTTAATTAATTATCTTTAATTAATAAATTAACCCTTAATTAATTACCATTTCAAATTAATTACCATAAGTGATTATCCTTAATCACTTTCATTAATTAATTATCCTTTAAATTAATTAATTATTCCCTAATTATTACCTTAATAAATTAATCACATCAAATAATTATCCTTTAATTAATTATTGTTTAATTTCTTGATTTATCAACCTTTAAATCATTAATTAATTATTTTTAATTAAGTAATTATTTTTAAGTAATTAATTTCCTTAATTAATTAATCCCATAAATTAATTATCCTTGATTACTTTTATTAATTTAATTAATTTTTTTCTTTAATTATTAAGTAATTATAAATCATTAATTATCTAATGATCATTAACAATATAAATTAACTTGACTTTTAAGTTAAAATTTAAAAACATTGATTAACCTCTTTATCACTTTGTTAAGTTTTTATTTAAAATAAACTCTTTTAAGATTATAAGTTTAAAACATCTTTAAACTTAACTAATACAAAATATTTTACTTTCAAAACCTTTAACTGCTCATTTCAACTTAACAAACAATTATTATTTAATAAAGAACAAATTTAGAAATCAACTTAACTTAGATGTTTAAAGCTTTAAAACTGAAAATCATACTACTCGAGACTTCCCTGAGCGTTCCCCGAGCCAAACCTTCATTTTCTTCGAGCTTTTTCCCAAACCCACCCGTGTTCTTTTATTTTAATTTTTTTAAAACCTAAAAATTTGTTAAAGTGTTAACCCACACAATCTCACTCGAGTGTTTACTCGAGCCAGCACACGAAACCCTCGGGATTTACTTCGAGACATCCACACTTCCTTCCTTTACCAAGCTATAGATACGAATCCTGGCACCGTACACATGCACCGCCGATCGCCGGCCTTCTGACCATCTCCACTACCTTCCACACGTCGGCGACTACCTGCCTTAACCTTTAGACCATCCAGGAACCCAAAAACGATGATGACTTGCAAAAGAGCAATCTGACCCATCCCGGAACGAACACGATCGTAAAAACAAACGCCACGTATTTCCACTTCCGACCATCAGAGGTCACGCGAATGCACTCGAAGCTTCCTCAATGTCCAGTGCCTCTTTTCCCCCAGTCCATTGAATTCCGATGCAACGACGAGGTGTCATTGACATGATTTTCGACCTTAACAAAACATTGGGTTTAAACCCTAAATCGTTCTCATCCATTATCCACAATGAATTATAAAATGAACAAACATTTTTCCTATGATCAATGATGCTTGATCCACCCTCAAACCAAAACTCGTAGAACAAAATCTCGCCGATCATCGTAATTTGACAGAAATGTCATCTCTGTTCAACTCAATATTTCTCATCAATCCAATTATTAAAAATAGAGATATTTGTACCAAAATTCATTATTTTTCAACACGAATTCACTCATATAATCGAAGCTTGAAATACAGATATAAAATTTTGGACCAATTTTTCTTTTCAACTGTTATTTATCATTTTCCAGAATATCACTAAATATCTTTACTTAACACTATTTTCTTAAACTTAATCTAAAATTTTATAGACATTTTCTATTTAGAGATCAAAGTCTAATTTTGATTCTATGGGCAGTTTTAATTTAATTTAGAGGGACTAGAAATTATATATGAACAGAATGATAATATGTCTGTTGATACAAACATGTACAAGCCAATAGAATTCACACAGTCATGCATGCACATTCACAAACATACAAGCTACTTCAAGTATATATAAGGGTTAAAAGGTTTGCTCACATGTAGATGGGAAGAACAGAGGATAGGCTTTGCTTTAAAACCTAGAACTTTTCTTGATGAATCTGATCTTGAATTCGGTTTTTATGTTGCTCTGATTGATGATTTAAGTTTGCCTGACACATCTTGATTTGAATCTGATCTGGAGCCTACATCTTTGCTTTGATTCTGTTTTTTTCCCATGTTTTGAAACTGAAGCTTAATTTTGTTCTTCTAGATTTTTAATTTCTTCTTTAATTTGGTTTTGAACTTTGAAAACTTTGATCTGGAGCTTTGTTTTACTTCCAGATTTGAGCTTGATGTATACTGAATCAATACTGCATTTCAAAGTTTTTTCTGTTTTAAGGCTTTGATTTTGAGTTTCTTAGTTTTTCTTTTCTTTGTTTTGAAATTCTGGTTTAAGGTTTGAGAAGTTTCAAGCTGATTTCTTCTTAACTCATCAATTTTTGTATAAAATTTAATTTAAAAAAAAAATTGCCACTTGGTTATCTTATTTTCAAAAATGTGACACTTGTATTTGTATAATGTAATTATGCTACATTTGTTGTATACATGTTTCTATTAATTTACAAATGTCATAAGTATGTATTTTTATGTTTATATCCTTACTTTATAAAAATTACTTAATTTACATACAAACTATGTTTTAGCCCTTGTTTACTTAAATCTCATTTTATAACTTTACACATGTTTATGTAACACATTTTCTACTTAGTTTAAATATGTACACAACTAAATTCATTTCAAATATAAAAGAAGAGTGTTTTAAACTTTTTATTAATTTCATTTGTTTTAATATTATATATATATATGTATACAATGTTTTTCAATTACTTATACTTATACAATGTAGAAAGAAAAAGAATTGAAAACAATCAATAAATAATCATACATATATAGTTCTTAATTTATAAAAAGAATTTAAATCTAATTTATTTATTAAATCAAATTTTATTTTCTAAGATACTTAAATTTGAATCTTAATTTCAAATTCTATTTCAATCTATTTTATAGTAATTACGAAATATTTCAAAATTTAATCCCAAAGATTAAATTAATTATCAAATTATTCTTAGCTAAAATCCAGGAATGTTATAGGTTCCCCCCTTTAAGAAAATTTCATCCTCGAAATTTGCCAGGGAGACATCAAAGAAAAGATGAAAGATAGAGAAATATCTTTCCAGATCAAACTGAATATCTATCCTGCATTTGGCTTACCAAATCAGAATATCAACAATATGAGAACAAACTCATACAATTATTTCACAAAATACTCGGGTCCTCCGGTCTACGAATATGCAATAACATTGGTTAGTTCGAAGGGATAACTTACCACTCGTAGAATATATATATTTGGACCCAAACGATAGATAAATGGATTTAATGTTCCACATTTCTCAAATGCTAGGTATGGATTCCAACTTAGGTTGAAACACCCCAAAGTATATACCAACTTGTCCCTCTTTGGACTTTGATCTACACAAGAAATTACAATAGAATTTCAAATTTGGTTTTAACCAATATCGTTTTATTGATACAATTCAAATTTAACCCTATATTTGTTAACCAATTTATTTCAAATAAATTTTCAAATTCATTAGAGTTTAAAACGGAAAGCTAATAAGAACCCAATGAAAAGAATATGAAATAGAAACTACCTACAAGGATTCGCAGGGCCACCATCACACCAAAGCTTCTTCCTCGGGCTACCATGAAACATCAAAGAATTGGAAAGAGATGACGAACAAAAGAGATTGATAGAGAAAATCTATTACATGTTGTTGTAGGGTATTGACCATTAGTAGTGGTGCTTCCCTGTCCCCTATCTCATCCTCCTCTTACACTCATACTCACTATCAGCGGATAGTAAGAGAATTACTGAGGCACACGAACGGATATCTTAGGGAATACTCATTCTAGGGTATACTTCACCCTATCTCTAATGAGTTACCTAATGTGTTATACTCCTGAGATAAAGTTTCAACCTTCAGCTCTGATACCACTGTAATGATCCTGACTCGACCTTCGAAAATCTGCACCCGTACTTCACTTGTACTCGAATGCCGCAGATCCAAACATCGAATCTGGCTCGCCGAAGCTTATACCACATTAAGTATAACAACACAGCGGAAGAAAATGAATATATCAATATACAACATTGATACAATATCTGATACAACTGAATATCAAATGCAAGTGACTATCAATATATCCAAGTTAGATACAAGACAATAACAGAGACAACAGTAACGGAAAGACAATGTCTTTAAAGCCAAACCCCAAAAACTCCATCTCCAATCCAAAGCTAGCTCGAACCCCCAACTGGTTGTACTAACCAAGGTCAGTCATCCAAAGACTGAAGAAGATTCCCAAAGACAGAAAGCTACCGAATCTACACCTACTACTCGACTATCTGAAAAACCTAACTCTAGACTGCCCGTATGGAAAATTTGTGGGCACCCAGAGTTGAAAGGAACAATAAACTCCGGGTCAGTAATGGAACTGGTATGAGCAAACAAAAATAGTTTTAATCTTTATCAAAAGACAAACAATTTAAAATTGAAATTCGGAATGCTTCTTGGAAAATGAAACTACCATAAGGCCTCCCACTGTACACACAATGCAAATGTAGAATTGGAGGAGATTTTTCCTTATGATGGTCAAACATGCTTAATACACAAAAGTCATTTGATATTATTATTAGTGCATAGTGTAGAAAACCTTTCGAAAGTATAATATTAATCTTAGCCAGCATAGGCATTTCGCACTTATGCCTACTATAGCTACCATGTTCAATAGCAGGTTACCGCCACATTCCATGGCAGTTTATACAACTAAAACCGTATAGGGCGCGTATTGTTTTGTTTGGATTTCCAATAAATGGTCAGGCTAAGGAACTTCCTACTGCCACATGGATATGCCTTTGGAGGGACGTCCCGAGAACCTACCCGGCTCTTTGCCAACACAAGGCTGGATTACCTCTGTAACTAGGTAAATAGTACTAGAGCATGCCATCCCCTGGTCGTTTGCGACCTTTATCCGAGGTACCTCTACACCGACAACAACAAAGCAACCATAAAGTAATAGATTAGCAGTGACCACATGGGTTAAGTATCTAGGCTCCATACCATGATACCACCCTTTTCCAGAAGGGAATGACACACCCTAAAGGAAGCGACCGTCATAATCTTGCCGCATTTTTCCTGTTTCGACCATTTCCGGGGTGTGAAGTCCTGATGCAGTCTCGTCCATAAAGCGATGCTTTATACAAAAGCCAAGCTTTGATCAACAAATGACCAACAACACACAGCAGCACTTAGCATGCCACACTACCAAATTGGGAGTATATCACTGATAACTATCAACTACATAACCTCTGAGCTCGTACGTCTCAGAGAAGGGTGTTAAGCTAAGAGAATAAATTCTCCGCTACCAAACAAAAATGTATTTGATATCAGTTTTATATCTTAAAGTGTAATGTCAGACATACAACCATACAAGTCCGTTCCGGGTTCGAACGGAACCGAAGGCACTTCGTCCAATAAAGGAAGAAGCCCGTGCAATCCAGGTATCCACAATCCCGATTGGACTCCCCATCACATATAGAGAACTCTATACCGGAGCAACTCAGTGCAGAGTCATTCGACAGGTTATCCTATCATTCTCGAAGACACCCGGCCTTCACCATCGGTCTTCAATTGCAATTCATAACGTCGTATCACTATTCGGAGTGGGTTATATGACACATAGTCCTCTCCTGGCTAAACTGAATACTGAGCATAATATTTAAAAACATATGTATATGGGATTTCAGTTAAGTCACAACTTTTAAAAACCCAAAACCTTTCTTCAAATGGTTTAAACGAATTACCATTTCAAATCTTTAAACAAAATGATTCAATTCACAAAGTTTACCCATTTTTCACAAAGATCCATTCACAGATTTCAAAACAATTTCCGTTTCAATTAGGATTAACTCATCCAATCTTTAAATCAAAGATTTACTTATAGCTTTCGAACCCGTTTCAAAGATCTATCCATTACTTGGAAAAACATTTTCATTTCAAACTTGAAATCCCTTTAACATAAATTGGAAATTTCATTTCTTATATGAAAGCTTTTATTATTTGAAAACAAATAGTTTTCATTTTGAAAAAATCCAATTTCATTTATACAAGTTAAAATCTTTGGGTTAAATTCAAATTCCCAAAACAACACTTTAAAAATGGTTTAAAACCCATATAAACTTGTATAACCTTTTAAATCATAAATAGAATTCAATTTCAAAATTTTGAATTCAACTTAAATCAAATTTCAAAACTAAATCAAGTTATTCAAAAATAACTTTCATCTTTGAAATTCCTTTTCAAAAGCCTTTTACTTTAAACCCAATCCATTTCCAAAACCATTTGGATTCAAGATTCAATTTTAAAACAATTTCAAAAATCTGTGATTTAACCAATTTCCATGTGCAATCCATATTTTTGTGTGTATAAGTGTGGTCCAAGGGGTTTACACAATAAAAGTGCAACATCATTAATTAGCACAGACTCAAATACAACAATATATTTGATAAGCGGTATAAACTATAACGCTTATCTTTATTCACAGATCACAGATAAATAACATAGGTACATCGCAGATAAATAAATTACATTCATCACAGATAATAAGTTACATTTCACAGCTTAATCATATCACATGACATCATATATCAGGGATATCACCAAATTCAAAGCATCCAATTCAATCCAAACATTCATAAGTAAGATTAGTTATTGTCTGATTAACTCAAATCAGATTAATTACTTATGAATTACTAAACCTGGTTAATTAACATTAATAAATTACAAATCATTTTGATTAATTATTCTTTAATCATTTATTAATTAACCATTAATAATAAATTAATTAACCTGTAATTATAATTCATCAACCTTTAATTATTAAATAATTAACCTTTAATTATTTAATTCACCATTTAATTAAATATCTTTAATTAATAAATTAACCATTAATTAATTACCATTTTAAATTAATTATCCTAAATTAATTACCATAAGTGACTATCCTTAATCACTTTCATTAATTAATTATCCTTTAAATTAATTAATTATTCTCTAATTAATTACCTTAATAAATTAATCACATCAATTAATTATCCTTTAATTAATTATTGTTTAATTTCTTGATTCATCACCCTTAAATCTTTAATTAATTAATTTTAATTAAGTAATTATTTTTAACTAATTAATTTCCTTAATTAATTAATCCCGTAAATTAATTATCCTTAACTACTTTCATTAATTTAATTAATTTTTTTCTTTAATTATTAAGTAATTATAAATCATTAATTATCTAATGATCATTAACAATATAAATTAACTTAACTTTTAAGTTAAAATTTGAAAACGTTGATTAACCACTTAATCACTTTGTTAAGTTTTTATTTAAAATGAACTCTTTTAAGATTATAAGTTTAAAACATCTTTAAACTTAACTAATTCAAAATATTTTACTTTCGAAACCTTTAACTGCTCATTTCAACTTAACAAACAATTATTATTTGATAAAGAACAAATTTAGAAATCAACTTAACTTAGATGTTTAAAGCTTTAAAACTGAAAATCGTACTACCCGAGACTTCCCCTAGTGTTCCCCGAGCCAAACCTTTATTTTCTTCGATCTTTTGCCCAAACCCACCCGTGTTCTTTTGTTTTGATTTTTTTAAAACCTAAAAATTTGTTAAAGTGTTAACCCACACAATCTCACTCGTGTGTTTACTTAAGCCAGCACACGAAACCCTCGGGATCTACTTCGAGACATCCACACTTCCTTCCTTTACAAAGCTACAGATACGAATCCTCGCACCGTGCACATGCACCGTCGATCGCCAGCCTTCTGACCATCTCCACTACCTTCCACACATTGGCGACAACCCGCTTTAACCTTCAGACCATCCAGGAACCCAAAAACGATGACGACTTGCAATAGGGAAATCTGACCCATCTTGGAACGAACACGATCGTAAAACAAACGCCACGTATTTCCACTTCCGACCATCAGAGGTTGCGCGAATGCACTCGAAGCTTCCTCGATGTCCAATGCCTCTTTTCCCCCTAGTCCAGTGGATTCCAATGCAACGACGAGGCGCCATTGACATGATTTTTGACCTTAACAAAACATTGGGTTTAAACCCTAAATCGTTCTCGTCCATTATCCACAATGAATTATAAAATTAACAAACATTTTTCTGATGATCAATGATGCTTGATCCACCCTCAAACCAAAATTCGAAGAACAAAATCTCGTCGACCATCGTAATTTGACAGAAATGTCATCTCCTTTCAACTCAATATTTCTCATTAATCTCATTATTAAAAATCGAGATATTTGTACCAAAATTCATTATTTTTCGACACGAATTCACTCATATTATCGAAGCTTGAAATCCAGATATAAAATTTTGGACCAAATTTTCTTTTCTACTGTTATTTATCATTTTCTAGAATATCACTAAATATTTTTACTTAACACAATGTAACGTCCCGCCTTTTTGTACGCTTTAAATCGACGATAAACCACACACGTCAGACTTAAAGCATCCAAAAGGGTCGATTGTCATGGGGTAAATAAGGAAAAATAGAGAAAAAAACGAAATAGAATCTTGCAGCAGAACGATAAAATATAATAATCAAATATACAATTCATGAAGTTGTTTTATAAAATATTCGATTATTCTTATACAATACATATCAGAGTTACACTTACCAGAGAATATTAGTAATGCAGCGGAATAAAATGGTATAGTGGAATAATATAATAGATAATAGAAATAATACAATCTTCGTCTTCGTCCTCCAGAAATAAGGCCTTCAATTCCTGAAATACTCAGGTTGACCCGAGCGAATTGAAAAGACAAAACACTCGAGTCAGAACTAAAAGATCTTATGTAAGTTAATTCAACGGTCAATAATATGAGTGGAACGGCGTCAGAGATGTTTACGGGATTTGACATCTCTTATCCAGTGTCTAACGTGAGTGCTTAAGAGGTGCTCGGGATTCACATCTCCTAAGGATCCGTTAAACTATTTACTATGTAGTAATATTTCGCTATTATAATAATGTCTATAGTAAAATAAACTTACTTTTAAATAGCATTAAGGAGTGACCCAATATTCCCCTTAACACATAATATATTCCCATAGTCTATACAGTACCAGAATCTCCCCCGTACTGGTCATTGTCAGAGGGCACTCCATAGGTATGGTATAAAATCAAAATCGTATAAGGCTCGCTAGGGTAGGTGACACGGCACAACTAGGCAATGCTAGGGTAGATATACCAATTACGCTTCCGGACCGGTGGTAGCGCGTAGCTACTACTACCGCCCACCTCGAACAACACTCCCAAATCAAAGGTTCGCACCAAACAATCACAAAAGTAATAGAATGGCATACGAAGAAGTGCGTTCGATAAGAGATGCCACCTCCTTAGCCCGTCAATCGCTCGTGTTTTAGCCACCTTATGCCAACTCACGGGAGTCGGGTCCACGTATTTACCTCAAAGGAAATGCCGCCACCATCCTACTTCATTCAGGAATCTCCACCGCGTACATGGCTGTCAAAGTAGTTTTCGGAGTTGGCAGAGAGTATGACAACTTCCGATCTCGGTCTCTTTAACAACCAAACGTTATTATAACACTGCGGTTTTTCAAAATAATTTATACTTTTAAAACCAGAATATAATATCCATTTCAAAACCATATAAATACGATATCATTTATATTTCAAAACCAAACCAATACGATATCATTTAAAATATATGCTTTCTAAAACCATAACATTTTCAAAGTTGAAATATTTCGAAACCATACGCTTGGAATATAGCCTTTCAAAACATAAACTTTGAATTTCATAACTTTGAAATATAACTACACCACTTAAATGGTTTAAATATTTAATTACTTTATATAATAAAATAGCTTTTGCACCTTCACAAATCAATTTCAAATGCAGATTTAAATCCCCAAATAAACCATTTCAATTTCCATATATTTAATAGCTTTAAATATTCCACCATTTCAAAACGAATTCTTTGATGATTTCATATATATCAAATTCAATTACTATTATTTAGATTTGAAATGTTTACTTAATAAATCAAATATCATTTCAGTAAAACCTTTAAACTTCAAATAACAAGATATTCTTTCAATTTAATTAACTTGACAATATTCATTTAAATTGACTTGATATTCATTTAAGTCCTCTACCCAAAATCAAGTTATAAAAATCATACCTTTTAAAATCTCAAATTTATTTAAATTTCAAATCAATTTTATTTGAGCATAATGCTTAAATACTTTAATTCAAATCGAATTCATATTTATCTTCCAACCTTAATTTTATTTAAGTCATTATAAACTCTATAAATAAAATTTAAATAAATACTCGACCGTATTATATCTTAATAAAATCAAACTTTTGTTATTAAACTTCTTTTATACTTTAAACCAATTTTATACATAGCTTAAAACCAAGAAATAAATTATATACATAAAATAACATTTATAAATATCCCAATCCATATCTCATAAAACCATATATTTCTTTACAAAACCACAGAAATCATTTCACAATATTATATATATAGGCCACGGTGTCTGTATAAAGTTTTCTATCCTATGGTCAAGTGATATGGATATTTATCATTTCAATCCGCAATTTGAAAATAAAAATGCGGTTGTATATCTTTTCAAACCGCAATCCCGAATCAAAATATAACAAATAAAGAACTTGTAGATTATAATGATATAAAATAAACATCCATTCATCCATAAACAGATCACACATCCATCACAATCATCATCCAAAGCAATCAATATCAATATCAATAGAAAATTGATAATATATATAGCAGGTATTTAACTGGCAGTTATATTCAATAATAAATGAAACAACGATTTAATTTAAATAAATGCAATTAACTGAGATGATGATTGAAATATATGAAACAATCATAAATATATGCATAATCACAACAAAAATTAAATTTAACAACCTAAGAAATTTTAGAAGTTGTGAGTGGGTTAAAACACTCACCTTTTGAATTTAAATTAAATTTATATCCAATTTAAACCCAAAATTTGAACAATCTTAGAATTTATCCAAACCAGCGCCATGATGTTCGGAATTCCAATACGAACCTAACGAAGAAAACAGTGCGTGAAATGGACTTCGCAAGTAAAAGTTATTTACATTAGAATACTAGCAGTTTATATTTAAAACAAATAGAAAAAAACTAAAATTATAAACCACGTCACCTGTCCCTGCACTACGCTCACGTGCACGCAGAAGCTCTCCTACGCGCACGACCTGCTCCTGATTCGTTCGATATGAACTTCCATCTATCACCGTGATCCACGCATCGAAGCGCCGCCACGTCGAGAACTCTGTCGCGCCTGGCCAGAGCGTCGCGTCGATCAACCTACGACCTCCGACCCCCTCGCGCAGCCACGCGCCATCCCCCAAAGCTCATGGCCGCCATGGTAACCGAACTCTAATCCAATTTTTGTGACAAATCCAACCATCAAATCGACATGCTACCTATGCCGATGTACTCCGCTCGAGACTCTCTTCGACCCAGTAACCTTGATTCGTCGATCAGGCAAAGATGATTTCGACGCAACGGATGACCAAGATTGTTTCAACCAATTCAGACCAAACCACCACTCAAATCGAAAAAAGAATTATAGATTTAGATTGCGCTCGTCGAGAGCTTCGATATATATTTTTCTGAATTTTTTTTTGCGGAGTTTGAAATTTTGATTTGGTTTTGAATTTATTGGATCTAGGGTTTGCTGCCATTGGAAAGAGGAGGATCTGATGGAATTATATGCATGGACAAATGAGAAATAGAGGTAGGCTAGGGTTTATAACAGGGTATATATAGGTAGGGTCGAAATAGAATAGATGGACCAGATTTATAAACGCGCTGAACGATGAATGGCCCGAAAAGCCCGTTCTGACTCCTGAACGAAATTGGGTCAACCCGTATATCAAAATAGATGTTTTAAAATATTTTAAATGCAATGGAAAAGGTTTCAAGTCCAAATCCCATCGTATAAAGAAGTTATGACAAAATCAAATTATTTCAAATTGATTTCAATTAAATCGATTTCAAGGCGTTTCGCGTTCGTACGATCAAACGACAGGTCCGATCGCTACGAAACTTGAAATCCTACAATAATTCACCATTACGGATCCGATGAAACAAGTTTCGTCGAAATCCGAGTCAGTGGCCAAAATGGCTATTTTTACATTAATTAAATAAATAAATAAATTAACAAATTAAATCAAATTTTCAATTTCAACTCTATAATTTACAAATTTCATCATTTTTATTTTCTTAATCATTTACACTAATTTATCCAAATTCAAATGTAAATTTAGAGTTGATTAATTTATCAATTTCAGCGTTAAATTTTCAATTTCATTATATTCACAAATTAAAATTAAAATTCTCAATAATCCCATTGAATTTTCTTTTCATTCTTATTATTCAATTCATTATTATCCAACGGATGAAATTAACATTTGTTTAATACATTATTATTCTCAAATTTCATCTTAATTTCAATTAACGCAATAAATTAAATTTCATTTATAATAATTTCATTTATTAAAATTTGAGTTCCAATTAATTATAATAAATTCCAAATAACTTTGATTTGATTAGTTTCAATCTTTATACTAAGTCCATTATTACTCTATACCTAGTTCTTATTGTTTACCCTTCATTTACTTAACATTTAAATGAACTTGATTTCCAATAAATTCATTGGCCAATAAATTAGGTAATTTATAATAATTGTTATACTATGAATGGAATTAATGTTAATTTCAAATATTAACTCAATTTACATTAAGATAATATTTAATTACCTTTAAATGAAATTTATTTCCCATTGCACTAATATATGCCTATTTACATCTTAATTTCAATAAATATTACATTTCTAAATGTGTACTTCTATCCGTTGTACACATTAATTAAGGGTTAAAGCCAATTAATGAATTTACCTTAATTCCATTCTTATACCAATTTATTACTTATACATACATTAGTTTCTATGTAATTTATACATTCACACTTCCGTTGTTTTATTAATTACCATTAAGGTAACGTTTATTATCAGCAACAAACATTATAATTACTTCTCTACATTGATTGTATAAATTTTCAATTTATTACGTATTACTTCATTGGTTAATATAACTTTGAATTCATTCAGTCACCACTAATTAAGTCAATTACTGCAATTGCTTTTAAATTAAATTTTTATGAACTAAACAAATAGGTAACTTATACAATTGTAACCATTAATTTTTAATTAACTTTATATTTATTACTTTCAAACAAATAATATGATTACTTACAGAACATTGACCTTTATTCAATTACCATTTATTGAAATTCGAATTCATTAATTAATTGAATGCTCACATTTATTTCCATATATCCAATTTGTAGCTAAGTATAACATCTACATTATTTCCATTGATTTGAATTAAATTCTCATCTTTATATTATGCCTATTATTACGCCATAAAATGGTTACTATTGTTTGCCTTTCATTTACTTGCCATATTCTCATTCACATTATTGTAACCTTTATTTATATTCATTTATTTAATTTATATTCCAATTCAATCATTATTAATTATGTACAAATTCCTTTATTTATACAACACTTATATTTATTTACTTATTGTCAATTTAATTCCCAAGTGCAACAATTTACACTATTTCATTTTATTTAAAATTTTCCAATTCAAATGTCAAAAATTAGTTTTTAATAACCATTGCTACAATTCATTCTAAACATTTACTTCATTATAAATCATAAATTTTTTGTTTCTTTCTAAAATTTAATTACAAAATTCTTATAATTCAACAAATTTAATTATCGAAATTTACGGGTCGTTACACACTATGTTTTAAAATTTAATCTATAATGTAACAGATATTTTCTATTTAGAGATCAAAGTCTAATTTTGATTATATGGGCAGTTTTAATTTAATTTAGAGGGACGGGAACTTATATATGAACAAAATGATAATATGTCTATTGATACAGACATGCACAAGCCAATAGAAACAAATATTCACACAGTCATGCATGCACATTCACAAACATACAAGCAACTTCAAGTATATATAAGGCTTAAAAGGTTTGCTCACATGTAGATGGGAAGAACAGAGGATAGGCTTTGCTTTAAAAACCTGGAACTTTGCTTAATGAATCTGATCTTGAATTCGGTTTTTACGTTGCTCTGATTGATGATTTAAGTTTGCTTGACACATCTTGATTTAAATTTGATCTGGAGCCCACATCTTTGCTTTGATTTTGTTTTTTCCCATGTTTTGAAACTGAAGCTTAATTTTGTTTTTCCAGATTTTTAATTTCTTCTTTACTTTGGTTTTGAACTTTGAAAACTTTGATCTAGAGCTTTGTTTTACTTCCAGATTTGAGCTTGATGTATACTAAATCAATACTGCATTTCCAAGTTTGATTTTCTGTTTTAAGGCTTTGATTTTGAGTTTCTCAGTTTTTCTTTTCTTTTTTTTGAAATTCTGTTTTCAAGTTTAAGAAGTTTCAAACTGATTTCTTCTTAACTCATCAATTTTTGTATATAATTTAATTTCAGAAAGAAGAAAATTTTTGCCACTTGTTTATCTTATTTTCAAAAATGTGACACTTGTCTTTGTATAATGTAATTAAGCTACATTTGTTGTATACATGTTTCTATTAATTTACAAATGTCATAATTATGTATTTTTATGTTTATATCCTTACTTTATAAAAATTACTTAATTTACATACAAACTATGTTTTAGCCTTTGTTTGCTTAAATCTCATTTTATAACTTTACACATGTTTATGTAACACATTTTCTACTTTAAAATATATACACAACTAAATTCATTTCAAATATAAAAGAAGGGTGTTTTAAACTTTTTATTAATTTCATTTGTTTTGATATTATATATATATTCATTGTTTTTCAATTACTTATACTTATACAATTTTAGAAAGAAAAAGAATTTAAACAATCAATAAATAATCATATATATAGTTCTTAATTTATAAAACTTTTTAAATCTAATTTATTTATTAAATCAAATTTTATTTCGTAAGATATTTAAATTTGAATCTTAATTTCAAATTCTATTTCAATCTATTTTATATTAATTACCAAATATTTTAAAATTTAATCCCAAAGATTAAATTAATTATCAAATTATTCTTAGCTAAAATCCAGGAATGTTACATTTAATGAATTCAGATTCATTTTCGAAGTTCCTGTATCTAAACAATTTAGAAATTTTCTTTTCTTAAGGTTCTTAAGTTCCCGGATTCCATTATAAGATTTTCACTTATAAATTCACATCCATTAAATAAAACCCGTTTCACAAATCTCAACAGCATTTATAAATAAATTTCAATCACTTACTTCCGATATATATATATATATAATAACATCTTTCGAAAACAACATGGTCAAATAATTATTTAAAATATCAAGCACTTTTAAAATAAACGTCAATAACTAATCCCAATTCATTTATTAAATTTTTAAACGATTAAAATACTTGTTTATAAACTTAGAATTCATTTCAACAAATTTAAATATTTAAATAACTAACTTTTCTAAAATATTTTAATCCAATTAATAGTTTTTAAAAACTATATAGTTTAATAAATAAAAATTCTTTTCTAAAACAAACGTTAACTTCTTGCGAAAAACCATTTTTAAAATTCAGCATACCCATTTTATACTTATAAATCTTTCTCGATTTATCGCAAATCAATTTACATTTCCAATTTCATAACTATTCCCAAATTCCAAAATAGAATTTTACTACTTCTTTTTAAACCGATTTCCATATCTCATCTTAAATTCCCACTATGAATTTATATTTCCAATTTATCAAATATAATCATTCCACTTATTTATAAACATCGTTTAAAAGTTTTGAAACTCAACTCTCATTTCTCTATTAATAATAGATTTATATTAAACAACTCCATTTATGAAACATTTCCTATTTAAAATATTTCACGAAATAGTTTAATAAATAATCTAAAATCAAATCAATATTTTAGCCTATTATCCCACCCTTTGGTCAAGGCTGGAATATCAACTAATTTGCTGGAAAAAGATGGATATCAGGATTGAAAATCGATTGGAAACAAGGTTGTGATCAATGTCGTCAAAATTTAGCCGAGCTCCGATCAGGGCAGAATAAATTGGGAGTGATGATCAGGGCTAGGAGAGGCTGCTTTACAAATTTCAAGTCAATCGGAGTTCGTATGCTCGATCAGAATAGGTCGTTCGGTCGGAATGAAGTGGTTCGAAGTATTTGGCGTTCGACCTTATGGCTCGATCGTTCGGCATGGAAATGTCCAGTCGAGGCATGAAAGTTCAGGAAGGTCGTTTAGTTGCGGTTCGGCATTGTCATTCAGCATTGGAAGTTGATCGGCATTGGACGATGTTCGGCGTTGTACCTTGCTCGGCATTGTGGCTCGGCATGGGTCGCTCGGCGTGGTGGTTCGGCACTCGAGGGTCGTTCGACATTGGCCCGGCATGGGTTGCTTGGCATGGTCGCTCGGCACTGGAAGGCCATTCGGCCTTGGAGGTAAG
Source organism: Allium cepa (assembly GCA_030765085.1). Taxonomy (NCBI): domain Eukaryota; kingdom Viridiplantae; phylum Streptophyta; class Magnoliopsida; order Asparagales; family Amaryllidaceae; genus Allium; species Allium cepa. The sequence goes on from CM060944.1 coordinate 589,728,546, forward strand.
TGGTTCGGTGGAAGGCTTGATGGGCCTATAATACTCTGGAAGCTCAACTACCTGGATTTGCCTATAATTACAGCATGTGGGATTCCAGAAAAGGGATCTTCTCTTCGGCTCTCTGACTTTCTACTTTCTAAAGGATAGTCTACCGTTTTGTAACTGTAATCGATTCTAACATCAATAAAAATGGAATTTCTGGATTGGACATAGGCCGGAGTGGACGTAGGCCGGAGTTAGCCGAACCGCTATAAATTCTGTGTCCTTACTGCTTTCATTTTAATTTTTTTTATTCTTCATATTGATATCCACTACATACATTCTATCTGTTATCTGTGACTGTTAGTCAGTGCTTTCATCTGGATTTGGGTGTTAGCGACCAATTTTGACGCTAACATTTTGGTGCTTTCGATGAGAAAGCTAGCACTTGGGATTTTATAGCTTGGATTTTGGATTGAACAACTTAGGAACTCGGATTTTGGAAAGCAATGGCTAGACCGCCATAAAGGAAGCAAGCAGCGGAAAAGGAGCAATCAGGAAGGAAGTCAAGCGGCCTCTTTTGGAGCTGCAGAGGATCATGCATCCGTCTACATAACTCGAGACGAGATGCATGTTATGATGAATTCTATGCAGGAGCGGATGATGAAACGGCAAGAGGAGATGATGTGGGCCCTTCTAAGGTAATTTGGACAACAAGGAACTGTATGTGCTCAAGTTCTACGAACTAGACCAGAGGAACTCAACCAGCAAGTGGATGGAGTGATTCAGCAGGGGGAAGCTCCTAATCAACAAACAGCTAACAATCTGGATGGATCAAGACTCGGGGGCACACCACCAGGTAATGCTGGACCAGTTCAAGGAGGGGTACTGGATGACACTACGTGGCCCGACGCCAACAGGAGTACAGAAGTGTGTGTTGAAGAATATGTGCCAGAATTCCCTCAAGGAATCGGGGGGCAACCCTTGACGGACAACACTGGATTGGCTGAGATTATCAGACGGACCATGTGCGGTGGATTGACCAACAGAGATCTGGAAGGAGTAAACATTAGTCCGTTTACTTGTGAAATCAGAATGGCTCGGAACCCACCAGAGTTCAAGCTACATATGGTAGAGGTTTATAATGGCAAGGCTGACCCAACTGATCACTTGATGAGATACACAAGACACATGGAAGTGCTGGGGGCATCGGAGGAAGTTATGACCCGATGTTTCCCTTTGTACTTAATAGATATAGCTGCTATGTGGTTCAGACAGCTAGAAAAAGGATCTATTAGGACATGGACATAATTGGTGGACAGGTTTTTGAAGCAATTTCGGGTTCATATCAAGAGGTCGAAAAACGTGATGACACTAACATTAGTAAAACAAAGGATAGATGAGTCGCTCAAAGCTTTCTTAACTCGTTTCAATGCAAAGGTTGCTTCGGTGGATCAGCCAGATCCATTAATGGTTTTAATGGTGGCAGTGTCAGGAGTTAGAGAGAATTCAGATTTCAAAGTGCCACTGAAACGGGACCCTCCAATGGATCTCGGGGAATTCTTTCATGAAGCTGAGAGATTCCTTCGGCAGGAAGATGCATGTTCGGATATGAAATCAAAGGAGGTGAATGAGGCTGAAGATGGAGGGCCATCCAGCGGAGGCTCAGATAAAGGTAAAGGAAAAAGGAAGCTAGATGGTGAATCAGGAAAAGCTAGGAAGCGGTGGAGGGAACCAAAGTTTTCCACTTACATGAGATTAAACGAGACCTTGGAAGGGATATTTATGTGGACTCATAATCGCCTTCCCTACCGAAGGCCAGCTAGGAGGGAACCCTCAGAACGTGAAAGGGCATCCAGAAGACATGTCTCTTTCACGATTTGGATGGTCATGACACAAACAGCTACAGGCATCTAAAGGACATAATTAAGGAGAATGTAAGGAATGGACAGCTGTGACAATATGTCGGTGCTCGGAATGTGGCGGTGGAGCAGGAGCAACCACCGTCTACCTCAAACAAAGAAGGCGCAAGGCCTAGGAATGATGGTCGATTGGTTACCAATTGATAGGGATGATATGAAATAAGTAGCAAACTCTGAGCAAGCGGCCAAGTCACTTACTCATGTATGGGGACAGAGATGGCCCCTAAGCATGCTCTGAGATGATGATAGACCGCGATGCTATGGTTTGTGAAATTTGTTTTTTCTTTCGGTTTGGACACTCTCTTTTTCTGATTTGATTTTGAAGTTTGGTTTGAACTCCCGATTCTGTTTGTTTCCTGGTTTGGACTTTCGTTTGGATGATTGTTTTTTGTTTTGGATATTAATTTGGATTCCTAATATGGATTTTTGGTTTTTGGATTTGATTTCGATTTTGGATTGGGTTTTGGTTGGATTTTTATTCGGTTTTTGGTAAATGGTCGTCGGGTATGGATTATGCCTGGCAAGGGGAAAGTCTCTTCGTCCGAACGTGGCGAATTGGCTTATTCAGGTCATCTAGCATGGACTATGCTCGGCAAGGGTTCGGAGAGACCAAGATTCGGTCTAGGACTTAGGTCCTATATCATAGGTTACTATTTCAGGTCGTCGAGTATGGACTATACTCGACATGGGTCCGCAGCGACCAGGATTTGGCTTAGGACTTAAGACATGGCAATTACTCAGCGTCCAGGGACAATGAGCCACGGTCGTCAAGTGTGGATTACACTTGGCAATAGAGAGGTTACAGATTTGGATATCGACCCGGAGAGGTCCTGGATTCAGTTATTGGTTATTGGATAAGGATGGATTAGGACTCGATTATCGAGTTCAGATCGATATGGAACTGGCTAAGGCTTTGGTTACTGGATTTGGAATCGAACATCGACTCAGAGCAGTCAAGAACGATGCACTCGGATGATATGGCTATGAATTTCGAATATCGGATTCGAAACTATTCAAAACATACCTTCTCACAAGGCATGTTTTGGGGGGCAAATTTTATCCCACCCTTTGGTCAAGGCTGGAATATCAACTAATTAGCTGGAAAAAGATGGATATCAGGATTGGAAATCGATCGGAAACAAGGTTGTGATCAATGTCGTCAAAATTTGGCCGAGCTCCGATCAAGGCGGAATCGATTGGGAGTGATGATCAGGGATAGGAGAGGCCGCGTTTCAAATTTCAAGTCAATCGGAGTTCGTATGCTCTATCAGGATAGGTCGTTCGGTCGGAATGAAGTGGTTCAAAGTATTTGGAGTTCGACCTTGTGGCTTGGTCGTTCGGCATGGCAATGTCCAGTCGAGGTATGGAAGTTTAGGAAGATCGTTTGGTTGCGGCTCGGCATTGTCGTTCGGCATTGGAAGTCGCTCGACATTGGACGACGTTCGGCGTTGTACCTCGCTCGACATTGTGTCTCGGCATTGGTCGCTCGGCGTGGTAGTTCGGCACTCGAGGGTCGTTCGGCATTGGCCCGGCATGGGTTGCTCAGCATGGTCGGTCGGCACTGGAAGGCCGTTCAGCCTTGGAGGTAAGTGGTTCTGTGGGAGGTCTTGATCGGCCTATACTACCGAGGAAGCCCAACTACCTGGATTTTCCTATAAATACAGCATGTAGGGTTCCAGAAAAGGGATCTTCTCTTCGGCTTTCTGACTTTCTACTTCCTAAAGGCTAAGGCTAGTCTACCATTTTGTAAATGTAATTGATTCTAGCATCAATAAAAATGAAATTTATGGAGTGGACGTAGGCCGGAGTTAGCCAAACCACTATAAATTCCGTGTCTTTACTGCTTTCATTTTAATTTTTGTTGTTCTTCATATTGATATCATCTACATACATTCTATCTATTATCTGTGACTGTTAGTTGGCGCTTTCATCTGCATTTGGGTGTTAGTGACCAATTTTGGTGCTAACATATCAAAATCAATTTCCTTTTAATGAATCCAAAAATGAATATTTCACTTCCAAATCACCTTTTAGAATTCTTTTCAAATTCAAAAATAATATTTAAGGTATTTAAAATACTAAAATTAAGGCCGGTGCTACTATAATATCCAATAAATCAAATCATATCATAATCCAGAACAGATTATTCTAACACATTATATATCACTATATATGAAATTAAAATTAGCATTTTTGAGGAGTCCAGTTGGGTTCCTCCAACCTGTTTCCCAGCAACCACAGATGTCATGTAATCTGTAACATTCCCGGATTTCAGCCAGAATTAATTTGATAATAAATTCAATTTTTGAAATTTAATTATGAGATAATTGGTAATTAATTTATTTATTGAAATTACATTGTGAATTAATTTGGTATTTTCTAAATTAAATAGATATTTGTTTGTTATTAATATAAATGTATGTAAATATGATTCTAAAATAGCATTTTTAATTGGGAAATGAGAAATAAATATTCAGAATAATATATTGATTATAAATTTATTATGGATTGATTTGAAAAGGTGGCAATAAAAAAAAATATTTAGAAAAATAAATAAATTATGGTTGGGATAAAATTTGTATTTATAATTTGATATTTGTTTACTCATTTATAGATACAAATTGATAGTATATTAATTTTTGAATTTGAAATTCAAAAATGAAAGTTTGTTTTCCAATTTTAAATATATACATATGTGTGTGTGTGTGTGTGTGTGTCTGAATACATATTTATATTTGAAAGTCATAATTTGAAAGTTAAATCCTTGTGTATAAAATACATATGTAAATAAAAGTAAATGGGTTTGTTTAAATTGAAAATGTAAACATATAGAGATATAAATAAAATTATAATATGATAAGGGTTTCACATAAATTTTTAAAATAAAATTTAACAAAAAGGTTTTAAACACAATTTAAACACATTTGACAATTGTTTAACAAGTAATAATAATTTTAACAAGTGTAAGAAGTAAAATAATATCACTTACAAGTGTTCACAAATTAAACATGTGGCAAGAGAATTGTTTTCTTTCGAATTAAAAATAGAAAACATGCATAGAAAAAAAAGAAACCAGGTCATTTTTTTCTCAAAAATGAGAAACCAAATTCAAAAGTTATCAACCAGAAAAATAAAAAGCTGCAGATCAAATTATTTCAACATCAAAACCAAAAACAAACAGAGATCAAAAAGAAACAAAAGTAGTTTCAATTCTGAAACCAAAACAAGGTTTAAATTTGCAAACTGGAAATTCAAAACCTACTATCAAAGATCTGAAACAAATCATGTTTAAGCACTCTAAACAAGTACAGAGGATCAGCAAATGAAGGTTCATGCAAATTAAAGAATGCATGCAATCCAAGTTACAATTCAACCTGAAAGATGTCAAAACAAAGTGGCAGGCTAAATTCAATCAAGATGTTTTCCAATTTTTCAAACTCAAAAGAAAAATCCTCTGTTCAAAACACAGGTGAGCAAACTTGACATGTTCTATCTTTTGAATGCTTAGATTGTATTTGAAATATATGCCTGAGTGATCTTGTGAATATACCTGCATGTATGTGTGTGAAGTGTTGTGGGTATGTCTGTGCTTACATATGAACAACTCTCTGTTGTTCTACAAACTTAAAACAAATAAAACAAAATTTAACTGCTCTTTATACATTCGATATTAAAATAAGATCATTGAAGATAAAATGATGGTTTGAATGTAAAATTACTTTTAAAAATAATTTCAAGCAAAAATATTAAATAAATTTTGTGAAAAAAGTTATTTCACAGTAAGATCATAGTATATCAGAAAATTCAAACACCTTAACTTTAAAATTTAATTATAAAATCAAGTTTGTATCACAAATTTATGATTTTAGATACAGGTCTCAGGATTTTTAAGCAATTTGATGTTGAGAATTTTTAGAATGAACGGAAATAGTATTTTGGGCAATTAATGGCGATCACGGTGGTCAGGGGTCTCGTAATTGATATGAGAGGTGGCTGATGGGTTGGTGGCTGTCGGATAATCATGGGGGAGTTTATTATTCAACGCAGTGGCTTGGCGATGTTGATATAGGGTTTAAGTTGTTGATTGAACGTGATGGTTATCGAGACGTTTTGCGGCAATGTTCGTGCATCGGAGTTAATGGGACCAAGGGGATTAGAAGGTTAGGCAGGTGACGTGACTACAGATGCGAAGGGGTGGTCATCGATGATCAGTGGCGGCAATACGTGAAGTTCTTCTGGCGAGTATATTCGTTCTAGTGGAGGAAGGATTCACTTGATTTTGAACCACGGCGATTTCGTGGGTTCTGGGTGTTCGGTTGATTTATGATGGTCGTTGTCGACTTGTAGGAGGCGGTGAGGTCAATCGGAGGTGGTCAGATCTGTGTGCATCGTGCATGCGTACACGATTATGTACGGTGTTGTTGGAAAGTTGGGGAAGAAGGCAGGCTCGGATTCAAACTCGGTGAAATGTTAAATTGCCTTAAAGCAGAGAAAGAATGGAAGAACCCGAAGCTAGGTTTGGGAAATATTAGGGTATAGCTCGAAGTTGAGGTGTCATAAGTATCAGGTCTTAAAATCTGAAAGGAAAAGACGTACCAGGTCTTGGATTTTATAAATAATAACTATATTTCTAAAGTAATTTATTAAAACAAGTTTAAACAAATTTTTGAAGGATTTAATTCTAAAATTCAAATGTTTTAAATTTGTTTTGTTTTAAAAATAATTATATATTCGGTAATTTCATAATTAATTGATTTAATGTTCCCATAATTTAATAAAGTTGTAATTAAATAGTTAATTAAGCAAAGGGGTTTATCTTTACTAAATTAAATTCTTGATTTATTTAGAATCATTTATTGGTAAATAAAGGATAATCAATTATTGAATATGATTAATTAAAGTTTAAGTAATAGGTAATTACTTAATAAATCAAAGTGATTGATAAATGAATAATTATTTAATGTAATTAAATAAAGGGCTAATTTTTTAATGGAAGTAATTAAAGATTAATTACTTAATGGAATTAATTAGGATGATTAATTAGCATAACTTATTAAAGGTTAATTAATCAAAGTAATTAACTAAAAGAGAATTAACCCATATGATTAATTTATGTGATAATTAATTAAATGACAAGTAGTTAAGGGTTAATTAGTTAATTAATTAATGGTAATTAATCAGAGAATAATTAAATAATTAAGGTTTAATTATTTAATGGTTAAAGATTAATTAATTAATTTATTAAGACTAATTAATAAATGATTAAAGAATAACTAATCAAAAAAGTTTGTAATTAATCAATATTAAATACCCTGGATTAGTGATTAATTTGATTTAAATTAATTAGATAATTTATTAATCTTAATTATGAATGTTTGAATTGTATTGAAATGTTGAATTGTTTGATATCCCTTATATGTTATGCTTTGTGCTATGAATTATTTTTATCTATGATGAATGTAATTTATTTTATCCGTGATGTATGAATATTTTTTATCTGTGATGCATTTACATATCTATGTGTGAATCTGTGATTGAAGATAAGCGTTATAGTTTATACCGCTTATCGATATTGATATGCTTGAATCTGTGATGTGATGATCGATGATGTTGCACTATTGTGTAAAACCCTCGGACTACACTATACACACACAAATATGGATTGCACGAGGAATTTGGTTAAGTCACAGATTTTTAAAATGGTTTTTAATTTGAATTTTGAATCCCAATGGTTTTGGGAATGGTATTGGGTAAAATATGGAAAACTTTTGAAAAGGAAATTTTGAAAATAAAATTTATTTTGAATAACTTAATAAAGTTTTGAAATTTAAATAATTTGATTTAAATTTGAATTCAAAAATTTGAAATTGAATTCTCTGTTTGGAAACTATGATTTAAAAAGGCTATACAAGTTATATATATGTGTTTGTATGGGTTTTAAACCATTTTAAATGTACTGTTTTGAATTTGAATTTAACCCATGGGCTTTAACTTGTATAAATGAAATCGGATTTTCTGAAACGAAAACCTTTTGTTTTCAAATAATAAAATCTTTCATATAAGGAAAGAAATTCCAATTTGTGTTAAAGGATTTCAAGTTTGAAATGAAAATGGTTTTCCAAGTTATGAATGAATCTTTGGAAATGGTTTGAAAGCTATGAATTAAAATCTTTGATTAAAAGATTGAAGGAGTTAATCCAATTTGAAAGGGAAATTGTTTTGAAAGAATATGAATAAATCTTTGTTAAAGATTGGTATACTTTGTTTTCAAATTGAAAAGGGATCTTAATGATGTATCCTTTCTATAAAAGATTTGAAATGAAAGTTGTTTTGAAATATGTGAATGAATCTTTGTGAAAGCTGGGTGAACTTTGTGAAGTGATTTTTTTTTAAAGATTTGGAAATGGTAATTTGTTTAAACCATTTGAAAGGAAAGTTTGGGTTTTAAAGTTCTGTCTTAACTGAAATCCCATATCCATATGTTTTTAAAATATTGCGCTCATTATTCGGTTTAGCCGGGAGAGGACCTTATGTCATATAACCCATGTCGAATAACGATACGACGTTATGGATAGCATTTGAAGTCCTGTGGCGAAGACCGGGTATTTACGAGAATGATAGGATAACCTATCGAATGACTGTGCACTGAGTAGCTATGGTATAGAGGTCTCCATATGTGATGGGGAGTCCGATCGGGATTGTGAATACCCGGATTGCAAGGACTTCTTTGGAAGTGCGTTTGGTTCCATTCGAACCCGGAACAGACTTGTATGGATGTGTGTCTGACATTACACTTTGAGATGTAAAACCAGTTTCTATCAAATACATTTTTGTTTGGCGGCGGAGATTTATTCTCTTAGCTTAACACCCTTCTCTAAGGCGTACGAGCTCAGAGGTTATATAGTTGATGGTTACTAGTGATACATTCCCAATTTGGTAATGTGGCATACGAATTGCTATTGATCATTTGTTGATCAAAGCATGGCTTTGTGAAAAAGCGTAGCTTTGTGAACGAGACCTCGTCGAGCCTCATAACCCGAAAATGGTCGAAATAGGAACTTTGCGGCAAGGTTGCAGGGGTCACACCCTTAGGGTATGTCCATATCTTCTTGATAAAAGGTGGTATCATGGTATGGAACCCAGATAAAGGTTAGTTATGACCGGGGGTGGCGTATCTTAGGTGTTACTCCCGGGAAGGGAGTACCCCGGCCGTGTGTCGGTAGGGAACCGTTTGGTTCCTGGGGGCGTCCCTCCAGAGGCGTCTCATTTTTAAGAAAGTTCCTTAGCCTAACCATTTGTTGGAAACCCAATCATCCAATACGAGCCCTTTACGGTTTTAGTTGTATAACCTGCCATCTACTTATGGTGGCGCCCCACTGTTTAGATGGTAGCTATAGTAGGCATAGTTCGAAATGTCTATGCTGGCTAAGATTAATATTATACTTTCAAAATGTTTTCTGCACTATGCTACAATAATAATATCAAATGGTTTTCGCGTATCAAGAATTTTTCACTGTCATAAGGAGAAATCTCCTCAAAGTGTGTGCTTGCATTGTGTGTGTGGCGGGAGGCCTTATGGTAGTTTCATTTTCCAAAAGCATTGCGGATTTCAACTTTTAAAATCTTTTATTGTTTTTTTAAAGATAAAACTATTTTGTTTGCTCATACCAGTCCCATGACTAACCCGAAGTTTATTGTTCCCTTCCTAAACTCTAGGTGTCCACAATTTTCCACACGGACAGTCTAGAGTTGGGTTTTTAGATAATCAAATAGTAGGTGTAGATTTGATAGCCTTCGAAGCCTTTGGATTTGGGGATTGCTTCAGTACAGCATTCAAGGCTGGCCTTGCTTAGTAAACCTTGATTGGGTGGTCGAGCTATTTCTGGATTGGTGCTTTGGAGATGGAGATTGCTGATATTAGAGTTCTTTCTTTGGAGTTCAAGTTTATGTTACCTTTCCAATGTCGATGGTCGCAAAGCCTAGACCAGCTACTTCTGTTATTTCCGTTTTTTCTAGTATCTCTGATTGTATTTAATATTCGATTGTATGATTATCGTATCAGATATTGTATCTGTTGTATATCAATGATATATATATATATTGCATTTCTTCCGCTGTGTTGTTGTACTTAATATGTTATAAGCTCCGGCACGAGTCGAATTTCAACGATTGAATCTGCGACATTCGAGTACAAGTGAAGTACGGGTGTCGATTTTCGAACGCTGAAATTTAGACCGTGACATAATCACAAAAATATAATCACACTTTGAGGTGGGATATTGCAATAAAAGGGTCATCCACTATTATGCGGGACGCATATTTCCTCATTCGCTCCAATCGGCTGGAAATATAACCAACTACAAATATATATATATATATATATATATAATATAACAACAGACTAATAATAATTTATCAAATCATATAATCAACCAATAAATAATTTTAACTATTTAAAATAAAACCAATTATCCAAATCAGTTTCTTTTTAATTAATCCAAAAAATATATTTCACTTCCAAATCACCTTTTAAATTTCTTTTCAAATTCAAAATTAATATTTATGGTTTTTAAAATACTAAAATTAAGGCCGGTGCTACTATAGCATCCGATAAATCTAATCATATCATAATCTATCACAGGTTATTCAAACACATCATATATCACTATATTTGAAATAAAATTCAACCTTTTTGAGGAATCCAGTTGGATCCCTCCACCCTGTTTTCCTACAACCACAGATGTCATATAATCAAAAAAATATAATAACTACTACGAGGTGGGATATCGCAATAAAAAGTGTCATCCGCTATTATGCGAGGGACATAGTGTCTTATCCGCTCCAATCGGTGAGAAATATCTCAAACTACTAGTATATATACTAATATATATAATATAACATCTAACTGATGATAATATATAATTAATCCAATCAACCAATAGATATTTTTAACTGATTAAAATAAAACCAGTTATTCAAGATGAGTGAGATTTACTTACATTTATTTTCGTTGTCGCATCCGCGTTCGAATTTAACAAAATATTCAAGGAGCTCCAAACCGCTCCAATCCAATTCCATAGCGTGGATCTCGTCGTTACGAATCTAAAGCCACTTGTTGTGTTCAATTTTGATCTCATATGTAGAAGTTATAGAATTATAAACATTTGATTTAATTAAGATAATTAATATACTCAATTACAAATTTTTAAATTAAATCACTCACCCAATCTTAGCTCAGCCCACGAAATAACCCAGCCCGCTACCCTTCCCTTCTCCTTTTCCCCTCTACTCAAAATTTCCTCCATTATCCACTGCTCATGTGCACGCACAAAAACTTCCCCGTACACGAATATGGAACCATCCTCTCCACGCCACCGTTTGACACCTCGATTCTTTCATTCAACCCACCTTCGCATCCTCTACTCTCTCGTCCTCACATAGTTGCACTCGACCCTCTCACCTTCATCACGATATTAGGAGCATCACATGGCTCTATAGTGTCATGACTAGGAAAAAGGCATCGAACCTCATTTATTCTTGCCACGATGTCGCTCCACCTCCCACACCCAAATCCGAGTTCCAAATGTCCAAACAGCGACCGTTGCTCACAAAAACCCCAACCCTAGCCTTGCCGAGTGCAACCCCAAACCGTCGAAACAACAATGGCAGCCGCACCTCTCAAACAGCCTACCAATGGAAAGATTTAGTCGTGAGAAGAATTTAAATGCCCATTTCTGATTTTTTTGTTAAGCAGTTTGATATTTTGATTTTTTTATAAGAAAAAGCCTCTGTTTAAATAAAAATGGGTAGAAGATAATGGTATGCATTTATAAGAAGGGAACGTAGAAGAGTAGGATGGCTCGTAGGGTGGCTGAGGGTAAATTTTGTGGGCTGATGTGATAATATATGTACTTAAAAATTCAAAATATCTAGATATTTTATTCCAAACCCCGATCGATGCGTGCCGCCTGGCATTCCTATTGTTATACCCCTACTCCAAACATAATGGAACTTGTTTTCGGGCCTAATTCGATTGTATGGAGAAGATAGCTTTTTGAACCTGATTATTATATTGAAATTTCGATATTAATTCAATGCGTTTCTACCCGTATGAACAAATGTAAAATCCAACCGCTATGAAATTTGAAATCTTGTAATAAGACACTATTACGGAACCAATGGAACTACTTTCACCAAATTTTGAGGCTGTGCCTCGAAAGGCTATTTTTATATGTTAATTAGAACGAGATATTTTAAAATCGAGTAAATTACTTTTAAATCAAATGTAAAAGTTTTATTATCTTCATTCTTGTTAAATAAAATTTTAATAAGCTTTGAAATTATTTTATCAAGCTAAAACCCAATATTCAATTATTCAAGCAATTTCAATTATTAAATTTAAAATTTAAATTATCCAATAAATCGTTGTATTTGAAATTTAAGTTATTAAATCTGTAAAATTAAATTTTGAATATTTAGAACCAACTAATATTCCAATTTAAAATAAAAAAAATTTAGGTCGTTAGACCGGGATTTTTCGACCCTCGAAAATCGACACCAATACGTTCACTGTATTTCATGCTGGGAAATCGATTGTCGAAAAACCCAATTGTTAGGGAAAAGAAAGAAGATAGAAAGAAAACTAAACAACATAGAATCTCATAGCGGAACGAATAATCTATAATATATCACAAGTCTTTACACAAAAGCAAAACCGTAATATATATATATATATATATATATATATATATATATATATACAATCATCAATCAGAGTATCCTAACCTATTTCAGCCTAGACAGTTATGACAGTTTGTCCTCACAATTTCTAATAACACACTAATGAACACAGCCAAAAATATAACCATCTATGTGAATACGTCTCTGGGCCTTTATCTCATCTTCTGAAGCTCCAAGCATCCAAACTAATCTGTAATATACTTGGTTCGACCCAAGCATTATAATAAAATAACACCCGAGTCAGTCTAGAAAACCAGTGTGAGAAAACACACCTAATTTGAATTATTACTGTTATCAAAATCCTTTGAAAAACAAAGGTATCTGGTAAGACCACGGTACACATAAATACGACAGGTTTTTACCTTACGATAACCAAACCACATTTGTATAAAATCATGTGATATTATAATAGTGTTTAAGTACAAATACTTATTAAAATAGATGAAATGCTTGCATCTTTTATTTCAACATAGGTGTGCACAATCAAAACCGTATGGTGTTTATTGGAGAATGGATTCCATACAATGTCTAGGAATTGTGGTACCACCTATCATGATACATGTCTAGAAAATGTACCGAGGACCTCGCCTGGCGCCTCTGCCAACACAAGACCGGCCTTACCCTGACCTGGATAGTAATGAATATGTTATCACCCTTGTTGCTTTGCAACCCATTTGAGATCTCATGCACAACCAATCCATAAATATGTAGACGTAGGGTATCTAGAAAGGTGACAGCATACCCTAATGGGTGCGACCCACTTAGCCTTGCTGCATCTCCCCTGATTTTCAGTCATTCCTGGTTGATGAGGCTTGAGGCTATGATCACCTTTCAAGAAGTTTACAATTAGAATGCTCACCGCCCTCCAATGATAATGTGCTAATAGCATTCATCCATACAATTCTGTTTTGGGCCTGAACGAAACCGAATCTCCAAGAATTCCGCCTTCATTTATCTTCACGATACCACAACTCGTAACGCACAAATCGGATCGACGTGGTTTTTGGATAATTAAATCCGATCCCGGTCTCTTCGGAAAGATTAACGAAATTGGCTAGATTTGATAGTCGGTTATTTAGCTATCAAATTACACACATAAGCAGTCACTAAGTTATATTATAAAATTATCAAACACTTATCTCAAAATGTCTTTACAACGATATATATTCAATCTCTTCCAATATTTCAATATTTGAATTTGATTTCAAATAATTAAATCCATAACAGGATATTTCCAAACCATATCAGTATTTAGAAATATTTCAAATTTCTAATTCATTACTTAGAAAAATATTTCTGTATAAATCACTCTGTCGCTAAAATATCTTCAAAACCGTTAATTCCAATACTTAGGAAAAATATTATATGTCTATTTCTCAAAATCATTTTTAATATCCATATTTAGGAAATATTCCGTACTTATCTCATAAATCTTCGGAATTTTTATTAATTCTGTTTACAATTACCAAAAATTATCGATTATACTTATTAATATCCAACTAACAATTTATTACTCCCTTAATGAATTCAGATTCATTTTTGAAGTTCCCGTATCTAAAAAAATTGGAAATTTCCTTTTCTCAAGATTCTTATGCTCCCGAATTCCATTATAAGACTTTCACTTATAAAATCACATCCATTAAATAAAACCCATTTCACAATTCTCGAGAGCATTTATAAATAAATTTCAATCACTTACTATTAATATATATATATATATAATAATAATGATAAAAAAAACTTCAAAAAAACATGGTTAAATAATTATTTAAAATATCAAAGCGCTTTTAAAATAAACGTCAATAACTAATTCCAATTCATTTATAAAACTTCTAATCGATTACAAAAATTGTTTATAAATTTAAAATTCATTCCAACAAATTTAATATTTAAATAACTAACTTCTCCGAAATATTTTAATCCAATTAATAGTTTTAAAAAACTACATAGTTTAATAAATAAAAATATGTTTCTAAAACAAACCTTAACTTCTTGTGAAAACCCATTTTTAAAATTCAACATACCTATTTTATACTTATAAATCTCTCTCGATTTATCACAATCGATTTATATTTCCAATTTCATAGTTATTCCCAAATTCCAAAATAAAATTTTACTATTTCTTTCGATACCGATTTCCATATCTCATCTTAAATTCCCACTGTGAATTTATATTTCCAATTTATAAAATGATAATCATTCCACTATTTATAAGCATCATTTATAAGTTTATAAACTCAACTCCTATTTCTCAGTTAATAAAATATTTATATTAAAAAATTCCATTTATAAATCGGTTCCAATTTAAAATATTTCGTGAAATAGTTAGGTTAAAAAATCTAAAATGAAATCATTTATTTTATCCAAATCAGTTTGTTTTTAATTAATCCAAAAAATATATTTCACTTCCAAATCGCCTTTTAAATTTCTTTTCAAATTCAAAATTAATATTTATGGTTTTTAAAATACTAAAATTAAGGCCGGTGCTGCTATAGCATCCGATAAATCTAATCATATCATAATCTATCACAGGTTATTCAAACACATCATATATCACTATATTTGAAATAAAATTCAACTTTTTGAGGAATCCAGTTGGATCCCTCCACCCTGTTTTCCTGCAACCACAGATGTCATATAGTCACAAAAATATAATAACTACTTCGAGGTGGGATATCGCAATAAAAAGAGTCATTCGCTATTATGCGATGGACACAGGGTCTTATCCGCTCCAATCGGTGAGAAATATCTCAAACTACTAGTATATATACTAATATATATAATATAACATCTAACTGATGATAATATATAATTAATCGAATCAACCAATAAATATTTTTAACTGTTTCAAATAAAACCAATTATTCAAGATGATTGAGATTTACTCACATTTATTTTCGTTATCGCATCCGCGTTCGAATTTAACAAAATATTCAAGGAGCTCCAAACCGCTCCAATCCAATTCCATAGCGTGGATTTCGTCGTTACGAATCTAAAGCCACTTGTTGTGTTCAATTTTGATCTCATATGTAGAAGTTATAGAATTATAAACATTTGATTTAATTAAGAAAATTAATATACTCAATTACAAATTTTTAAATTAAATCACTCACCCAATCTTAGCTCATCCCACGAAACAACCCGGCCCGCTACCCTTCCTTCTCCTTCTCCCCTCTGCTCAAAATTTCCTCCATTATCCACTGCTCATGTGCACGCACAAAAACTTCCCCGTACATGAATACGGTACCATCCACTCCACGCCACCGTTCGACACCTGGTGTGACGCCCCACCTCTATACCCACGCTAGCCAAGAACACCACGGAGTAATGCTGTCAACTAGCACGGAGAATAAGGCTGTTGAGGAGTGACCATCTGTGTAATTGCTTTGCGCGAGCACCGATATGTCAGATAGTATAACATGCATTTTATTTCAAGAGGAAATCCGACATATCGACACAAACTCAAAGCTACTACACAGTGGCTATAATGTCTTCGGAAACAAATATAGAAATAAACATAACACAAATCAGTCACAGATAATTCATATCACAAAGGCGGAAATAGATATGAATATATATAACACATAAATGTGTTCATCAGAGTAGTGGTCAAGCAAGACCCACACTATCACAAGAGAATAGTTACAAGAACTACACAAAAGAATAAGTATGCATCATGGAGTCTATATCTCAAATGTATACACCAAAATAAAATACTAATCTAAGTAGTAAGCCAAAAGTCAGAGAAATCAATCCCAAGAGAGAAGTCAAGCAGAAGCACCTGAAACATCTCGGTCTGACCCGAGTATTATTTAATAAGAAAATAATAAACGGATCAGTCTAACTATAAATATCAGATGAAACGATATAGAATAAGAGATATGACTAAACACATAATAATCACAGTGCCAAGCTGTGATATATATAATTAGTTGAAAATCATCAAGAGATTAATCAATGTCACCAAATCTACACAAGAATCAAAGAAACGTCATACTCCTTATTTCGTTCACCAAACCATAAATATTGACGATAATATCAATGTCAATCACAAAAGTCAATGACACACAAATTCCAGAATTCAATACACGAAATCCAGAAATCACAAAAGTCAATGACACACAAATTCACCAATGCACAAATATCGATAAGGCTTATCAATAGAAATCACAAAAATTGTTGAAGCACAAATTCTAGAAATCATCTCAAGAAATCCAGAAATCACAAAGGGGGGGAGGCCTATCACAAACGGGAGCATAAAGCTCACCAACACGTGTATCACAAACGGAATGCTAATTCCATGGTCGCTAACAATCACAAATTGAGCCAAAGCTCCACAAACGGCCCGAAGACCATGGGTTGCTACCCCACCAATTTGGGTCGAAACTCCACAAAACGGGGTTTAGTCTCCCTCGCAGACAAAGAGACATCGCACATTGCTAGTCTAAATCACAAAGATGATCGTCATGATCAACGAGAAGTGTCAATTACACTAAGCTAGTAAATATATGAGTTTAGCTTCATGTCCCATAACCACTTGCTTAACTTAAATATTTACGAACAAACTGTAGATTTCCACTAGAAAATTGTCACAAGAGATTCAATCGAACAAGTCCAAGAATTAACCGACGAAGTAAACATAAGCGTTTCATACCACTCATTTTACTAAGCCGTTTAATTAGATTTCTCGTACGAGTGAGCTAAAGGTTTGTATATACTAATAGATTAGAAATCGGTTTAAAAAGACGAGCTTTGTAATAAAATAGTGTTGAAATCATTTGAAGAAAGAGTTTTGATATTTACTACTAGTATAGAAAACCTTTATATTTTTAAAGTGACAAATCACAAAGAAGATTGTAGGAACAATCATTCACTAAAATTCACATACGAAGATGTGAATAAAATCCAAAGAAACCGATAAAGAATCCATCGAAATGGATATTCAAAAATCCCTAAAAGGAGTCATCAAAGGCATAATAAATGATAACAACAAATATGATCATCACGAATCGATTTAAATTGGAATTCTCAAGCGAATAGGCAAATAGGCAAAAAGAGTGCAGATTCAGACGTCTGAAATCAAGGATTCAGACGTCTGAATCTGGAAAATAAATATTTTCCAAAGGCAGAATTCAGACGTCTGAATCCTTGAATCCAGACGTCTGAAATAGACACTTTTTAGCCTATTTCCTTTCTGGTTCCAAATGAACCAATTCAGACGTCTGAAACCATATATTCAGACGTCTGAATCTGGGAATAGAAATCTTCCCAGAACAATATTCAGACGTCTGAATATTACGTTTCAGACGTCTGAATGAATGGTTCAGGGCATTCCCTGAACCTAGGCCAAAAATGGCCAAACGAATATCGAAAACGATCGAACGAGCAAATGACGATGACTAAGGAATTACGTCGAACGACAACCCATCCTAAACGGCTCTTCGATACGCCTCAAATATCAATGTCCAAATATCCATAAAAGGATTTTCATAAATTAGACCAAAACACCGAAAATTGGAATATACACCAAATCAATCCAAACCAAAATCAATTGCACAAGAATAAATGTTAGGAATTCATACCTAACAATCGAAGATAATTATAGACTAAGATGTGAGATAAAAATCTCACCTTTGAAATCACACAAATGAAGAATAAGCTTGCAAGCAAAAGGAGAATCAACCACTCTTCAAATTCAACTCAAGAAGCTTGATTCTAAGCTTTAAAAGAAGAACATTCCCAAAGTTAGGTTTAGGAATTTCTGAAATGATAGGAGAATGAGTTGGAGAAGAAGAAGAGAAGCTTACCAATGGGTTCTTCTATTAGTTTGGAGCTAGAACTTGATTTGCAAAAGAAAACTAGGGCTTGGAGTTTTAATTTCCTCTTCCACTCTCCATTAATATAAAAGCTTGAGTATATGAGGAATGAAGAGATGAAGAGGAGAAGGGGTTGGGACTGAATACATAAGTGGCTCAGCCCAAACCAAAGCCCTAAGTAAAAAGTAGCAAAATTCAACTTTCTCCAAACATATCGAAGCTTGTACTCAAAAGGTCGCAAACGGCATTTTAAACTCAATGGGAGTGGTCCCGAGTCCTAATTCAGCCGTATGCAAAAAGTAGCTTTTCGGACTAAATTCCGAGTACCGATAAAATATTTAAATAAAATATTTAAATATTAAAATCGACAAATATGCGGGTTGTTACAGACTCCCCTCCTTAAAGAAATTGCGTCCTCGCAATATTTAAAAAGAAGATATATAGTAACAACCATAAAAGCATATTCAACACAAAAGAAATTTGAAATAAAAGGTTCACCTCAAAGAGCACGAGAAAGCAAGTCCGGATGTGTTCGCTCGATGAACTCTTTAGATTCCCAAGAACAATCCTTAGGATTTGAAGACCATTGAACTTTAACAAGCGGAACATCTTTATTTCGAAGTCGTTTGACCTCCGAAGCAATGATACGAATAGGATGTTGCTCATAAGTTAAATTAGGCGAAAGTTCAATCTCTTCCACAACACCGGGCTCAAGAATAGAATCGGAATCTCGAAGACATTTCCGCAGTTGAGAAACGTGAAACACGTCATGGATAGCATAAAATTGAGCTGGTAATAAAAGGCGATAAGCCATGGAACCAATATGTTCAGTGATAGAAAATGGCCCAATATATCGAGGCACCAATTTTCCCGATCGACTGAAACGTACAGCACCTTTCATTGGTGAAACACGAATAAAAACAAAGTCTCCAACAGAAAATTCTAATTTCCTTCTCCGGTTATCGGCATAGGATCTTTGTCTACTCTGGGCTTCTTTCATCCTATGACGAATAAGATCAATCTTTTCTGTGGAATCACGAATAAAATCGAGACCTAAAACCAGCTTCTCACCGGTCTCAAGCCAACAAGAAGGGGATCGGCATGGCCTTCCGTAGTGTGCCTCAAAAGGTGCCATACCAATACTAGATTGGAAGCTATTATTATAGGAGAATTCAACAAGGGAAATATGATCTTCCCAACTTCCCCCAAAATCAAGCACACAAGCACGAAGAAGATCTTCAAGTGTTTGATTCACACGCTCGGTTTGTCCATCGGACTGAGGATGATAAGCGGTGCTAAAATTGAGCTTCGTTCCCAAAGCTTTTTGAAGACTCTTCCAAAACCCACTAGTAAACAATGGATCACGATCACTAACAATAGAAGTAGGAACTCCATGCAATTTAACAATCTCTTTGATAAAAAGCTTGGCCAAAAGAGGAACGGTTCGGTTAGACCGAACGAGAATAAAATGGGCGGATTTAGTAAGTCTATCAACGATCACCCATAAGCTATCATGACCCGAACGAGAACGGGGAAGGCCATCTATAAAATCCATGGAAATCTGGTCCCACTTCCAAATTGGAATTTCTAAAGGTTGCAATAACCCACCGGGCCTTTGACGTTCGGCCTTAACGAGTTGGCAAGTCATGCAACTCTTAACGAAGTTAGCGATGTCAAGTTTCATTCCCTCCCAATAATATAGTCGCTTCATATCTGCGTACATTTTACTACTTCCGGGATGAATGGTAAATTTAGAACGATGAGAATCTTCTAAAACATCTTTACGAAGATCACTGATATTTGGCACGATAAGTCTACCAAATCTCCGAATGCCGCCATGAGAATCGATATCAAAGTCTTTCAAACCTTCAATATCAATTTTATCTTTAATATTTTGGCCAAGAAGAGCCAATTCAGGATCCAATCCTTGAGCTTCAAGAATGCGGTCTAAAAGAGAAGGATGAGCCTCAAGGCTACATAAAACAAAAGATGAACATAAATCGGTAACACGGTCTCGAATTTCACAAGTAGATAAAAGCTCGAGATCGTTCCATTCGGATATCATCATAGTAACAATCGCTTGTTGCTTTCGACTAAGTGCATCAGCAACGCAATTTCCCTTTCCGGGAGTATAAAGGATATCAAGATCATATGGTGCAAGAAATTCGAGCCAACGCTGTTGACGCAAATTAAGTTCCATTTGGGAGAATAAATACTTCAAGGACTTATGATCGTTGTAAAGAACAAATTTCTCTCCTAAAAGATAATGACGCCAAATACGAAGGGCGAAAACAATAGCCGCGAGCTCTAAATCATGAGTGGCATATCTAGTCTCAGCAGGCTTCAATTGCCTAGAAGCATAAGCAATAACACGTTCTCTTTGCATAAGAATGGCACCCAAACCAACGCGACTAGCATCGGTATAAACAACGAAATCTTGATTCCCCTCGGGAATAACGAGAATAGGAGCATCAGAAAGAAGTTCTTTTAATTTCTGAAAAGAAGCTTCACATTTGTCCGACCAAATGTATTTAACACCTTTCTTCGTCAAGCTAGTGAGAGGCACGACAATCTTAGAAAAGTCTTTGATAAAACGACGGTAATAGCCCGATAATCCGAGAAAACTACGAATCTCTATCACACTCTCCGGTCTCTTCCAATCTTGAATCGCTTCAATCTTTGAAGGATCCACGGAAATTCCGGATTCGGAAATAATATGACCGAGAAACTTCACATGAGATTGCCAAAAGTGGCATTTAGAAAATTTTGCCTTTAATTGATTACTCCTAAGAGTTTCCAACACAATCCGAAGATGTTTTTCATGCTCCTCCTCGGTTTTAGAATACACAAGAATATCATCGATAAAGATGAGAACAAATCGGTCGAGAAAATCTTTGAAAACCCGATTCATAAGGTCAACGAAATACGCCGGAGCATTCGTCAAACCAAATGGCATGACAAGCCATTCATAAGATCCATAACGAGTACGAAACGAGGTCAATGGAATGCTATCTTCTGCGATACGAAGCTGATGAAAACCGGTAGCCAAGTCCAATTGTGAAAAGACTCTAGCACCACTAAGCTGATCGAATAGATCATCAATCCGAGGTAGAGGATATTTATTTTTAATAGTAAGATCGTTAAGCTTGCGATAGTCAACGCAAAGCCTAAGCGTACCGTCGGATTTCTTCATGAAAATAGTCGAAGCTCCCCAAGGCGAGGAACTAGAGCGAATAAATTGCTTCGTCTCCAACTCGGATAGTTGTTTGTGCATCTCTTCGTTCTTCTTATTGGACATGCGATAAGGAGGACGAGTAATAGGTTGAGCTCTAGGAATAAGATTAATTCTGAACTCAATTGCTCTCTTAGGTGGTAATCCTAAAACGGGCTCGAATATGTCGGAAAATTCACAAACGACGTGAATAAGAGAAGTAATATCACCCTCATCATCATCATCGTCATCACGAGGATTTAAAGAATATAAAGATGCAACCAAGCTGGAATCTGAATCTTTAAGATTAATAGAAATCTGCTTAACAGATTGAGGATGTCGAAGATGAATAGTCCGCTCAGGACATAGGATATGAGCTTCATAACGGTTAAGCCAATCCATTGCCAAAATCATTCCAAAGCCTAAATAATGCATGACATGCAAATCGGCTCGGAAAGAAAAATCACACAAAATAATCTCGACATCTTTACACAATAAACTGATTGTCGCGGATCCACCAACCGGATTCGCAATTCTCAAAGAAGTCATTAAACACAAAACATCCAAAGAAAAAGTATCAACAAGTTCTTTTGATATAAAAGAATGGGACGCACCCGTATCAAAAAGAACTCGAATAGGATGATCACGAAATAAAATAATTCCATCCAGAATAGAATGAGAAATACCTTGGCTACGAGATGTGTTGCCAGGGGCTTGAGCAACATTAATCTTTCCTTCTTTCCTGCCCTGAAGCTTGGGGCATGAGGATATAACATGACCGGGACCTTTGCAGTAGCGACAAGAGAGAGACTTTGGACACTTGTTCGCGTAATGGTCCTTCGAACCACAATTATAGCATTCCCCACGACCAAAGGAAGAAGTCTTTGCCACGGAGGTTGCTTGCCCTTTCTTATTAGGATGGGGGCCTTTGAATTTGTTTGGCCTCTTCTTGTTGTTGTTGAAGCTTGGTTTGGAACCCACCACTTCAACATCATTCTCCCTATCCGCCTCTTCAAGACGAAGAGCGATATCAACGAGTTGGTCGAAAGAAACTTCTAATTTTAGAAGTAATGGCTTCTTGAGATTTTTTTTAAGCCATAGACGAACCTCTGGTTCTTCTTTAAAGGGGTGTTGATGTATTCAACCCCATATTTGGAAAGCGACTCGAAGGAGGCGACGTAATCAGTCACGGAGGACTCACCTTGAACAAGGTCTATAAATCGTCGAGCCAATGTCACTTTCTCTGCTTCTGGTACAAATTTCAACTCGAAGCGTTCTCGGAATTGCCCCCAGGTGAGATCCGCTTCATTAATCTCAGAAATAAGAAGTTCGTACCAGTCCAATGCTCTTTCTCGGAGCATACTAGAGGCCACCTGAACTCGGTGAAGGTCAATAAGATTCATGCGAGAAAAGATTCGATCGCATGACCTTAGCCAAGCCTGTACTTCAATAACAGTTTCGGAACCTTTGAATGGCTCCCCACCCAAATTAGTGTAATCGCTGCACAAGCGTGCAAATCCCGACTTTGGGTGAGTAGGTTCCGGGTTAGCTCCAGCTGCTTGAGCATTAGTTACCAAATCAAGAAGCTGTTGTGCAGTCATAAAAACTCCATCCTGGGATGGAGTACTAGATGGCACGACTCTGGGGCGGCCTGGTCTAGACATTTCTCTTCCTTTTGAAAGAAAGAAAGAAAGAAGAAGAAGAAAAAGGTTATTCACCAAACAATTATCAAGAAATCTTGATAAATAAAACAAGGAATCATAAAAGAAAATAGGATAGAAATGTACGAAGACTCGAATTAATCCTAAGGTACAACTCCTAAGATGGACTTAGGACGATGATCCTTGTTAAGTTATTCTACATTGTTCCAAAGTTTGGCTTTGATACCAAGCTGTGACGCCCCACCTCTATACCCACGCTAGCCAAGAACACCACGGAGTAACGCTGTCAACTAGCACGGAGAATAAGGCTGTTGAGGAGCGACCATCTGTGTAATTGCTTTGCGCGAGCACCGATATGTCAGATAGTATAACATGCATTTTATTTCAAGAGGAAATCCGACATACCGACACAAACTCAAAGCTACTACACAGTGGCTATAATGTCTTCGGAAACAAATATAGAAATAAACATAACACAAATCAGTCACAGATAATTCATATCACAAAGGCGGAAATAGATATGAATATATATAACACATAAAAGTGTTCATCAGAGTAGTGGTCAAGCAAGACCCACACTATCACAACAGAATAGTTACAAGAACTACACAAAAGAATAAGTACACATCATGGAGTCTATATCTCAAATGTATACACCAAAATAAACTACTAATCTAAGTAGTAAGCCAAAAGTCAGAGAAATCAATCCCAAGAGAGAAGTCAAGCAGAAGCACCTGAAACATCTCGGTCTGACCCGAGTATTATTTAATAAGAAAATAATAAACGGATCAGTCTAACTATAAATATCAGATGAAACGATATAGAATAAGAGATATGACTAAACACATAATAATCACAGTGCCAAGCTGTGATATATATAATTAGTTGAAAATCATCAAGAGATTAATCAATGTCACCAAATCTACACAAGAATCAAAGAAACGTCATAATCCTTATTTCGTTCACCAAACCATAAATATTGACGATAATATCAATGTCAATCACAAAAGTCAATGACACACAAATTCCAGAATTCAATACACGAAATCCAGAAATCATAAAAGTCAATGACGCACAAATTCACCAATGCACAAATATCGATAAGGCTTATCAATAGAAATCACGAAAATTGGTGAAGCACAAATTCTAGAAATCATCTCAAGAAATCCAGAAATCACAAAGTGGGGGAGGCCTATCACAAACGGGAGCATAAAGCTCACCAACACGTGTATCACAAACGGAATGCTAATTCCATGGTTGCTAACCATCACAAATTGAGCCGAAGCTCCACAAATGGCCCGAAGACCATGGGTTGCTACCCCACCAATTTGAGTCGAAACTCCACAAAACGGGGTTTAGTCTCCCTCGCAGACAAAGAGGCATCGCACATTGCTAGTCTAAATCACAAAGATGATCGTCATGATCAACGAGAAGTGTCAATTACACTAAGCTAGTAAATATATGAGTTTAGCTTCATGTCTCATAACCACTTGCTTAACTTAAATATTTACGAACAAACTGTAGATTTCCACTAGAAAATTATCACAAGAGATTCAATCGAACAAGTCCAAGAATTAACTGACGAAGTAAACGTAAGCGTTTCATACCACTCATTTTACTAAGCCGTTTAATTAGATTTCTCGTACGAGTGAGGTAAAGGTTTGTATATACTAATAGATTAGAAATCGGTTTAAAAAGACGAGCTTTGTAATAAAATAGTGTTGAAATCATTTGAAGAAAGAGTTTTGATATTTACTACTAGTATAGAAAACCTTTATATTTCTAAAGTGACAAATCACAAAGAAGATTGTAGGAACAATCATTCACTAAAATTCACATACGAAGATGTGAACAAAATCCAAAGAAACTGATAAAGAATCCATCGAAATGGATATTCAAAAATCCCTAAAAGGAGTCATCAAAGGCATAATAAATTATAACAACAAATAGGATCATCACGAATCGATTTAAATTGGAATTCTCAAGCGAATAGGCAAATAGGCAAAAAGAGTGCAGATTCAGACGTCTGAAATCAAGGATTCAGACGTCTGAATCTGGAAAATAAATATTTTCCAAAGACAGAATTCAGACGTCTGAATCCTTGAATCCAGACGTCTGAAATAGGCACTTTTTAGCCTATTTCCTTTCTGGTTCCAAATGAACCAATTCAGACGTCTGAAACCATATATTCAGACGTCTGAATCTGGGAATAGAAATCTTCCCAGAACAATATTCAGACGTCTGAATATTATGTTTCAGACGTCTGAATGAATGGTTCAGGGCATTCCCTGAACCTAGGCCAAAAATGGCCAAACGAATATCGAAAACGATCGAGCGAGCAAATGACGATGACTAAGGAATTACGTCGAACGACAACCCAGCCTAAACGGCTCTTCGATACGCCTCAAATATCAATGTCCAAATATCCATAAAAGGATTTTCATAAATTAGACCAAAACACCAAAAATTGGAATATACACCAAATCAATCCAAACCAAAATCAATTGCACAAGAATAAGTGTTAGGAATTCATACCTAACAATCGAAGATAATTATAGACTAAGATGTGAGATAAAAATCTCACCTTTGAAATCACATAAATGAAGAAGAAGCTTGCAAGCAAAAGGAGAATCAACCACTCTTCAAATTCAACTCAAGAAGCTTGATTCTAAGCTTTAAAAGAAGAACATTCCCAAAGTTAGGTTTAGGAATTTCTGAAATGATAAGAGAATGAGTTGGAGAAGAAGAAGAGAAGCTTACCAATGGGTTCTTCTATTAGTTTGGAGCTAGAACTTGATTTGCAAAAGAAAACTAGGGATTGGAGTTTTAATTTCCTCTTCCACTCTCCATTAACATAAAAGCTTGAGTATATGAGGAATGAAGAGATGAAGAGGAGAAGGGGTTGGGACTGAATACATAAGTGGCTCAGCCCAAACCAAATCCCTAAGTAAAAAGTAGCGAAATTCAACTTTCTCCAAACATATCGAAGCTTATACGCATAAAGGTCGCAAAAGGCATTTTAAACTCAATGGGAGTGGTCCCGAGTCCTAATTCAACCGTATGCAAAAAGTAGCTTTTCGGACTAAATTCCGAGTACCGATAAAATATTTAAATAAAATATTTAAATATTAAAATCGACAAATATGCGGGTTGTTACACCTGGATTCTTCTGTAGAACTCACCTTCTCATCCTCTACTCTCTCGTCCTCACATAGTTATACTCGACCCTCTCACCTTCATCACGATATAAGGAACAGTACATGGCTCTATAGTGTCGTGACTAGGAAAAAGGCATCGAACCTCATTTATTCTTGCCACGATGTCGCTCCACCTCCCACACCCAAATCCGAGTTCCAAATGGCCAAACGACGACCGTTGCTAACAAAACCCCAAACCTAGCCTTGCCGAGTGCAACCCCAAACCGTCGAATACAACAATGGCAGCCGCACCTCTCAAACAGCCTACCAGTGGAAAGATCTAGTCGAGAGAAGAATTTAAATGCCCATTTCAGATTTTTTATTAAGCAGTTTGATATTTTGATTTTTTTAGAAGAAAAAGGCTCTGTTTAAATAAAAATGGGTAGAAGATAATGGTATGCATTTATAGGAAGGGAACGTAGAAGAGTAGGATGGCTCGTAGGGTGCCTGAGCATTAGTTTTGTGGGCTGATGTGATTATATATATATATATATATATATATATATATATATATATATATATATATATATATATATTCGAAATTCCAAAGCATCTAGATATTTTATTCGGAACACCGATCGAGGCATGCCGCCCGGCGTTTCTAATGTTATACCCCTATTCCAAACGCAATGGAATGAACCCAATTATTTTATCAAATTTTCGATATTAATTCAATGCGTTCCTATCTTGTATGACCAAATGGTAAATCCAACTGCTACAAAATTTGAAATTCTATAATAATACACTATTACGGATCCAATGGAACTAGTTTCGTCGAATTCCAAGACTGAGCCCCGGAGGGCTATTTTTGTATGTTAATTAAAATGAGATATTTTAAAAATCGATTAAATCACTTTTAAATCAAAGTTAAAAGTATTTTTATCTTCATTCTTGTCAAATATTTTTTTTAATAAGCATTGAAATTATTTTATCAAGCTTAAAACCCAATATTCAATTATTCAAGCAATTTCAATTATTATATTTAAAATTTAAATTATCCAACAAATCTTTATATTTGAAATCAAGTTATTAGATCTGTAAAATTAACTTTTAAATATTTAAAACCAATTTAATATTCCAATTTCAAATAACCAAAATTCTGGGTCGTTAGATTCTTCCCTCCTTAAAAGAATTTCGTCCTCGAAATTGCCAATTGTTGGAAAAATATCCAAACCTACTTTTTTATAAAAAATTAGTTGAAATGACTTCCCAAATCGACTTAAGCCTTTAACTTCCCAAAACCAATTTTTTGAAATCCTATTATTACTTTTAATAAATTTCCAAATTTATCCATAGATTCCAAATAATATTATCCATTCAATCATTTCAAGTTATAATCCAAAAGCAGATTTTTAGTTATTAAAATATTTCTTTAAAATTTCTAACTCTTTGAATTTTCAAAAAATTTCGCTAGCGTCTCTTTTGTGCGGTTAGATCAGAACAACTACAATCTCCACAACGGGCCCAAATCAGCAAAAGAAAACAAAATCCAAGTGGCTCAATCATAAAATCATCAAATTCAAACAACAATTTAACACATACCTTTTTGTTGGGAAACCTAATTTTCTTATGAAATCAAAAGCATCAAATTAGCTCTTTCTTTCAAATGCCTGCATCTTATTTACCAATGATATCCAAAACATATAATTCCAAATTATATTATTCTGCAGCTTTAATTTCCAACATTTGCTTCTCTAAAATTGTGCGATGTACATATATCATCCGTATGCAATATCAAATCTGATCGCTTGCTAGATCACACAACCTCACCTCTGAACTAGTATCATTCACATGACCACTCTAGGGCGGACTCAGATCTAGTTCCCTGATTAGAAACCTTCATTCTTCTTACATAGCCATATACTATGATAGAGAATCCCAGAATCAATCAAAAATCCATACCTAGTGTTCGCCGTCGAGAATCGAGTGAAAAATCCTCACTCGGATCCATATAAATTATCTCGAAATTATGTGCTCGAATCCGGATCAAATTGTTATGCGAATAAAATAACATACGTACAACTTATGTATTTATTTCAATTGATTCTAAATTATTCCCAAATTCTCTTATTCACATTCATTTCATTTACACTCATTATTTTCTTAGTATATCCTTTCTATACTGATATCATTTAATAATTATTCCACCAAATTCTATGTTCAACACATTTCTCTTCATACTTGCTTCATTTATGAATTATTCCATAAAATTTCCTTAGGTTTATAAACATTTTATACAAACTTCTTATGGTTATTACCACTTCACAATTAAGTCAATATCCACTTTAAATCAATCCAATTTCAATTCCATTCGACTCAATCCATTTGCTTCGGTTTCAATATTTCAACCATATTCTAAAATCATATTCAACTCGCTAATTTAGTAAATTAGTTCATTCCTTAGTTCATTTCCAAAAAATTATTTTATTTAACCTAACTTAAGCTAAATTTTTTAAATTCACTTTGTTTAAATTAAATTTAGTTAAATTCCATCCCATGGTCAATTTTTTACTTTTCTTGCATTCATATTCAACAATTTAACTTGCTAATTTTAAATTTTTATAAGTTATCAAACTTATTTTCTCATATTTTAGTTAAAACATTAAACTCCCGAGTTTAAACACCTTGTTCTAAAGTATTTCAAATAATTTTTGAAATCATATATATGTATACACATACACACAATCCTTTGGTATATCAAATTATCATTTTGAATTTAAAAACCAAAACCATTTTTACTAAACAATACTCCAATGGTTGCAATTCCTCCCTTGGAAACTCGAAAACGGACGTTGATGATGCTGTAGTCATCACCGAAATTATTCTCCAACGACGGATGTGAGTTTAGTGCTTTCTATCTCCTTTAAAATACTTTTAAAAATATTTCCATTATTTCCATTCAAAAACATTTTCTAAATAACGCTATTATTGTTTTCCAAAGCTTTGAAAAACATTTTCAAAACCAACGGGGTTTTAATTCCCAAATTCCCAGCTTTTAAATTCCTTATATATCGTTTTTATAAACCATATTTATATTATATACTTTAGGAATTTCATTTCATCTTAATTTATAAATCACATTTACAAATCATATTTACATAATTCCGTTTTTTATACGAAATTATTTCTTAGCTTTGATCTTTTTTTCGTTATAATATCAACTTTTATTCGATCATCACAACAAACAACAAATGATAATAGTTTAATATTATAATTTCCTAACAACCAGGCACACCATATACAACTATAATAATTTCTTAAAAATTATTCCTTTACATACAAAAATAATCAAGGTAAAATTATTTCATTTACCCAATTTCAAAACAATACCAAGTTGAGTTGCTCTGTTCAAGTGTTTAGAGATCCCTATCAATAACGTAATTATTCGTATTAATCAAAATTCATAAGCCACTCAATAGATCAACCAACACAATATAAAACATTTTATATTCACTAACAAATACACGCTCATATATATACACTCAAACTCGTTCTAGGGTACTACTAACCCTTTCTCTAATGAGTTACCCCACCATAGCCAAGGTTCTCACTTAACCACATATAAATACAATGACCCACTTTTCCATATAGTTTAGGCTGAAAATATGTAACGGCCCGTAAATTTTTAATTGTTTTAATAATACATTTAATTGGGATTTTTTGAAATTTTAAATAATAAAATTTTGAAATATAAATTTGATATTTGAATTACGTCGATTTAAACATAGCAACTGGTAAATTTTCATCAGATAATATGGATGTCTAATTTTATTGTATAATTTTATTTAAAATTTATATCAGTTAATATTTGAGAATAATAAAATGTTTTCCAAACCTAAATATTTTTCTATAGAAAAATTGTAAATCATCTTCTAAGCAAGTCATCATACTTTGTTTCTCCAAAGTTTGACTGTTATTGCTCCGTCGGTCTTATTTTCGGCGAAATAACAGTTGAATTTAAAAGTATTTCGAAACCTAAATATATCAACATGAGAAAATTTATTTAGAACACTCTGAATTAGACTACAAAATTCGTTTCACGAAATTCAGACGTTTCTAGCTACGTTTGGATTTTTCCGTACGAAATAGCAGCGTTTATTGGTACCAATTATTGACTTTTGATCGGATGATCGTACCACTGATATCTGTATACCATTTTGATCGTCTTATCGTGCTGATCTCCACAGTATACTCATTCCTATGTTTTGAAAGCCCAGTAAGAGCGAAATCCGTGAAACGGATGACCGCATCGTTATTCCAATCGTTACCTTTTGGCTTTCTAGGACCATTTATACTCACCGGATGATTCCAATGGTACTGCATTCAATAGTTTTCAAAAATTACTAATTGTGACCTTTCGATTCCTACGTTTCCAATAGCCTAAAAATGTGATAACGTTTGTTTCAAAGTGACAGCACATTTGTTTCCACCCTCTCTCTTCCTATTCTTCCTCTGTCGGTTTAATAAAGTAACATATAAAGTTATATATGTATATTCCTATTGCTTTCTCTCTCCTCCTCTTCTTATTTCATTTTCTTCTCCTATACATGATATTACACCATGAGATTTTCTACCCTCCTCTTTTACATTTTCTTTCTACCTTCCTTATGCACTCGGATTCCTCTCTTCCCTTCTTAGCTTCAGCCCGAGCCACCCACCTCCAACAACTGCCGAGCCTAGCCTCCCGTGCTCAAACACCCCTGCTCCGCCTCTTTGGCCTTGGCACTCGTGCGCAGCCGCCCCGAGCTTTTCCACTCGGCCTCCCTATGCCTTGCGCCACTGCCAAGCGCTGAACCCCTCCCTTCTTAACCGCCGTGCCTTCCTAGCAACTCTGCACACATATATTATTATTATATATATGGCTTTGGGAATACATGGTATATGTATTGTATAAATCTAGTTATATATGTAGTTATATATGTATAATGTCAGAAGCTGTTCGTTTGTGTATTTGATTTAAAGAATGTATTTTACTGTGACAACCCGGAATTTTTAACAATTTAATTTGGAATATTTAATTGATTATAAATATTTGAAAGGTTAATTTTAACTTGAATTCCAAATATCACTATTTACTTGATAATTAAATTATTGAATTATATAATTTGAAATTGGGTAAAATGTTGGATATGGAGTTTTAAGCCCGTTAAAAATAATTTGAAGGTTTATAAAATTTATACTGATGATACTGAAGATAATAGAATGGTTAAAATTTAATTTGAAGGTGATTTGTTCAGTTTTAAAAATATATCGTTTAAATCAATATTTTAAAATAGCCTTCCGAGGCACAGTCTTAGAATTTGACGAAACCAGTTCCATTGGATCCGAAATAGTTAGTTATTATCGGATTTCAATTTTCGTAGCAATCGGAGTTGTTGTTTGACCCTGGCAGCTCAAAACGCATAGAAACTATTTTAATCGATTTAATTTAAAATTGATCGTTTATTTCTATAACTCGTGCATATGATTGAATTAGCCTCCGAAACACGTTACATTGTGTTCGGAACGCGAGTAAAACGTTATAGTCGCCTAGCGGCATGCCTTGATAGGAGATCGAGATTTTTGGCTTCGTTTTCGAGACGATTTATAATTTAAGCTAGATAAATGTGTTTGGTACAGTCAACTATTTTTTTTATTCCTTCTCCAGTACGCCAGCTTGTACTCGTTCTAACACGCTACCATTCCATCAGTCCTTTAAATCACGATGTCTTCTCCTTCCTTTCTTTTCAAGATGGAATCACGTATTAAAAAAAGGAAATCATTCAAAATCGTGGGTTCTTTTTCCCCTTCCTCCCTCAAATTCGAGATGAACGAAATCGACTCAATTAAAAAATGGAAACGAGAGAAAATCAACTCGAACTGTTTCTCAATTTCAATCGGCTTCAAGGTTTTACGCACCAAAAGGGTTGGTGATTTTGGCGAATGCATGGGACTTGAGTTCGATGGGTGGGCGACGTCAGTCGCGAGGCATGGTGACCAAGTTCATGAGCGAGTTGCTGGCGAACGAATTAGTAAAGGAGGGAAGCTCGCGAGGTGAGTGGCCGAGGAGGCTTCAAGGTGAGGGTTTTAGAGGTTTGCCATCGTGAGGTGCTCAAGCGAGCTCAGAAAAAATCACGAATCTAGGAGGGGTTCGATGTCGCGTTTGGTTGCGTGCGAGGGAGCTGGTGGCTAGCGGTTGCTCGCGTGAGGCTGGAATTTTGTCTCTGAGGTATTCGTTTTTGTTAATTATCTTTATTGTTTTAGTGAAAGCTTATACTTACATATTGAGGAAATAATATGTAAAGCGATTCCAGTTCTAAATTGATGTTCACATACGTATATATATAAATAGGATAGGGAAATTATATAAGTTAATAGTAAAATAGCAAGTATATGTATGCATAGTTATTTTAATAATGTATATGCATATATATGAATTTATACAGTGAACACATAAGATTATTTTGAAAATAAACAGTATATATATATGTTTATGTAAAGTTAGATTTGTTTTACCCATATAGTTTATTTTGGAAATAAAATAAAGTATACATATGCACATTTTTTTTAAATTTTATAACTTATTTTATAATAAGATATTTTGGATGATTAATTTGTTTTATTAACCTATTTAACTATTTTTACGGAAGCATTGTAACAAGGGAAGCAATTAAAATAAATCATTATTAAGTAATTTATAAAATGAGATAAATGGTCCGGTTATTTCAAATATTAACAAATCCATATAATGCTTATAGAAGGTCGAAAATCGTGAAGAGAACAAGTCAGGATTGGATGGAATTGCAAATAAAACAAAGGTGAGTTAATCTCACTCTTCTAGATTTTTATTTAAATTTAAATGGTTAAATTTAAATAATTGATTGAATGATTGGATTCTTTTGATGTGCTATATTATATAGTAGTATATAGAATATATTGGAGTGATTGATATTCTGTGATGAATATTATTAGTAATTAGAATATTGAATGTTGTGGTTTGCTTGAATATTTCGGTACCCTGAGTTATCAAAATATATAAAATTGGATTTTTGAAAGAAATATAAGGGTGAATTTTGGAAGTGAAATAATTATAGAATTAAAATAAGAATGAATTGGAAAGAAATAAAAGTGATATTTAAAAACTGAAGTTAAATTGTAAAGTAGAGATTTAAATTAAGTTTTAAATCAAAGTTAAATCTGGAATTCAAGTTGGTGAATCTCGTTTTTTTTAAACAAATAAAGTTTTTTTAAAATTTAAATTGTTTTAACAACTTGAATATTAAAGTGCATTTTTAAATTGATTTGAATTTAAAAATGAATTTGGTTTTAATCAAGAGTAATTAATATTTATGGTTTAATTAATGATTAATTTCTTAATGTAATTAATTTAGATTAGAATAAATTGAAATGTAATTAGAAATCACTAATTTATATAATTAATGATGTAATTAAAGAATTAATCAATACTAAATGATTTATGAGAAATGGATTAATATAAGAAATTAAGGATTATTGTAATTAATTATAGTCAATCAATTTGTGAAATAATTAATTACCGCTTTTGGTTAAGAATAATTAATTTGTGCAATTAATTAAAGATAATTACTTGAATGTAATTGAAGGATAATTAATCCAGGATGATTAATTAAGATGAATAATTAAGGGATGATTAATAAATTGATTTGAAATTAATTAATGTTAAATGAAGGAATCTAAGTGATTGAGGTTAGTAATTCAACTAGAATTAATTTAATTATTTTGGAAGTGATCAAGTTTGCTTATGGATGATTAAATGGTATTAGATGCCTTGAATGAGTGGATATCTTCGATATGAAATGTTTTGTGGTAACATATGTTTGAGTGGACAGGATATTGTGGTTATCTATCAATGATGAATTGTTGTGTAAAGTGACCTCCTGTATTTATAGCGTGAAGTGTATTTCATTTGAACAACATGGGTTAGGATGACATGAGACTCGAAGAAACCGGGCTCGGGTACCACTTCGAATTTTTATAGATTGATATGTGAAATCAATAGGCTGGAATGAAATGATTTAAGTAAATTGGACTATTTAATCTAAATTTTGGTACTTAGAAAATTGATGTGTGAAATAAGTGATGTCTATAACAAATTGTGAATTTGTAAATTGATACGAGTTACCCCGGGTTTTATTCAAATTGTATGTTTTGTATTCCATGTTGGATGAGTTTACTCATGCTGGTTTCCAGCCTGACCCGGGTGTTACTTTGATGTAATGCTCGGGTCAGACCGAGTATTACAGGTTTTCAGGTAAGGACGTTCTGGAGCTTACGAGACGGGTTGGATGACAGGAACGTATGGAGAGTTCCCTCTGTATTATATATTGTTGTATATATATCAGAGTCATGTTGATTATGTATGTATATATGTTGTAACTCTGATGTAATAAAATGTAATCGACAGATATATTATTCTTTTGTAAACTGTTACTATTTGATATTATATTTTGATCCGCTGCGAATGTGAGATGTTGGTGCTTTCTGTTTCTTCTCCTTCTTCTATCTCTTTCTTCTTTTTCCTAACTATTTGGAATTTCGGGATCGAAAATCCTGGGTCGTTACAGTTGGTATCAGAGCTGAAAGGTTAAGCAAGAACCTTGGCTCTGGTGGGGAATACTCCTTAAATAAAGTCCGTAGTACTCTAGGATGAGTTGAGTGTGTGTGTATACATACATACATACACACACACACACACACACACACATATATATATATATATATGAGAGCGTACTTGTTATTTTCTTATATAAAGATTTTAAATGATTTTATATAAAATTATATTTTGATATATAAAGCAATATTTTCTTCTAATAAATATTAAGGTGATTGGTTGTTAAATTATTGGAATTAAATTAAGTGGTAACAGAAATACAACCAAATTAAAATTAAACGAAGATAAGTTTGAAATGGCTTGAAAATTAAATGGTTTAAAGAGATAAGTTGATTTGATTTAAAGGATTAAATAAACATTTAAAATTTAACTCGAATTTATATAATTCGGGATGGTTTAAATTTGAAGTTTGAATTGAATTCGTTCAAATTGTATCTGATTTGAATTAATTGGATTTGAGATTGAAGATGTATAAGTTCAAAAAATTTAATGGAAAATTTGGATTCGATTAAATTGAAATGATTTGAAATTGAAGCGGGTTCAATTGATATTAGTCCAAATTGATTGGAATAATTTGAAATTATAATTAAAGTTGAACAGGTTTAAAATCAAATGGAATTTGATTTAAATTAGGAAAGAAATCAGGATTGATTCAAGTTAGGGTTAAATCAATTTCAATGAAAATTGAAGTTATTCAAATTGGAATTGAGTCAATTTAAATGAAAGTGTAAATTTAAATTGAATTGATAGGGAAGCGAACAGTTTTGACTCTGCACTATTTTCAATATAGATTGTTTTAATATAAACTTATTTTTTCCAAGCTATTTAATAAATACAACCTTTCTTTTTAAAGCCATATTATTTTATATTTGTTTTACAATTATTTTTGGAACTATTTAACAATTTTTCAACTGTTTTATAAATTAATTACTATTTTTCAACTATTTTACAAATTAATTACTATTTTACAACTATTTTGCAATTATCTAAAATTTTTGAAACTATTTAACTATATTCCAACTATTTTACAATTAGTTAACTATTTTACAAACTAAAAATTATTTTTCAACTACTTGTCTATTTCAAAATTTTCAAGCTATTTACTAAATATAAACTGGTCGGAGTTCAAACTGTTATTGATTAAGTACCCAACTGAGATAAGAATTGAAGTGATAATCCAAATGGGAATTTAGGCAATTGTGATTATGTGGATAGAAATTAAAGGAAATGTGAATAGAAAGAGAAATTGATTTGGTTAATAATCAATGAAGATAAATACGTAGGATGTACATATATTATTCTATTCGCATATTGATTTGATCTAGATTCGAGCACAGAATTTCGAGATAGTTATATCGATCCGAGTTGGTATTTTTCACTTGATTTTCGACGGCGAACCTGGATATGGATTGTTTATTGGTTCTGGATATTCTCTATCATAGTTATGGCTATGAAGGGAGAATGACGGTTTCTGATCAAGAAGCCAGATCTGAGTCCGCACTAGGAAGTCGAGTGGACGATACTAGTTCGGAAGTGAAATTGTGTGATCGAGTGAGCGATCAGATTGGTATACCGTATGGGTGATAAGTGTACATTGTACGGATTTGAATGAAATTGATATTGAAAATTTGTGAATAAGAAATGTGAAATGATTTCTTTTGAAATGGAAGTATATTTTATGAAATATACAATTGATAAAAGTGAAAGTTGGAAATTTCTATGATAAAAGTGACTTTATAGAGTAATCAAATTTGAATATTTGATTTTGAATAAACAAAGTTATATTTTTTTATATATAAGATAAATCTTCCCTTGTTGAATCTATTGTCGAAAGAAAAGGATTTTGAAGCTGTTAGAAGTATAAAAGGAGTTTTGTACAAGTTTGAAATGATCCAATGTTTTTATAATATATATATATATATATATATATATATATATATTATATAAAGGATCTTATGAGGATTTTGGAAAAAAGGTTTTGGGAACCTTTGGATTTGGAAAGGCTTTTTATTTTTGGGTAAAATCAACATTGGAATTTGGAATGCCTAGTTTGAGAATTATCGATTTTGGGATAATCGATTTTATGTAAAGGAGCTTTATATGATATTCATACTAGGTGTATGATTTGGAAGATACTATATGTGTATAGTATAAAGTGTTTTGTTAATGGATCTAGGGAAAAAGGCGCTCCCTTGAAATGAACTTCTCAGGAGTGCCACCGGGCGGTGCCGCCTTGAACCCTAAGGGGGGTTCTAAAGTTGATCCTGTGAGGAGTCTGGACAAAACTAGTTCCTGAGGATTATGAGTAGTGTGTAGCGAAAATCAAGGGCGTTGATGCCTACAGAGGCATTTGGGTTATGTTGTGACGACAATGTAACTCGATGTCACTACGATCTACTGCAGACCATAGCGAAAGTCGTGTGTGCCGCTGAGAGCCAACGGTCTACGTTTGATTTTATATCGGTAGACTGCGACCTATGATAACATAGCAAAAGTCGTGTGTGCCGCTGAGAGCCAACAGTCTGCGTTTGATTTTACATCGGTAGACTGCGACCTATGTAGGAGTGGAGAAGTTTCATTTCGACAGCGAAAATCGAGGGCGCTGATGCCTACAGTGTAACAGCCCGCTATTTTGGACTATTCGCATCCGCACATGTCGGACTTGAATGATTCAAAATACCGAATTGTTAATTTTAAATTTGGCAAAACTCAGATATACAGTAAATAAATAATCACAAAATCACAGACACAGAGTAATAATATGCAGCGGAAGTAAAAGAGATAGTAGTTCATGAAGCCACTATATAAATATATAAGATACATCAAAGTTTACAACAGAAGAGTAATACGATACATCAGGTACAAATCAGAATACATCACTGAAGTCATCGAATACTGAAAGCAGAATAGATGGCTGGATCTTCAAGAAAAGCTCCAACTCCAAAGGTGAGTCTCGAATACTAGTACACTCAGTCTCACCCGAGCGTAAAGAAAAACACAAAACACTCGAGTCAGGATTAATATTCTCATATCAATAAATCCAACTCACGTGAAATAGCAATCAAAATACAAGTAACTCAAAGGATGTTGGAATCACCATCCTCTAAGGATCCGTTAAACTATCTACTATGTAGTAGTGTACGCAAAATAGATAATGTCTATCAGTAATATAAAGTATCAAATAGTGTTAAGGCGTTACCATTATCCCCTTTAACACATTTATATAAATGTCATAGTCTATACAGCACTGTAAACTCCACCGTAAACTGGTGGGATATCAGCGAGTACTCCATAGGTATAACACAAAACAAATTCGTAGTGGTCGCGTATATAGGGATACAAGTATGACAAGGCACATGAGGCAATACGCAAGGTAGTGAAACTACCGTTCGCCCGATCCGGACTTGTGAGAATGCATCGCCGCAGCGATCGCAACACCGCGAAACAACATTCCTGAAAAGTACGAGGGTGCACCAATCGACGAGCAAAGTAAGATTGGCACGAATCGACGAGCAAAAACTGTTAAATTGGAATTGCCGAAATCAAATCAAAACATTCAACATAGCAACAATTACAAAACATGTCCTACGTCAAAGTTTAACAATATAATTCTATGTGCTACCGAGATCGAAATGGTCTGAAATTTGGTATGAATAAAGATCAAAACTTGTATTTCAAAACTGCAAAGAATCACTAGATTCCGACGTAAGACGGAGGAGATACGATGCGTCAAACATGAACTCAGGTCGTGTTTGCAGCAGTGTAAAATAATTTTAAGTACAAAAGAACAGCTGCCTGGGTCAAACTTCTAGATCCTCGACCACTAATCAAACGATGTCGGATTTTGCTGAAATTTGACATGCATAAACTAGGTAACTTCAACTCTTTTTTAAAAATAGAATCAAACCATTCTGATAAAACATGAGTGAGATATGATATCGTGAACATGAAGTCTAACTGCTGTTCAGAAAAATAAAATAAAAATAAACAAAACAAGACAGCCCAAAATTTTCAAAACCATGTACCGTATACATCAATATCATAAAATATTTAACAAAACCAAATATTATATAAATAGAAATGTATAGAGGGTACTAATGTATAACATATGCTTAACAAATCTTATACGCCTACAACTTACAAACTATATAACTTTCATATATGCTTTAAACAAACCGTTATAAATTATAACTGTAAAGCTTTTGTACGTAATAAACTTTATACTATAACTGAAATAAATTATAACTGTAATAACTTTATACTCTATATACTGTAACCATATAAATATTTAAACCTACACACATACAATATGTGTTATATAATATGTAAACTATACTTTATAATTAATATATATACTCCAAATATAACATGCAGACAGCTACCCAATGTAAACACTTTACATTAAAACTCAATTTAACAATCAATATTTTATAACAAATATTACCATATAAACTCCTCAGGTCTATGTACGCAAGCATATATATGGAGACAACATGCATATTATGACTAACAAAAAGATATGAGCATTGGTTTAAACTATCAAACAAAACAAACCTAAATTTGTACTAACAGAGGAAAGCTGGAAGGAAGCAAGCAATTTGAGACCGAAGTGGTAGCCGCGACCATAGCTGAAACATGAACGGTCTGGAGTTCAGGCGGCTTTGTTGTTGAGTGGGAGGATCAGATGAGAGAGGAAGAAGATGGTTGCCGGACTGTGCTTGGTAGAGGGGCGGATCTAGGATTTGCCGCGGAGGTATGCCGGAGGCTGTAGCCGTGTGGATGCTAATCACTACTAGGGAATGTGGGCCTGGTGGATCTGCAAATAGCCGAGCACGTAGGGGTGAGAAGGCGGCTACAAGGTCGGTCACGGCTGCAACAATGAGTTTACTGGTAGTGTGGAGTTTAAGGTGGAGGGGTGCTAGGTGAGTAGATCTGTACTCGTGCGGAGGCGGTTTAGGTGGCGGAGCGCTCGGTGATGATGGCGGTGAGTTGGGCCACAAAATTTAAACAGATGAGCGAAAGGGTTGCGAAATGGAAAAATGGAAGATGAATACAATATTTCATTTCTA
Organism: Allium cepa; assembly: GCA_030765085.1. Lineage (NCBI taxonomy): Eukaryota > Viridiplantae > Streptophyta > Magnoliopsida > Asparagales > Amaryllidaceae > Allium > Allium cepa. The sequence continues at coordinate 589,768,761 of CM060944.1, forward strand.
GAGCCAATGAAATAATGGTGACAAACAACGATATATCGTCTTTTCAAAAATATGAAGTCATACAGACAAACAAAATGAACCGTTTCATCTAAATAAATACAAAATGTATCCCAGTTTTTACGTTGGCAATGGACGAATTTTATTAAATGGTGAAATAAATGCTATAATGAAAGCTAGTGGCTGTTCCATTCCATCAGTTTGAAATTTGAAGGGACAAAACTATCAAAAGTGGTACCGATAGAGTTAACTGGTTTCACGGGTTTCACCGCGTACTGGTCCTCAAAATACAGAATGAATATACCATGGTGATTAGCACGACGAGACGATCAAAATGGTATACAGATATCAGTGGTACGATTGAATTATAAAAATTTGAATTTTTCTACTAACGGAAAATGCGTAAAAATCGCAGAAGATTAAGATCGACGGAGCCAAAGATGTCCGAATTTGAAAAAACGACAAACTGACAACTTGCTCAAAAGATGGTTTAGAATTTTTCTATGTAAAAAATTTTGATTTTGAAAACGTTTTATTTTCATCGTTTTTTAACTGATTAAATTGAAGTAAATTTACGCGCGAAATAAACTTTCGTATTTTCGGACGAAAATTTACCGGTTGCTATGTTTAACTAGACGCGTTTCAAATATCAAATTTATATTTCAAAATTTTATCGTTTGAAATTCCCACAAAATTCAATTAGTAACGTTATTAAAATCGGTTAAATTTACGGGTCGTTACATTCTCCCCCACTCAAAACTTTTCGTCCCCGAAAAGGAAGGAAGTTGGAGAATAGAAACAAGCAAAAGAAATAAACTTGAATTACATTATAAACAATAAATTTAAACCATATAAATTTCAATTAAATTTGATTAATAAATAACAATTCATTTCAAATTCAAGTATTTCATTAAGCTGATTATCAATTTCCTCAAAGCAGAATTTATTTTATTTATCTCATTTATTATTCTATTCTTATTATTCTATTTATCTCCATTATCATTTTATAATCAAATTAAGTGAATAACATTTATTATACGCACTCACATTTTATTTATAAAGACAATTTATACTGTATATTATCCAATTTTCTTAAATTAACAATTTCTAAAATCAAAATTTGAATAGTCATTTATTATAATCATATTTTATTTACTGAATATAATTCTTCTTCATTCCAAATTATAATTAAATTTATTCTACTTAATATATCATATCAAAGTATATTTACATTTAATATAACTACTTAAATTTATTTAAAAATTCCTTTGATATCATTTATATTGTATAATATTCAATTTCATAATTAACTTTTGAAAATTTAGGTAAGTCATATTGAGTGCAATTAAATATTATACAAGTGAATTTCTAATTCAATTCTCTCAAGTTTAAATATTAATTCAAAATCTTGGTTTCATTTATAATTGAAATCATCTTTTATCCAAATTTTAAGAATTATATTTCCGATTATCTTCAAACAATTTAGAAATAAATATATATAGACATTATATCCAATCAAATCTGAATCAAATACTTATATATATATTTTAAATCGTGTTGTACTTTAAAAATTTCAAATCAAATTCATTTCAAAAACCAGAGTGTAGCAAGCTACTGATGTCTCTCCACTTCGAAACTCGAAATGAATGTCGATGATGTGGCCGTCATCATCGAAATTATTTTCCAGCGACAAAGAGAAGAACACTGATTTAAACATTTAAATTTCTTTGAAATGATTTCTATTCGAAAATTCTTTAGATAATACATTTTAAAACCTTTAAAACCAAAGTTTGAAACCACCGGAAATTAAATTCTCAAATTCTGGATTTAAATTCATTACAAACTCCTAATCAATTTATAACCAAATTTTATGCATTCATTTGTTTATATTATGAAATAGTCAATGGTTTATAAAACAATAAATGAAAGTCAAATATTATTATTCCGGACAACAAATTCATTAAAGTTTAATTTCAGAAAAATTTATACTTATTATAAAATAATCGTTCAAAATTATCTTATTTATCAAATTCGAAAATACTATTGTGTCAGTTTGCTCTGTCCAAGTGTTTTGGAAATCCTATCGATAGCGTTGATCAGACGAATCGATCAGGAACCCAAATCATCATCAACAACTCAAATAACACAATATATAAAACATTTTGAACATTATTTTCCAAATACACCTTCTCGCTCGACGATACAAGAATGGATTTCAAAATAAGTATAGAGATTCAATTTTGATGGAAATCAAATCAAAGAGAATTTTGATTCGATAATAAGTTCGAAACAGAAGATAACATAATTCAATTAACAGAATCAATAAATGGATAAGCTTATTTAATTTACGGGCAACCTTAACCGGGTCGACCGTGACTTAAAGAATAAGATCGATGCAGATTCTGAAGTAAATCAACATCAGATCTCAAGAAATAGAATTCAGGCATAGCGGAAGATAGATAGCATCGTAAACCGATAATACAGAAATCTCCGGTAAATCGATGCCTATTGTAAAGGAGTTTCACACAATTACAAATTATGTGAAGATTGGCGAGACCGCCGATCTATTATAGATATCATTCGAAGTGGAGTTATGGGATGCTCCAGAATTGAAAGAAGACGAATATTGAGGGACAAGAATGAATTTCGGAACTGAGGGAACGTTCCAAAAAATTCAAAGGAATTGAGCCAAAAGGAAGAGATTGAAACTCGAGTGGGAGTGATTCTGTAAAAACATTTACCATATATGCTAAGTTCTGCCTAGAGCTACCAAAAGCTCTGATACCAACTGTAACAGCCCGCTATTTTGGACTATTCGCATCCGCACATGTCGGACTTGAATGATTCAAAATACCGAATTGTTAATTTTAAATTTGGCAAAACTCAGATATACAGTAAATAAATAATCACAAAATCACAGACACAGAGTAATAATATGCAGCGGAAGTAAAAGAGATAGTAGTTCATGAAGCCACTATATAAATATATAAGATACATCAGAGTTTACAACAGAAGAGTAATACGATACATCAGGTACAAATCAGAATACATCACTGAAGTCATCGAATACTGAAAGCAGAATAGATGGCTGGATCTTCAAGCAAAGCTCCAACTCCAAAGGTGAGTCTCGAATACTGGTACACTCAGTCTGACTCGAGCGTAAAGAAAAACACAAAACACTCAAGTCAGGATTAATATACTCATATCAATAAATCCAACTCACGTGAAATAGCAATCGAAATACAAGTAACTCAAAGGATGTTGGAATCACCATCCTCTAAGGATCCGTTAAACTATCTACTATGTAGTAGTGTACGCTAAATAGATAATGTCTATCAGTAATATAAAGTATCAAATAGTGTTAAGGCGTTACCATTATCCCCCTTAACACATTTATATAAATGTCATAGTCTATACCGCACTGTAAACTCCACCGTAAACTAGTGGGATATCAGGGAGTACTCCATAGGTATAACACAAAACAAATTCGTAGTGGTCGCGTATATAGGGATACAAGTATGACAAGGCACATGAGGCAATACCCAAGGTAGTGAAACTACCGTTCGCCTGATCCGGACTGGTGAGAACGCATCGCCGCAGCGATCGCAACACCGCGAAACAACACTCCTGAAAAGTACGAGGGTGCACCAATCGACAACAAGTAATGAGTAGTAGTTACAAAGAAGTGTGTTCGCTCGAGGTGGCTAACCCCGTTTGGCCCGGCACGGCTCCTGATTTTAGTCATTTCCAATCTGACACAAGTGTCAAGGCTATCCATTATCGTTCTCTTTCTTCAGTCATCACGTACATCATTCTAACCACTTCATTCTGGATCATCACTCCGCGTATAGTTATTAAAGTGGTTTCGGCTTAGATAGAGAGTATATCCATAACCGATTCCGGTCTCTTTAATAACTTTCGTAATTATTACACCGATTGGTCGTTTTCAAAAATCAAATCAAATCCAATTTCAAATTAGAATTCGTAAACCAATATTTCGTTCGTCTTCAATATCAATTTCCAAAATTTACAATTTAAAACTTCCAAATTACCAATTCAAAATCAATTTCAATTATAATTCGTAAATAAACATTTCGTTAGTCTTTCTAAATCAATTCTATAATTTACGTTTCAAAACTACCAAATAACTATTTCAAAGTCTTACATTTCAATTTCAAATTTTATTTAAACAATCCAAATATTGATCCAAGTTCGTATATATGTTTCATTCCGAAATCATTTATCTAAATCAACTTAAATTCATTTACCGATTTCATTCAATATTCGCTAAGCTAAATTATTATTTAAACAATTTTCATTTAAATCTCCAATTCATTGAATCGATTACTTAAGTTCAACTTATTATATCAAAACTTCAAATTGAATTAAACTAAATTTGTCAAATCAATCCTTTAAATTACAAATCTTACGTTAATTCCAATAAATCACGTTTTATTTCAATAAATCACATTTTATTTCTTGTTAAAGAAATTCCATTTCACTTATTTATTGACTTCGTTACAAAGTCCAAACTCAATTAAATAAGAATTAAATTTCACATAATCGAGGAGATTCAATTTCACTTATTAACTTACTACATAATTTTTCCAAAACTTAATAAATAAAAACTCAATTTCATTTATCAACGAAGTTCAAATCCACTTATTCAAAAGTTCGATTTCGTCTTATCAAGGAATTCAATTTTTATTCAATTCTCAAATAATTAAATCTCATTCAATTATTAAATAATTTCAATCTTAATTATTAATAATTTCAAAACTTAATAATTACAAACTTGATTCCAAATTCAAACTTAATTATTAAATCAGTTCCACTTAATTATGAATTCAAACTTAATCATCAAATCATTTACCTTAATTATAAATTTAACTTAATAATTTCAAATTTAATTATAATTTTAAACTTAATTATAATTTCAAATTTAATCATTAAACGACTTCAAACTTAAAAATTTCAAAACTCAATTATTACCAACTTCAAATTATTTATTAATAATTCCAAATTTAATTATTAGATAATCAAATTTCAAACAACGTTCTATCATCAATTACCACGTTATATTTGTTTCAGATTTCGATCTTTACATTTTCCTTTCAAATAATTCAAATTCCAACTTCATTTCAAAACTTATTCTTTGGTCGAATCAAATCATTATTTTATTTTTAAATCAAATTTTTTTGACCAATCGGATTTTATTTAATTTTCTATCCTAAGTCAAGTTTATTTGGGTATTTATCATTTCAACCCGATTCCAATTTCAGTTCAAAATCAAGCATAATAAAGGGAACTTGCAGTGTGATAACTGGGATGGTGTCAAAGTAAATAAACAAGCAATAACAACAATCAATAACAATCCAATAATCAATTCAAATAATCCCGAAATAATAGTATTAATTCGCATTGTTGTTTGTGTGAATTAATATAATTATCTCTAGAATCTTCACTATCATTTCACGTAGATTAAAGATTATTACATTACGGTTTTCCCACTTGTCGTTCAATTTCAATTTCAACTTTAATAATATGCCAATTAATCCAATATACGTTCAAGGGTTCAAAGTAAAATTTATCAAATTCTACGTGTCAATTAACTTAACAATTAAAAGGGGTCATATTATTCAAATTTACTAATCAAATTCAACACATATGTCGATTCACAATTTTAAACTATTCTACGTCAATTTCAATTGCATAATATTTATCACTTAATACATTAACAATTTACATGCAATATAAACAACAATCAATCAATCAATTATCAACCAAACTATAATATTATTGCATAAATAATTAACAGATAATGGTGTCAGATGTCATAGGTGAACAGATACAGGTAATAGCATATATAACAGTGTAAATAACTAACAGCAGCATATTTCAATTGTCGTTTCAATTGAAATCAGATCTAATAAATAAAAGAATATTAATCGTGAGTGATTGCTCACCTTTCGAGGTTAGAGAAAATAGAAGATGACACGGATACGCACACTGATACGGACACTGAAATGGAGTTACAAATCCAAGCATGATTCTCAGAGAAAGTAAGATTGGCACGAATCGACGAGCAAAAACTGTTAAATAGGAATTGCCGAAATCAAATCAAAACATTCAACATAGCAACAATTACAAAACATGTCCTACGTCAAAGTTTAACAATATAATTCTATGTGCTACCGAGATCGAAATGGTCTGAAATTTGGTATGAATAAAGATCAAAACTTGTGTTTCAAAACTGCAAAGAATCACTTGATTCCGACGTAAGATGGAGGAGATACGATGCGTCAAATATGAACTCAGGTCGTGTTTGCAGCAGTGTAAAATAATTTTAAGTACAAAAGAACAGCTGCCTGGGTCAAACTTCTAGATCATCGACCACTAATCTAACGATGTCGGATTTTGCTGAAATTTGACATGCATAAAGTAGGTAACTTCAACTCTTTTTTAAAAATAGAATCAAACCATTCCGATAAAACATGAGTGAGATATGATATCGTGAACATGAAGTCTAACTGCTGTTCAGAAAAATAAAATAAAAATAAACAAAACAAGACAGCCCAAAATTTTCAAAACCATGTACCGTATACATCAATATAATAAAATATTTAACAAAACCAAATATTATATAAGTAGAAATGTATAGAGGGTAATAATGTATAACATATGCTTAACAAACCTTATACGCCTACAACTTACAGACTATATAACTTTCATATATGCTTTAAACAAACCGTTATAAATTATAACTGTAAAGCTTTTGTACGTAATAAACTTTATACTATAACTGAAATAAATTATAACTGTCATAACTTTATACTCTATATACTGTAACCATATAAATATTTAAACTTACACACATACAATATGTGTTATATAACATGTAAACTATACTTTATAATTAATATATATACTCCAAATATAACATGCAGACAGCTACGCAATGTAAACACTTTACATTAAAACTCAATTTAACAATCAATATTTTATAACAAATATTACCATATAAACTCCTCAGGTCTATGTACGCAAGCATATATATGGAGACAACATGCATATTATGACTAACAAAAAGATATGAGCATTGGTTTAAATTATCAAACAAAACAAACCTAAATTTGTACTAACAGAGGAAAGCTGGAAGGAAGCAAGCAATTTGAGACCGAAGTGGTGGCCGCGACCATAGCTGAAACATGAACGGTCTGGAGTGCAGGCGGCTTTGTTGTTGAGTGGGAGGATCAGATAAGAGAGGAAGAAGATGGTTGCCGGAGTGTGCTTGGTGGAGGGGCGGATCTAGGATTTGCCGCGGAGGTATGCCAGAGGCTGTAGCCGTGTGGATGCTAATCACTACTAGGGAATGCGGGCCTGGTGGATCTGCAAATAGCCGAGCACGTAGTGGTGAGAAGGCGGCTACAAGGTCGGTCACGGCTGCAACAATGAGTTTACTGGTAGTGTGGAGTTTAAGGTGGAGGGGTGCTAGGTGAGTAGATCTGTACTCGTGCGGAGGCGGTTTAGGTGGCGGAGCGCTCGGTGATGATGGCGGTGAGTTGGGCCACAAAATTTAAACAGATGAGCGAAAGGGTTGCGAAATGGAAAAATGGAAGATGAATACAATATTTCATTTCTAGAGCCAATGAAATAATGGTGACAAACAACGATATATCGTCTTTTCAAAAATATGAAGTCATACAGACAAACAAAATGAACTGTTTCATCTAAATAAATACAAAATGTATCCCAGTTTTTACGTTGGCAATGGACGAATTTTATTAAATGGTGAAATAAATGCTATAATGAAAGCTAGTGGCTGTTCCATTCCATCAGTTTGAAATTTGAAGGGACAAAACTATCAAAAGTGGTACCGATAGAGTTAACTGGTTTCACGGGTTTCACCGCGTACTGATCCTCAAAATACAGAAATGAATATACCATGGTGATTAGCACGACGAGACGATCAAAACGGTATATAGATATCAGTGGTACGATGGAATTATAAAAATTCGAATTGTTCTACTAACGGAAAATGCGTAAAAATCGTAGAAGATTAAGATCGACGGAGCCAAAAATGTCCGAATTTGGAAAAACGACAAACTGACAACTTGCTCAAAAGATGATTTAGAATTTTTCTATGTAAAAATATTTTGATTTTGAAAACGTTTTATTTTCATCGCTTTTTAACTGATTAAATTGAAGTAAATTTACGCGCGAAATAAACTTTCGTATTTTCGGACGAAAATTTACCGGTTGCTATGTTTAAGTAGACACATTTCAAATATCAAATTTATATTTTAAAATTTTATCGTTTAAAATTCCCACAAAATTCAATTAGTAACGTTATTAAAATCGGTTAAATTTACGGGTCGTTACATACAGTTACTTGGACTTTTGCTGCGATGGCAACGTAACCTTGGAATGTAACTGCGATTGTTGTGGGTTCCATGGCGTAATCAAGGGGCGCGGAGTGCCTATAATTACATGGACTTTTGCTGCGATGGCAACGTAACACAGGATATAACTGTGACCATGGATGGGGTTGATGATTTCTATAGCATTCTCACCAAGATATTTCCTCTATTTTCAAAAACTGTTTTCTATATTTGCAATAAAATTATTTTCCAAGTATTTTCACTAGGTGTTGAAATGGGCTTACCAAGTACTTATAGATTTTCAGTCCTACGCCTGATCAACGTATTACCGAATTTCTGTGAGAACGAGGATGGACTAGTTGAGACATCGAGTTATAAGAAGTGTTTTTATTAAAAAAAACTATTTTAATAGTATTATGTGAATTTAAAAGTATTTCTAAGATTTTAAATTAAAAGTGATGGAATTTTGGAAAATGAAAGAAAATCCAAACTGGAATTATGACAAAAATTTAGAACTCAGGAAAATTTAATGAAGTGACTTTTGTAATAAAAATCAAATATTGAATTAAAAGTTGGAAGTAAGCTAATTAGCTAAATAAATTATTTGATAGAGTATATTAATAAAATTTAACTCGGTTAAATAAAATGGATTGTAAGTTAATAACGGAGTTTGGAAATGAATTCGAACTATAAATAGAATTCGACTTGGATTTGATAATGAATTAAGAAAAGTGGAGAGGTTGTAAAAATAAAATAGAATTGAATTATAATAGAAATGGTTTGAGTGGCAAACAAAAACCCGGGTGAGTAAAAAATTAAATTAAGAATGGCTTGGTATTAATAAAATAAATTTGAAAATGAATTAAGTAGGTGAATTAAAAATTAAAAATTAAAAATTAAAAATTAAAAATGGGGTGAATAAATGGGTTAATTGAATTAAATAATAAATGGATGAAGTCTGATTTAATAAAAATTAAATCAAAGTTTTAATTGAAATTGGGCTATCAGAATGAACTTAAGTTGTAAGGCATATTAATTTGAAGTAAAATTACTTAAGTCAATAAAAGCTTGGTCTAGAGTAAGAATGGAAGACCATTAAATAAAAGTTTGGGTTAAATTTATTTATAAAAAATGGATATTAAAATAAGCATCGATTGTTGTCATGCTTAATGAAATAGTTTTAGAATGAAACCAATGCGGAGATGAAATGAAATGCAAATGTATGGTTGGTAAATAAATTAGAAATGAAATGGAATTAAATACAGAATGAGTTGAAATTAATTTGAAGTAGTTATAAACTAAAATGGATACTCTATTAAGCAAATATCGCCGAATTTACATAAAAATAGTTGTCGTTTGACATAAACAAAAGTAATTAAAATTCTATGAGTTGATAGAGATTAAATAAATTGATTTTATGGTCAATTGAATTGAATATGAGCTTGTTTGGATTAAAAATAAATTGAATGCAAGAAATTGAGTTGTAAACCATTAAAATTGAATGATATGGCATATGAATTGGTTGGAAGCAATTGAATTAGCTTTAAATCATATAAATCGCTTATGGAAAGCGTTTGGTGCTTGTTGCTTATGAAATGCATGTGTTTAGCTATTGAAAGTAAGTGAAATGCTAATAAATTTTCTATATATGGCACTTACATATCAAAATTGAGTAAGTACAGATACCTGAAGGCCGTTTGGCTGGATTTGGATGCAATAAATGCTAAAATTATAAGCCGCTTGCTTAAAAATGCTAAATAAAGGTACGCCTACGCAATAAAAATAGGAAATATGAACTGTTTTTGTTTTTCCGACCATATGGGTCGATGTATATATATTTATATCTCTTGTCAAATTGCAAATGTCCTCCGTACAAAGGAGACTGCCAAAATTTACCGAAAATTTTGAGAGTTATAAAATTTTTGGAAAATTTTCTTTTAGCGACAAAACGATTTCAAATTGGAAATTGAAATAAATTAGTGGATGAAGCTAAATTAAAATAATGATATGAGTCAGTTATAAATGAAAGATATAATTCAATATTCAGAATTGAAAATAAATTGAATTCATATGAAAATGGGGAAAACTAATTTGAATAGAAATAGATGTGAAAACTTCTGTAAGGAAATGTATAAAATAATTTTTTTAGGCTATGATTGGATATTATTGCTAAATAGGATAAGCAGGTATTATAAAGGGAAAGGAAAATTTGTTTTGATTTCAGAAGATAACTTTGAATTGCTTGACTAAAAAGGTATATGTTTAAATTTTTGTATGAAATTTGATTGGGTTTTTGATCTAGTCACTTGGCCTTTTGTTTTCTTTTGGAACTTGGGAGCCCGTAGAGGCATTTTGTAGTTGTACCGAGCTAGCCGTGTAAAGGAGATGTTGGAAAATAAGTTCAAAAGTTTAGAGAGTTAGAAATTTTTTGAGAAAGCTGTGATAATTTAAATTTGAATTTTAAGTTTAAATTCGAATAAGTGGAGTAAATAATGTTGTTGGAAACTATAGAAGGTTTGGAAAGTTGGTTGAAGTGATAGTGGGTCTTTAATAAAAGATAAGTTATGGCAAGTTGATAAAAACTGTTTAGTTTTGGGAAAATAGTAATGGTATTGAATCATTCTTCTTAAGTAGCAATTTCGGGGATGAAATTCTTTTAAAGGGGAGGAATGTGACGACCCGGAATTTTTAACAATTTAAATTGGAATATTTAATTCATTTTAAATATTTGAAAGGTTAATTTTAACTTGAATTCCAAATATCACTATTTACTTGATAATTAAATTATTGAATTATATAATTTGAAATTGGTTAAAATGTTGGATATGGAGTTTTAAGCTTGTTAAAAATAATTTAAAGGCTTATAAATTTACACTGATGATACTGAAGATAGTAGAATGGTTAAAATTTAATTTGAAGGTGATTTTCTCAGTTCTAAAAATATATCGTTTAAATCGATATTTTAAAATAGCCTTCCGAGGCACAGTCTCGGAATTTGACGAATATAATTCCAATGGATCCGAAATAGTTAGTTATTATCGGATTTCAATTTTCGTAGCAATCGGAGTTGTCGTTTGACCCTAGCAGCTCAAAATGCATAGAAACTATTTTAATCGATTTAATTTAAAATTGATCGTTTATTTCCGTAACTCGCGCATATAATTTAATTAGCCTCTGAAACACGTTCCATTGTGTTTGGAACGCGGGTAAAACCTTATAATCGCCTAGCGGCATGCCTTGATAGGAGATCGAGATTTTTGGCTTCGTTTTCGAGATGATTTATAATTTAAGCTAGATAAATATGTTTGGTACAGTCAACTATTTTTTTATTCCTTCTCCAGTACGCCAACTTATACTCGTTCTAACACGCTGCCATTCCATCAGTCCTTTAAATCGCTATGTCTTCTCCTTCCTTTCTTTTCAAGATGGAATCGCGTATTAAAAAAAAAGAAATCATTCATAATCGTGGGTTCTCTTTCCCATTCCTCCCTCAAATTCGAGATTAGCGAAATCGACTGAATTATAAAAAAATGGAAATGAGAGAAAATCAACTCGAACTATTGCTCAATTTCAATCGGCTTCAAGGGTTTATTCGAGAAAAAGGTTGGTGATTTTGGCGAATGCATGGGACTTGAGTTCGAAGGGTGGGCGACGTCAGTCGCGAGGCATGGTGGCTTGAGTTCATGAGCGAGTTGCTCGCGAACGAATTAGTAAAGGAGGGAAGCTCGTGAGGCGAGTGGCTGAGGAGGCTTCAAGGTGATGGTTTTAGAGGTTTTCCATCGTGAGGTGTTCAGGCGAGCTCAGAGCAAATCGTGAATCTAGGAGGAGTTCGATGTTGCGTTTGGTCGCGTGCGAGGGAGCTGGTGGCTAACGGTTGCTCGCGTGAGGCTGGAATTTTGTCTCTGAGGTATTCGTTTTTGTTAATTATCTTGATTGTTTTAGTGAAAGCTTATACTTACAGATTGAGGAAATAATATGTAAAGCGATTCCAGTTGTAAATTGATGTTCACATACATATATATAAACAGGATAGGGAAATTATAAGTTAACAGTAAAATAGCAGGTATATGTATACATAGTTATTTTAATAATGTATATGTATATATATGAATTTATAAAGTGTACACAGAAGATTATTTTGAAAATAAACAGTATATATATACATGTTTATGAAAAGTTAGATTTTTTTTACCCATATAGTTTATTTTGGAAATAATATAAAGTACACATATGCACATTTTTTTTAAATTTTACTAACTTATTTTATAATAACATATTTTGGATGATTAATTTGTTTTATTAACCTATTTAACTATTTTTGCGGAAGGATTGTAATAAGGGAAGCATTTAAAATAAATCATTATTAAGTAATTTATAAAATGAGATAAATGGTCTGGTTATTTCAAATATTAACAAATCCATATAATGCTTATAGAAGGTCGAAAATCGTGAAGAGAACAAGTCATGATTGGATGGAATTGTAAATAAAACAAAGGTGAGTTAATCTCACTCTTCTGCATTTTTATTTAAATTTAAATGGTTAAATTTAAATAATTGATTTAATGATTGGATTCTTTTGATGTGCTATATTATATAGTAGCATATAGAATATATTAGAGTGATTGATATTCTGTGATGAATATTATTGGTAATTAGAATATTGAATGCGGTGATTTGCTTGAATATTTCGGTACCCTGAGTTATCAAAAAATATAAGGGTGAATTTTGGAAGTGAAATAATTATAGAATAAAAATAAGAATGAATTGGAAAGAAATAAAAGTGATATTTAAAAATTGAAGTTAAATTTTAAAGTAGAGATTTAAATCAAGCTTTAAATCAAAGTTAAATCTGGAATTCAAGTTGGTGGATCTCGTTTTTTTAAACAAATAAAGTTTTTTTAAAATTTAAATTGTTTTAACATCTTGAATGTTAAAGTGCATTTTTGAATGGATTTGAATTTAAAAATGAATTTGGTTTTAAATTCCTTTAAACTTCCTTTATAAAATGAGTAATTAATTTATTTAATGAAGTAAACAAAAAGGTAATTAATTACTGGTTGAAATTAATCAAGAGTGATTAATATTTATGGTTTAATTATGATTAATTTCTTAATGTGATTAATTTAGATTAGAATAAATTGAAATGTAATTAGAAATCACTAATTTATATAATTAATGATGTAATTAAAGAATTAATCAATACTAAGTAATTTATGAGAAATGGATTAATATAAGTAATTAAGGATTAATGTAATTAATTATAGTTAATCAATTTGTGAAATAATTAATTACCGCTTTTGGTTAAGAATAATCAATTTGTGCAATTAATTAAAGATAATTACTTGAATGTAATTGAAGGATAATTAGTCCAGGATGATTAATTAAAATGGATAATTAAGGGATGATTAATAAATTGATTTGAAATTAATTAATGTTAAATGAAGGAATCTAAGTGATTGAGGTTAGTAATTCAATTAGAATTAATTTAATTATTTTGGAAGTGATCAAGTTTGCTTATGGATGATTGAATGGTATTGGATGCCTTGAATGAGTGGACATCTCCGATGTGAAATGTTTTGTGGTAACATATGTTTGAGTGGACAGGATATTGTGGTTATCTATCAATGATGAATTGTTGTGTAAAGTGACCTCATGTATTTATTGCTTGAAGTGTATTTCATTTGGACAACTTGGTTAGGATGACATGAGACTCGAAGAGACCGAGCTCGGGTATTAGAAAAATACCTGAAACCACTTCGAATTTTTATAGATTGATATGTGAAATCAATAGGCTGGAATGAAATGATTTAAGTGAATTGGACTATTTAATCTAAATTTTGATACTTAGAAAATTGATGTCTGAAATAAGTGATGTCTATAACAAATTGTGAATTTGTAAATTGATACGAGTTACCCTAGGTTTTATTCAAGTTGTATGTTTTGTATTCCATGTTGGATGAATTTACTCACGCTGGTTTCCAGCCTGACCCGGGTGTTACTTTGATGTAATGCTCGGGTCAGACCAAGTATTACAGGTTTTCAGGTAAGGACGTTCTGGAGCTCAGGAGACGGGCTGGACGATAGGAACGTATAGAGAGTTCCCTCTGTATTATATATTGTTGTATATATATCTGAGTCATGTTGATTATATATGTATATATGTTATAACTCTGATGTAATAAAATGTAATCGACAGATATAGTATTCTTTTGTAAACTGTTACTATTTGATATTATATTTTGATCCGCTGCGAATGTGAGATGTTGGTGCTTTCTGTTTCTTCTCCTTCTTCTATCTCTTTCTTCTTTTTCCTAACTATCTGGAATTTTCGGGATCGAAAATCCCAGGTCGTTACATTTACATTTAAATTAAATTTGCATGCTTTTATATAAGGTACTTTATGAATATAATATTAGTTATATATAAAAGGTTGCATCAGGAAATTTGATTTCCCAGACTCGTCTGGTTGTATATATGTAAACTATATATTGGTTTTATATTAGTATATCATATATATACGTTTGCACGTTTCCTATATACTAGTATACAGGTTATGTATTTTATATGTTTTAAATTATAAATATGCTAGTTGTATATATAATCTATATCTGAGTGCGTGTTTATATATTATGTTAAATTATATAAATTTTTGTAATATGTTAATATTATATTTTATTTGATGTATACTAACAACATTAGTATATATAACATATCTATGCTTGTTTATTCAGAGCTTTATATGGATGCATTAGTTGTATATATTAATATATATAAGTTATATATCATATATCAGTTTGTATTTTTAAGAATTTGATGTGACATATAATAATAGCTTTGTATGTTAATAATCGGTTGAGTGTATTAGTTCATAAATTTTATACGTATATGTTAGGATGATAACAAGAATAACAAAGTATGGTTATCCGTGTATGTTTTCTAAATTATTTTGCAGAGTATATGTGTATGTACCTTTTACTCTAAAATTTTATTACTGCTTTATAGCATATTTAAATCTAAGATGGATTTAGACTTAGATATAAAGCAAATTGCCACTGCGCCTTCAGTTTCAAATTTTATCAATGATAAAAAGCTTGCAAATATCTATTCATGATAACAAAACCAGCATCTCCCAAATCAGATGTTAGATAAATAGTTAGTGCTTCAAAAATGACAATTATAATATTACCGTTTACAAAAAATTTCTAATCTGACAATATAAACAGGTCAGTTTATAAAATGTTAGTTATACAAGTTTTACAATACGTCATTTTAATATACTTAATTTATAATAGTTGTTGGTTATATGAAATATAAGTGGCACTTGTTTTGGGTAGTTCACATGTGTTTGGTTGATGGCTGTATATGTTTTAATCTATATATATATATATATATATATATATATATATATTTTAAATAAAGTATATTTGGATCTTACTTTTAAAATATACATAAGTGTTGGTTTGAAATATTATATATCTTTGATTTTTAAATATTTTATCTTAAGAATAATGATTTTAAGTGTGTGTCCGTGTATGTTGTATGTTAATATTTGTCTTAATTTAAATATTTAGTTTTAATAAAATTATATATATATATATATATATGAGCTGATTCTAATTGCTTCATCGATTTCCTTATTTATCAGCTTTATTCGTCGACTCGTGTCCACCTTGTTTGTTTGGATTCATGCCTGGATTTTGTAACTCTACTTCATTGTCTATCTCTCTAGCCTCGACAGGCGAGCAATCACTCACGATTAATGTTCTTCTATTTATTAAATGTGATTTCAATTGAAACGACAACTGAAATATGTTGTTGTAGTTATTTATATTGTTATATATGCTATTATTTGTATCTGTTCACCTATGACATCTGACACTATAATCTGTTATTTATATCGATGATATATGCCAGTTATGTTATTATTATATCTGTTATCACTCTGCAAGTTCCCTATTAGTATAGAATTCACTATGGGTTGAAATGATACATAACCGAACAGACTTTAGAATAGGAGAAAATCATTATGGGTTGAAATGATAGACCCAAGCGATTTTCATTGAATTGAATTTGGGATTGCGGGTTGAAATGATATATACTCGTATATATTTAAATTGCGGGTTGAAATGATAAATATCAGTATCACTTGACCATAGAATAGAAAATTATATGCAAACACCGTGGTCTATATATAAAAATATTTTGAAATGATTTCTATGGTTTAGGAAAGACATATATGGTTTTATATAATATTGATTTTGGAATGTTATTTTATATATAGTTAAATTCTTGATTTTTAGCTATGTATAAAGTTGTTTTAATGTAGAATAAATTTAATGATAAGTTTGATTTTATTAAAGACAATGCAGTTAAGTATTTAAATTATATTTTAATATAAAGTTTATAATGATTTAAATAAATTAAGGTTGGAGGATAAATTTGAATTTTTTTGAAGTTGAATTTATTTAAGAATCAAATACAAGTAAGTTTGATTTAAAATTTATTTAAATTTGAGATTTTAAGGGATATGATTTTTTTCTTCATTTTGGTTTAAGGTGATTTAAATGAATATATAGAGTTTAAATAAATTGGAGGAATATTCAGTTATTTGGAGTTTAAAGTTTTATTTGAAAGATAATGGATTTGTTAAGTAAATATTTCAAAATTAAATAATAGTAAATTGAATTTGATATAAATATGAAGTTGTCAAATTTAGTTTGAAATTATGTAATATTTAAAGCTTTGAAAAATATGGATATTGAAATGGTTCAATTAAGGTTCAAATCTTTTTTGAAATCGATTTAGTTTGAAATAGTTTATTTAGAAACCGAACTGAATTGAAATTGATGATTTGAGATTTAGTTAAATTTGAATTTTGGAATTTGAGTTGATTTGAGATTGATTTGTGGAATTTTGAGGAAACTGTTTTACATTACAAGCTATCTATACCATTTTAATATCTAAACCATTTCAGTGGTGAAAGTTACGGTTTCGAAGCCATGAATTTCAAAGTATTATGTTTGAAAATGTTATATTTTCAAGTGTTGGTTTTGAAAGTGTTATAACCTTGAAAATGCTATGATTTTGGAAATGATATGTTATTTGGTTTTGAATTGGAAATGATATCGTATTGATATGGTTTTGAAAAGACAATGATATTTTGGGTTTTAAAGTACAAACTATTTGAAATAACCGCGATGTTATAATA
This sequence comes from Allium cepa, assembly GCA_030765085.1. Lineage (NCBI taxonomy): Eukaryota > Viridiplantae > Streptophyta > Magnoliopsida > Asparagales > Amaryllidaceae > Allium > Allium cepa. Next base: position 589,786,347 of record CM060944.1, read on the forward strand.
ATGGTTGGTTGTTAAAGAGACCGGGATCAGATATGAGCATAATCTCTATCTATACCGAAAATCACATTAACAACCGTGTACGCGGTGGAGATTCCAGAATAAAGTAGGATGGTGGCGGCGTTCTCTTGAGGTATATACGTGGACCCGACTCCCGTGAGTTGGCTTAAGGTGGGTAAAATAGGAGCGATCGACGGGCTAATGAGGAAGCTAGCTCCTCTTATCGGCCACACTCCTTCAATACCATTCTATTACTTTGTGATTGATTGGGGCCCTTTGATTTTTGGGGGTGTGGCTCGAGGTGGGCGGTAGTAGCAGCTATGCGTTACCACCAGTCCGGAAGTATAATTGGTATATCTACCCTGGCATTGCCTAGTTGTGGCATGTCACCTACCTTAGCGAGCCTTGTACGAGTTTGATTTGTATCGTACCTATGGAGTTTCTTCTCGTAGCCTTCCGATCAGGAGGTACGCAGGTAATGTATTAACTATTGGCACTATTATGTGTTAAGGGCTATATGGGTAACCCCTTAATGCTATATTAAAGTATGTTTATTTTACTTTTAGACATTATTATGATAGTGTATATTACTACATACTAAATAGTTTAACGGATCCTTAGAGGATGGTTATCCCAAACATCCTTTGAGTTACTGTTATTTCAGCTGTTATTTCACATGAGTTGGATTTATTGATATAAGAATGTTAATCCTGACTCGAGTGTTTTATGTTTTACTCTACGCTTGAGTCAGACCGAGTGATACAACATTTGAGACTCACCTTCGAAGTTGGAGCTTTGCTTGAAGATCCAGCTATCTGTTTCACTTTCAGTTATCCAGTTGATTCCAGTTATCCAGCTGATCCAGTGAAGTATTCTGATTGTACTTGATTATCATATTGAGACTTTTGTTGTATCTTGTTTAACTCTGATGTATATTTATATAGTAGCTTCATGAACTACTATTTCTTTGCTTTCGCTGCATTATATTACTTTGTCTCTGTGATCTGTGATTATTTATTTACTGCATATTCTGAGTTTTTGCCAAATTTAAATTAACAATTCGGTATTTTGAATTATTCAAGCCCAGCATGTGTGGTTTTATTATCGATTTGAATGGTCCAAAATAGCGGTTCGTTACACAATAAACCTCACATGCCCAACCCAAATTGAAAGGGAAAGCGGATAATTAGAGAAGGAAAGAAGAATGAAGATAGAAGAAACTAAATAACACAGAATCTCACAGCGAAACTAATAATTTATAATGTATATCAATCGTTTACATAAAAACAAATCTGTAATAAGTATATACATACATCAATCAGAGTACACTAATTCATTTCAACCGGACAATTATAACAATCTATCGTCACAAATTGTTGAATAATATACAATAATGAATGCAGTGGAAAAATAATCATCTATGTGAATACGTCTCAGGGCCTCTAGCTCATCCACTGAAGCTCCAAATATCCAAGTAAACCTGGAAATATGCTCGGTCTAACCCGAGCATTATAGAAAACAATGCTCGGGTCGGTGTGGAAAAACCAGCATGAGAACTCAAATCACAAGGAATTTTATTTAATTTAACTTGTAAAATCCATTAAAATCAAATGCATCTTGTAAGACCACGCTGCACATAAGCACGGATGGGCTTTACCTTACGATAACCAAAACCTTTTATGTTGGAAAATCTAGTAATATTATAATAATGTCTATGGGCGAAAATGATAATAATAATTAAGTTGATGTGATGCTCGTGAGTGTACATCACAACAATACTGGGTATATAATCGAAAATCTATAAGGTTCGTTCGCTAATTATGCAGAATTTCCATGGAGATGCCCTCAGTACTTTGAGAACGGTCCTCTTACACAGGGATTAGAGTTATCCTTTCGATGCATCATACCTGTCTAGCCGGGTGTTATGGACAAAACATAACTGGCCATGTTAAGACAGAGTGCATCGCTCCTGGCATGTCAAAACTGATAGATAGATATTGCTAGAAAAGGGAGCCGACTACACCCTATGGGTTTGCCAACCCTACTGGCCATGTATCCTATCTCTAGTTTTAGTCATTTCCGCTGATGAGGCTACGTCTGGCGTTCTTGCTCATGCATCGCACCAAAATAGATCATAGAATCCTACATGGATCCCCATACCACAATGGTCTTGGAATCGCATATAGATTCCCACATCTCAAATAGATCTTGGAATCACATATGGATTCCGATACCCTAGCGGGTCTCAGAACCAAATATGAATTCCAATATCTCAATATAATCTCGAAAATCCTCCATAGAACCATATATGTTTTTGGAGTTGTCACGGTTTTAAGTCATCTCTTTTGAGTACACTCTTCTGCTTTCCAAGCGCTCTAAAACTAATCGTCATTCTTTTGGAATGCTCAATACCGGTTCTTTAGGAAATAATTAGAAAATACATAAGAGCAGGGATAAGCCTTTAACCGTTTACGTGGACGGATCTCCTTATCGATTATCCTAGAAGAACAAACTATTTTATATGTACAGTGTAGCATTGTCGATGGTAACCGTACCATAAATTCTCGTGTTTCCCTAGATATTTCCAGAGTTAAAACCCTTCAGTGTTAAGTAAGGAATCGCTTCCCTACCACCAAAATTAAGTAGGATTACATATTTGGGCCAAGATTTGATAGTTAGTTATTTAACTATCAAATAAACAAACATTCAAACCAACATTTCATTTCCCACTGAAATCACTAAGCCACGTTTAATTCAATTTTGATAAATTAAATCTCTTTATCAAAAAACGGTCATATTCTTATCTCACCGAAATAAGTATATTCACAACACATTCCTTTCAAACATATTTGAAAACTTTTTTTAAAATATATATATATATATATATATATATATATATATATATATATATATATATTCGGTATTGACCATGGATCGTAGCTCAATGGTTAAGTCTCTATCCCAAAGAAATCCAAACTTAGCTGTAGGCAATCTCTGCCTCTCGAAATACGCCATAGAATGAATCATAGATCGCAATCTGCACAATGGTTACGTCGCTATCCCAACGAATACACAACAAACTGTAGGCAATCTCTGCCCTTCGAATTACGCTATGAAAATATACCATTACTTCAAAAAAATCTTTTATTTTAATAAATATCTCAAAATAATACTTATAAAGTCTCTATGTAAATTCCCAAGTTTAATTTAGGAAAATACCCTTTTGCAACAGCTTACTATCTAATATATTATTTTAAAAATGGTATTAATATTTAAACAAATTATCTTGAAATGCTAATATTTTAATACTAATTAACTTTTAAATAATAATTAGCTTTTAAATTAAATTTATTATAAGATAACTTTAATTAATAATTAAAATATACTTTTAAACATTTTAAATAATCAAATAACTTTGAAACAATAATTAAATACTTTTAAATAACTTTTAAGAGTCATAAAATAATTAACTTTAAATCATTATGAAATAATAATTAATTATCTTCAAAATGTCATTAATAAATAATAATTATCTTTAAAACCTCATAAATAAATAATAATTATTCATACAATAACTTTAATTCAAAATTCAACTTCCTAATCTGGAAAAAGGCTTAGTTACTCCAACGGTACTTAATCAAGTCAACATTAGTTCCACTAAATTATCCAAGTTAAAATCCCAATATTTACATAACATCATGTATGTAAATTGAACTCACCATTAGCAATTAATTGTTAATACAACACTTATCCAATACTAGTCAATTGGAATGTAATTAAGTGTCCACACTAATGAATAGCAGAACGAGATTTATTTCTGCTAAGTAAATGTCCAAATTTGACATATCCCATGAATAATAGTAGAATGGTGATTTATTCTGCTTAATAAGGGTGCGATAAATTTAATTAGCGGAAAGGTGTTTTATTTCACTAAATAGATGTCCAACTACGACATTTAATTCAATTTAACTCAAAAGTATTTTATTTGGCCAAATAAACATTACCAATTAAAGTATAATATTTTAAACAACGTTGTTAATTAAAACAAAATAATTTAAATTCTGTCCGTTTTAAAGTATCATAAAATTCTACTCGTCCAAAAATACTAACAAATTATACTACAGTATTCTACTCGTCAATACAAGTCCAATAAAAAAATTCGCGGACTAAACGGATTCAAAATGACCAAGATATCATGCTTTGAAGTTAACAATTATATTTATAAATTAAACAACTAAGTTTAAAAAATAATTTTCTCACTAACATAAATGAGCCGAGCCCAATTGCCTAGCAACCAAACAAACAGTGGCCTCCCTTCCTTGTTCCCATTCTCCTTTCTCACATTACTTCAAAGTAATTACAAATCAAGCACGATCTCGTCTGCACGTGCACACTCCGATTCTCCACCATACATCGATCTGAGGCCACCCACGAACTTGTCGCTTTGCCCTCGTCATGATGAACCCAACTACCAAAGCTCTGACTCCACGCCTCGATTATCGACCACCCTCCGATCCAAAACATGAATCGTGTGCAAGCTAAAAGTCACGACAAAAATCTCTCCAAACTTGCCCAAACTTCACCGCATGATAGATTTCTCCAAGCCAAAGCCACCTCCTCCCTCCATTCAGGCTAACTCGCCCTCTAGCACAACCGAACACAAAACCTAGAAATCAAAGATCGTCGACATCGATGCAGAATCACATCAAAACTTCTATAAAAATCCTTCATTCCCATACGAGCATAAGCACACTAGCGGCATTGTTTAATTCTTCACGGATTAGGTGAAATCATTTTTCGAAGCTTTGAACATTATCTTCCCATTTGCAGGTAAATCCAAATATCCAGCTCGATTCTTGACGAAAACCTACGCAGATAATTTTTTAAAATATTAGAGACTGATACAATTAACATTGTAGTTGGAATTTTTAGAGATTATGAATGGTTTGGTAGATATCAATTTTTGAAGAGGGGAGATGGTTTTCGTTTGTTAAACATGATAGAGAAAAAAATGAAGAAAAAGGGAAAAAAATCGAGCTTATTGTACATATGCCTATGCATATACGTACATACGTACAAACATGCATACATATGTCCGATCAACTTCATGGAGTGGACAATGTGACATGATGGCTGCTGATGGAGGGAGACAAAGGTAGATAGTGGGGGCTGAGGAACAAAATGGCTGCTGGGGAAATAAAAGAAGTACCGTGATTTAGAAATAAAAAAATCAGTGTACTGCATCCGTGTTTATTTCTGGTACCCACCATGTCGTGTCGCATTTGATTACGAACCGCATTTGACAGAAAATAAATTGCGATCACGTGTAACAATGTTACATGATCATAAATAAAAATAAAACAGACAAGTTATTAAGTTCTGTGAAGTATCAAAACGCTAGCCTTTGCCGTAAAATATTTCAAACGAAAAATTTATTTGTTTCCTAAAATAAAAATTATGGAAAAATTCTAAAAATTAAATTAAAAATACGTCACTAGAAATAAAATCTAAAATTGAAACAAAGATTTTATTATAATTTAATTCAAGTCCGTTTATTTAAATAAATTAAATATTTCAATTTGAAGTCCGAAAAATACGGGCCGTTGCACTCTTTCGCCCTTGAAAGTAATTTCATCCCCGAAATTCTTGCACAAGAACACTCAATAGTATCCATAACCCCACAGGATGTTAATAAATCATCTATACACAGAATCTGATTTGATCAATACTCGAATACATGATTTCATTTCCAAACCAGCACCTCTCACTCGATTTTCCAGTGCGGACTCTAATCAGGCTCTTTGATTAGGAACCCCTGCTCCCCTTACATAGCCATAGCTAAGATAGAAAAACTTGTTTCTATATTAAGAACCCTCATTGAGTGTTTGTCGTCAAAATCGAATAATAAATCCTTATTTGAAATGGTGTGAAACACCTTAAAGCCTTGTACTCGAATATTAGATCAACTATATGAAAAGAGAAATGATCTATGTCCACCTTCACACTTATTTAATTGGTTATTTCTAATGCCAAATCTATTCTCATTAAATATTTATGAAAAACATTTCATATAATTCCATTGGACTTGTAAAACTTATAAAATACTCTACCACATTACAATGGTATACACAATTATTAAATTTAAACTTCCATTTTAATCCACTTAACAATTTTTAAATACCCGGGTTGTCATTCTTAACACCTATTTGAAATGATAACATATATTTGAAAACTTAAGGCCTAGTACTTGGATATTTATTTCCAAAAACTGTTGAAATGATATTATATATATTTTAATCCATAACAAATATATATAGCTCAAGTAACCCTAAAAGTATACCAAGGAACTGAGTACTTCCAGTATTACATATTTTCCTATAAGAAGAATAATAATCAAGAGAAACATTTACCATCTGAATGTATCTCTTACCCATTTTTAGTTATTTTCATTCCAGTCGAACTAGATAACTTAAAGCTACTTATTTTCTTTCAAATCCATTTTGAAACAGTAGCATAAATATATTTCCAAATAATTGGTTTAACAAACTATCCATTTCAACCTACTTTGGATTTGTCCAGATTCAAACTCGTCCCGATCGTACAATGACAAAGGGAATAATTTACTAAGTGCACAATACCGTTCGCCTAAGCAAACATCCGATCTTCACTTAGAAGATTATTCTGATCACCACAAAATAAATTGAGACTCATTTCTCGAACCAATCTAAAGAAAATATGCATCTTTCTTTTTAAATTCTCTTTTCAAAAGAATTATACCTAAAATATATTTTAGGTAACTATCATTACCATTCCAAAATCATTTGTACTCTAAAACTATCTCAAATAAATCATTACTTCTTTTCTTCAAAATCATGTGAAACAATAATATACCCATTTACTTTATGGTAAATCAAACCATACTTTTGGAGTCAAATCAAAATTTATTTCATCAAAATAGTTATATAGCAAGTCTTCCTATTAAGAAGCTCGAAAATATTTTCAACTACTATTATTAACCCTCTTAAAGCTTGAAATCCATTTTGCCAAAATTACCGAAATTTAAACTCTCGAGTTCCTTTTATTTATAAGGCACATTTTAATAAATCAAATTTATAAATATATTCTCTTAAGAATAATGTGTTTGTAAATGTTTTATAAACTTAAAAGTGTTTGTAAATGTTTTATAAACTTAATAATAATGATTTAGAAAGTTAATTAAGCTTTCAATAATTAATTTTTAATTAATTAAGTTTTTAATAATTAAACATTTAAAATTTTGAAACTTTGAGATTAAAAATTGAAAGCATTTTGGAAGCCATTAAAATGTCTTAGAGCTTTAGGAAAGTTTGAACATGAAGATAAGAATGAGAAAAATGGGAAGGAAATTAGGAAAATTTATATATATATTAAGCGCATTTGTTAAATTATCATAATACCCTTCCAGCACTACCATCCACTCATGTATTTCCATGTCACCACCTCCATTCCACCTCACCATTTCAGCCCACAAAGCCTCCCCTTAGCTACCTTTCCATCAAATCAAAGCCAACATGCAATTATGACTGTACTCAGGTCGCCAAAATGTCACTTCATGTCTCCCCTAATGTGACACATACCTTTACTTATATTTAAACCATATTATCTCAACTTAATTAAGTTGCTTAAACCATTTTATATTTCTCAAACCATTTTATATAATTAGTATATGTGTGCATATATACATATGAGTGTATACAACATTTCGAACAACTTTTGTACGATGAAACGTCGAAAATTTGGAAAATAGTTTCTGGTCACATTTTTTGTTTTTCATTGAACTATATATTTTTGTAAAAAAAATTTAAATACTATTTCACGTTTATTATCTATCATTAAAAAGAGTTTTATTTTTCATTACAAAACCATTTATTTGAATATTTGAAATTAATTAAATATTCGCAAATCAAAGCAGTGAAATTCCAGGTTGTTACATTCTTCCCCTCTTAAAAGAATTTCGTCCCCAAAATTACACCTCGTAAACCATTCGGAAACATTTAACACTCTACATCATTCCTTATGATGTACAAAGAACATTCTCATGCAAAATCTGATTCAATCACAACTCGAATGCATAACTTCACTTCCGAACTAGTATCGCTTACTCGATTCTCTAGTGCAGACTCCGATCAGGCTCCTTGATTTGGAACCTATGTCCTTCTTACATAGTTGTAACCACGGTAGAAACTTTGGTCCCAAACAAAAAATCATCATCAAATGCGTACCGTCAAAAATCAAGTAATAAATCCTTATTCTAAATGGCACAAATACCTTAAAGTCGTATATTCGAATCTTAAATCAAAATTCTATGAAGAGGAGAATCGATCTACGTCCACCCTACACACTTACGATATTGGTTTTCCTTAATACCAATTCTATTTCACTAAAGCATTTATGGAGACATTTCATAAACTAAATATAGGTTTGCTTGTATTAGACTCCATTACATCCTAAGAGTATATACCCCTATTTAATCCCACTATTCTATTTTGAATTTATTTTCCTAAGAAAACACAAGATCCAAATACCCAAGTTTTATTCGAAAACATTTTGAAATGAAACTATAATTTCAATCCTTTAAAAATTTACCTATAGCCCGAGTAACTCCATGAAACGACCCGCAAATCCGTACCCCTTGAGTCAACACTATTCTACAACAATCAACTGAAGTTGCACAGAAATACGAACCATTTGGGTTAAAGAAGAAGAGGTAGAAGAAGAAAATAGAAAACAACAATAGAATCTAACCATCGCAGCGGAATAAAATATAATAGATAATAAATGATCTTTACTCAAAATCAAATATCTCTGTTTATATATTACATCATCAGAATACATCAATCACAGCTCAACATCAATATCATACGCTGGATACACAACAACTCAAGATACTCAACAACTCAAACAGCGGAATATATAAATATAAAACAAGTACGAATGTACGTATCGTCATCCAGCTCGTCTCCTGAGCTCCATAGCAACATATCCTGTATCCTATAATACTCGGTCTGACCCGAGCATTACAGTTAAATAACACCCAAGTCAGTCTGGAATACCAGCGTGAGAAAATCACACCCAATTGATTATTAAAGTTTCAAAAACCCCTTTGAAACAAAAGCATCTCGTAAGACCACGCCACAAATAAACATGTCGGGTTTTTACCTTACGATAGCTAAAACAATTTTTATAGAAATCCTCTGATATTATAATAGGGTCTATATACAAATACTTATAAAATAGCCGAAATTGTTACATGATTAAATTCCAGCTACTAGCCAAAAAGTGGGTAGTACAAACAAAACTCGTACAAGGCACGTAGGGAGAATGGATTTCCAACTAATGACTAGGCACTGGGGTACCACCTGTCACAGTACGGGGCCTAGATCACCGTACCGAGGAGTACGCCCGCTTCCCTGCAACATAAGCCCGGGACTACCCCATACTGGATAATCCCGAGTGAGATCACTCCGCGGTTGGGATCAACAACCGCCCACTAAGCCGAAATAAAAAAGGAACATCTAGACAGGAATGACCTCACCCTGCTTGGGTGCTACCCACCTAGCCTTGCTGCACAACCCCTGATTTTCAGTCATTCCCATTTGATGAGGCTTGAGGCTAAGTGTTACCTTTTATAGAACAATATCTCTTAGAATGCCCATCGTCCTCCTGACGATGTTTCACAAGCATTCATCCATACAAGTCCGTCCCGGGTTCGAACGGAACCGAAGGCACTATTCCTACTACATCCATTTTGGAAATATCCCCAGGATTAGTAACGACTAGCCCTTGCACTTCACTGCTCCATCTTCGAATCCAAAATCGTTTACACGAAACGTACAAACCGGATCGAAGTGGTTTTCGAGAAATTAATCTCGATCCCGGTCTCTTCGAAACAATCAACGCGTTTGTCCAATATTGATAGTCGGTTATTTAACTATCAATTATATTCACAAAACAACCATCAACCAATAAATAATTTTCCAAATTATTTATTAATCTCAAAAATATCTTCACAAGATATATTTCTATTTTCAATCCTTTGAAAACAGTTTCAAATCCATCTTTCTTTCAAAATCAACTTTCCCAAATATTTTCTATCTCCTCTGAAATCACCAAGCACACAAATAGATTTTTAAAATAATTTAAAACACTTTACTTTGAAATATATACTTTAAAACATTTAGGATAAAACTACTTAAATAATTTGTTAAAAAATACATACTATATGAATTTGAGAAAATAAGGTTACTTTATAAAATATAAAACCAGGTTTTCACCTTTGAAACAAATACTAAGTCACTTTTAAATAATTAATGCTATAATATATTAAAAGAAAATACTTGCTTTAGAAATAAAATATTAGAAATAATAAATTTTACAAAACTTGCTTTCTTTAAAAACAACTTTAAAACATTTAATTTATATGCACAAATTTACTTTTAAAAACGTGTACTTGGCCATCCAGAGAGAATTCCAACTTCAAACACTTAAATCAATTTCCCGAATTGATTTCCAATTCATTCTTTTTGAAATAAATTTCTTTACTTGCTCGGTTCATTTCAAAATTTCATTAATTATGGACTTTATTTTTATTATTATTATTTTCTGTTTGATTTTAAATCTTTTAACTGAAATATACAAATTTCAGGCTTTTCCCATTTTCTTCTTTGTTCTTTTCAAAATTTAAAATCTTAAATTTAAAATAAATGTTCTGTTTTTTTTTATTATTATCATTAGAGTTTATAGTTCATTCACTTTCTATTAATTCAAAAAAATCTCCTTTCTATATTCAAGATTTATTAATTAGAATTCTTATGTCACTTTATTTTATTTTTATTTCATTCTTAAATTTGTTCAAATTTACATAATTATTTTTACTTACAAATTCACTTCCTTTCGTTTCTTTCCAACATCCAAGTTATATATTTTTCTGGAAACTCATTATACCCAATTATCCAATCCAACCATAGCATTCAATATTTCAACATAATCCATCATAAAATATCAAATCACCATAACATGGGAAATTTAAATAATTTAAATAAATGTTGAGGGATCTAGTTGGATCCCTCCAACCTGTTTTCCCTACATCCACAGACGTTAGCATTACATAATATGCCAAATTCAAATTATACTATACTCTATCACATCAATCAATTCAACCATACAATCAACTATTTAAATTTAATCACTTGAATTTAAATTTAAACCGAGTGAGATTAGCTCACCTTTGTTTTTATTTGCAGTCAATTTCCATTCATTTCCATTCCAGCTTGTTTCTCGATTTTAAACCTTGTATAACATTATATAGTTTATTAATATCCGAATTAATTGAACAATTAATTCGCATAGATTTAGTTAACAACCTATTTAATTTAAAACTAATCTTCGAAAAGCAATTAAGTCTATTTAAACCAATTTCTCTTATAATAAATAAGTTTAAATTTACAAAAATAATCCATTAAGTTAATCTCCTTATACACCATTTTTAATATAACTAAGTAAAAATAAAATGTATATATGCAGATTTATTTACCCTTTTGACTATGTATATGTACTTATACAATATTTTACAAATTTCAACCAAACTAATTTTAAATACAACTCCTTAATCTTTTAAAAGTTTTTATATATTTTCCAAAACCATATAAATATATTTTACATAAAATAAAATCCCTTTCAAATATCTGTTAGTAACTAAATAATTAAAATAAGCTAATTCAAACAAATTTCCTGAGTGTATTATTTAGAATAACTAGCAAATTCAAAATATGTAGTTGTATGTTTGTTCCTTCCGAGACCATTTATATACTCATACAATTTAAATTCCAAATCTACTTTATGTTATATAAATTCTTCAGTATTTAAAAAAATCCTATATATTTTTTTTCCAAGCTTCATCTAATATAAACCAATCTTTGTTTTGCCTGTTCACATTTAAAATTAAGATATGTATGTACTAATATCTATTTGAATCAAAGAAAATTAAATGATAAAAAAAACAAATTACTTACTGGAACAACTCAGACAACCACCACGACCCGAACCCACGCGCTTATGCGTGTAGACAGTCGCGACGTCTCTCCTTTTTGACCCAAATAACCCCGTACGTCACCTTCCCCTTCGCGATGTCTCGGCGCAGCGTCGTCGCCATCACGCCGCCACGAACCCAACCCAACATCAGCTCGAGACAACCGATTTGGAAACAAGCCCCTAGCTCATCGCGATCTACCTGACTCTGCCCTACTGAAGTCGTGCTTGACGAAGCCCTCGAATCGAACTCACAATTGCAATTCGATTAGGGTTTAGTAAATTGATTTCGAAATGGGCGAAAAAAGAAGCTCTGGTTTGAACTGTTACCGAGAGGATGAGGGAGGGTACTCGGTTTTGAAAGGGAAATTGAAAGAGAAAAGGGGAAAGGAACGTGATCCCTTTATTGTTTCGGCCATTAACGAATAAAATTTCCCCTTGAAAATAAAATGAAAATCTCAGCTGAAAATAAAGGAAAATGGGACGTGATGGCTGAGCGTACCGGGTAGGGTGGCTAAGATTCAGAGAGAGGGTGGCTCAAGAAGATATAGGACGGCTGTTGATTGGATTTTTATAATTAATTTTAAATCGGTAATTATCGTCAAAGCGTGTATACCTCGTACGATCACACGTTACTTCCGAAAGCTACAAAATTTGAAATCCGGTAATAATTCAATATTACGGACCCAATGGAACAAATTTCGTCAAATTCCTAGACTGTGCCTCGAAAGGCTACTTTAAATTCAATTTAAACGATACAAATTTCAAACCAAACGAATCGGTGTTAAATTCAATCTTACAAATTCTATTATCCTCAGTATTATCAATACAAATTTTATAAGCCTTCAAATTATTTTTAACAGGCTTAAAATTATAAATTCAACAATTTACCCAACTTCACTTATTAAATTAAGTAATTCAATTATCAAATAAATTGTGATATTTGTAATTCAAGTTAAAATTACTCTATTGAATATTTAAAATCAATTAAATATTCCGATTTTTAATTGCTTGAAAATTCCGGGTCGTTACATTCCTCCCCCCTTAAAAGAATTTCGTCCTCGAAATTACTAATTAGGAAGAATGGTCCAAAACCCGTTACTTTTCCAAAACTAAACAGTTTCTAACAATTCAACAACTTACCAACTATCTCTTACAAAAGATCCATTATCATTCTTATTAACTTCCAAACCTTTCCCTAGTTCCAAACCATACCATTTGTTTAACCATTCAAGTTTTAATCTTAAAACCAATTTTGAATTATCAAAATTTTCTAACTCCCTAAATTCAAGAAAAGTTTCGCCAGCGTTTCCTTTGCGCGGCTGACTCGGTACAACTACAAAATGACTCTACGGCCTCCCAAATCCAGAAAGAAAACAAAAAGCCAAGTGGCTCAATCCAAAATCCCAATCAAATTCACACCAATTTTAAATACATACCTTTTTTGTCGAGCATTTCAAATTTATCTCTTGAAATCAAATCCAAATTTCTTTTCCCTTTATAATACCTGCATATTCTGCTTAGCACTAAAATCCAATCACAATATCCCAAAACATTTTATCGACTCACTTACAGATATCAATATCCATTAACTCAAATACTAACTTAGATTATATTTGAAATATCAATTTCCAATTGAGAATGCCTCATTCCTTACTTAAGCTAGTATAAGCATTTATGTGTTTCTTATATTTATTTTCAACTCTAAACTTTAAATTTTATTTTTCATTTATACTGATTCATGTCATGATTTTAATTAGCTCCCTTTACTAACTTATTTCAATTTTCTAGTTTGAAATCGTTTTGTCGTTAACAAAATTTTCCAAAATTTTCAAAAATATTCTAACTTCCAAAATTTCTGAATTTTTTTGACAAAGTCTCCTTTGTACGGAGGAGCTTTTGCAATTTGACAAAAGAGATAAATATATATACATCGACCCACCCGGTCGGAAAAACCAAAAACAGTTCATATTTCCTATTTTTATTGCGTAGGCGTACCTTATTTAGCATTTTAAGCAAGCAGCTTATTACTTTTAGCAACTAGCGTGACCAAAATCCAGCCAAACGGCTTTCCGGTACCTGTACTTACTCAATTTAAACACATAAGTACTATATATAAGGTTTATAGCATTTCACTTAATTTCAAATAGCTAAAACATCGATTATGTAACATTGCATGTGATATACTGGCATAAACATATAAATTTCACATAAAATGCATGTTAATTAATTTCCATAAGCATATAAAAGGTTCCAACACTTATTACAATTGCTTATAATCAATTCTCAAACCATTTCATTCAGTTGAAGTGATTTGCAGCTTATACGCTTATATTTAATTCATTTTAAGCAAAACAACTTCACATTCATTCCAATTGATTCCAAAATCATTTTGTTTTACTTCTAATAATTCGTAGCATTTTATCCAATATCGTTTGCATCAAACGATCCATTTCCTTATGCCATTCGTCAATATTAGTGTGAATAAATTATTACTTAAGCTTTATAACCATTTAAATTGATTCCCACTCAATTTACGCTTAATCCCATCCCATTTCAATTTATTCACAAACTTCCATTGCATTTCTTTCATATACAAAGAGTTTTATTCTAAACTATTTTATCATACTCGACAACCAATATAACCATCTCACAATTTACTTAAGTTATTTATTTGTTTATTTTTATTTTTATTATTATTTTTTCAAATATTCCACCCAATAACTTAAGTTTATTTTATCAACCAACTTCCCTTCAAATCTTTGATTTCCTTGGATCAATTCCCAACCATTCATTAATTTATCAGATTAGTTTATTCTTTTATACGTTTTTAAACTTTAGTTCACATTAACATTTCATCATTGAATTTATTAATAAGAAGCTTATTCAATTCATGCTTCAATTGGATTTGTTTTCATCACAAATCATTTTTATTTTGATCCAATTCCATACATTTCAATTCATATTTAATTCTAACAAGCTCATATTCAAATCAATTAATTTCAAAATCAATTTTATTTACCTTTACCAGTTCATAGAATTTTATTTCTTAAGTTTCATAGCAAAATTTAAATTGATCTCTAATTCAATTCATTTCCAATTCTTTTCTATTTTATCTTACATAATATTTTATTTCATAGTACATAGGTTCCATACGAACCCATTTTATTTATCTTGACATAATTTTATGTTTGTATATCACCAACCATTTCCAATTGAAACAGACTCATATCGAATTTAATCGATTTTAAAATCAAACTATTTTATAATCGCCAAATTTTTATTTAAGCTCAACCGCCTCCCATGCTTGTATATCACTAATTCAAATCCATTTGAATTTTAATTCATATTCCCAAATTATCAAGATAATATCTAAGCACACAATTAACTCGTTATATTCATATTGGATTTTATTTGCAACTTACATCATGTCTATTGTAATCCAATTCCAACCGACTCCGCTTATATTCAATTCACTTACAATTCCATTTCTAAGTTCTACAAGTCACAAATTCATTTATAAACCAAGTTTATAACATATACACATATTCATTTCACAATTATAATCATTTGCCTTTCAACTTTATAACAAATTTAATCCAATTCATTCAACAACACTTCTAATTATAATCCAATTTAATTCAATTTAAATTTCAATTTTTATTCAACTTATCCCAAGTTAAATTCAAATATATTTTCCTCACTTTCATTCACTTAAGTTAAATTTTATTTGCCGGATTAAAATTTTCAATCCCTTCTTATTAATATCAACTTTACTTTATCCGTTCAATAGTTGATTCGTTTATTCATTCACTAATTCAATTTCAACCAATGAATTTTGTTTTCAAACATTAATTATTATATTATTATTTTTTTATTTTTATTTTGTCCATTTGAAATTATTTTGCTCCTTATTTTACATTTTTAAATCAACATCATCCAATATCCAATTTCCTTTCATTTCATTTGCATACCATATTAATTAACCAGTTACTTATGAATTTTAATCGTAAAACTTTATTTATTTAATCCAACTTAACTAAATTTTCTTTTCCAAACTTAAGTTCAACATTAAATTTCAATTTCCTTTTAAATTTTTAGATTGCAGTATTCAGCTTTCACTTCACTTACTTACACAGTTGAACTTATTTCACAAATTCCAAATTTACCAGTCATCAAACTTTTATATGCCATGAACATTTTTAGTTAAAATTCCAAAGTTTAAACAACCTTTCAACATTTCAAAATTCCCTTTGAAACCTTCTATATCCAAAATTCCTTGGATAAATTTAATTTATTTCTTGGAATTTCAAGACTTACCTAGTTTTGCAAACAATTTCAATTCAAAACAATTTGGTAGCAATTTCACTTCTGGAAACTCGAAAATGAACATCGATGTTGTTGCAGTCATCACCGAAGTTATTTTCTAGCGACCAAAAGAGTTCAATGCTTTTATTCTCTTTCTAAAATCCATCCAATATCTTTAAATTCCAAATCTCTCTAGATTTCAAATCCGATTCAAAAATATTTCTCAATATATATTATCCTCCTAACTTTTGAGAATCATTATCCAATTCAAAGAAACTTAAATCTCCAAATTCCAAACTCTTTAGATTTAAATTCAAACTTTTCTTTGGAATTTTATCTTACTTTAAAAATTAATTATACTATAATTTACATTATAGTTTACATTTACAAATTCATTTGATATGAATTGGTTTCTTAGTTTTTAACTATGAATTCAATTCCTTATTCTATTATGAATCACATTCATAAATTTCATCTATTATGTTGATTTATTCCTTAATTTTTAGTTATTATTTCAATCTTTATTCAATTATCATGCAATTATAATAATTTAATATTTATCACTTCTAACATCCAAACATCCATGTATAGCTATAATAATTAAGAAAATCATTTCCTTTATATACAAAATAATTTTAGGTAAAATTATTTCATTTACCCTATTTAAAACAATACTGTGTCGGTTTATCTTGTTTAAGAGTTTAGAAATCCCTGTCGATGAAATGGAGTCCCATATATCGACCAGAATCCATAAACACTCAACCGATAAATCAACGCAATATAAAACAATTTTATATTCACTAACAAATACGCACTCATATCTATTAATACTCTCAAACTCATTCTAGAGTACTACAGACTCTATTCAATGAGTAATTCCCACCAGAGCCAAGGTTATCACCAACCTAAGCTCTGATACCAAGTGAAACGACCCGCAAATCCGTACCCCTTGAGTCAACACTATTCTACAACAATCAACTCAAGTTGCACAGAAATACGAACCATTTGGGTTAAATAAGAAGAGGTAGAAGAAGAAAATAGAAAACGACAACAGAATCTAACCATCGCAGCGGAATAAAATATAATAGATAATAAATGATCTTTACTCAAAATCAAATATCTCTGTTTATATATTACATCATCAGAATACATCAATCACAGCTCAACATCAATATCATACACTGGATACACAACAACTCAAGATACTCAACAACTCAAACAGCGGAATATATAAATATAAAACAAGTACGAATGTACGTATCGTCATCCAGCTCGTCTCCTGAGCTCCACAGCAACATATCCTGTATCCTATAATACTCGGTCTGACCCGAGCATTACAGTTAAATAACACCCGAGTCAGTCTGGAATACCAGCGTGAGAAAATCACACCCAATTGATTATTAAAGTTTCAAAAACCCCTTTGAAACAAAAGCATCTCGTAAGACCACACCACAAATTAACATGTTGGGTTTTTACCTTACGATAGCTAAAACAATTTTTATAGAAATCCTATGATATTATAATAGGGTCTATATACAAATACTTATAAAATAGCCGAAATTGTTACATGATTAAGTTCCAGCTACTAGCCACAAAGTGGGGAATACGAACAAAACTCGTACAAGGCACGTAGGGAGAATGGATTTCCAACTAATGACTAGGCACTGGGGTACCACCTGTCACAGTACGGGGCCTAGATCACCGTACCGAGGAGTACGGCCGCTCCCCTGCAACACAAGGCCGGGACTACCCCTTACTGGATAATCCCGAGTGAGATCACTCCGCGGTTGGGATCAGCAACCGCCCACTAAGCCGAAATAAAAAGGAACATCTAGACAGGAATGACCTCACCCTGCTTGGGTGCTACCCACCTAGCCTTGCTGCATAACCCTTGATTTTCAGTCATTCCCATTTGATGAGGCTTGAGGCTAAGCGTTACCTTTTATAGAACAATATCGCTTAGAATGCCCATCGTCCTCCTGACGATGTTTCGCAAGCATTCATCCATACAAGTCCGTCCCGGGTTCGAACGGAGCCGAAGGCACTATTCCTACTACATCCATTTTGGAAATATCCTCAGGATTAGTAGCGACTAGCCCTTGCACTTCACTGCTCCATCTTCGAATCCAAAATCGTTTACACGAAACGTACAAACCGGATCGAAGTGGTTCTCGAGAAATTAATCTCGATCCCGGTCTCATCGAAACGATCAACGCATTTGTCCAATATTAATAGTCGGTTATTTAACTATCAATTATATTCACAAAACAACCATCAACCAATAAATAATTTTCCAAATTATTTATTAATCTCAAAAATATCTTCACGAGATATATTTCCATTTTCAATCCTTTGAAAACAGTTTCAAATCCATCTTTCTTTCAAAATCAACTTTCCCAAATAATTTCTATCTCCTCTGAAATCACCAAGCACACAAATAGATTTTTAAAATAATTTAAAACACTTTACTTTGAAATATATACTTCAAAACATTTAGGATAAAACTACTTAAATAATTTGTTAAAAAATACATACTATATGAATTGAGAAAATAAGGTTACTTTATAAAATATAAAACCAGGTTTTCACCTTTAAAACAAATACTAAGTCACTTTTAAATAATTAATGCTATAATATATTAAAAGAAAATACTTGCTTTAGAAATTAAATATTAGAAATAATAAATTTTACAAAACTTGCTTTCTTTAAAAACAACTTTAAAACATTTAATTTATATGTACAAATTTACTTTTAAAAACGTGTACTTGGCCATCCAGAGAGAATTCCAACTTCAAACACTTAAATCAATTTCCCGAATTGATTTCCAATTCATTCTTTTTGAAATAAATTTCTTTACTTGCTCGGTTCATTTCAAAATTTCATTAATTATGGACTTTATTTTTATTATTATTATTTGCTGTTTGATTTTAAATCTTTTAACTGAAATATACAAATTTCAGGCTTTTCCCATTTTCTTCTTTGTTCTTTTCAAAATTTAAAATCTTAAATTTAAAATAAATGTTCTGTTTTTTTTATTATCATTGGAGTTTACAATTCATTCACTTTCTATTAATTCAAAAAAATCTCCTTTCTATATTCAAAATTTATTAATTAGAATTCTTATGTCACTTTATTTTATTTTTATTTCATTCTTAAATTTGTTCAAATTTCCATAATTATTTTTGCTTACAAATTCACTTCCTTTCTTTTCTTTCCAACATCCAAGTTATATATTTTTCTGGAAACTCATTATACCCAATTATCCAATCCAACCATAGCATTCAATATTTCAACATAATCCATCATAAAATATCAAATCATCATAACAGGGGAAATTTAAATAATTTAAATAAATGTTGAGGGATCCAGTTGGATCCCTCCTTTCTGTTTTCCCTGCATCCACAGACGTTAGCATTACATAATATGCCAAATTCAAATTATACTATACTCTATCACATCAATCAATTCAACCATACAATCAACTATTTAAATTTAATCACTTGAATTTAAATTTAAACTGAGTGAGATTAGCTCACCTTTGCTTTTATTTGCAGTCAATTTCCATTCATTTCCATTCCAGCTTGTTTCTCGATTTTAAACCTTGTATAACATTATATAGTTTATTAATATCCGAATTAATTGAACAATTAATTCGCATAGATTTAGTTAACAACCTATTTAATTTAAAACTAATCTTCGAAAAGCAATTAAGTCTATTTAAACCAATTTCTCCTATAATAAATAAGTTTTAATTTACAAAAATAATCCATTAAGTTAATCTCCTTATACACCATTTTTAATATAACTAAGTAAAAATAAAATGTATATATGCAGATTTATTTACCCTTTTGACTATGTATATGTACTTATACAATATTTTACAAATTTCAACCAAACTAATTTTAAATACAACTCCTCAATCTTTTAAAAATTCTTATATATTTTCCAAAACCATATAAATATATTTTACATAAAATAAAATCCATTTCAAATATCTTTTAGTAACTAAATAATTAAAATAAGCTAATTCAAACAAATTTCCTGAGTGTATTATTTAGAATAACTAGCAAATTCAAAATATGTAGTTGTATGTTTGTTCCTTCCAAAACCATTTATATACTCATACAATTTAAATTCCAAATCTACTTTATGTTATATAAATTCTTTAGTATTTAAAAAAAATCCTATATATTTTTTTTCCA
Source organism: Allium cepa (assembly GCA_030765085.1). Taxonomy (NCBI): domain Eukaryota; kingdom Viridiplantae; phylum Streptophyta; class Magnoliopsida; order Asparagales; family Amaryllidaceae; genus Allium; species Allium cepa. The sequence continues at coordinate 589,806,920 of CM060944.1, forward strand.
AGCTTCATCTAATCTAAACCAATCTTTGTTTTGCCTGTTCACATTTAAAATTAAGATATGTATGTACTAATATCTATTTGAATCAAAGTAAATTAAATGATTAAAAAAAAACAAAATACTTACTGGAACAACTCAGACAACCACCACGACCCGAACCCACGCGCGTATGCGTGTAGACAGTCGCGACGTCTCTCCTTTTTGACCCAAACAACCCCGCACATCACCTTACCCTTTGCGATGTCTCGGCGCAGCGTCGTCGCCATCACGCCGCCACGAACCCAACCCAACATCAGCTCGAGACAACCAATTTGGAAACAAGCCCCTAGCTCATCGCGATCTACCTGACTCTGCCATACTGAAGTCGTACTTGACGAAGCCCTCGAATCGAACTCACAATTGCAATTCGATTAGGGTTTAATAAATTGATTTCGAAATGGGCGAAAAAAAGAAGCTCTAGTTTGAACTGTTACCGAAAGGATGAGGGAGGGTACTCGGTTTTGAAAGGGAAATGGAAAGAGAAAAGGGGAAAGGAACGTGATCCCTTTATTGTTTCGGCCATTAACGAATAAAATTTCCCCTTGAAAATAAAATGAAAATCTCAGCTGAAAATGAAGGAAAATGGGACGTGATGGCTGAGCGTACCGGGTAGGGTGGCTAAGATTCAGAGAGAGGGTGGCTCAAGAAGATATAGGACGGTTGTTGATTGGATTTTTATAATTTAATTTAAATCGGTAATTATCGTTAAAGCGTTTATACCTCGTACGATCACAGGTTACTTCCGAAAGCTACAAAATTTGAAATCCGGTAATAATTCAATATTACAGACCCAATGGAACAAATTTCATCGAATTCCGAGACTGTGCCCCGGAAGGCTATTTTAAATTCAATTTAAACGATACAGATTTTAAACCAAAAGAATCGGTGTTAAATTCAATCTTACAACTTCTATTATCCTCAGTATTATCAATACAAATTTTATAAGCCTTCAAATTATTTTTAACAGGCTTAAAATTCTAAATTCAACAATTTACCCAACTTCACTTATTAAATTAAATAATTCAATTATCAAATAAATTGTGATATTTGTAATTCAAGTTAAAATTACTCTATTGAATATTTAAAATCAATTAAATATTCCGATTTTTAATTGCTTGAAAATTCTGGGTCGTTACACTCCAAAATGATACTAAGGAACTGAGTATTACCAAAATAGTGTCATACATTTCCTTACCAAAAAGGGTAATAATCAAGAGAAGTGTTTAACATCTGAACACATCTCTTCCCCAATTTTAAGTTATTTTCGAGCCACTTGAACTAGTTAACTTAAAAATATTACTTTCATATCAAATTCCCATTTTTGAAACAACACTTTACATTTTCAAATAAAACAAACTTTAATTTCCAAAACTTTGAAGATCATTTTTCAAAATCTCCAGATTTAAGTTCTCAAGCTTCAACATAAATTCATTTTAATTAAAAGACACATCTTATTTAATCCATTTCCAAATATTTATTCCCAATATTATTATTTTTGGATAACATCCTTTAGTCAAATTTTACCATTGAATGCCTTATAGTCAAATTGTGAAACTTAATTCATAATGTATTCGTTTCAATGTTTCCATATTCCTATTTACCAAACCCACATCTTAAAAAGGGGAGCTACCCATACACACTAACAATAATCAATGCTCAAATTGGATGAGCATGACTAAATAACCCTAATTGATAATAATAAAGCATCATTATCTCTTACAACAACACCTCAGAAAATATTATACTATACTATACTATTTTTAAAAATCATTCTTTATATGTAAAATATATCCTGGGTGAAATTATTTCATTTACCCAATTTCCAAAACAATACCATGTCATTTGTTCTTGTTCAAGTGTTTAAGAATCTCTAATGATAACGTTGGCCAAATGCATCGTCCAGAATTCATATACCACTTAACCGATCAAACAATACAGTTTAAACATTTTATATCACTAACAAATAAGCACTCTTATATATAATATGCTCATATCGTTCTAGGGTCTCACTTATCCGATCTCAAATGAGTTGCCCCACCAAAGCCAAGGTTCTCGCTTAACCTTCATCTCTGATACCAACCATAACGACACACTTTTCTGTACAATTTAAGTTGGCAATAAACCACACATGTTAACTCAAATTAAAAAAAAGTGGATAGTTAGGGGAAAATAAAGAAGATAGAAGATAGAAGAAACTAAAAGAAAACTCAAAATCTCATAGCGCAACGGAATAAAATATATTAATCAACATAGTTCTTTACAAAGTCATTTTAAAAAAGATACGTCAGAGTTATGCGAGTACAATTTCTAACCTAGGACAGTTATAACAGTCTGTCCTTATACATCAGATATAAAGTATATAGTATACAGCAGAGACAAGATAATAACTAGCTATCGATGAAGCCTTCTGCTTTGAGCTCCTCCTAAATGCATCCGTGGAAAAACCTAAATTACTTGGCTGCCCATAAAAATTTGAACACCCAAGAGTTTTAGGAAAGGAAAACAAAACTTTAGGACAAACATGGGTATGGTGTGAGTAAACTCAAACAACTTGATTATTATATTTCAAAATCATTTAAAAATCAAAGGTATCTCGTAAGACCACGCCACACATAAAGATAGACAGGTTTTTACCTTACGAAAACCAAAACACTTTTATACAAAATCAAGTGATATTTAATAATGTCTAATGGTTCAAAGTAAAATATTAAAATAGCTGGAATGCTTGCATCTCACATTCCAACATATTTGGTATATAACTAATATTGTAAATCTCGTATTGGAAAATGGATTCCAACTATTGACTGGGCTACTGGGCTAACGCCCGTCACAATACACCTCTAGAACAATGTATCGAAATCGTACTTAATGACCCCTGCCAACACAGGACTGGCCTACCCTTTACTGGATAGTACCGAATATGCCATCATGCCGATTGTTCCCAACCTTTTTACTGAGCTCTCTACTGCACAACTAAATCGGCAAATATAAGTTCTCCTATAGGAAGGTAATGACATACCCTTGATGGGTGCGACCCAACTAGACATGCTGCATTTCCCTTGTTTTAGTCATTCCCGGTTGATGAGGCTTGAGACTACGTTTTACCATTCAAATATAGCACTTCCCTCTTGGAATGCTAACACTGCCCTCCTAGCATCAATGTAATGATAGCATTCATCCATACAAGTTTTTCTGGGACTGAATGAAACCCAAGGCGTTACTCCTATTGCGTCCAGTATGGGAAATCCCTCCCAAGGATTAATAGAGAATAGCCCTTGCACTTCAAACTCCATCTTTGATTCCATGCTGTTCAGATGTCTTCATCACAAAACGCTGAGTTTGATCAAAGCGGTTTTCGGATAACATATCTGATCCCGGTCTCTTCGAAACAACTTCGTTAGTTTTCGATAAACTCAACCCCAATCTTTAGGAAATAAACAGACAAAGATAAGAGAGGAGTTCACCTCCTAACCGTTTATCGATCGATTTCCTTATCCATTATCCTAGAAGAACAAAACAAATTTATACATACAATATAGCACCATCGACGGTAACTGTACCATATAATTTTCGTGTTTCTCTGAGATATTTTCAAATTTATATATTGGTCCAGATTTGATAGTTGGTTATTTAACTATCAAATAAACAAATAATCAAACATTGATTCAATTCCATATGGGATCCTCTAAGCCTTTATTAAGTAGTGTAACGATTCGTAAATTCTACCAGTTTTTATAACGTAATTGACTAAAATTTTGCTTGAAATTAAATAGTTAATTTTTGAAATGAAAACTTGATATTTAGAATACGTCTATTTAAACATAGCAAGTAGTAAATTTTTATCAGAAAATATGAAAGTTAGTTTTGTTGTGTAATTTTCAATTTCAATTTAAAATAAACTACTTTGATGAAAATAAAATGTTTTCGAAATCTGAATATTTTTATATAATCAATTTGTAAATCATTTTCTGAGTGAGACGTCATATTTTGTTTCGCCAAATTTGGACTGCTATTGCTCCGTTTAACTTATTTTCGATGTTTTAGCAGCACTTTCAGCAGCGAAAAATCGAGTTTTTATAGAATGGTCGTTCGTTGATATTTGTGTACTATTCTATTCATCTCGTCATGCTGATCCTGCAACATATTCACTTGTGTATTTCGGAGTTCGGTACACGGCGAAATCCGAGTTCTATGTTCATTCATAATCCACCGTGTTAAACCCAATGACCACTACCTTTTAATATTCCCACAAGAATTTAACCCTTGACTTTTGTTGTTCCTTCAATATTTAGTATATTGGCTATTTATCTTTTATCACCGGCTCCTTAAATTCCTTTGTTTATTCGCTATTTAATAAAAATTATATATTAGCTTATATCTGAAACAAAATCCTATCCGTCCTAGTTCGTATTGCCTAAAGCTTGCTCCTTAAATCCTGCTTCTCTCCCCCTCTCTTTCTTCATTTTCACTGCTATGTATAACTTCAAAGAATTATATGTATATAAAGTTTATATATAAGTTGTATATAAGTTTTATAAATCTTCCAGTCTACTTCCGCCGTGTTCTCTTGATGACTGACTGACCTTGCCCCTAGACCCGCCACATTAGCCAACGCCAACCGATGCTTTGCTTTTAGACAACACGCAGAGCCTATTCACAAACCATCGCCTTACACCATGCAATTACATACCCGCAACTTGCCAAAAAAACTGCTCCGATCTCCGCCCCATCCATCACCATCTCCGCAAAACCCTCCTCACCAATCGTAGCCCTGTAGCCTTCCATTGCCATCCCTTGCTTCCACTTTTATCCCGATCATAGCGCGCTCCGCTCCCCTCCTTTCTCCCCTGACCACATAGCCCCTCCAGCCGAACACCTCCTTTCTTCCTCCACACCTTCCCACCAACAACCTCCTATCCATCTTTCACAACCGAGTTCCGTCGTTGCTCCATCTCCCCTGGCCTGTCAGCTCCGCCCAAGCAACCTTCCAACCTGCCGTACACCAAAGCATGACAGCAGGACCTCGCCTCACTTCTCTCCATTGTCTCGAACTAGCTATCTCTTTGAACCGTGTTTATATATTAGTCTGTATGTATACATCTCCCTTTTTCTTAGTACTGATTTTTTTTTAATATAGATATAATGATTTATGTATATGTTTTATTATTGGTAGATATTTTGGTTTTAATATATATGATATATAAGTCTATACATTCCAAATATAAAGTATAAATTTTATGTTAAAGAATATATATATATATATATATATATATATATATATACGGGTCTGTATATTTTAGATTTAAAGTAATATATTTTAAATATAAAGTATACTTGCTTTCCCTTTTTAAGAGTGTGTGTGTGTGTATGTATTACATATATTTTTTATTTTAAATATATGTACATAAAATGTTAAAGTATATATTTTAATATTTATAAATAGTTTTTTAATTGCCTTAAAATATATTATGTTTAAATATTCATTTGGAAATCTTTGGAAAAGAAATATATGGATTTTATAAACTTTGAAAGGAGTTTTTAGAAAAGAAAAGTATATGTTTTTATTTTAAATTAAAAATATAATATATAGAAGTATTTATTTTGAATGTGTTTTAAATTTATTATTGATTTTTGAAAAAATATATATACATATTATGTTATGTCAATATTTGGAAAAGAATATACAATACAATATGTATTTTGTTTCAGTTTATATCAAGCTAGTTTTGATTCATTTTCTTCGAATCCAAGCTATTAAATTTGCTCATCAAATTCGTGTCCATTACGTCGTGCTTTGGAATTTGTGCTTGGATTCATCGCGTCTTGTTCTTATTATTTCTCTAGCCTCGAAAGGTGAGTAATCACCGACGATTAACATTCTTATATTTAGTAAATTTGATTTCACTTGATAGACAATTGAAATATGTTGTAAAATTTGAATTGTTAGTTATTTAATTGTTAAACATGATATGTCATTATCTGCAATTGTTCACTTATGATATATGACACCATATCATGTTGTATATATTTTGTTTAATTTATCACTGATGATATATGCTTGTTGTCGATATATTATATTATTATCATATTTGTTCTCAAACTACAAGTTCCCTGTTAGTTTAGGATTCTCTACAGGTTGAAATGATACATACCCGAATGATATTCTAGAATAGGGGAAAACCATTATGGGTTGAAATGATAAACCCAAGCGATTTTCATTGATTTTAAATATTTGTATTGCGGGTTGAAATGATATATACTCGTAGATATTTAAATTGCGGATCGAAATGATAAATATCTGTATCATTTGACCATATGATAGAAAATTATAAACGGACACTATTGGTCTATATTTTGAAAATGATCTCCAAAGTTTGAAATAAAATATATGAGGTTTAATAAATATTGATTTTTTTAAAATATAATACGTATAAATGTTATTTTTATATATGTTTAAATTTTTTATTTTAAAAATTATATGTTTGGAAATTTTAAATTTATAAGTTAGATTTGAAAATAAAATTTAAAGATTTTCTTATAATTTTCTTATTTTAAAAAATATATAAGATAAGATTTAATACACAATACATTTAATAATAAGATTTAATTTAATAAAATTTACTTTAAGTGGTTTAGAATATGTTTAAAAATTTATTTAAATTTTAATTTATATTTTAAAAAATAGACTTTTATAAGTTTAATAATAAACGTTGGGAAGATAAATTTATGTTGGCTTAGAATTTAAAATGGGTGATAATTGAATTTAAATAAGAATTGATTTAAACGTATTGATTTTGAGGTTTTGAAAGGTATGATTCATAACTTGATTTGATAAAAAGTAGTTAAATGTGTATTCTCAACTTTAAATGAAACTGAAACTAAATATTTAATATTTATTGAAATTTATAAATTGAGATTTTATTTAATTGTTTTTAAAACGACAAGTGAATATTTTTCCAATTTGAGTAAAATTAAAGTTAAATGTTGAAATATAAATGAAACATATATTGAAATTGTTTGAATATTTAAACCTTGAATCTTATTGGAATTGAAATGATAGTTCAAACCTGGATTTGATATCGATAAAAATTGAAATGGTTTATTGAGAATTTGAATTGAATCTTAACCTTTAAATTGAAAGTGTTGAACAGGGATTGATTTAAATTGGATTTTGAAATTTAAACTAATTAGAATTGATTTTTGAAATTTGAGGAACTATTTTTGTTATATAAAGTATTATATATATATATACTATTTTAATATAAGTTATTTTAATATATGAACTATTTTAATTTATGACTATTTTAATATATATACTATTTTCAATATCTAAACTGTTTAAGTCGGAAGTGTTATAATTTTCGAAAGTGTACGATTTTTGAAGTTAATGTTATTTAAAGTGAATAATGCTATCAAATTGATGTGGTTTTGAAATGAATATGATATTTTGATAGGAAGTATGAACTTTTGAAATGAAATGACCGCGGTGTGAAATAAGCAGTTGGTTGTTAAAGAGACCGGGATCAGATATTGTCCTACTCTCTGCCAATACCGAAAACCACTTTAACAACTGTATACATGGTGGAGATTTCAGAAACGAAGTAGGATGGTTTGGCGAACGATTCTGTGTGAGGTATTAACGTGACCCTGACTCCTACAAGTCAGCTTATATGTGACTAAAACATGAGCTATAACGGGCCAATTGAGGCCGCACCTCCGATCGGGCACATTTCTTTGATACAATCTATTGCTTTGTGATTGATTTGGTGGCCATCCCTCGATTTTGATTATCGGAGTGTGTTCGAGGTGGGCAGCAGTAGCTGCAATGTGTTACCACTAGTCTGGGAGTGCAATTGGTATATCTGCCCTGGCACTGCCTCGAGTGCCGTGTTCACATGCCCTATCGCGCCTTCTACGAGTTTGGTTTGTACCATATCTATGGAGTGCCCTCTGATAGTCCTCCATTTTATAGAGGAATTACGGTACTGTATAGACTATGAGAATATATCAAAATGTGTAAAGGGCGATATGGGTAACTCCTTAATGTTATTTTAATAGTTTACTCTACTATAGACATATTATAATATCGTATATTACTACGTAGTAGATAGTTCCACGGATCCTTAGGGGATGGAAATCCCAAACATCCTTTAAGTTACTTGTATTTCAATTGACATTTCACTTGAGTTGAATTTACTATATAAGAATGTTAATCCTGACTTGAGTATTGTGTGTTTTTCTTTATGCTCGGGTCAGACAGAGTGATACAACATTCGAGACTCACCTTCGGAGATTGGAGCTTTGTTTGAAGATCTATCTATCCAGTTTTCAGTCATTTCAGTTTATTCTAGTCCTTTATGTTCAGACTCGTCAGTTGCTTACGTATTAGAGATTCATTGGTAATTGAGATTCTGTTGTATTTTGTTTTAACTCTAATGTTTATATAGTAGCTTCATGAACTATTATTTCTCTATTCCACTGCTTATTTTTATATTACTCTGTGTCTGTGATTCTGTGATTTATTTATTTACTGTATATGCTGAGTTTGCCAAATATAAATTAACAGTCTGTTGTTTCGGGCAATTCAAGTCTGATATATGCGGATGCGAATGGTTCGAAATACAGAGTCATTACTAGTGGTATCAGAGCTCTAGTTTAGGAAAAACTTAGCATATGGAGTAAAATTTAATTACAGAATCATCTACGTTCGAGCTTGAAATTCTTCTTCCCGAGTTAGGATTTCTCCTGAATTTCGAAACTTTCCCTTTTATTCTGAAGTCCATCCTTATCTCTCCCTATTTCTGTTCTTCTTGTTACTGGAGCATCCCATAACTCTATTTCTGTTCTGAAAACCTTATGATTTGTAAAGAGGTTAACACCTTTGGAACAGGCATCAATTCACTGGAGATTTATACATCCTCGGTTTAGATGCTGTTATTTCTTGTACCCTAAAATGTTCTCCAGTAGATGATCCGAGTAATTCTCTTGTGATCGAATGTAGATTGCCTCGGATTTTGCTGGCAGTTTTATCTTCTCACTTAATTCTCAACTTAGCGATATCGACTCCACTCCGATAATCAGGTATCATCCTGATGTTATAGTGAAGTCACTTCCCTCTCCTAAGCGGGAATTTGAATTCTGCTTCGATCTTATTCCTGTAACTCGATCTCATGAATCGTGGTTTCCACGATGTTCTTAATAGGCTCGTCCTTGTTTTCGTTGATGATATTCTCGTTTTTCTACGTCACATTCGACCCGGTTAAGGCCGCCGCGATTAATATAAGTCTGTCCATCTTTCCCTTTTTACAATTTAGTTATCTTATCTCCCTTTTGAGCATATCTTCTTAGTTGAAATGCTTTTGAATAGGGTCCCTCTAAATTTTAATCTCTATCCTTGTTCTATAATTCATTCTTGAATCATCGTGTGAGGGAGTGTATTTGTAACTAATGTAAAAAATGTTTTATATTGTGTTGTTAAGTTTGATTTTGGGTTTCGATCGATTCGTTTGTCCAACACTATTTTGAGAATTCCAAACAGTTGAACAGAGAAAACTGACATAATACTGTTTTCAAATTTGGTAAATGAAATAAATTTTGTATGATTATATTATATATATATATATAAGTGTAAATTTTCTGAAACTAAATAGTTAAATGAATTGGTTGTTAGAAATGATAATATTTGATTATCATTTATTCTTTTGTAAACCATTGACTATTGCAACATGATATAAATAAATGAAATTATAAAACTTGGTTTATAAATTGATTTGTAATTGAAATGAATTTAAATTAAGAATTTGAGAATTCAATTTTTGGCATTTTCAAAAATTTGGTTTTAAAGTTTTAGAACATATTAGTTGAAAGTACTTTAGAATAGAAATTGTTTCAAAAAATAATTTTAAAAGAATTAGTCAGTACTCTCTTCGTTGGTCGCTGGAAAATAATTTCGGTGATGACTGCAGCATCATCGACATTCATTTTCGAGTCTCAAGGGGGAGAGACCACGTAGCAGCTTTGCTACACTTTTGTTCTGGGAAAGGAATATCAAAATGGTGGCAAGTAAAACCGGAAATTTAATTCTTAAATTCGGTGTTAAGTTAGGGTTTTCAATTATTGAAATAAATCAAAAAATTTGAAAACTTTAAAGTGTTTAAAATTTAAATTGGAATTTAAAATAACTTGAAACAATTGAACTAGGATAAAATTTATTTATAAAATATTCAGTTGCATTCTAATAAACATGTACAACATACCTGAATGATTTTAAAAGTTGAAATATTAAGATGAATTTGCAATTGAGGGTTATATAAGAGAAAACTTAGGCAACAAATTGTTCAAATTAAATTTTGGCTTAGTAAAAATGTTATAAATAACAAGTTAATTGGTATAGTGCTCAGTAACATATGAAATATTAAGAAAAATTACCTGAGAAAAGTTTGGATGTAATAAGAATATGTTGATTGAATAATATGAAATAAATGTAAGTAATGAAATGTCCAAAAATGAAGTTTTTTAAGGGAAATTATAACTAAAAATTTGATTGTTATAATGAATTTCTATACATTTAATTCATATTATAAGTACTGTGAGTGAAATAAATTAAATAATAAAAGAAAAATACAATTTAAGGGAATAAATATGGAATTAAAAATAGTTGAAATTGAATTTTTATGGAATTAACTCAACTAAAGTTAAATAGATTAAATAAATGAGTTAAATCCGATAAATTTTATTTTGAAATAAATTAAATAATAAAAGAAAATACTGTTTAAGGGAATAAATATAGATTTAAAAATAGTTGAAATTGAATTTTTTGGAATTAACTCAACAGAAGATAAATAGATTAAATAAATGGGTTAAATTAGATAAATTTTGTTTCGAAAGAAATTTTGTAACAAATTTAATAAAATTAAAACAAATAAAATTGATTGAAAATAGCTTGAATTGAAAATCAACAAAATAAGAATATAAATGAATATTATGGATTAAATGAAATGGATGGAAACCAAATTTGTTAAATATTAATCAATTTGAAACTAATGAAATTTATGGTTTTGAACTAATTGTTATATCTAACACTATACATTTTGAATCTATCTTTCCTTTCTGTTACTTCTATTCTCCCACCTCCTCCCCTTTCAGTGACATAAAGTTTTGAGTGAGGGAGAGTGTAACGGGCCATAAATTCTACTAGCTTTTATAATGTAATTAACTAAAATTTTGCTTGAAATTAAATATTAAATTTTTGAAATGAAAATTTGATATTTGGACTACGTCTATTTAAACATAGAAAATGATAAATTTTCATCAGAAAATATGAAAGTTAATTCTGTTGTGTAATTTTCAATTTCAATTCTAGTTAATTTGATGAAAATAAAATGTTTTCGAAATCTGAATATTTTTATATAGTAAATTTGTAAATCATTTTCTGAGTGAGACATCATATTTCGTTTCGCTAAATTTGGACTGCTATTGCTCCATTTATCTTATTTTCGACGTTTTAGCAGCATTTTCAACAGTGAAAAATCAAGTTTTTATAGAACGGTCGTATCGTTGATATCTATGCACCATTCTATTCATCTCGTCATGTTGATCTCCGTAGTATATCGTTTGTGTATTTCGGAGTCTAGTACATAGCGAAATCCGTGAAACGGCTAGCTTTATCGATAACCATTGACAACCTTTTCATGTTCTGTGTCCCTTCATAATCCACCGTGTTAAACCCAATGACCACTACCTTTTAATATTCCCAAAAAATTTAACCCTTGACTTTTATTATTCCTGCAATATTTAATATATTTTCTATTTATCTTTTATCTCAAGTTCCTCAAATCCCTTCGTTTATTCGCTGTTTAATAAAAGTTATATATTAGCTTATATCTGAAACAAAATCCTGTTCCTCCTTGTTCGTATTGCCTGAAGCTTGCCCCTCAAATCCTGCTTCTCTCCCCCTTCCTTTCTTCATTTTCGCTGCTATATATAACTTCGAAGAATTATATGTATATTAAGTTTATATATAAGTTGTATATAAGTTTTATAAATCTGCTAGTCTACTTCTGCCATGTCCTCCTGATGACTGACCGACTTTGTCCCTGGACCCACCACAACGACCAACGCCACCCGATCCTTCGCTTTTAGACAATACGCAAAGCCTGTTCACAAACCATCGTCTTCCACCATGCAGCAGCATCCCCGCAACTCGCCAAATAAACTGCTTTGATCTCTGCCCCATCCACCACCATCTCCGCAAAACCCTCCTCCTACAGCCATCCGCTGCTAAGCCCGTTCCCCTTCCTCTGCTTTTACCCCGATCACAGCCTTCTCTGCTCCCCTCCTCTCTCTCCGCTGACCACATAGCCCCCCTAGCCGAACACCTCCTTTCGTCCTCCATGCCTTCCTACCAATAACCGCCTATCCATCTTCGGCAACCGAGTTCCGTCGTTGCTCCGCCTCCCTTGGGCTGTTAGCTCCACCCAAGCAACCTTCCAACTTGCCGTATATCGAAGCATGGCAGAAGGACCTCGCCTCCCTTGTAACGACCTAAAAATTTAACGGTTTTTGTAACGTAATTTACTGAAATTTGCTTAAAACTAAATAATTAAATTTAGCAATGAAAATTTGATACATGAAATACATCTATTCAAACATAGAAAATAGTAAAATTTTATTGGAAAATATAGATGTTGATTTTGTTGTGTAATTTTAAATTTCAATATTAAATCAGTTAAATTGATGAACGTAAGATATGTTCAAAACCGGAATATTTTTAATAATAAATTTGTAAATCATTTTCTGAGCGAGACGTCGCAATTCGTTTCGTCAAATTTGGACTTCCCTAGCCCCATTTATCTTCTTTTTCGATAGATTTGCAGCAGTTTAGCAGCGAAATATCGACTGTTGATAGGATGGTCGTATCGCTGATATCTATGTACCGTTCTGTTCGTCTCATCGTGTTGATCTCTGAAGTATATTCTTTTGTGCATTTCGGTGTTCGGTAAATGGTGAATTCAGCAAATGGTCTGCTATACCGGCTCCGTATTTTGAGCCTTTTGGCTTTTCTCTGTCTTTTCGTTGTCCATCGGGTAACGTCAATAGCCACAAGCTATTGATTTTTCCTGAATTCACGTGCTGCACTATTCCCCCTGGTTGATATTTTTGCTTCAATTCAATCCCTTCTTTTCACATTCCTTCTGTCGTTCGACTAAACATATATATATATATATATATATATATATATATCTTTGTGTGTGTGTGTTTTTACAAAATTGCTTCTATACGGTTCGAACTGTTCCCTTCTTTTTGAGAGCCCTGCTCCTTTCTCTTCCCATTATTGAAATATATTTATATATTTAGTTTGTTCTGTTCACTTTCTCTCATTTCTTTGCACTAACCTACGAAAAAAATTGCTGTTGCTTTTTATTTGTGAACCTGCCCAACTCTTCATTTCAATCTCATACCAATCTATTTATGCCCTTCATTTTGAAAACCCCCTCACTTGTTTCTTCGTCCCTACCAAAGCTAGCTTCTACCTCGCCCATTTCTTCAAGCCGTTTTTTCCACCTTCCTCATTTTGCAACCGTCCGCCTAAACACCACCACCTGCCCTCGGCCACAGCCTCCAATCCAGAGACCTGCCATCACCACTAGCCTTGTCACCCCCGTAGCAGCGCCAGACCCCTCAAGCCTCCTTGCAAACTCGAGCACATCCCTCCCGCTGCCAAAAACCCATAGCACCGATCCACACTACAACTCCATCCCCATCTCCAAGTGTACATCCCATCCCATGCAAAAAGGCGACAGCCGATAGCAGCTCCCTGACCTTCCACGCGCCTATGCACGCAACCCTATGGCTAATACATACGCTCCCCACTCCTCGACTCTCACCGCCTTGGACCACTGCCCCCTGTCGGCCGTGGCTACCTACCCACCCTTGCCAACCAATCTCGCTTCACCCTAGACCATCAGCCGCTCCTCCCTCTCTTTGCTCTGCCGCCTCCTTTCCTTCACCTCCGCCAACCTCCACCTTGAAGTCGAACAGCCTACGAGCCTACGCCTAGCAGCCACCGTCCCCTTCACCGTAGCCAATCTCCACAGCCTTCTTCCTTTCTTAAATTTGTATATATGTAAGCCATACATTTTGGTTTAAAGATATACATATTGGTTTATGCAATTCTTAGCTTATACATGTGGATATACATACGGAAATTTTTGAAGGGTAATAATTGTCTATAGGTATTGATTTCTAAAGGTTGTATATATATATATATATATATATATATATAGTTAACTATTGTATAAGTTTATATTAGTATACATATATAATATATTGTATATCAGATTCTTTTACTTATAATATGCAAGTTTATATTAGTTTATATAGAATTTGCAGTTGCACGGTGACATTTGATACAGTTAATATATATATTTGTTTTAAAAATGATTTTTTTATGTTTGTTTACAGTATGATTTTATATATTAGGTATATATAATATATGCTTATAATATTAATGATTTTTTAGTATATACTTATTTGTCTATTTAAACATTAGTTTTAAGTGTATACATATATATAAACATATATAGTTGTTATAAGGTATAGGCTATGTTTTCTACATATAGTAATATGATATCTCTATGTATATAATTTTATATAAGTTTTATATAAGCTTTCCGTTATGTATATAATTTTAGATAAGTTATGTATGATCTGTTTTGGTTATATATATGTGTGTGTGTGTGTGTGTGTACGTATACATGAGTTGGTTTTTTATATATAAAGGTTTTACTTTATATGTGTTTAATATGGATTTAAAATGTGATATGTATGTAAGTTATATATTAGTATATATATAAGTATATATGTGTATGGTTTTGAAATATACATATATACGGAGAGTTTATTTTATATGTGTTTTAAGTTCAATATTGATTTTCGAATATATATATATATATGTGTGTATATATATATATATATATATTAAAGATTTTTATTTTTGGCATTTTATTTTGGATTTTTGGAATATATATAAGTTCACTATATAATTGATTTGCATCAAATCCAGTCCATCGTGCTTTGCCTTTGTCTCGTTGCCGTCCAAAATTGCCGCAACCACTTTTGGCTTGCTTTGCTCGTGCCGTATCCATGTGCGTGTCCATGTCATCTTTTTGTTCTTGTTAATTCTCTAGTATCCAAAGATAAGCAATCACTCAGGATTAACATCCTTTTATTTATTAAATTTGATTTCACTTGAAACGACAATTAAAATATGCTGTTAAATTTGAATTGCTAGTTATTTAACTTTTAAATATAATATGCCATTCTCTGCAATTGTTTACCTATGATATATGACACCATATCATATTACATATGTTTTATTTAATTTATCATTAGTGGTATATGCCTGTTGTTGATATGTTATATTATTGTCATATTTGTTCTCACTCTACAAGTTCCCTATTAGTTATAATTCCCTGTGGGTTGAAATAATACATACCTGAAAGATCTTGTAGAATAAGGGAAATCATTATGGGTTGAAATGATAAACCCAAGCAATTGATTTTGAATTTTAGGATTGTGGGTTGAAATGATATATACCCGTAAATTTTAAATTTGCGAATTGAAATGATAAATATCCGTATCACTTGACCATAGGATAGAAAATTATATAGGGACACCATTGGTCTACATTTGAAAAATGATTTCCAAAGTTTGAAAGAAAAATATATGGGTTTTATTGAATATTGAATTTTAAAAATATCATATATATATTCTATTTTTATATGTATAAAAAATAGTTTTTTAAAATAATACATTTTGGGATATTTTAATTTATAAGTTGTTTTGAAAGTATATTTTTTAAGATTTTTCGTATAATTTTATTATTTTAAAAATGTATAAAATAAGATACATTTGATAATAAGATTTAATTTAATTACTATATAATATATTAAAGTATTTAAAAATAGATTTTTATCACTTTAATAATAAAGGTTGGGAAGATAAATCAATGTTGATTTGGAATTTAAATTGGTTAATAATTGAATTTAAATAAGAATTGATTTGAACTTATTTATTTTAAGATTTGAAAGGTATGAGTTATAACTTGATTTGATGAAAAGTGACTTAAATGAATATTCTCACCTTTAAATAAAAATCAAGACTGAATATTTAATATTGATTTAAATTTAAAAATTGAGGTTTTATTTAATTGTTATTAAAATTATTAGGTGAATATTTTCCAATTTGAATAAAATTAAAATTGAATGTTGAAATATGAATGAAACCTATATTGTAAACGTCTGAATATTTAAACTTTGAATCTTTTGGGAATTAAAGTGATAGTTCAAAACTTGGAATTGAAATAGATATAAATTGAAATGGTTTATTGAGAGTTTGAATTGTTAACCTTTTTAATTGAAATTGTTGAACTGGGACTGATTAAATTGAATTGTGGATTTTAAGTAGATTTGAATAGATTTGTGAAATTGGGGGAAACTAAGTTTATTATATAAAGTATTTTAATATATATATATATATATGAACTATTTTAATATATAAATTATTTTAAATTATAAACTCTTTTAATTTATAACTATTTTAATATATCTACTATTTTCTATATCTAAATTGTTTAAGTTGGAACTATTATGATTACAAAAGTGCTATGATTTCAAAAGTGTTATAATTTCTAAGTGTTATAATTTTTAAAAGCATTATGATTCTAGAAATGAATATTATTTAAAGTGAATAGTGATTCGAGTTGATATGGTTTTGAAATGAATATGATGTTTGATATGAAGTAGAACTATTTAAAATGAAATGACCATGGTGTGAAATAAATGTTTGGTTGTCAAAGAAACTGGGATCAGATATTGTCGTACTCTCTACCAATACAGAAAACCACTTTGATAACTGTGTACGTAGTGGAGATTCCAAAATGAAGTAGGATGGTTTGGCAACGATTCTATATGGTATTTAGACACCCGTGAGTCAGCTTAGATGTGACTAAATCAAAAGCTATACCATTCTTTTGCTTTTGTGATTTGATTGGGTGCACCTTTGATTTGGGAGTGTGTCTCGAGGTGGGCGGTGGTAGCTGCTATGCGTTAACACTAGTCTGGATTCGCAAATGGTATATCTAACCTAGCATTGCCTCGCGTGCCTTGTCACATACCCTATCGCACCTTCTACGAGTTTGGTTTGTACCATACCTATGGAGTGCCCTCTGATAGCCCTCTAGTGTACGGAGGAACTACAATACTGTATAGACTATGAGAATATATAAAAATGTGTTACGGGGGATATGGGTAACGCCATAATGCTATTTTAATAGTTTACTTTACTATAGACATATTATAGTAGCGTATATTACTACATAGTAGATAGTTTCACGGATCC
Source organism: Allium cepa (assembly GCA_030765085.1). Classification (NCBI taxonomy): domain Eukaryota; kingdom Viridiplantae; phylum Streptophyta; class Magnoliopsida; order Asparagales; family Amaryllidaceae; genus Allium; species Allium cepa. Next base: position 589,824,356 of record CM060944.1, read on the forward strand.
TTAGAGGATGCGTTTTCCAAACATCCTTTAAGTTACTTGTATTTCAATTGACATTTCACTTGAGTTGAATTTACTATATAAGAATGTTAATCCTGACTCAAGTGTTTTATTTTTTGCTTTAAGCTCGGGTCAGACTGAGTGTCATAGAATTTGAGACTCACCTTTGAAGATTGGAGCTATGCTTGAACATATGCCTTATCTATTTAGCTTTTCCAATTGATTTGTTCAGAATTGTCATCTGTTTGTATTCGAGACTTCATAGTATTTGAGATATTCTGTTGTATTTTATTTCAAACTCTGACGTTTATATAGTAGCTTCATGAACTGCTATTTATCTATTCCACTGCTTATTGTTGTAATACTCTATGTCTGTGATTCTGTGATTGATTTATTGGTATATGTTGAGTTTTGCCAAATATAGATTAATAATCTGACATTTTGAGCAATTCAAGTCTGACATGTACGGATGCGAATGGTTCGAAATACGGATCATTACAAGTAGTATCAGAGCTCTGGTTTAGGCAAAACTTTGCATATAAAGTAAATGTAATTACAGGATCACCTTCATTCGAGCTTGAATTTCTCCTCTTTGATTAGGATTTCCTTTGAATTTTGGAACCTTTCCCTTCGTTTTGAAAATTCATTATTGTCTTCTCCTGTTCACGTCCTTTTAATACTGGAGCATCCCATAGCTTCAACCTCAACTATCAACTTCATCCTTTGTATGACTAATCCCATCGGTAGTCCCGCCAGCCTTAGTTTGATTTGTAAAGGGGTGAAACTCCTTTACAATAAGCATCGATTCACCGTAGATCTCTACGCCCATGATGTTGATGCTGTTGTCTCTTCCAAACCCCAAACCATTTGTTTAGTAGACGACTACGGTAATTCTCTTGGGATTGAATGTTGAATGCCTCAGAATTTTTCAGGCAATTTTATCTTTTCAGCCTAGTGATCTTGACTTTCTCGAGAGTCAAGTATTATCCTGATGTTGTGGTAAAGTCACTTCTCTTCCATTCAAGCGTGAAACTGAATTTCCACATTGATTTTATTCTTGAAATCTCGGTTGACCGGTTAAGGTCGCCGCGATTAATATAAGTCTATCCATCTTTCCTTTTTGTAATTTAATTATCTTATCTTTCTTTCGAGCCTATCTATCTTAGTTAGAATTCCCATTGATCAGGTCCTTCTAAATTTGAATCTCTATACTTGTTTTGGAATCCATTTTTGAATTCATCCTGTGAGCGAGTGTATTAGTAATTAAAAATGTTCTGTATTATGTTGTTTGAGTTGTTAAATTTGAATTTTGGGTTTCGATCGATTCGTCTAGCTAACGCTGTCGATAAGAATTCCAAAACACTTGAACAGAGAAAACAGACACAATATTGATTTTGAAATTGGTAAATGAAATAATTTAATTTACGATTATAATTTATATATAAAAGTAAAATTTCTGAAATTAGATAGTTAAATAAATTGGTTGTTAGAATTGATAATATAAGATTATCATTTATTGTTTTGTCAACATTCTTTAACTTTTAACTATTGTTGTATGTGATAGAGAAATGAAATTTTAAAACATGGGTCATATATCATATTTCCAAATGAAATGAATTTAATTAAGGATTTGAGAATTAAATTTCTGGTGTTTTTCAAAAATTTAGGTTTTAAAGTTTTGGAACATATTATTTGAAAGTATTTTCGAATGGAGATTGTTTCAAAAGAATAATTTTAAAAGAATTAAGTCTATACTCTCTTCGTTTGTCGCTGGAAAATAATTTCGATGATGACTGCTGCATCGTCGACGTTCATTTTCGAGTCTCAATGTAGAGAGACCGCTTAGTAGCTTTGCTGCACCTTTGTTTCGAAAAGTAGATTTGATTTTAATTTCTTGAGTATGATTTGATGTATAAAATACATATATGTATATATTTATTTCAACATTGGTTGAACTAAATCCAAAAATTTAGTTCTTAAATTCTATGGTAAGTAATGGTTTCAATAATTGAAAATAAAGCAAAATTTCTGAAAAATTGGAGAGTTAAAAAAATAAAAAAATGAAATTAAAATAGTTAAACTAGGATAAAATTTAAATTGTACGATGATCAATTGCATTCTAATATATATATATATATATATATATCTTATCTAAAATATTCAAAAAGTTAAATTAGAAATGTGAATATGTAATTGAAGGTTATACAAGAGGAAACTTAAGTAATAAAATGTTCAAACTGAAATTTTCTTAATAAGAAAGTTTGTAAATAAAAAGAAAACTTGTGTAATGTTTAATTACATTCAAAAACATTAATATAACTTACCTAGAAAAGTTTAGGTATAATTTAGAATGTAATTGGATAGTATACACTATGATATAAGTAATAGGATATCAAAAATGATATTGTGTTAAGGGATTTTATAGATAATAAATTGAATAATAAAAGAGAATTAATTTGGTGAATAAAATATGCTACAATATGTTTGTTCCCTTAATATATGTTGAAAAATATGTTAAGTGAAATAAATTAAATAAATAAAAGAGAAGACTATTTAAGTAGATAAATATGAACATAAGAATGGCGAATCCACTTAGCTGAAGATAAATGGATAAAATAAACGAGTTAATTTAAAATGAATTGGTCTGAAAGAAATATTGATAAATTCAAAGAAAATCAAAATTTTGAATTGAATTACTATTTATTGATTGGATAAAACGAATTAAACCAAATTGTTGAATATTAATTAATTTAAAATTGAAGTTTATATGGTTTTAAATTAATAGTTTATCTGGTCCTTTGTTTTTTTAATCTATCTATCTTTTTATTAATTCTATTCTCCTACCTCGTACCTTTTCGAGGACGAAAAGTTTTGAGTAGGAGAGAGTGTAACGACCCAAAAATTTTAACGGTTTTTATAACGTAATTAACTGAAATTTGCTTGAAATTAAATAATTAAATTTAGCAATGAAAATTTCATATTTGAAATATGTCTATTCAAACATAGAAAACGGTAAATTTTTATTGGAAAATACAGATGTTGATTTTGTTGTGTCATTTTCAATTTCAATATTAAATCCGTTAAATTGATGAACATAAGATATTTTCAAAACCTGAATATTTTTATATAATAAATTTATAAATCAATTTTTAAGTGAGAGTCATAATTCGTTTCATCAAATTTGGACTTCTCTAGCCCCGTTTATCTTATTTTCGACATATTTGCAGTAGTTTAGCAACGAAATATCGACTATTGATAGGATGGTCGTATCGTTGATAATTGTGTACCATTCTATTCGTCTCATCATGCTGACCTCTACAATATATTCATTTATGAATTTCGGTGTTCGATAAGTGGTGAATTCGACAAACGATCTGCTATACCGGTACGTATTTTGAGCCTTTTGGCTTTTCTTTTCTTTTCATTGTCCATAGGGTAATGTCAATAGCCAAAGCTATTGATATTTTCCTAAATTATTGTGCTACACTATTCCCATTGGTTGATATTTTTGCTTTAATTCAGTCCCTTCTTTTCATATTCTTTCTGCCGTTCGATTATACATATATATGTATGTATGTATGTATATATATATATATATATATGCATAGATATATATATATGTATGTATGTATGTATGTGTGTGTGTGTGTGTATATATATATATATATATATATATATATATATTTACAAAATTGCTTCTATATGGCTCAAACTGTTCACCTTCTTTTTCAGAACCCTGCTCCTTTCTCCTTCCATTGTTGAAACATATTTATTTATTTTGTTTCAATCACTTGCTCTCCTCTCTTTACTCTGACTTACGGAAAAAAAAACTACTGTTGCTTTTTATTTGTGAACCGACCCATCTCTTCATTTCAATCTCATACTAACCTATTCGTGCCCTTCTTTTTGAACACCCCCTCACCTGTTTCTTCTTCCCTACTGAAGCTATCTTCTACCTCGCCCATTTCTTCGAGCCGTTCTTTCCACCTTCCTTATTTTGCAATCGACCACCTCAACATCACCACCTGCCCTCGGCCATAGCCTTCAACCCAGAGACCTGCCATCATCACTAGCCTTGTCACCCCTTAGTAGTGCCTGACCGCTCACGCCTCCTTGCAAACTCGAGCACACCACAACCACTGGCAAAAACCCATAACACCGATCCACACTACCACTCCAACCCCATCTCCACATGTGCACCCCATCCCATGCAAAAAGGCGACAGCCGATGGAAGCTCCCTGACCTTCCACGCGACTATGCACGCTACCCCATGGCCTAATAAATCCGCTTCCCATGCCTCGACTCACACCGCCTTGGACCACTGTCCCATGTCAGCCATGGCCACCTACCCACCCTTGTCTACCAACCTCGATTCACCCGAGACCATCAGCCACTCGTCCCTCTCTTTGCTCCGCTGCCTCCATTCCTTCACCTCCGCCAACATCCACCTTGAAGTCGAGCAGCCTACGCCTAGCAGCCACCTTCTCCTTCACCGTAGCCCATCTCCACAACCTTCTTCTTTTCTTAAATTTATATTTATGTAAGTCATACATTTTGGTTTAAAGATATACATATTCGTTTATGCAATTCCTAGCTTATACGCATGGATATACATATGGAAATTTTTGAAGGGTAATAATTGTTTATTAAGTATTGATTTCTAAAAGTTGTATATATATATGTTGTATAAGTTTATATTAGTACACATATATAATCTATTGTATATCAGATTCTGTTACTTATAATACACAAGTTTATATTAGTTTATATAGAAGTTTTTAGTTGCACAGTGACATTTGATACTGTTAATATATATATATATATATATATTTGTTTTCAATATAATTTGCATGTATTTGTTTACAGTATGATTTTATATATTAGGATATATAATATATGCTTATAATAATAGTGATTTTTTTAGTATATACGTATTTACCTATTTAAACATTGGTTTTAAGTGTATGTAAATACATACAATTGTTATAAGATATAGGCTTTGTTGTCTATAAATAGTAATAAGATAGATCTATATATAATTTTATATAAGTTTTATATAAGTTGTTCATTATGTATATAAGTTTAGATAAGTTATGTATGATCTTTTTAGGTTTTATATATGTGTATATATGTGTACATGAGTTGGTTTTTTTATATAGATGTTTAACTTTACCTGTGTAATACGGATTTTAAAATGTAATATGTATGTAAGTTATATATTAGTTTATATACAAGTATATATGTGTTTGGTTTTCAAATATACATATATATATATATATATATACGAAGAGTTTATTTTATATGTTTTTAAATTCAATATTGATTTTCACATATATATATATATATCTATATGTTATAGAGATTTTTATTTTTGGCATTTTATTTTGGATTTTTGGAATATATATAAGTTCACTATATAATTGATTTGCCGAATCCAGTCCATCATGCTTTGCCTTTATCTCGCCGCCGTCCAAAATTGCCGCAACCGCTTTTGGGTTGCTTTGCTCGTGCCGTGTCTGTGTGTCCGTGTCATCTTCTTGTTCTTGTTATTTCTCTAGTCTCGAAAGGAGAGCAGTCACTCACGATCAACATCCTTATATTTAGTAAAGTTGATTTCACTTGAAACGGCAATTGAAATATGCTGTTAAATTTGAATTGCTAGTTATTTAATTTTTAAATAAGATATGTCATTCTCTGCAATTGGTTACATGTGATATATGACACCATATCCTGTTGTATATGTTTTATTTTATTTATCACTAATTATATATGCATGTTGTTGATACGTCATATTATTGTCATATTTGTTCTCACTCTGCAGTTCCCTATTACTTAGAATTCCCTATGGGTTGAAATGATACATACCCGAATGATCTTGTAGAATAAGCGAAAATTGTTATGGGATGAAATGATAAACGCAGGCGATTTTCATTGATTTTGAATTTTGTGATTGCGGGTTGAAATGATAAATACCCGTAAATATTAAATTTGCGGATTGAAATGATAAATATTCGTATCACTTGACCATTGGTTAGAAAATTATATACGGAACCTTTGGTCTATATTTGAAAAATAATTTCCATGGTTTGAAAGGAAATATATAAGTTTTATTGAATATTGACTTTTAGAAATGTAATATATAAATTCTATTTCTATATGTATAAATTTTTGATTTTTAAAATAATATACTTTGGAAAATTTTAATTAATAAGTTGTTTTAAAAATATAATTTTTAAGATTTTTCTTCTAATTTTATTATTTTAAAAATATGAAAAATAAGATTTAATACAAAATACATTTAATAATAAGATTTAATTTAATAAAAATTTAGTTTAATTAGTATATAATATGTTTAAGTATTTATTTGAATTTGCATTAATATTTAAAATAGATATTTATAACTCTAATAATAAAGGTTGGGAAGACAAATTAATTTTGACTTGGAATTTAAATTTGTTAATAATTGAATTTACAGAAAAATTGATTTGAACTTATTGATTTTGAGATTTGAAAGGTATGACTTATAACTTGACTTGATGAAAAGTGATTTAAATGAATATTGTCAACTTTAAATAAAATCGAGGCTGAATATTTAATATTGATTTAAATTTATAAATTGAGATTTTATTTAATTGTTATTAAAATTATAAGTGAATATTTTCCAATTTGAATAAAATTAAAATTGAATGTTGAAATATAAATGAAACCTATATTCTAAATGTTTGGACATTTAAACTTTGATTATGGGAATTGAAGTGATAGTTCAAAACGTGGATTTGAAATCGATAAAAATTGAAATGCTTTATTGGGAATTTTAATTGCTAACCTTTTTAATTGAAATTATTGAACTAGGACTGATTAAATTGAATTGTGGATTTTAAGTTGATTAAAACTGATTTGTGAAATTAGAGGAAACTAAGTTTATTATATAAAATATTTTAATATATATATCTGTGAACTATTTTAATACATAAATTATTTTAAAATATAAACTCTTTTAATTTATCACTATTTTAATATATATACTATTTTCTATATCTAAACTGTTTAAGTTGGAACTGTTATGATTACGGCAGTGCTATGATTTCAAAAGTGTTATGTTTTCAAAAGTTCTATGATTTCAATAGTGTTATGATTTCAAAGGTGCTATGATTTCAAATGTGTTATGATTTCGAAAATGTTATGATTTTTAAAAGCATTACGATTCTGAAAATGAATATTATTTAAAGTGAATAGTGATATCGAGTTGATATGGTTTTGAAACGAATATGATATTTTGATATGAAGTATGAACTATTTGAAATGAAATGTCCACGCTGTGAAATAAACGTTTGGTTGTTAAAGAGATCGGGATCGAATATTGTCGTACTCTCTGCCAATACCGAAAATTATTTAACAATTATGTACGTGGTGGAGATTCCAGAATGAAGTAGGATGGTTTGGTGAACGATTCTATATGGTATTTACATACCCCTGACTCCCATGCGTCAGCTTGATATAGCTAAAACAGGAGCCATGACGGGCCAAGTGAGGTCATTCCTCTGATCGGGCACACTTCTTCGGTACCATTCTATACTTTGCGATTTGATTGGGTGCGCCTTTGTTTTGGGAGTGTGTCTCGAGGTGGGCGATAGTAGCTGCTATTCGTTACCACCAATTCGGATACATAAACAGTATATCTATCCTGGCATTGCCTCACGTGCCTTGTCACATGCCCTATCGCGCTTTCTACGAGTTTGGTTTGTACCATACCTATGGAGTGCCCTCTGATAGCCCTCCAATTTACGAGGAATTACGGTACTGTATAAACTATGGGTTTATAAGAAAAATTTGTTAATGGGGATATTGGTAACACCTTAACACTATTTTAATAGTATACTTCACTATAGACATATTATAATAGCGTATATTACTACATAGTAGATAGTTCCACGGATCCTTAGAGGATGGGTATCCCAAACATCCTTTAAGTTACTTATATTTCAATTGACATTTCACTTTAGTTGATTTTACTATATAAGAATATTAATCCTGACTCGAGCGTTTTGTGTTGTGCTTTATTCTTGGGTCAAACTGAGTGTCACAGCAATTGAGACTCACTTTTCGAGATTGGAGCTTTGCTTAAGATCTGTCTTATCTATTCAGCTTTTCCAGTTGCTTTGTGCACAAATGTCATCTATTTGTATTCGATACATCATAGTATTTGATATATTCTGTTGTATTTTATTTCGAACTCTGATATTTATATAGTAGCTTCATGAACTACTATTTATCTATTCCGCTACTTATTGTTGTAATACTTTGTGTCTGTGATTCTGTGATTGATTTATTTACTGTATATGTTGAGTTTTTCCAAATATAGTTTAACAATTTGACATTTTTAGCAATTCAAATCCGGCATGTGCGGATGCGAATGGTTCGAATAGTAGGTCGTTACATCCCTTCTCTCCATTGTCTCGAACTAGCCATCTCTTTGAACTGTGTTTATATATTAGTCTATATGTATACATCTACTTTTTCTTAGTACCGATTTTTTTTTTATAGATATAATGATTTACGTATATGTTTTATTATTGGTAGATATTGTGATTTTAATATATACGATATATGAGTCTGTATATTCCAGATATAAAGTATAAATTTGAAGTTAGAGAATATATATATATATATATATATATATATATATATATATATATATATATATGTACGTATGTATATATGCGGGTCTGTATATTTTAGATTTAAAGTAATATATTTTAAATATAAAGTATACTTGCTTTCCCCTTTTAAGAAAGAGTGTGTGTGTGTGTGCATTACATATATTTTTGATTTTAAATATACATACATAAAATGATAAAGTATATATTTAAATTCATGTTAATATTTGGAAATAGTTTTGTAATAGCCTTAAAATATATTATGTTTAAATATTCATTTGGAAATCTTTGGAAAAGAAATATATGGATTTTATAAATTTTGAAAGGAGTTTTGAGAAAAGAAAAGAATATTTTTTAATTTTAATCTAAAAATATAATATAAAAATGTATTTATTTTAAATATGTGTTTTAAATTAAATATTGATTTTTGAAAAAAAAATATGTTATGTTAATATTTGGAAATGAATATACAATATAGTATATATTTTATTTCGGTTTATATTAAGCTAGTTTTGATTTGTTTTCTTCAACTCCAAGCTATCTACTTTGCTCATCAAATTCGTGTCCATTGCGTCGTGCTTTGGAATTTGTGCTTGGATTCATCGCATCTTGTTCTTGTTATTTCTTTAGCCTCGAAAGTTGAGCAATCACTCACGATTAACATTCTTATATTTAGTAAACTTGATTTCACTTGAATTGACAATTGAAATATGTTGGTAAATTTGAATTGTTTGTTATTTAATTGTTAAAGATGATATGTCATTATCTACAATTGTTCACCTGTGATATATGACACCATACCCTATTGTATATATTTTATTTTATTTATCACTGATGATATATGCCTGTTGTTGATATATTTTATTATCATATTGTTCTCACGCTGCAAGTTCCTTGTTAGTTTAGAATTCCCTATGGGTTGAAATGATATATACTAGAACGATATTCTAGAATAGGGGAAAATCATTATGGGTTGAAATAATAAACTCAAGTTATTTTTATTGATTTTGAAATTTTGGGATTGTGGGTTGAAATGACATATACCTATAGATTTTTGAATTGTGGATTGAAATGATAAATATCCGTATCACTTTACCATAGGATAGAAAATTATATATAGACATCGTTGGTCCATATTTTGAAAATGATTTCAATAGTTTGAAAGGAAATATATGTGTTTTAATGAATATTTTTTTAAATATAATATGCATAAATGTTATTTTTATATATGTCTAAATTTTTTATTTTTAAAAATTATATGTTTGGAAATTTTAAATTTATAAGTTAGTTTTGAAAATAAAATTTTAAGATTTTTCTTATAATTTTATTATTTTAATAAATATATAAGATAAGATTCAATAGTAAAATTTATAATAATATTTAATTTAATAAAATTTATATTATGTTTAAGTATTTATATAAACTTTAGTTTATATTTTAAAAAAACAGACTTTTATAACTTTAATAATAAAGGTTAGGAAGATAAATTTATGTTGACTTGGAATTTAAATTGGGTGATAATTGAATTTAAATAAGAGTTGATTTAAACTTATTGAATTTGAGGTTTCGAAAGATTGGATTCATAATTCGATTTGATAAAAAGTAACTAAATGAATATTCTCAACTTTAAATAAAAATGAGACAGAATATTTAATATTGATTTAAATTTATAAATTGAGATTTTATTTAATTGTTTTTAAAATGATAAGTGAATATTTTCCAATTTGAATAAAATAAAAGTTAAATGTTGAAATATAAATGAAACATATATTGAAATTTTTTGAATATTTAAACCTTAAATCTTTTTGGAATTGAAATGATAGTTCAAACCTGGATTTGAAATCATAAAAATTGAAATGGTTTGTTGAGAATATGAATTAAATCTTAATCTTTTAAATTGAAAGTGTTGAAAAGGGATTGATTTAAATTGAATTTTGGAATTTAAGTTGATTTGAATCGATTCGTGAAATTTGAGGAACTATTTTTATTATATAAAGTATTTTTAATATTTACATACTATTTTAATATAAATTATTTTAATATATAAACTATTTTAATTTATAACTATTTTAGTATATTTACTATTTTCAATATCAAAACCGTTTAAGTCGGAAGTGTTATAATTTTTGAAAGTGTTACGATTTTTGAAATAATTTAAAGTGAATAATGCTATCAAATTGATATGGTTTTAAATGAATATGATATTTTGATAGGAAGTATGAACTATTTGAATTGAAATGACCACCGTGTGAAATAATTGGTTGTTAAAGAGATCGGGATCGGATATCTTCATACTCTCTACCAATACCGCAAACCATATTAACAACTGTATACATGGTGGAGATTCCAGAAACGAAGTAGGATGGTTTGGCGAACGATTATGTGTGAGGTATTTACGTGACCCTGACTCCTGTGAGTCAGCTTATATGTGACTAAAATAGGAGCTATACCAGGGGAAGTGAGGTCGCACCTCCAATTGGGCACATTTCTTCGATACCATTCTATTGCATTGTGATTGATTTGATGGCCAACCATCGATTTTGATTATGGGAGTGTTCGAGTGGGCGGTAGTAGTTGCTATGCGTCACCACCAGTCTAGGAGTGCAATTGGTATACCTACCCTGGCATTGCCTCGAGTGCTATGTTCACATGTCCTATCGTGCCTTCTATGAGTTTGGTTTGTACCATACCTATAGAGTGCCCTCTGATAGCCCTCTAGTTTACGGAGAAATTACGGTGCCGTATATACTATGGGAATATATAAAAATGTGTTAAGGGGGATATGGGTAACGACTTAACGCTATTTTAATAGTTTGCTTTACTCTAGACGTAGTATAATAGCGTATATTCCTACATAGTAGATAGTTCCGTGGATCCTTAGGGGATGGAAATCCCAAACATTTTTTAAGTTACTTGTATTTCGGTTGACATTTCACTTGAGTTGAATTTACTATATAAGAATATTAATCCTGACTCGAGTATTGTGTGTTTTGTTTTATGCTCGGGTTAGACCGAGTGACAGGAGGTTGGAGCTTTGTTTGAAAATCTATCTATCTAGTTTTCGGTTATTTCAGTTTATTCTAGTCATTTATGTTCAGACTCGTCAGTTGCTTAAGTATTAGAGATTCATTTATAATTGAGATTCTGTTGTATTTTTTTTAACTCTAGTGTTTATATAGTAGCTTCATGAACTATTATTTCTCTATTCCGCTGCTTATTGTTATATTACTCGATGTCTGTGATTCTGTGATTGATATATTTATGTATATGCTGAGTTTTGCCAAATATAAATTAATAATATGTTGTTTCAGGCAATTCAAGTCGGACATGTGCGGATGCGAATGGTTCGAAATACCGGATTGTTAAAATTAGTCTTTAATTAATAAAATCACTTTATAAAACTTTATTAAAGGATCTTTTCTAAAACACTTTTCCCCAAACCCCTTACATCCCCTTTATACTTAAATGCTTTTGGAAAACTTTCCTCTTTCAAAATTCCATACTAAATGGCCAAGTAGTTCCCTTCCCAAAACATCTTTTACTATTCAACACATTCACTTTTTCCCTATAAAAATACTTTTATAAGTTCACTTCACATTTCAAACCTCTTATAAATTTTCAAACTAGATTTAAAACCTCTTTTAAAATCTCTAAAACGGTTTATAAAATCTCTTTCTAATTCAAAACTATTAATAAAACTACTTTATAAATCCTTTACAAAATATAATCTACAAAATATCTTTTGTAAACCACTTTAGGTAAACTCTTTAGTAAAACCCCATTGATGAAAAAGATATTAGTTAAAAATAACTTTATAAAATAAATTGAAATCATTCATAAACTTTAAACCCAAATTGATCAAAGAATTTTGGTTAGTTCAAAAACAAACTTTATAATTTCAAAATGAGGCTTACCAATCCCATTGGTATTAATTTAAGTTACCATTCAATTTCAATTCCAGTTCAGTTATCAGTCAACAATTTTGTAAATACAACTCACATCCAATAAGCGAATAACATGTCAATATGAACTAACTAGCATATACATGTCTAAATAACATTATAACAGGATGGTGATTTATCCTCCTAATCAGGTGTCCAAACAATTCAATCCATTAATAGTAGAATGGGGATTTATTCTGCTAACACATGTCCATACGAACAAATAAACAAACAATCAAACAAACAGACAATTTATAGCAGAATAGGGATTTATTCTGCTAACACGTGCCCATATAAACAAACCCAAAAATATACATTATAACTTGTCACAGTTATATGGTTTCTTAATGGTATTAACACCTGAATCACTTGTATTCAAAACCATTTTTGAAAAAGAAGTACCTTAAAACAATTTACTTTTGGAAACGAAAGGATTTAAAACATTAAATCACTTTTTAAAATAATTATAAGTTAAATCCTTATTTAAATCATAATTGATTTTAATTCAAACTTAACTTAATTTAATCAAATAATTAAACGATAATTAACTATTAATTAAACCCAAATTAATCATTAATTAAACTTTCCTTAATAATTAAATATTAATTAATCTTAATTAATTAATTAAATAATCTTTAATTAAACTTAAATAATAAATTAAACCTTTAATAAATAATTTATTATAAATTAAAACCTTTAGTGATTTATAATTAAAAATAATTAACACTTGATTAATAATTAATATTATATTCAATTAATGATAAATTAAATATAAATAATTTACTTAACTCATACTTAATTAACTTAATTAAAAATTAATTAAATATATCTTAACATTAAAATATTATTAATTAAGAACTACTTAATTATAATTATTAAACCTTGTTTAATCTTAATTAATTATTAATTATTAAAAACTTAATTAATTGAAAATTAATTATTAAAAACTTAATTAACTTTCTAAAACATTATTATTAAGTTTATAAAACATTTACAAACACTTTTAAGTTTTAAAACCGAATTATTCAAAAAATCGAAATTTTAACGTGAAACTACATCCATAGTGACTATCGCTATGGATACCCATAATTTCAAGTGCTAATATTGCCCACCAACATCCATTCACTAACAACTCTTACTAACTTTCCATTCACTAACTTTAAAATGATTTGGATTTAAAACCAAAGTTTGTATCTTTCTTTCATGCACGGATTCTTCATTGAAAACCAAATCAAAGTGTCGTCCTTCCTAGAAACCTAACTTATAATCATGCCAATGCCAACATACACATGCAATAACCAAAACATGAGCAAGCTCATAACATATTACAAAGTTTACAACTTGCCGAGTGATACCATATTTAAATTTCAACTTTTAGTCTAACTACCACCACATACAACCAATGTACACATGTAGGCAATCACATAATAAACTAAGAATTCAATTAGCAAAACAAGCCAAAAATCAACCAAAATATAAATTTTTAAAGTTTGAGTTTAAAACAAATGTTTACTCACCAGAACTCCTTTGAAAATTTGACACACTATGAAATTCGGGAAGCTTGGAAAACTACAAATTCTTATCGAAAATGGGTCATTTTGCACTCGACTTTTGGACCCTTAACACTCAGATTTTGGATATGAGGTCAACAAGAAAGTTTTAGATTATTCTTTCCTCTATCATTTAAAAAAAGGATTACTCAAAAAAGTTAAACACTGAGGAAGTTATAGCCAAAAAATGAGGGGTATTTTCGGACATCAAAATCTAGGTTCAAAAACACTCTTGAAAAAAAATGGAATTTTGAAGCATTTAAGCTCGAAATAAATAAAAGTAGTAAATTAATTGTATCCATTGGAAGTATACTTGGTTTGAAAAAATGAAATCTTATTTTGGAATAGTTTCGAAGAAGTTATGGCCGAAACCGTTTCGGTTAAAATGGAAAATTTTCTTAAAAAAAGGAAAGGAGATTCAAACTAGTTTAAACATTTTAAAACTTTGAGATTAAAACTTGAAAGCATTTTGAAAGCTATTAAATTTCTTGGAGCTTTAGGAAAGTTTGGACATGAAGATAAGAATGAGAAAAATGGTAAGGAAATTAGGAAAATTTGTATATTATTAAGTCCATTTGTTAAATTACCAAAATACCCTTCCAACAATACCCTCCACTCATGTATTTCCATGTCGCCTCCTCCTTTCCACCTCACCATTTCAGCCTACAAATCCCCCCTTTAACTACCTTTCCATTATGACTTGTACACAAGTCGCCGAAATGTTACTTCATGTCTCCCCTGATGTGATGCATACCTTTGCTTGTATTTAAACCATGTTACCTCAACTTAATTAACTTGCTTAAACTATCTTATATTTCTTAAAAAAAAATTAATTTTTTAAACCACTTCATATAATTAGCATATGTGTGCATACATACACAAAAGTGTATACAACATTTCGATCAACTTTTATACGATGAAACGCCAAAAATTCAAAAAACAGTTTCCGGCCACATTTTCTATTTTTCATTACCTTTTTTATTTATTATTAAAAAAAGTTTTATTTTCATTATAAAACCATTTATTTGAATATTTAAAATTAATTAAATATTCACAAATCAAAGAAGTGAAATTCTAGGTCGTTACATTCTTCTCCCCTAAAAGAATTTCGTCCCTGAAATTACACCTCATAACCCATTCAGAAACACTTAACACACTACAAAATTCCATATGATGTACATAGATCATTCCCATCCAAAATCAGATTTGATCACAACTCGAATACATAACTTCACTTTCGAACTAGTATCGCTTACCCGATTCTCTATTGCGGACTCCGATCAGGCTCCTTGATTTGGAACCTTTGTTCTCCTTACATAGTTGTAACCATGATAGAAACTTTGGTTCCAAACCAAAAATCCTCATCAAATGCTCGCCAGCAAAAATCGAGTAATAAATCCTTATTGGGAACGGTGCAAATATCTTAAAGTCATATACTCGAATCTTAGAACAAAATTCTATGAAAAGGAGAATCGATCTACGTACACCCTACACACTTACCGTATTGGTCCTCCTTAATACCAATTCTATTTCACTAAATCATTTATGAAAACATTTCATAAACTAAATATAGGTTTGCTTTATGATACTCCGCTACATCCTAAGAGTATATACCCCTATCTGATCGTACTATTCCATTTTGAATTTATTTTCCTAAGAAAACACAAGATCCAAAAACCCAGGTTTTATTCGAAAACTTTTTGAAATGAAACTATAGTTTCATCCTTCAAAAATTTACATATATCCCGAGTAACTCCAAAATGATACTAAGGAACTGGGTATTACCAAAACAGTATCATACATTTCCATACCAAAAAGGGTAATACTCAAGAGAAGTGTTTAACATCCGAGCACATCTCTTTCCCAATTTTAAGTTATTTTCGAGCCACTCGAACTAGTTAACTTAATAATATTACTTTTATTTCAAATTTCCATTTCTAAAACAACACTTTACATTTTCAAATAAAACTATTGTTAGTTTCCAAAACTTTGAAGATCATTTTTCAAAAGCACCAGAATTTAAGTTCTCAAGCTTCAAACTAAATTCTTTTTAATTAAAAGAGATATCTTATTTAATCCATTTCCAAATATTTATTTCGGGAATTATATTTTTGGATAAACATATTTTAATCAAATTTTACCATCGAATGCCTTATAGTCTAATTGTGAAACTTAATTTGCAAGGTGTTCGTTTCAATGTTTCCATATTCCTATTTACCCAACCCATATCTTAAAAGGGGAGCTACCTATACACACTAACAATAACCAATGCTCAAATTGGATGAGCATGACCCACTTTTGAAAACTTTTTGAAATGAAACTATAATTTCAATCCTTTAAAAATTTACATATAGCCCGAGTAACTCTAAAATAATACTAAGGAAATGGGTATTACCAAAGAGTATCATACATTCCCTTACGAACATGTGTAATTCTCAAGAGAAATGTTTACCATCTGAACACATCTCTTCCCCAATTTTAAGTTTTTCGAGCCACTCGAACGAGTTAACTTAAAAATATTTCTTTCACTTTGAAATCTTATTTCTTAAACAACGCTTTACATTTTCAAATAAAACTATCTTTAGTTTCCAAAATATTGAAAATCATTTTTCAAAAGCACCAGGATTTCAGTTCTCAATTTTAAATTTCCTTTTCTTATCTATACCATTTTCAACTTGTAAGTTCAAAACTCATTTTCTCATATTTATCAAGTCAATACTTAGATTTTAAAATCAAGCTTGTTTTTATCAAAACAAAACATCATTAGTAAATTACTAAGGTAGCAAATCCATCAATTAGAAACTCGTAAATGAATACTGATGATGTGGCCGTCATCATCCTTATTATTTCCCAGCGAGTGTAGTGAATTCAGTGCTTTTTATTATTTCTTTTAAATCCTTTTATTTTATAAATCTCATTTATAAATTTATACTTATAAAAATTCACTTATTTCAATTTTGTTTATCGTTGTTTAGATTAGTAATAATAACTTTTATTCAACACACAAAAACTTCACTTATTTCAATTTTGTTTATCGTTGTTTAGATTTATAATAATAACTTTTATTTAACATACAATAAAAAATAACAAATGGTAATAAGCAAATATTAACATTCATTAACAACCAACAAATCATTTAACTATAATAATTTATTGTAAAATTCTATCTTTATATAGAAAATATGATTTAGGTAAAGTTATTTCATTTACCCTATTTTTGAATACAATATTATGTTAGTTGGCCTTGTTTAAGTGTTTTGGAACCCCTATTGACAACGTTGATCAAGCGCGTTGACCAGAATTCATAAGCCACTTAATGTATCAAACAATACAATATAAAACATTTTATATCACTAACAAATACGCACCCTTATATATAATACACTAATACTCACTAGGGTCTCAATTACCCTATCTCAAATGAGTTGCCCGACCAAAGCCAAGGTTCTCGCTTAACCTTCAGCTCTGGTACCACTATAACGACCCACTTTTATGTACACTTTAAGCTGACAATAAACTACACATGTTAACTCAAATTGAAAAAAGGCATATTGTTAGTGTTGAAAGAAGAGAGGTGGAAGATAAGAACTAAGAACAAACACAAATTCTCACAACGCAACGGAATAACATATGTTAATCACATAATACTCTATAAGACATTTCGAAATAGTACGTCAGAGTTACACTCATAAAATTTCTAACCCAAGACAGTAATAACAGCCTGTCCTTATACATCAAATATAGAGTATATAATATACAACGGAAATAAGATAATAACAAACTACTGGTGAAGCCTCCTGTTCCAAGGTCCTCCTAGAATGCATCCGTAGAAAACCTGGACTACTTGGCTGCTCGTAAAAATTTGAGCACCCAAAAATTTAAGGGAAAGAAAATAAAACTTCGAGTCAGACATGGGTCTGGTGTGCGTAAACTCAAACGACTGAATTATTATTTTTAAAACTCTATAAAAATCAACGGTATCTCGTAAGACTACGCCGCACATAAATACAGATGGGTTTTTACCTTACGATAACCAAAACACTTTTATATAAAATCCAGTGATATTATAATAATGTCTAAGGGTGAAAATAATAATAACCAATTAGCTGTGATGCTCATGTTGTGTACATCACAATAATACTAGGTATAAAATCAAAAATCGTAAGGCGTGTTCGCTAATTGTATAGGATATCCACGAAGGTACCCTCAGTACTTCGAGAACGGTCTTCCTGCACAAGGATCAGAATTATCCTTCCAAAGCATTGTACCCATCTAGTCGGTACTATAGGAAAAACACAATGGTCTCGCTAAGACCAAGTGCATCGCTCTCGGCATGCCAAAACTGATAGATATTACTAGAAAAGGGAGCCGACTACACCTTATGGGTTTTCCAACCCTACTGGCCATGTCTTATATCCCTGGATTTAGTCATTTCCACTGATGAGGCTACGTCCGTCATTCTAGCTTACGCACCACACTAAAATAGATCATGGAATCCAACATGGATTCCCATACCCCATGGGTCTTGGAATCACGTAAGGATTCCCACATCTCAATATAGATCTTGGAATCACCCTTGGATTCCCACACCCCAATGGGTCTCGGAACTAATATGGATCCCAACATCTTAATATGTCACGAAACTCCTCCATAGAATAGTATACGGTTTTAGAGTGGTTACAGTTTCAAGTCATCTCTTATGAGTACACTCTTCTGCCTCCCAGGTGCTCCACAAACCAATTGTTGATTTTTTGAAATGCTCAATACCAGTTCTTTAGGAAATACTCGGACAATACATAAGAGCAGGGATCACCCCCTAACCATATAAGTGGATGGACCTCCTTATCATTTATCCTAGAAGAAAAAACGAGTTTATACATACAGTATAGCACCACCAATGGTAACTGCACCATATAATTCCCGTATTTCCCCTTGATATTTTCAGAGTTAAAATCATTCAGTGTTAAGTAGGGAACCGTTTCCCTACCAAAAAAATTAAGAAGGATTACATATTTAGGCCAAGATTTGATAGCGGTTATTTAAATATCAAATAAACAAACAAGCAAAACAACGATTACCTTTCCCACTGAAATCACTAAAGCCTCATAAGCTAATTTGAAATTTCTTCATATACTTATTTCATCGGTATAAGTATCTTTATAAAACATTCTTTTCAGAAATACTTGGAAATCTTTTAAAAATAGATTTGTAAAGTACCATTCAGTATAAACATGGATCGCAGCTCAATGGTTACGTCTCTATCCCACAAAAATCCAAACTTGACTACAGGCAATCTCTGCCTTTCGAAGTACGCCATGTAAACAATTATAGATCGTAGTTTGCACAATTGTTACGTCGCTATCCCAGCGAAAAAACATAGTAAACTGTAGGCAATCTCTGCCACTTAAATTACGTTATACAAATCAAACATTCTTTCCACATCTCTTTATTTCATAAATATTATAAATTTATTTATAAAACTTCTTTATAAATTCACAAGTCAAATTTTTAGAAAAATAATCTTTTCTAAATCTCAAATCATTTGTAAAATTTTCCTTTTTAAATCCTTTATAAATTTCCTTTATAAAATATCATTTATGAAGTATCTTTTGTAAAACACCTTAAGTAAACCCTTAGTAAAAACCCCTTTAATAAACAAGTTATTGCTTACAAACAACTTTAGAAAATAATAATATAACTTAGAAATCATTTAAATGTTTAAACTCCAAATTGATTAAAAAGTTGAAGTTAATTGAAAAACATACGCTATAAATTCCAAAAAGAGGCTTAGCAATCCCAATGGTACTAATTTAAGTTACAATTCAATCTCAATTCCAATTCACTTAACAATTATTTACATAGATTAACATGTATGTGGATACAACTCATATCCAAATCAAGGAATAACATGTCTATATAGGCTAATTAGCATATACAAGCCCAGATAATATAATAGCAGGATGGTGATTTATCCTGCTAAACAAATGTCCAAACAATTTAATCAATTAATAGTAGAATGAGGATTTATTCTGCTAACACATGTCCGAACAACCAAACAACAAACAATCAATTAATTTATAGTAGAACAAGGATTTATTTTGCTAACACATGTCCAAACATACAAATAAACAAATAATCAACTTATAGCAGAACGGGGATTCATTATGCTAACATATGTCCAAACAACCTAACAATCTACGTTATAACTCATTTATAGTTATATGGTTTCTTAATGGTATCAACACCAAAATCACATGTATTCAAAACCATCATTGAAAAAAAGAAGTACCTTTAAACAAATTTACTTTTGGAAGCCAAAGGATTTAAAAACTTTAAACACTTTTTAAAATAATTAATTATAAGTTAAATCAATATTTAAATCATAATTGTAACGACGCGACTTTTCGACGCTCGAAAACCGACATCAATACGTCCACTGTATCAACTGCCGAGCAATCGAATGCCGTAAAACCGTATCGTTAAGGTTAAAGAAGAGGTAGAAGATAGAAGAAGAAAGAAAAAGATAGAACAGAACAGAAACAACAGAATAATATCAGAATCTCACAATCGCAGCGGAACAACATATAATAGATAAATGAATAATCTTTAAACAAAAGAACTATATCAGTTATTACATTACATCATATTACATTACATCATCGGAGTGTACAACAACAAACAATAACAGACATCGGAAAAGAAATAATATATATAAGTGATACGCCATGCCATCCAGCTTGCCTCCTGCAACTTTGAATACCAGAATATCCTGATAACCTAACTCTAGACTGCCCGTGTGGAAATTGGTGGGCACCCAGAGTTTAGGAAGGAAAAACAATAAACTCCGAGTCAGTCATATGACTTGTGTGAGAACTAAAACAATTTATCTTTAAAACAAAGAACAGGATAATTTTAAAATAGATTCGCAATGCTTTTTAGAAAATGAGACTACCATAAGGCCTCCCGCACGCACACACAATGCAAACGCAGAATCGGAGGAGATTTCTCCTTATGATAGTCAAAGATGCTTGATACGCATTAAAAAGAAACATTTGATATTATTAATAGTGCATAGTGTAGGAAAAAATCATTTCGAAAGTAAAGATATAAATCTTAGCCAGCATAGGCATTCCACACTTATGCCTACTATAGCTACCATGTTCAATGGCAGGTTACCGCCACATTCCATGGCAGGTTATACAACTAAAACCGTACAAGATCGTATTGTTTCTTTGGATTTCCAACAAATGGTTAGGCCAAGGAACTTCCCATTGCCACATGGGTACGCCTCTGGAAAGACGACCCGAGAACCAAACCGGGTCTCTGCCAACACAAGGACGGGTTACCCCTAACTGGGTAACTACTGACACGAATATGTCATTCCCCGATCGTAACCGATCTATCCGAGGATCCTCGATTTCCAACAACCACAAAGCAATAAATTTGCAGCAACAACACAGGTTAAGTATCTGGGCTCCATACCATGATACCACCTCTATCTAGAAGGAATGACATACACTAAAGGGGTGCTACCCCTAATAACCTTGCTGCATCCTTCCTGTTTTGACCATTTCCGAGGTATGAGGACCGACGAAGTCTCGTCCACAAAGCCACGCTTTATACAAAAGCTGTGCTTTGGGTCAACAAATGATCAAAGTAATGATCACTAAGATAAATGGTCAAACAAATGATCATATCACAAATGATCAAACAATGATCATCCCACAGCAACACTCAGCATGCCACACTACCAAATTGGGAGTATATCACTAATAACCTTCAACTACATAACCTCTGAGCTCGTACGTCTCAGAGAAGGGTGTTAAGCTAAGAGAATAAATTCTCCGCCACCAACAGAAATATATTTGAAAGAAATCAGCTTTATATCTCAAATTGTAATGTCAGACATACAATCCATACAAGTCTGTTCCGGGCTCGAATAAAACCGAAGGCACTTACAAAGAAGTCCTTGCATTCCGGATAATTTCTAATCACATCCGGACTTCCCGTCACTAAGGGTGATAAAACCTCTATATCGAAGATCAGCCGATGCAGAGCAACTCAACGGTAATCCTTCCGTTTTCAAAAATATCCGGTCTTCAACACCGGTCATCAAATACAATCCATTACGACGTATCACATATTCGGAATGGGTTATACGACCCCAAGGTCCTTTCCCGACTAACCTGAATAGTGAGCGCTTATTTTAAAAATAAGTGTGGCATTCAAATTCAAGCAATCACAACAAATACCTATTTAAAGGTAAATATTGATAGTCGGATTATTTAACTATCAATAAGCGTGTTCAACATCACCAAATTCCAAATAATTTTCCAAATTATTTATTTTCCAAAATATCTTTAAAAGATATATATTTTTTCCACACTTTAACATTTGAAAACTAATTTTCAAATCACTTTTCACCTTTACCACTTTTGAAATCAAATTTCAATCATTTTCCTTATGCGAAATACTTTCATTTCAACATGGTTCATTTAAACCAATTAAATAAATCCTTACCGATTTACTTTATATTTACATTCCAAATCCGTAAATTAATTCCCACACTTCAAAACTAAATCAACGTTTATTTTTCAAACAAATTCCCCTTTTCATTTATAAATTCCATAGCGAATTTACATTCCAAAATATTTATGAATATACGATTTCAATTATTCATTTTCAATTTATCTTCAAAAAGACAATTCTCAAAACGTTTCATTTCACATTGGAAAAACATTTCCATACTTATTTATTAATAAGTAATTCACAAATCTATTTATTTTCAACATTTGGAAAATATTCGCTATACTTAAAATCGAAATTAAGTATATATTTCATTCTTTAAGAAATCATTGTCTTAAACACATTTGTTTGGGCCAAAACGAATGTTGCGTAAAACATCGTTACGACAACCCAAAATCACTAGTATAGGGATTCGAAATTTAGATAGATATATAAATCCCAATACTATATAAAACATTTCCTTTCGGAAACCATTTACTATAACAACAGTGTTATAGTCCATCATTTCCTTCTATTTCTCGAAAACGTCTATTTCAACAATAAATGCTGAAATCTATGGTTTTGATTCATAATATATTTTAAAACATCTTTAAATCATTTTAATTCTATTTAAAACATCACTTCCCAAAATAAATCCATTTTATTTAATAATATATTCACTGTCCAAAATCGTGAATATACTTCCTTTAATAAGCGGTAATAATTAACTTATCAAAATAAGCCATTTTCGGATTTATAAACAATGTCTATAAATTCCATTTCTATATTTTATAACAACTTCGCTTTATAAATCTCCTTTATTAACCAATTCTATTTATATTCCATTTACATGTCGAAATCCGGTTTATAAGTAAATTACTTATAATTCATTTATTCACAAATCCATTCTTTTATATCAACAATAATTTATAAATCAAAAATTATTGTTTACTTATGAATCTAGGTTGAAACTTTATTTTAACACTTATGAAAGCTCGTTTTATAATTTCTATATTTTAATTTATAAATATCAATTTTATACAACTTTTATATAAATTATTTATAATAATTCAAAAATCCCAATTCAAACTATTTTATAATTTATCAACTACTTATTTCAAAAATCACATTTCAGTTATATTTTGCAAAAAATCATAATTTTAAAATATTAAAATTTTAATGTTTATTTTATTTAAGATGAATCAATTCAAAATTTGAATAAAACGTATAATTTCAAAAATCACTTTAAAAATCCCTTTATAATCAAAATCGTTATTTTTAAACTTTAAAAAATGGATCCGATGATGCAACAACACAAAATAGTCAATCACGACATCCAAATATCATATATCAATATGATAATCAACAAATATCACAATATCTGTAAATAAATCAATATAGTTGAGGAATCCAGTTGGAACCCTCCAACCTGTTTCCCTACATCCATAGATGTTAGCACAATACCAATTCCGTTCCAGTACGGAATTATCGCGGTATATAGGATTTATAAAAATATTATCCGCTTAATAGGCGGCGCAATAGGGTCTCATCCACTATATAATGCGGGAAATCAACTCCAAGTACATAAATAATACCAATTCCATACAATTTAGAATTATCGCGGTATATGTTTTTAATAAATAACATCCGCTTACTAACGGCGCGTAATGTCTATTTCAATCAACAACAGATAATAATTTATCATTCAGGCATACAATCAATAATTTTAAATCTAACTATTTAAAATTTAAATCGAAACTATTCGATTGAGTGAGAAGTTCTCACCTTGATTTCAATTTCGTTTTCAGCTTTTATTTCGAATAAAATTAAACACGCCTTTAATTTTACCCGAAATTCTCACTAGCTCCAAACAACTCCAATCTAATTCCATAGCGTAGTGCTTGTTCATACGATTCCAACGCAATAAGTTTCGTCCAAAACGGACCTCGTATCAAAAAGTTATACACGTTTAAAGTTTGAACAATTATAATATAATTTAATTACAACTTTTATTTTCAATTCTAAACCTTAGATTCAATCAGGGCCATTCATTCCCTTTCCCATACATCTGAGCCGCACCCTTATTCTTCTCCTCCATGTGTTTTTTTGCTCCAGGTTTTCACGTACAAGATAACCCAACAAGCCGAACAAGGGTTACATGCCACGACCACTATAACGCACGATATCCCATCACTCCACCACCAAATCGAAGCCAACACTCGACTCCACCCTCGGCTGCCATCACGACGAGCTCAGCCACCATTTTGCCTCAAAAAACGTGAACAACAGCCGCAACTTTGATCTGAGATTGTCGTTGATTCGTCACGCCATTGACGATCTTAACCATTGGATTTGTAGAGCTCGCAGAGCTCTACAACATTGCAGTTGACAACTTTTGTTGATTGTTTATGGATTTGGAGAAAAGAGGGAAGAAAGATGGTGAATTTCTGGCCCTAGAAACGAAAATGGCGGCCACAAAACCCTAGCCTTTTTCTTTTGCAAAATGAAGATATTGAGGTGCTTATATAGAAAATTGCCCAATTTACTATTCATCGAAATTTTCCGAACTCCAAATGAAGCATGCCGGCTGGCGTTTTTAGGGTTTACCCCCGTTCCGAACACAATGGAGCGTGTTTCGAGAGCCAATTCGATCATCTGTGCGAGTTACGACAATAAACGATCGATTTTAAATTAAACCGATTTAAATCAATTTCTAGGCGTTTTGGCTTGCCCCGGACAAACCGTAAATCCGATTGACACGAAATTTGAAACCTTAGAATAGTATCACATTACGGATCCAATGAAACTAGTTTCGTTAAAATCCGAGACTGTTTGAAAAATGACTATTTTAACTCGCCAAATTGATATTAAAACAATTTCGATGCGTTTCGAGCTGCCACGGTCAAACGAAAACTCCGATTGCTACGAAAATTGAAATCCGATAATAACAAACTATTACGGATCCAGTGGAACTAGTTTCGTCCAATTCTGAGACTGTTTGAAAAATGGCTAATTTTCAGTCGATAATTAAATATTAAAATATTCAATTTTCACAAATAAACTTTTAATTCAATTTTAAAAGTTCTATAACATCTCTATAACTTCAACATGATTAAATAAAATTTTAAAAATCATTTTCAACCATATTAAACTCGGTTTTCAATTATTTCTGTAATTTCAACTATTAAATAATCGATTAAATTATCCAATTAAATCCAATATTCGAAATAAAATTTTATTCGACTGTTTAAATTTCACTTGTTAATATTTAAAATCAATTAAATATTCGAATTTTAATTAATATAAATTCTGGGTCGTTACAATCTTCCCCCCTTAAAAGAATTTCGTCCTCGAAATTACCAAGTAAGAAAAAAATCTTGAAATCCTTAACTTTCCCAAAATCCATAGTTAAACTTCCTACAAAATCTTTACTAAGTTTGCAAATCATACTTAGTTATCTTTTGAAAAACAACTACTATTGTTTAACTTTCAATTCCAAATCAAAATTATTGTTTTCAAATTTTTTTCCAATTTTCTCAAAAATTTTCTAACGCCTTAAATTTTCGAAAAAATTCGCCAGAGTCTCCTTTGCGCGGCTTGATCCGAAAAAAATGGCAGTATATATATCACAAATATACATCTCATCAAGTGATGAGGCATCCCGCAGGGAAAAAAGTGTAAAAGTACGATATTTAATCCGAGATATGTACCTTATATATTATTAGCGAGCATATACGGCTAATATAGCGCGAAAGCGAGCTCCAAATGCGAAGCGCAATCCGCACCTACTAAACACTCAACAAACCGTGAGAAGCATGCATATATGAAAATAATATCAGTATACATCATATATCACTACAACAACTACATATGCCAATATAGCAAATGCAACAAAACAACAAATGCAACCACCAAAATCAATATAAATTCACTTCTCATTAATATTCATTGAATTGGTTTTCCAATTGATTCATTAACATTGGAATTTTACTAACATTCATTCATTCGATTTCAGTTAGTTTACATTCACTAATTTATTCACATTAATTCGCCTTCAATCCAAATCAAATCCAATTCTATTCAAATTTATTTACTTCCAATTTGGATTCAATCACATAGCTTTTAATTTCGCTAATTCAATTTCATTAACACTTAATGAATTATATACAATCAACTAACATTCACATGACAACCAATGTATATTCAACATAACCAAATTATTTAATTTACATTCAATTTGGTCCAACACTTTTAATTCCAATTGGTTGATATTTAATTGACTTTCATTCAATTTATTCAATTTCCAATAACATTAGTTTTTAATGAATTAACACTTACATTCATTATCCCATATCAATTTATTTTACATTCAATTGATTAATATTCCATTTATTAATTCAACTGTTAATTCCTTTAACAATATAAAGTTGAATTTCATTTATATAACTCAAGCTCAAATTATTAATGACTTCATTTCATTAATTCACTTATTAATTTACTTCGACACCATAATCAACTTTATTCAACATCACTTAAGTTATATTCCACATATAAATCCAATTCAGATTCCAATTCCAGTTCTATTTAACTTTTTACCAAAGCTAAATTTATTATTCATATTATAAGTTCAAAACCCATTTCACTTATATTCATCAATTACAACTTGGATTTTAATTGATTCACTTATACTCCCTTTAACTTAACTCCATCCTTTAAGTTAAATTTATTCTATCCAAATTCGAACTGTATAAGTTATCAACTCATTTATCATTCCATAATATTTTAAATAGGATTGCAGAGTTTTTTCAACCTTTCAAAACCATTATTGAAAACAATTCAAATTATCTTTTGAATTTCAAAAACAAACCCAAATTTTCCAAACAACTTACCTTTAAACAATTTGGTAGCAATCCCTCTTTCGGAAACCCGAAAATGAACACCGATGATGTCATGGTCATCATCGGAATTATTTTCCAACGACCGAAAAGAGTTTAGAGCTTTAATTTCTCCAAAATAATTTTCCCAAAATATCAAATCTTTTCAAAACACTTCTCTGAAATTTCGTTTTCAGATTATAAATCACATTTATAAGTTTTTACTTATATAATTTCACTTCTTGTATATAAGATTATTTCACTATTGTAAATCACATTAATAATAGTTCCATACTTATAATTCATTTGCTTATACAATTATTCTTTTACAACTGTGGTTTTATTTAACTTATTCAAAAACCAAACAATCAATTCATATACACTTTAATAATTCTGAAAAAATATTTCCTTTATATATAAAATATAATCAAGGTAAAATTATTTCATTTACCCTATTTTAAAACGATATCGTGTCAAATTGTTCTGTACAAGTGTTTAGAGATCCCTATCGACAACGTTAATTACTCGTATTGACCAGAATCCATATACCACTCAACAAACCAATCATCACAATATAAAACAATTTCATATTCACTAACAAATACGCGCTCGTATATATTATTACACTCAAACTCATTGTAGAGTACTACTGACTCCATCTCTAATGAGTAATTCCCAACGGAGCCATGGTTGTCGCTTAACCATATGCTCTGATACCAAATGTAACGACGCAACTTTCCGACGCTCAAAAACCGACATCAATACGTCCACTGTATCAACTGCCAAGCAATCGAATGCCGGAAAACCGTATCGTTAAGGTTTAAGAAGGGGTAGAAGATAGAAGAAGAAAGAAAAAGATAGAACAGAACAGAAACAACAGAATAATATCAGAATATCATAATCGCAGCGGAACGACATATAATAGATAAATGAATAATCTTTAAACAAAAGAACTATATCAGTTATTACATTACATCATATTACATTACATCATCAGAGTGTACAACAACAGACAACAACAAATAGCGGAAAAGAAATACTATATACTAGTGATACGCCATGCAATCCAGCTTGCCTCCTGCAACTTCTGAATTCCAGAATATCCTGATAACCAGACTCTACACTGCCCGTGTGGAAATTGGTGGGCACCCAGAGTTTAGGAAGGAAAAACAATAAACTCCGAGTCAGTCATGTGACTGGTGTGAGAACTAAAACAGTTTATCTTTAAAACAAAGAACAGGATAATTTTAAAATAGATTCGCAATGCTTTTTAGAAAATGAGACTACCATAAGGCCTCCCGCACGCACACACAATGCAAACGCAGAATCGGAGGAGATTTCTCCTTATGATAGTCAAAGATGCTTGATACGCATTAAAAAGAAACATTTGATATTATTACTAGTGCATAGTGTAGGAAAAAATCATTTTAAAAGTAAAGATATAAATCATAGCCAGCATAGGCATTCCGCACTTATGCCTACTATAGCTACCATGTTCAATAGCAGGTTACCGCCACATTCCATGGTAGGTTATACAACTAAAACCGTACAAGATCGTATTGTTTCTTTGGATTTCCAACAAATGGTCAGGCCAAGGAACTTCCCATTGCCACATGGGTACGCCTCTGGAAAGACGACCCGAGAACCAAACCGGATCTCTGCCAACACAAGGCCGAGTTACCCCTAACTGGGTAACTACTGACACGAATATGTCATCCCCCGATCGTAACCGATCTATCCGAGGATCCTCGATTTCCAACAACCACAAAGCAATAAATTTGCAGCAACAACACAGGTTAAGTATCTGGGCTCCATACCATGATACCACCTCTATCCAGAAGGTATGACATACACTAAAGGGGCGCTACCCCCTAATAACCTTGCTGCATCCTTCCTGTTTTGACCATTTCCGGGGTGTGAGGTCCGACGAAGTCTCGTCCACAAAGCCACGCTTTATACAAAATCTGTGCTTTGGGTCAACAAATGATCAAAGTAATGATCACTAAGATAAATGATCAAACAAATGATCATATCACAAATGATCAAACAATGATCATCCCACATCAACACTCAGCATGCCACACTACCAAATTGGGAGTATATCACTAATAACCTTCAACTACATAACCTCTGAGCTCGTACGTCTCAGAGAAGGGTGTTAAGCTAAGAGAATAAATTCTCCGCCACCAACAGAAATATATTTGAAAGAAATCAGCTTTATATCTCAACTTGTAATGTCAGACATACAATCCATAAAAGTCTGTTCTGGGCTCGAATAGAACCGAAGGCACTTACAAAGAAGTCCTTGCATTCCGGATAATTTCTAATCACGTCCGGACTTCCCGTCACTAAGGGTGATAAAACCTCTATATCGGAGATCAGCCGATGCAGAGCAACTCAACGGTAATCCTTCCGTTTTAAAAAATATCCGGTCTTCAACACCGGTCATCAAATGCAATCCATTACGACGTATCACATATTCGGAATGGGTTATACGACCCCAAGGTCCTTTCCCGGCTAACCCGAATAGTGAGCGCTTATTTTAAAAATAAGTGTGGCATTCAAATTCAAGCAATCACAACAAATACCTATTTAAAGGTAAATATTGATAGTCGGATTATTTAACTATCAATAAGCGTGTTCAACATCACCAAATTCCAAATTATTTATTTTCCAAAATATCTTTACAAGATATATATTTTTTCCACACTTTAACATTTGAGAACTAATTTTCAAATCACTTTTCACCTTTACCACTTTTGAAATCAAATTTCAATCATTTTCCTTATGCGAAATACTTTCATTTCAACATGGTTCATTTAAACCAACTAAATAAATCCTTACCGATTTACTTTATATTTACGTTCCAAATCCGTAAATTAATTCCCACACTTCAAAAATAAATCAACATTTATTTTTTAAAAAAATTCTCCTTTTCATTTATAAATTCCATAGTGAATTTACATTCCAAAATATTTATGAATATACGATTTCAATTATTCATTTTCAATTTATCTTCAAAAAGATAATTCTCAAAATGTTTCATTTCACATTGGAAAAACATTTCCATACTTATTTATTAATAAGTAATTCATAAACCTATTAATTTTCTACATTTGGAAAATATTCACTATACTTAAATCGAAATTAAGTATATATTTCATTCTTTAAGAAATCATTCTCTTAAACACATTTGTTTGGGCCAAAACGAATGTTGCGTAAAACATCGTTACGACAACCCAAAATCACTAGTATAGGGATTCGAAATTTAGAATAGATATATAAATCCCAATATTATATAAAACATTTCCTTTCGGAAACCATTTACTATAACAACAGTGTTATAGTCTATCATTTCCTTCTATTTCTCAAAAACGTCTATTTCAACAATAAATGTTGAAATCTATGGTTTCGATTCATAATATATTTTAAAACATCTTTAAATCGTTTTAATTCTATTTAAAACATCACTTCCCAAAATAAATCCATTTTATTTAATAATATATTCACTGTCCAAAATCGTGAATATACTTCCTTTAATAAGCGATAATAATTAACTTATCAAAATAAGTTGTTTTCGAATTTATAAACAATGTCTATAAATTCCATTTCTAAATTTTATAACAAATTCGTTTTATAAATCTCCTTTATTAACCAATTCTATTTATATTCCATTTACATGTCGAAATCTGGTTTATAAGTAAATTACTTATAATTCATTTATTCACAAATCCATTCTTTTATATCAACAATAATTTATAAATCAAAAATTCTTATTTACTTATGAATCTAGGTTCAAACTTTATTTTAACACTTATGAAACCTCGTTTTATAATTTCTATATTTTAATTTATAAATATCAATTTTATACAACTTTTATATAAATTGTTTATAATAATTCAAAAACCCCAATTTAAACTATTTTATAATTTGTCAACTACTTATTTCAAAAATCACATTTCAGTTATATTTTGCAAAAAATCATAATTTTAAAATATCAAAATTTTAACGTTTATTTTATTTAAGATGAATTAATTCAAAATTTGAATAAAACGTATAATTTAAAAAATCACTTTAAAAATCCCTTTATAATCAAAATCGTTATTTTTAAACTTTAAAAAATGGATCCGATTATGCAACAACACCAAATAGTCAATCACGACATCCAAATATCATATATCAATATGATAATCAACAAATATCACAATATCTGTAAATAAATCAATATAGTTGAGGATTACAGTTGGATCCCTCCAACCTGTTTCCCTGCATCCACAAATGTTAGCACAATACCAATTTCGTTCCAGTACGGAATTATCGCGGTATATGGGATTTATAAAAATATTATCCGCTTAGTAGGCGGCGCAATAGTGTCTCATCCTCTATATAATGCGGGAAATCAACTCCAAGTACATAAATAATACCAATTCCATACAATTTGGAATTATCGCGGTATATGTTTTTAATAAATAACATCCGCTTACTAACGGCGCGTAATGTCTATTTCAATTAACAACAGATAATAATTTATCATTCAGGCATACAATCAATAATTTTAAATCTAACTATTTAAAATTTAAATCGAAACTATTCGATTGAGTGAGAAGTTCTCACCTTGATTTCAATTTCGTTTTCAGCTTTTATTTCGAATAAAATTAAACAGGCGTTCAATTTTACCCGAAATTCTCACTAGCTCCAAATGACTCCAATCCAATTCCATAGCGTAGGGCTTATTCATACGATTCCAACGCAAAAAGTTTCGTCCAAAACGGACCTCGTATCAAAAAGTTATACACGTTTAAAGTTTGAACAATTATAATATAATTTAATTACAACTTTTATTTTCAATTCTAAACCTTAGATTCAATCAGGGCCATCCATTCCCTTGCCCACACATCTGAGCCGCGCCCTTATTCTTCTCCCCCATGTTTTTTTTTGCTCCAGGTTTTCACATACAAGATAACCCAACAAGCCGAACTAGGGTTACATGCCACGACCACTATAACGCACAATATCCCATCACTCCACCACCAAATCGAAGCCAACACTCGACTCCACCCTCGGCTGCCACACGACGAGCTCAGCCACCATTTTGCCTCAAAAAACGTGAACAATAGCCGCAACTTTGATCTGAGATTGCCGTTGATTCGTCACGCCATTGACGATCTTAACCGTTGGATTTGTAGAGCTCGTAGAGCTCTACAACATTGCAGTTGACAACTTTTGTTGATTGTTTATGGATTTGGAGAAAAGAGGGAAGAAAGATGGTGAATTTCTGGCCCTAGAAACGAAAATGGCGGCCACGAAACCCTAGCCCTTTTCTTTTGCAAAATGAAGATATTGAGGTGCTTATATAGAAAATTGCCCAATTTACTATTCATCGAAATTTTCCGAACTCCAAACGAAGCATGTTGGCTGGCGTTTCTAGGGTTTATCCCACGTTCGGAAAACAACGGAACGTGTTTCAAGAGCCAATTCGATCATCTGTGCGAGTTACGGCAATAAACGATCGATTTTAAATTAAACTGATTTAAATCAATTTCTAGGCGTTTTGGCTTGCCCCGGACAAACCGTAAATCCAATTGACACGAAATTTCAATCCTTACAATAATATCACATTACGGATCCGATGAAACTAGTTTCGTCGAAATCCGAGACTGTTTGAAAAATGACTATTTTAACTCGCCAAATTAATATTAAAACAATTTCAATGCGTTTCGAGCTGCCACGGTCGAACGAAAACTCCGATTGCTACGAAAATTGAAATCCGATAATAAAAAAACTATTACGGATCCAGTGGAACTTGTTTCGTCCAATTCTGAGACTGTTTGAAAAATGGCTAATTTTCAGTCGATAATTAAACATTAAAATATTCAATTTTCACAAATAAACTTTTAATTCAATTTTAAAAGTTCTACAACATCTCTATAACCTCAATATGATTAAATAAAATTTTACAAATCATTTTCAATCATATTAAACTCGGTTTTCAATTATCTCTGTAATTTCAACTATTAAATAATCGATTAAATTATCCAATTAAATCCAATATTCGAAATAAAATTTTATTTGACTGTTTAAATTTCATTTGTTAATATTTAAAATCAATTAAATATTCTAATTTTAATTAATAGAAATTCTGGGTCGTTACAATAATTAAATTTAATTGAATCTTAACTTGATTTTAATTAAATAGTTAAACAGTAATCAACTATTAATTAAACCTAAATAATCATTTATTGATTATTAAATAATTAATTAAACCTTCATTAATAATTAAATATTAATTAAACTCAATTAATTAATTGAATAATCATTAATTAAACTTGAATAATAAGTTAAATCCTTTTAATCATAATTAATTAAAAATGTAACTTTTAGTTAAGTAATAATTAAATAAATAATTAACCTCAAAATAATAATTAATTAAATTAATGTAATGCTTGGGATTTTCGATACTCGAAAATCGACACTAATACATCCATTGTATTGCGTGCCGGTTGTTCAAGTGTCGGAAAAACCGTTCGCTAGGGGAAAGAAAAAGAGGTAGAAAATAGAAGAAACTAACAACACAGAATCTCACAATGCAACAAAATAACATATATTAATCATATTATATTTTACAAAGTCATTTAGAAAATGATACATCAGAGTCATGGTAATACATTCTATTATAGGACAGTTATAACAACTTGTCCTTACACAACTGGTACAAAATACATATAATACAGCGGAAATAAAATCATAAAAACTATCAATGAAGCCTCTTGTTCCATGCTCCTCCAAAATGCATCCATAAGAAACCTGGACAACTTGGCTGCTAGTAAAAATTTGAACACCAAAGATTTTTCGAGAAAGAAAATAAAACTCCAGGTCAGACATGGGTTTGGTGTGAGTAAACTCAAACAACTTAATTATACTTTGAAAACTCTTTTACCTCGTAAGACCACGCCGTACATAAACACAGATGGGTTTTTACCTTACGATAACCAAAAAAGTTTTATATAAAATCTAGTGATATTATAATAATGCCTAAGGGTGAAAATACTAATAATCAAATAGCTGTGATGCTCGTGCAGTGTACATCACAACGATACTACTTATATAATCAAAAACCGATAAGGCGCGTTCGCTAATTATGTAGGATTTCCATAGAGGATCCCTTGGTACCACTGAGAATGGTCTGCCTGCACAAGGATCGGAGTTATCCTTCCGAAGCATCGTACACGTCTAGCCGGGGTACTGAAGGAAAAATATAACTGGTCTTGCTAAGACCGAGTGCATCGTTCCCGGCATGCCAAAACTGATAGATATTGCAAGAAAAGGGAGCCGACAACACCCTATGGGTTTGCCAACCCCACTGGCCATGTATCATATCTCTGGTTTTAGTCATTTCCGTTGATGAGGCTACATCTGGCATTCTAGCTTACACATAGCACTAAAATATATCACAGAATCCTACATGGATTCCCATACACTATGGGTCTTAGAATCACGTAAGGATTCCCACATCTCAATATAGATCTTGGAATCACCCATGGATTCCTACACCCCAACGAGTCTCGAAACTACATATGGATCCCAACATCTTAGTATATCACAAAACTCCTCCATAGAACCGTATATGGTTTTGGAGTGGTTATAGTTTCAAGTCATCTCTTACGAGTATACTCTTCTGCTTCCCAGGTGCCCCACGAACAAATGGTCGATTTTTCGAAATGCTTAATACTGGTTCTTTAGGAAATAATCAGACAATACACAAAGAGCAGGGATAACCCTCTAACCATTTAAGTGGACGGATCTTCTTATCATTTATCCTAGAAGAACGAGTTTATACGTACAATATAGCACCACCGATGGTAACTGCACCATATAATTCTCGTGTTTCACCTAGATATTTCCAGAGTTAAAATCCTTCGGCGTCAAGTAGGGAATTGTTTCCCTACCAACAAAATTAAGAAGGATTGCATATTTGACCATGATTTAATAGTGGCTATTTAACTATCAAATGAACAAATATCCAAAACAAAGATTACCTTTCGCACTAAAATCACTAAAGCCTCATAAGCTAATTTGAAATTGCTTCATATACTTATTTCATCGGGATAAGTATATTCACAAAACATTCTTTTCAGAAATACTTGGAAATCTTTTAAAAATAGATTTGGAAAGTACCGTTTGGTATCGACTATGGATCGCAGCTCAATGGTTACATCTCTATCCCAGAGAAATTCAAACTTAACTGCAAGCAACATCAGCCATTTGAGTTACGCCATGAAATCAATCATAGATCGTTGTTTGTACAATGGTTACATCACTATCCCAGCGAAAAAAAAGTAAACTATAGGCAATCTGGGCCGCTCGAATTATGCTATACAAATCAAACATTCTTTTCACATCTCTTTATTTTATAAATAATTTAAATTTTTTATAAAAAACTTTATAAATTCACAAGTTAAATTTCTATAAAAATACTCTTTTCTAAATCTCAAACAATTTTTAAAATTTTCCTTTTTAAATCCTTTATAAATTTCCTTTATAAAATATCATTTACAAAATATGTTTTGTAAAACACCTTAAGTAAACCCTTAGTAAAAAACTCCTTTTATAAACAAGTTATTACTTACAAATAACTTTGTAAAATAATAAAATAACTTGGTTATCCTTTAAATCTTTAGACTCCAAATTGATTAAAGAATTGAAGTTAATTCAAAAACATACGATGTACATTCCAAAAGAGGCTTAGAAGTCCCAATGGTACCGATTTAAGTTCTATTCAATTTCTATTCCAAATCACTTAACAGTTATTTACATATATTAACATACATGTAAATATACAACAGGTAAATAGGCACAAGGAAGAAGTTACAAAAAAAAATTAGTCTCAGGGACAACAAGTTTATTTTTTAGTCTGAAGGACACTTTTTAGTGTAAACTGAAATTGATAGTTACAACTATCATTCTGTGATTTACACTAAAAAGTATCATTCAGCCTAAAAAGCAAACTTCCTATCCTTGAAACTAAATTTTTCTCTAACTTTTTCCTTGAGCCTAAAAACCTCTAAATACAACTCATATCCAAATCAGGGAATAAAAAATCTATATAAGCTAACTAGCATATACAAGGTCAGATATCATAATAGCAGGATGGTGATTTGTCCTGCTAAACAGATGTCCAAACAATTTAATCAATTAATAACAAAATGGGGATTTATTATGCTAATGCATATCCAAATAACCAAACAACGAACAATTAATTAACTTATAGCAAAACAGAGATTTATTCTGCTAACACATGTCAAAACATACAAACGAACAAACAAACAAACAATCAAATTATAGCAGTACGGGGATTTAGTCTGCTAAAACATGTCCAAACAACCCAACAATCTGCATTTTAACTCATTCATAGTTATAAGGTTTCTTAATGGTATCAACAATTAAATCACTTGTATTCAAAACCATCTTTGAAAAAAAGAAGTACCTTTAAACAAATTTACTTTGGGAAGCCAAAGGATTGAAATTTTTTAAACCCTTTTTAAAATAATTAATTATAAGTTAAATCCATATTTAAATTATAAGTAAATTTAATTGAATATTAACTAGATTTTAATTAAATAGTTAAACAATAATTAACTATAATTACACCTGAATTAATCATTTATTGATTACTAATTAAACCTTACTAATAATTAAATATTAATTAATCTCAATTAATTAATTAAATAATCTTTAATTAAACTTGAATAATAAGTTAAATTCTTTTAATCATAATTAAGTAAAAAAGTAAAATTAAATGTTTAGTTAAGTAATAATTAAATAAATAGCTTAACTTTAAATAATGATTAATTAAATTAATGTAATGGATGGGATTTTCGTTCCTCGAAAATCGACACTAATACATCCACTGAATTGCATCTCGACTATTCAAGTGTCAGAAAAACCATTCGTTAAGGGAAGGAAAAAGAGGTAGAAAATAGAAGAAACTAACCAATACAAGATCTCACAATGAAATGGAATAACATATATTAATCACATTATACTTTACAAAATCATTAACAAAATGATACATCAGAGTCATACTAATACATTCTATCCTAGGACAGTTATAACATCATGTCCTTACATAACCGATACAAAATAAATATAATACAGTGGAAACAAAATCATACTAACTATCGGTGAAGCCTCCTACTCCATGCTACTCTAAAATGCATCCGTAAGAAACCTGGGCTACTTGGCTGCTCGTAAAAATTTAAGCACCCAATAGTTTTAGGGAAAGAAAATAAAACTTTGGGTCATACATAGATCTGGTGTGAGTAAAATCAAATACCTTAATGTTGACTTTGAAATATCTTTTGAAAATCAAGGGTATCTCGTAAGGCCACGCCACACATAAACACGGATGGGTTTTTACCTTACGATAACCAAAAAACTTTTATATAATATCAAGTGATATTACAATAATGTCTAAGAGTGAAAATAATAATAATCAAATAGTTGTGATGCTCGTGCAGTGTACATCACAATAACACTAGGTATATAATCAAAAACCGATAAGGCGCGTTTGCTAATTGTATAGGATTTCCATGGAGATTCCCTCAGAACCACTGAGAAGGGTCCTCCTACAAAAGGATTAGAGCTATCCTTACGAAGCATTGTACCCGACCAGCCGGGATACTATAGGAAAATAATAACTGGTCTTGCTAAGACCGAGTACATCGTTCCCGACATGCCAAAACTGATAGATATTGCTAGAAAAGGGAGCCGACAACACCTATGGGTTTGCTAACCCTACTGGCCATGTCTCCTTTCTCTGGTTTAATTCATTTCCGCTGATGAGGCTACGTCCAGCATTCCAGCTTACACACTTTACCAAAATAGATCATAGAATCCTACATGGATTTCCATACCCCATGGGTCTTGGAATCACGTAAGGATTCCCACATCTCAATATAGACCTCGGAATCACACATGAATTCCTACACTCCAACGAGTCCCGGTACTACATATGGATCCTAACATTTCAATATATCATGAAAATGCTCCATAGAACCGTATATGGTTTTGGAGGGGTTACAGTTTCAAGTCATCTCTTATGAGTACACTCTTCTGCTTCTCAAGTGCTCCATAAACCAATCATCGATTTTTCGGAATGCTCAATACTGGTTCTTAGGAAATAATCAGACAATACATGAGAGTAGGGATCACCCCCTAACCATTTAAGTTACGAATCTCCTTATTATTTATCTTAGAAGAACAAATGAGTTTATACGTACAATATAGCACCACCGATGGTAACTGCACCATATAATTCCTGTTTCCCCAAGATATTTCCTGAGTAAAAATCCTTTGGTGTTAAATAGGGAATTGTTTTCCAACCAAAAAAATTAAGAAGGATTACATATTTGGGCCAAGTTTTTATAGTGGTTATTTAACTATGAAATAGACAAACATCCAAAACAAAGATTACCTTTCCCACTGAAATCACTAAAGCCTCATAAGCTAATTTGAAATTCCTTCATATACTTATTTCATCGGGATAAGTATATTCATCAAACATTCTTTTCAAAAATACTTGGAAAATTTTAAAATAAATATAGAAAGTGCCATTCGGTATTGACCATGGATCGCAGCTCAATTGTTACGTCTCTATCCTAAAGAAATCCAAACTTAACTACAAGCAATCTCTACCTCTCGAATTATGGCATGAAATCAATCGTAGATCGTATTTGCACAATGGTTACTCGCTATCCTAGCAAAAAACATAGTAAACTGTAGGCAATCTCTGCCTCTCGAATTACGCCATACAAATCAATTATTCTTTCAACATCTCTTTATTTCATAAATAATTTCAATTTATTTATAAAACTTCTTTACAAATTCACAAGTTAAATTTTTAGAAAAATACTCTTATCTAAATCTCAAACCATTTGTAAAACTTTCCTTTTTAAATCCTTTATAAATTTCCTTTATAAAATATCATTTACAAAATATCTTTTGTAAAACACCTTATGTAAACCCTTTATAAAAACTCCTTTTATAAACAAGTTATTCCTTACAAATAACTTTATAAAATAATAGTATAACTTGGAAATCATTTAAATCTTTATAGCCCAAATTGATTAAAGAATTGAAGTTAATTCAAAAACATACTTTATAAATTTCAAAAAAGTGGCTTAGCAATCCCAATGATACTAATTTAAGTTACCATTCAATTTCCATTCTAATTCGTTTAACAGTTATTTACATAGATCTACATATATGTAAATACAACTCATATCCAAATCAGAGAATAATATGTCAATATAAGCTAACTAGCATATACGTGTCCAAATAAAATAATAGGATGGTGATTTATCCTGCTAAATAATGTCTAAAAAATTTAATCAATTAATAGCAGAATGAGGATTTATTCTGCTAACACATGTCCAAACATACAAAAACAAACAATCAACTTATAGTAGAACGGGGATTCATTCTGTTAACACATGTCCAAACAATCCAACAATCTATTATACGATTTCTTAATGGTATCAACACTTGAATCACTTGCATTCAAAACCATCTTTGAAAAAAAGAAGTACCTTTAAACAAATTTACTTTTGAAAACCAAAGGATTTAAAACCTTTAAACCCTTTTTAAAATAATTAATTATAAGTTAAATCCATATTTAAATCATAATTAAATTTAGTTGAGTCTTAACTTAATTTAATTAAATAGTTAACAATAACTGACTATTAATTAAACCCAAATTATTTATTTATTAATTATTAAGAAATTAGTTAAACCTTCATTAATAATTAATATTAATTAATCTCAATTAATTAATTAAATAATTTAATTAAACTTCAATAATATGTTAAATCTTTTTAATCATAATTAATTAAAAATGTAAAATTAAACTTTTGGTTAAGTAATAATTAAATAAATCATTAACCTTTAAGTAATAATTAATTAAATAATCAAAACTTTAATTAAATAATTAATTAAAAATAATCAACTTGATTAAAATAAAAATTAATTAAATAGTTACTTCTTAATTTATTTAGTCGTTAAGTAAAAATTTCTTAATTAATTAAAATTAATTTACTAAGTTAATTAGTTAAGTTTTTAATAATTAATTAAGTTTTAATAATTAATAATTAATTAAGGATTAAACAAGGTTTAATAATTATAATTAAGTGAACATTAGTTATTAATTAATTATCTTTTAAGATTAAGATTTATTTTAATCAATTATTAATTATGTTAATTAATTTTGAAATGGATTATGAGTTAATTAAATATTTTTTTTTTAATTTATAATTAATTAAATATAGGATTAATTATTGATTATTTATTAATCAAGTGTTAATTATTTTAAAATTATAAATGAATTAAGGTTTAATTTATAATAAATTATTTGCCAAATGTTTAATTTATTAATTAAGTTTAATTAAATATTGATTAATTAATTAATTGAGATTAATTAATATTTAATTACTAACGAAGGTTTAATTAATTATTTAATAATTAATAAATGACTAATGGGGTTTAATTAATTGTTAATTATTGTTTTACTATTTAAT
This sequence comes from Allium cepa, assembly GCA_030765085.1. Lineage (NCBI taxonomy): Eukaryota > Viridiplantae > Streptophyta > Magnoliopsida > Asparagales > Amaryllidaceae > Allium > Allium cepa. Next base: position 589,865,452 of record CM060944.1, read on the forward strand.
TTAAATAAGTTAAGATTAATTATGATTTAAATAAGGATTTAACTCATAATTAATTATTTTCAAAAAGGGTCTTAAAGTTTTAAGTCCTTTGGTTTTCAAAAATAAATTTGTTCAAAAGTACTTATTTTTCAAAGATGGTTTTGAATACAAGTGATTCACGTGACGATACCATTAAGAAACCATATAACTGTGAATGAGTTATAATGTAGATTGTTTGGTTGTTTGGACATGTGTTAGTAGAATAAATCTCCATTCTGCTATAAATTGATTGATTTTTTGTTTGTGTGGACATGTTTTTAGCAGAATAAATCCCCATTATGCTATTAATTAATCGAATTGTTTGGACATCTGTTTAGCAGGACAAATCACCATCCTGCTATTATGTTATTTGGACCTATATATGCTAGTTAGCTTATATTGACATATAATTACCTTATTTGGATATGAGTTGTATTTACATATATGTTTATCTATGTAAATAAGTGTTAAGTGAATTGGAATTGAGTTGAATGGTAACTTAAATTAGTGCCATTGGGATTGCTAAGCCTCTTTTTGGAATTTATAAAGTATGTTTTTGAATTAACTTCAATAATTTTAAATCAATTTTGAGTTTAAAGTTTCTATATTTTCCAAATATACTATTATTTTATAAAGTTATTTGTAAGTAATAACTTGTTTATAAAAGGGGTTTCTACTAAAGGGTTTACATAAGATGTTTTACAAATGATATGTTGTAAATGTTATTTTATAAGGGAAATTTATAAAGGATTTACAAAGAAGTTTTTTTAATAGTTTCGAAAATAGAAAGAGATTTTATAAATCATCTTAGAGATTTTTGAAAGAAGTTTTAATTAGGTTTGAAATTTTATAAAGAGGTTTGAAATGTGAGGCGCACTTATAAAAAGAATTTTTATAAGGGATAAGTGGACGAGTTTTATTAAATAAATGGGTTTTATAGTAAGTGATGTTTTGAAAAGGGAACCGTTGGGCCATTTAATATGGAATGTGATAAGAAAGAATTTTCCAAAATGTTTTTGATAAATACTTAAATTGTCTCCAAGTAAAAAGAGGAATGTTAAGGAAAAGAGTTTTGAAAGGATCTTTTGATCAAGTTTAATAAAGTGATTTTATTAAAGTTTACTCAATAATAGCTTAGAGGATTCCATATGGGATTGAATCAATGTTTGATTGTTTGTTTAATTTGATAGTTAAGTAACCAACTATTAAATATGGACCTAAACATAACTTTGGAAATATCTTGTAGAAACACGTGAGTTATATGGCACAGTCATCTCCGATGATGCTATATTGTACGTATAAATCTCGTTTCATTCTTCTAGGACGATGATAAGGAAATCCGTCCACTAACGGTTAGGAGGTGATCTCCTATCTTATCTTTGTCTGTTTATTTACTAGAGAACCAGGGTTGAGATTACCTAAAATTATCGAACGTTGTTTCGAAGAGACCGGGATCTGATATATTATCCAAATACTAATTCAATCCAACGAATGCGTTTCAAAGTGAAGACGTCGGGAAGAGCATGGAATAAAAGATGGAGATGTGAAGTGTAAGGGCTAATCGCTACTAAACTTGAGAGTGATTCCAAAATGGATGTAGTAGGAATAGTGGCTTCGATTTTATTCAGACCTAGAATAGACATGTACGGATGAATGCTATTAGCACATTGTCATTAGAGGGCAATGAGCATTCTAAGTGTGAATTTCTTGAAGGTAATCATAACCTCAAGCCTCATCAACCGAGAATGACTGAAAATCAGAGGAGATGCAGCAAGGCTAAGAGTTCGCACCCAGGGCATGTTGTCACCTTTCTAGATACCCTACATCTAAATATTTATGGATTGGCTGTGCATGAGATCTCAGTAACAAAGTTGGGAACAACCGGGGTGATGACATATTCGGTATTTTCCAGTAAAGGGTGGGCCGGTCTTGTATTGGTAGGGATCGATAGGTTTGATTTTGGTACATTTTCTAGAGGTGAACTGTTATAGGTGGTACCCAGTGCCTAGTCATTTATGAAATTCATTCTCCAATAAACGCAGACGGTTTTGATTGTGCCCAACAATGTTGAAATGTGGGATGCAAGCATTTCAGCTATTTTCATATTTCACTTTAACCTCTAGACGTTATTATAATATCACTGGAATTTTTTGACACAAAAGGTTTTGGTTATCATAAGGTAAAAACCCATCCTTGTTTATATGCGGTGTGGTCTTATGAGATACCCATGATTTTGTAAATAGTTTTCAAAGTAATAATTAAGTCGTTTGAGTTTACTCACCCCAGACCCATGTCTAACCCGGAGTTTTATTTTCTTTCCCTAAAACTCTTGGGTGCTCAATTTTTCACGAGCAGCCAAGTAGTTTAGGTTTGTTATGGAGCTTGGAGTAGGTGGCTTCATTGATAGCTAGTTATGATTTTGTTTCCACTGTATTATATGTACCTTATATCAGTTATGTAAGGACAGGCTATCATAATTGTCCTAGGTTAGAACTTGTATTAGTATGACTTTGTAAAATAGTATGTGATTAATATATGTTATTCCGTTTCATTTTGAGATTCTGTGTTTGTTCTTAGTTTTCTTCTATCGCTATCTTCTTTCTTTCGACTAGCGAACGGGTTTTCCAGCACTTGAATGTTCGGCATGTGATACAGTGGGTGTATTAGTGTCGATTTTCAAGGGTCAAAAATCCTAGATCATTACAATGTGGTATCAGAGCTGAAGGTTAAGCGAGAACCTTGGCTTTGGTGGGGAAAACTCATTAAAGATAGGGTAAGTGACACCAAGAATGAGTATGAGTGTATTGTATAAGAGCGCTTATCTGTTAGTGATATAAAAAATTGTTTTATATTTTGTTGTTTGTTAAGTGGTATGTGAATTCTGGTTGATGCGTCTAGCCAACGTTATCGATAGGGATTTCTAAACAATTGAACAAGATCAAATGACACAGTATTGTTTTGAAACCGGTAAATGAAATAATTTTACCAAAGATATATTTTATATACAAAAAGAATGATTTTCAAAAATAGTATAGTATAGTATTTTTGAAGTGTTGTTTGTTAGATCATAATATTTTATTATTATCAATTAGGGTTATTTAGTCATGCTCGTTCAGTTTGAGCATCGACTATGGTTAGTGTGTATAGGTAGGTTCCCTATTAATATATGGGTTGGAAAAATAGCAATAAGGAAACATTAAAATGAACAACTTGTGAATTAAGTTTCACAATTTGACTTTAAGGCGTTCGATGTTAATGATGAGGTAAAATATTTTTAAATAAAGGTATCAAAAGTCAGAATATTTTGAAATAAATATTTAGCAATGGATCAATAAGAGTCGTTCTTTTGATTAAAAAGAAATTAGTTTGAAAACTTGAGAACCTAAATCCAGAAGTTTTTGAAAAATGGTCTCCAAGGTTCTAGAAAATAATAAAAGTATTTGAAAGTAATTTTGATTTATGTATGAATTTTTGGGATTGAAAATGTTAAGTAAAAGGCATGTTCTTTAAGATTGTTTGGGAAATAAGTCTTGATTGTTTTGTGATGATCGGAATAATCTTCTTAGTGACATTCTGATGTTTTCCTTGGCGAACGTTGAGTGCACTTAGGAAATTATTCTCTTTATCATTGTATGATCAAAATATGTTCAAATCAAAATGAAATCAAAGCAAGTTGTGAAAAATGCTTTGTGGGAAAAATAAAAGGTATATTTCCAAAAAAAGATATTTTGGAAATAAAGAAATATTTTTAAGTTAACTAGTTCGAGTGGCTTGAAAACAACTTTAAATTGAGGAAGAGGTTTGTTCGGATGGTAAGCACTTCTCTTGAGTATTACCCTTCTTAGTAAGGGAATCTATAGTACTTTTTCGTGGTACGAGTCCCTTAGCATCATTTTGGAGTTACTCGGGCTATAGATATATATTTTCTACGATTGAAATTATATTTTCATTTCAAAAAGTTTTCGAATAAGACCTGGATATTTGGATCTCGTGTTTTCTTAGGATAATAAATTCAAAATGGAATAACAAAATCAGATAGAGGTATATACTCTTAGAGTGTAGTGGAGTATTATCCAAGTGGAAACTAAGAGTAGTTTATAAAATGTTTTCATAAATAATTTAGTGGGGATAGAATTGGTATTAGGGATAACCAATTTATTTAGCATGTAGGTTGGACGTAGACCATTTCTCTTTTTCATATAGTTGTGATCTAAGATTAGAGTATTTGACTTTAAGGTGTTCGCACCGTTTCGAACAAGCTCGATTTTTGGAGGCGAGCATTTGATGAGGATTTTTGATATGGAATAAATGTTTTCTATCATAATTACAACTATGTAAGAAGAACAGAGGTTCCAAATCAAAGAGCCTGATCGGAGTCCACACTAGAAAATCGAATGAGCGATACTAGTTTGAAAGTGAAGTTATGTATTCGAGTTGTGATCGAATTAGATTTTATGTAAGAATGACCTATGTACATCATATGGAATGATGTATAATTTTAAGTGTTTTCTAGGATAGGTCGAGGTGTAATTTTGGGAATGAAATTTTTTTAAGCGAGGAAGAATGTAACGACCAAAATTTTACTGCTTTGATTTGTGAATATTTAATTATTTTTAAACATTCAATATATAGGTTTTGTAATAAAAATAAAAATCTTTTGAATAATGAATAATGATTGTGAAATAGTTTTTAAAATGAGTTTACAAAAATATATCATTTGATGAAAAACAGAAAATGTGATCAGAATTCATTTTTCGAATTTTGATTTTTCATCAGATAAAAGTTGTCGGAGCATTGTGAACTCTAGTGTAATCATATAAACATTAAAAATGAAAATGAATTAGTGTATATTAGTATGTATAAATGTGTATATTAGTATGTATATATGTGTATATAATTAGGTATATAAGGTAAAAGTAAAAATAAAATTAAGTAACGATAATGTCACATCATAGGCCCACAAGATGTGACGCACTCGCAACTAAGAAGACATGAAGTACATTAGCAAATAATTCATGTTTCTCATGTCATGGAGGGAGGGTACCAAGTGGGAAAACATGTGTAGGGAGTGGAGGAGTATGGTGATGTGGCATATGTTGAGTGGAGGGTAAGGGTATAAGGGCATTTAGGTAATTTATATAATGCATTTTATATAAAAGAATTTCCTAAATCTTTTCCTTGCTTATTTTCATTTTTCTTCAAAAGCTTTTCCTTCTTACTTAGCATTTTTAGCCCTTTCATGGCTTCTTTACCTGGTTTTAAGGTTTTAAAGTTTTTAAATCTACAGTTTATAAATGTTTTAAAATCCATTTTTAAACTTCTCTTTTCCATCTACAAATTATTCCATTTTACCCAAAAGGTTTCGCCATATCTTCTTCATTTCCGACTCAAATTGTTATTTTTCATTTTTAGAGTATCTTAAATTCCAGTGGCTATAAATTTCTTTAAGACCATTTCTTCAAAATTTTGAGTGTAGCTATTCCAAAAAGTTATTTCTTTTGAACCCATTGTCGGACTTAGAAATCCACGTTCGAAAATGGTCCTCTTTGTTTTGGCCATAATTTCCTCAAAATTTAATATTTTTAAGCAATTATTTTTTTTAAATGATAGAGGAAAAAACAATCTAAAACTTTCCTTTTAACCACTTTTCAAAAATCAGAGAGAAAAGGGTCGAATAACCGAGAGCAAGTTGACATGTTTTCAAGTTGGTTTTGTTGATTTCCAAGCTTTACAAGACCTAAGTGTTTTTGCAAAAGTTCGTCGAATTTTTGTGAGTAGATTACTTAAATTTTTTAAAATGAATTTACTTTTATATGTTTGGTTATTATATGGTTATATATGTGATGATATTGTTATATTATCATGTCGTTGTTATGGTAATATATGTGTGTATGTGATGTGAATCTTAGAATTCGACAATCAAAATCTAAGTATTAGGTTTGGTTTGAAAGATGCATGCTTGTATATGTGATGGTTATATTTCATAGACTTTGGGTTAGTTGTGATATAGAAGTGGAAAACAAGTTGGAAACTATGGGTATTCGTAGCGATATTCACAATGGATGCAGTTCGCTTAAAAGTTTGATTTTTTTTTAAATTTGGTTTTTAAAACTTAAAAGTGTTTGTAAATATGATTAAGTTTAAACATTTACAAACACTTTTAAGTTTTAAAAACCATTTTTAAAAAAAATCAAACTTTTAAGCAAACTACACCCATAGCGACTATTGCTATGGATGCCCGTAATTTTCAACCTGTTTTCCACTTCTATGTCACAACTAACCCATTGTCTATGAACCATAACCATCACATAAACAAGCATGCATCTTTTGAACCAAACCTAATACTTAGAATTTTATTATCGAATTCTAAGATTCACATCACATACACACAATATTACCATAACAACTGCATGATAATCTAACAATATCATCACATATATAACCATATAATAACCATACATATAAGGTAAATTCTTTCCCAAAAATTTAAGCAATTTAGTCACCAAAATTTGAATAGCTTTTGTAAAAATACTTCGGTCTTGTAAAGCCTGGAAATCAACAAAACCAACTTAAAAATATGTCAATTTGCTCTCGGTTATCCGACCCTTTCCTCTCTGATTTGGGCAAAGTGGTCAAACGGAAAGTTTTCGATTGTTCTTTCCTCTAACATTAAAAAACTAATTGCTTAAAAATATTAAATTTTGAGGAAGTTATAGCCGAAACAAAGAAGACCATCTTCGGACTTGGATTTCTGAGTCCGAAAATGGGTTCAAACGGAATAACTTTTGGAATAGCTACACTCAAATTTTAAAGAAATGGTCTAAAAGAGATTTCTAACCACTGGAATTTAACATACTTTGAAAAACATAGAATCACAATTTCAATCAGAAATGAAGAAGATATGGCCGAAATCATCTTAGGCAAAATGGAAGAATTTGTAGATTGAGAAGAAGAGTTTAAAAATGGATTTTGAAACATTTAAATATTTAAACTTTAGATTTAAAAACTTTAAAACCTTAAAACCAAGAAAAGAAACCATGGGAGATTAAAAAGGTAAAGGAAGAAGGAAAATCTTTCGTAGAAAAATTAAAAGAATTAGGAAATTCTTTTATATAAAATGCATTATATAATTACCTAAATGCCATTATACCCTTACACTCCACTCAACACATGCTATATCACCATTCTCCTCCACTCCCTAGACATGTTTTCCCACTTGGTACCCTCCCTCCATGACATGAGAAACATGATTTAGTTGCTAATGTACTTCATGTCTCCTTAGTTGCTAATGCGTCACAACTTGTCTGCCTTTGATGTGATATTTATCTTTACTTAATTTCATTTTTATTTTTACCTTATATACCTAAGTATTATACACATGTATAAACACATATTTATCTCCTTATTATTCAAAAGAGTTTTATTTTTATTATAAAACCTATATATTAAATATTTAAAATTAATTAAATATTCACAAATCAAAGCAGTGAAGTTCCGTGTCGTTACATTTTTATTATCTAAAAACCACTTCGATCCAATTTGTGTGTTACGAATTATCGTGAAGATAAATGGAGATGAAGTTCGTGGATATTCGATTTCGTTCAGACCCAGAACGGAGTTCTATGGATGAATGCTATCAGCATATTATCATTGGAGGGCAATCAGCATTCTAAATGTAATTTTTTTTAAAGGTAATCATTGCCTGAAGCAAAATTTTCCTCACAAATACTATATAGCTTAAATTTGAATGACAATATGCATAATTTGCAGCGTAACAATATATAATAGACAATAGCATATTTTTATATAAAAGAATCTATAGCTGTTAATATACACACAATCATCATAGTACAACAATCAACAATCAATCTAGACACTTATAATAACTTGTCCTCACAAATACTGAATGTACAGCATGACTCACACAGCGGTAATAATAAAGTATGTATAATACACCTAAGAATCCTCCAGCTCGTCTCTTGATCTCCATAGCATCCTAACCTGAATCTTTAATACTCGTTATGACCCAAGTATTATAATAAAATAACATCAGAGTCAGTCTGGAAAACCAACGTGAGAAAACACACTCAATTTGAATCATTACTGTTATCAAAATCCTTTAAAAACAAATGTATCTCTTAAGATCACGCCATACATAAATACGAAGGGTTTTTACCTTACGATAACCAAAAATTTTATATCAAAATCCTCTAATATTACAATAGCGTCTATAGAAAAATAAGGTATAAAATAGCTGAAATGCTTGCTTCTCACGTTTCATCATATTTTGTAAATAAGTAAAACCGTATAGGCTCGTAGTGGATGCTGCATTCCATATAATGATAGGGCTATTGAGGTATCGCTCGCCACAGTACACCTTAAGAAAAATGTATCGTGATCGAACTATCGGTCCCAACCAACACAAGACCGGCCGACCCCTTACTGGATGATACCTAATATGTTCACCAATAACGGGCCCCAAAATGAATACAAATGATAGATAGTGATGATAGTAAATGTCCATTCAGATGAGTGATCATCATACCCTAATGGGAGCGACCTACATAGCCTTGCTGTATCTCTCCTATTTTAGTCATTCTGGGTTGATGAGGCTTAAGGTTGCGTCTTACCTTGAGAATAACATTCACTTCCAGGCAATGATGCAACGATAGCATTCATCCATACAAGTTGTTCTGGATTTGAACAAACCGAATCTCCAAATCACATCTTCATTGTCTTCACTATATCACAATTCGTACGCACGAATCAGATCAAATTGGTTTTTGTATAATTAAACCCGATCCCGGACTCTTCGAAACGATCAATGAATTTGGCCATAGTCAGGTTTTTTAACTATCAAATTACACGCATAAGAAGTCATTAGGACATATTATAAACCTTTCAAAATATTTATTTAATTTTTTTATAATGATATATATTCAATCTCTTCCAATATTTCAATATTTAAAAACAACTTCAAGTACTTATATCCATAGTAGGATATTCTCAAATTATATCAACATTTAGAAATATTTCCAAATCGAACTTATAATTTACTACTTAAAAAAATATTTCTATAATAATCATATCAACACATAGAAATATTCCTCACTTATCTCATAAATCTTTGGAATTTTTATTAATTCCCTTATAATTCCCAAAAATTATCGATTATACTTATTTATAATCCAATTAAAAATTTATAACTCCTTTAATGAATTTAGATTCATTTTCGAAGTTCCCGTATCTAAAAAATTTGAAATTTCCTTTTCTTAAATTTCTCAAGTTTTCGAATTCCATTATAAGATTCCTCTTGTAAAATCATCTCCATTAAATAAAACCCAGTTCATAAATCTCGAGAGCATTTATAAATAAATTGCAATCACTTATTTTTAACTCCATATATATATAATAATAAGTATTTTTAAAGAATAAAAATTCATTTCAAAACATGTTTAAGTGACTATTTAAAATATCAACATTTGTGTACATAAACATTGATATGTCATTCCCAATTCATTTTTAAACAATACTAATCGATTTTACAAAACTTATTATAAGAATTTCGAATTTATTTTAATTAATATTAGATATTTGTTTCACTTTTTGAAATATTTCAATACTAAAATAGCTTTAACTATATAGTTTAATAAATAAAAATCCCAATAGAAAAAACTTAATTTCTCGACAAAAGTATATTTTTAATATCCAATATTACTAATTTCAATTTATAAATCCCTCTCAATTCATATCACATCGATTACGTTTCAATTTTCATAACCATTTCTAGTTTCCAAAAATAGAATCATCTATTTTTCCTAAACCAAATTCCCATATCTCATTTTAAATCCATACTGTGACATATACTCCCAAATTTTGTCCATTTATAACTATTTCACTTCATTTATAAACATCGATTATAAATTCATAAATCATTCTTGTTTTATCTATTAATAACAAATCCATATTTCAAAAGCCCATTTAATTCAATTTATATTTAAAACTCCATTTGGAAATCACTTTTCAATAAATCCAATTATATTCTAAATCCCTTCAAAAACTCGATTTCAACTTCTAATTATAATTTAAGAAATATTATAGAAATTCCTTGTTTCAATTTACTTTTATATATACAAATTTAAAAATATATTTATTTTTGAAAACTCCTTACGAAATAGTTAATTATATTTCCATAATCAAATCTTTTATTTAATCCAAACCATTCCTTATTTAATATTCCAATTTCCATATGCATATTTTTATTTCCAAAAATCAACTTTTAATTTATTTTTAAGATTCAAAATATTATTTATGGTATTTAAAATACCAAAATTAGGGCTAGTTCCATTACAGCATCCAATATATCAAATCACACAACAATCCATAACAGATTATTCAATCACATCATATATCACTATATATGAAACAATCAATATATTTTTAAGGAATCTAGTTGGATCCCTCCAACCTGTTTCCCTGCATCACAGATGTTATATAATATAAAATACCAACCTAATTCGAGGCGGGATATCACGGTAATATAGGGACATCCGCTATTATGCGGGGAGTATAATGTCTCACCCGCTCCAATCGGCGGGAAATATGTCCAACTAGTAATACACACGCACACACACTCTACCATATATATATATATATATATAATATTCAACTGATAAATAATATATCAATTTAACTTCAATCATCCAATAACTAATTTTAATTGTTATAAATTAAACCCAGTAATCCAAAATGAACGAGATTTACACACATTGACTTTTATTTGCAATCCGTTCCAATTTTAAGATTAAATTGAACAGCTTTCGATTTAAATCTAAAATTCCATCCGTCTTCGAAAAATTATAAACCAATCTAATTGAATTGGACTCTTCGATACGATCGTAATGCGATTTGTTTCGTCCGAAATGGACCTCACATGCAAAAATTACATGATAATTAGTGATATAGTTTTTAATTAACTTCTAAATCAGCTTAACAAAGGTAATAACATTACCTAATCCACTGCACAACATTCCCTCATCTCTCCCACTTCTCAGTCTTGATCGCGACTTGCTCCGCCTGTTTTTTTAACGATCGAAGCCTGCCTCTACCACGACGCCGCCGACCACAGGACACCAATCCCTCAGGTCGCGCGCCGCCGCCGACTTCCATAGTCATGCCTAACGCATGTGTGAAATGAGCACCAAACCTAAATGTCAAACGCGATTCGCCCTCCAGCCATCAGCACTCATGCACTTGCTCTCTCGCTAGATTCGTCGTCCCCTCTTTCGCGCGCACGAACGCGAGTATATTTATTATTATTATTATCTCGTAACTGAAGAGAAAAAGAATGGGAAGGCTCGCATTATAAACTGAAGGAGAACGGCGCGATCAGATGTGTAGGGCGGCTGTAGGGTGGCGCAGATCTTTTTTGATTTGATTTATATATTTTAATATTAAAAATATCTCATTTAAGGCACCTTAAAATTCCAAATCCCTATCGAGGCATGCCTCCTGACGTTCCTAATGTTATACCCTTATTTCGAACGTAATGAAATAAGTTTCGAGACCTAATTTGATCGTATGCAAAAGATAGCTTTTTGAATCCAATTATTATACTAAATTTTCAATTTTAATTTCAACGCGTTTCTATTCCGTACGACCAAACGGTAACTCCAAACGTTATGAAATTTGAAATCCGATAATAATATACTATTACGGATCTAAGAGAACTAGATTCATCAAATTCTAAGACTATGCCTTGGATCGCTATTTTAACACGTTGATTAAAATGACAATTTTTAAAAATTGACAAAATCACTTGAAATTCCTGTTTTAAAAACTTACTAACTCAATTCTAATTCAAATAGAATTTATATCAACATTGGAAATCGTTTTGATCCATATTCAACTCAAATTTCAATTATACACCATTTTCATATTTCGATAAATCACTATATTAGAAATTTGAATTCATTCTATAATTTCAACCAAAATCAAATGGCGAAAAATCTGGGTCGTTACGTTCCTCCCCCCTTAAAATAATTTCGTCCCCGAAATTGCTAAGACATGAAAAATGCTTCAAGCCCATTAACTTACCAAAACCGACTAGTTGAAACTCGATATTTCACTTTTCTAAATCATTTGGTTTCAACCAAAACAATTAGTTTCCGTTTCTGATTCAAAACCCTTTATTTCAATTACAATTTGAAAATCAATATTTTAATTAATAAAAAATTTCCAAAATTTTTCCAACGTACTAAATTTCCAAAAATTTTGGCAGTCACCCTTGTGCGGAGAGCCTTTTACAATTTCACAAATAAGATAAAAAGATATATATCCGCTCTCATGGCCGAAAAATGAAATATATGTCAATATTATAATTTTCGCACGCTAATTTCGTAAGTGTACCTTATTTTAGCGTTATTAAGCAAGTTCGCTTAATTTATATGCAATTATGCAACCAAAATCAACCCAAGAGTCTTCTTTTACCTATATTTACTCAATTAAAACATGTAAGTTTCATGAATAAGTAATAACATTCCATTTCTTTAACAACTTAAACACATAATTTTCACTAACAAACATTTCATATCATAGATTTAGAATGGGTAAACAAACACAAGGTCCGAACATTCGATTTTTCTCTTCAAATCAATTTATATATCATTTACTCTAAATTCCAGGTGATTTACAAACAATTCATTTGCATTCACTTCATATTCATTCACTCGCAAGCATTTTAAATTCATATAATGCTGTTTACTTATTCTATATCAGATATCATTTCATTCCACGCCAAACTATTTATGACCCATTTCATAAAGTTATCATAAAGGTTTATCATAACCTTTTTATTCAACATTTTAGTTCATTTCCATTTCAACTCAAGTTCACATTCTATTCTCATTAAACAACATCCCCAACCATCTTCAACTCATCTACAATTGGGTTGAATTTCATTTCCACTTAATAAATTTCCATTTAATCAATAAACCTCCCTTAATCAATATTCAAATTATCCTTATTCAACCATTTATATTTGCAAATTCAATTTCATTAACCAAGTTCAAATTCTTTTTTCTTTCAAGTTAAATTTTCGGATTAAATCTAAATCCATTTTGCTTGAGCCAAATTCCATTCAGTTCTCTCTATTTAACTTAAGTTAAATTTCATTTATCTACACTTGCATTTAAATTCAATTTCAATTTATAATTTAAGCCATCCAAATTTTCAAATCATTTTTATTTATTTGTCTCACTTTATTTTACCCAAATCGAGTTGAGTTTTTATTTCATAACAAATAAATTTAACTTGACTTTAATTCCATTATATGATTCAAGTCAGATTTTCATTCCGAAAACCAACTAATTTAACTCGACTTGAGTTAAGTCCATTTTTATAATCTGAACTGGATTTCATTCCAAATATTTATCCATTTCATTTTGGTTTTACCATTTTATTTCTCGATTCAATAAGTTGTAAAACTTAGTTTTTATTTCACCAAACACTTAATAAATTTAAACATCCATTTGGGTGGTTTTTCAATTATTCAAAATCGTCAAAATTCCATTTTATTTCCAAATTTATAAGTTATACAAACTTATCCATTCACCATTTAATAAAAATTTCCGCTTACATTTATTCCATCCAATAATTTATAACTTATAGTTATATAACACCTTCGCAATTCTTATTTGTATCCACTTCAATTTGATATCATTTCAATTCTAATTCAATTTTTTTTAACTTATCTCAAGTTAAATTCAATCCATTTTAACTTACTTAGCTTAAATCTCAATATACGGATTAAAATTCACACTTTCATTCTTTATATGTATTAATTCTAATTACAAATTTCATAAACTTATTCTATTATGCTCTTACAAACATTTGATGAAAATCCAGAATTGACAAACCCAGTTTTAATTCAAATCACTTTGAACTCATATATACATACACACACATGCTCTTTTTGTATATCAAACCTCACTTTAAAACTTAAACCAAACATTGTTTTGCCAAAAACAATTCCCTTCGGAATTTTTAATCAACTAGGCTTTACCCAAAACAAATTCCTTTTTAGAATTTCTAAACAAACTTATTTTTCTCAAAACAATACAAAAACAATGACCGCGGTAGTAATCCTTCACTTCGAAACTCAAAAATGAAGACTGATGATGAGGCTGTCATCACCAGAATTATTTTCTAGCGACTGAAGTGAGTTCAGTGCTTCCTTACTTCAAAAATCCTTTTTAAAATTCAATTTAAAACAATTTTTTCCATAAAAGTTTTTCCAAAAATAATGCTATTTTATTTTCACAACACTTCGAAAAATATTTTCCAGACTTTCTAGGATTTAAACCTCCAAACTCTGGTTTTATCCATTTTTAGTTTAAATCGTTTGCGTAAATCATATTTATACAATTTCTATTTGATTATAAAAATATTTCAAAGTTTATAATCTTGTTTTGATTATTATAATATCATCCAAACACTCCAAACATAATATAATAATTTATGAAAATTATTTCTTTCATATCAAAATATAATTTGTAAAATTATTTCATTTTCCTACATCAAAATAATATTGTATCAGTTTACCATGTTTACGAGTTTAGAAACTCCTATCGATGTCGTTATCCAGACCGTACCGACCAAAATTCATGAACACTCAACCAATAAGTCAACATAGTACAAAAAAAATTATATTCACTAACAAATACATGCTTATGTATATAATACGCTCAGACTCAATCTAGGGTACTACTATTATAAAATAATAAACATTTAAATAATAATTGATTAAATAATCTAAACTTTAATTTAATAATTAATTAAAAAAATTAAGTTGATTAAAAGGATTTAACTTTTTATTCAAGTTTAATTAAAGGTTATTTAATTAATTAATTGAGATTAATTATTATGTAATTATTAATGAAGATTTAATTAATTATTTAATAATTAATAAATGATTAATTTGGGTTTAACTAATAGTTGATTATTGTTTAACTAATTAATTAAATTAAGTTAATATTTAATTAAATTTAATTATGATTTAAATATGTATTTAACTTGTAATTAATTATTTTAAAAAGGGTTTAAAGGTTTTAAATCTTTTGGTTTCCAAAAGTAAATTTGTTTAAAGGTACTCCTTTTTTTCAAAGATGATTTTGAATACAATTGATTCAAATGTTGATACCGTTAAGAAACCATATAACTACGAATGAGTTATAATGTTGTTTGTTGGGTTGTTTGGACATGTATCAGCAGAATGAATCCCCATTCTGAGATAAGTTGATTGATTGATTGTTTGTTTATATGCTTGAACATGTGTTTGTAGAATAACTACCCGTTCTATCATAAGTTAATTGATTTTTTGTTGTTTGGTTGTTTGGATATGTGTTAGCAGAATAAGTCCCCATTCTTCTATTAATTGATTAAATTGTTTAGAAATTGTTTAATAGGATAAATCATCATCATGCTATTATGTTATTCGGACATGTATGTGCTCGTTAGCTTGTATTTACATGTTATTCCCAGATTTGGACATGAGTTGTATTTACGTACATGTTAATCTATGTAAATAACTGTTAAGTGAATTGGAATTGAAATTGAATAGTAACATAAATTAGTACCATTGGGGTTGCTAAGCCTCCTTTTGGAATTAATAAAGTATAACATGCTGAATTAACTTCAATTCTTTAATCAATTTGGAGTTTAAAGATTTAAATGATTTCCAAGTTATACTATTATTTTATAAAGTTATTTGTAAGTAATAACTTGTTTGTAAAGGGGTTTTTACTGATGGTTTACTTAAGGTGTTTTACAAATGATATTTCATAAATGGTATTTTATAAAGGAAATTCATGAAGGATTTAAAAAGAAAAGTTTTACAAATGGTTTGAGCTTTAGAAAAGAGTATATTTCTAAAAATTTAACTTGTGAATTTATAAATAAGTTTTATTAATAAATTGAAATTATTTATTAAATAAAGAGATGTGGAAAGAATGTTTGATTTGTATAGCGTAAATCAAGTGCTAGAGACTTCCTACAGTTTACGATGTTTTTCGCTAGGATAGCGACCTAACCATTGTGTAAGTCGTGATCCATGATTTATATTGAAGGGCACTTTTCATATCTAATTTTAATTTTTTTACGTATTCTTGAAAAGAATGTTTTGTGAATATACTTATTCCGATGAGATAAGTGTATGAAGTAATGTCAAATTAATGAAAGATTACTTTGTGAGGCTTAGTGGTTTCCATGGGAAATGTAATGTCTGTTTTGAGCGTTTGTTATTTGATAGTTAAATAATCGACTATCAAATCTTGGCCCAAATATGTAGTTATTTTTAAATTTGGTGGTAAAGAAACGATTCCCTACTTAACACCGAAGGATTTTATGTCTGGAAATACCTAGGAGAAACATGAGAATTATACGGTACTGTTACGATCGGTGGTGCTATATTGTACGTATAAACTCGTTTTGTTCTTCATGGGCGAATGATAAGGAGATCCGTCCACTTAAACGATTAGAGGGTGATCCCTGCTCTTATATATTGTCTGATTATTCCCTAAAGAATCGATAAAGAGCATTACGAAAAATTGACGATTAGTTTATGCAGCACTCGGGAAGCAAAAGAGTGTATTTGTAAGAGATGACTTGAAACTGTAACCACTCCAAAACCATATACGGTTCTATGGAGGGGTTTTATTGTATACTGAGATGTTGGGATCCATATGTGGTTTCGAGACCTGTTGGGGTGCACGAACCCATGTGTAATTCCCAGATCTATATTGAGATGTGAGAATCCTTAAGTGATTCCAAGATCCATAGGGTATGGGGATCCAGGTTGGATTCTGAGATCTATTTTCATGCAGTGTCGAAGCTAGAATGCTAGACGTGGCCTATTCAGCGGAAATGACTAAAACCAGAGATAAGAGACATGGCTAGTAGGGTTGGCAAACCTATAGGATGTGGTTGGCTCTCTTTTCTAGCAAAATCTATTAGTTTCGGCATGCCGTGAGCGATGCACTCGGTCTTAGCAAGACAAGTTATGTTCTTCCTGTAGTACCCCAAGTAGACAGGTACGATGCTTCGGAAGGATAACTCTGATCCTTGGGCATGAGGATTGTTCTCGAAGTACTTGTAACGACCGCAAATCCGTACCCCTTTGAGTCGATAATATTCTCCATCAATTCAACTCAAATTGGATGGAAATATGAATCATTAGGTTTAAAGAAGAAAAAAGGCAGAAGAAGAAGAGAAAACGACAACACAGAATCTCACAGTCGTAGCGGAACAATATATAATAGATAACAACTAATATTTATACAGAAAGAAAATATACTATTTTTATACATTACATCATCAGAGGACAACAAAATCAATAACAAAATATTGGACATTTATAATAACTTGTCCTCGCAAGGCTGAATATACAGCATACCGTACACAGTGGAATATAAGTCAGATACGTGATATACATCTCCATCATCCAGCTCCTCTCTTGAGCTCCCTAGCAACCAATCTTGTATCCGTAATACTCGGTCTGACCCGAGCATTATAATAAAATAACACCTGAGTCAGTCTGGAAAACTCGTGTGAGGAAACACACTCAACTGAATTATTAAAGTTTTCAAAACTCTTTGAAAATCAAAGGTATCTCGTAAGACCATGCCACAAATAAACATGTCGGGTTTTTACCTTACGATAAGCAAAACACTTTATATCAAAATCCTCTGGTATTATAATAGTGTCTAAGTACAAATACTTATTTAAATAGCTGAAATGCTTGCATCTCACTTCCAGCTTAGTTGGGCACAATCAAGTCCGTACGGCGCTTATTAGAGAATGAGTTCCAGACAATGGAAAAACTACTGGGATACCGCCCGTCATAGTACCTGGTCTAGATCAGTGTACCAAGGACCACTCCCGATCCCCTACAACACAAAACCGGAGCTACCCCTTAATGGATAGTCCAAACAAGATCACCTCGCAGTTGGGATCAGCAACCGCCCATACAGCCGAAATCAAGGGACTCTTGACAGGGATGACCTTACCCTACTTGGGTGCTTCCCACTTAGCCTTGCTGCACCTCCCCTGTTTTAGCCATTCCCGGTTGATGAGGCTTGAGGCTACGATTACCTTTTTAGCACACATTCACTTAGAATTATCACCATCATCTAATGACGATGGTCTGATAGCATTCGTCCATACAAGTCCGTTCCCGGTCTGAACGAAATCGAAGGCACTACTTCTACTACATCCATTTTGGAATCATCCTCAAGATTAGTAGCGATTAGCCCTTGCACTTCACTGCTCCATCTTCGACTCCAAGCTCTTGTCTTCATCACGAAAACGTACTTGTTGGAACGAAGTGGTTTTCGG
Organism: Allium cepa; assembly: GCA_030765085.1. Lineage (NCBI taxonomy): Eukaryota > Viridiplantae > Streptophyta > Magnoliopsida > Asparagales > Amaryllidaceae > Allium > Allium cepa. Next base: position 589,883,860 of record CM060944.1, read on the forward strand.
ATCATAAATCCAATCCTGGTCTCGTCGAAACAACTTTGCTATTCCCTGTAAACTCAACCTCGATTCTCTAGGAAATAAACAGACGAGAATAAGATCGAAGATCACCTCCTAACCGTTTTTAAACAGATTTTCTTATAACCGTCCTAGAAGAACCAACGAGTTTATACATATAGTATAGCACCTCGAACGGTAACTATACCATATAATTCTCGTACTTCTCCTAGATATTTCCAGAGTAAAATTCGGGTCCAGATTTGATAGTCGGTTATTTAACTATCAAATAAACAATCATTCAACCAAATATTTTATTTCCACTGAAAAACTTCAAGTCTGATTTAATATATATTTTAAATAAATTAAATCACTTAATCCAAAAAACATACACTTAAAATATTTTAAAATAAAGCTACTTAAATTACTTCATCCAAAATAATTAGTTATGAAATTCTATAATAATTTTCCAAGTAAAACTTTAGCCAAAAATACTTTTAAAAATAAAAGTTATTTTATGAAATATAAATATTTAATAACTATCCTTTTAAAAACATAATCCTAATTTAACCTTTTAAGAATAATTAACTACTATAATTAACTTAATTACTATTTACCTTAACAGCTTTAAAACAATTAATTTTTCCAAAAACATTCTTTTAAAACATCTTTAAAACTTCTAATTTATACTTTAAAAATATTTCTTTGAAAATATACTTAACTTTTCAGGAAAATACACTTTCCACTCCAATAAAACTGGTCTAGCCATTTATAAATCCTTTTCGATTTATCTCTAATTTAATTTACGTCCCAATTTCGTAAATTTCCTTTCTCACATTTAAAAAAATAAACCACTTTTATTTTTAAAACAATTTACTATCTCCCTATATAAATTCCCACCATGAATTTATAAATCCAATTTATCCACTGATAAATATTCACTTTATTTATAAACCCAGTTTATAAATTCCATAGTCTCATTCTTCTTTTAATCGTAGTTTCAGAAAATTTAATCGAGTTCAACTAAATTTTTGAATTAAATTCCCTTTAAAATTTATTTCTCGATTTATCCAAATTAATTGCAAACCTCGAATTTCAGATTTAGTTCCCTTTCTGATTTAAAATCTTATTTAAATCTAGAGCATCGATTTCATACTTTATTTCCAAAATTCTCCTTTCACTTTTCCTAAAACATTTAAATCTTCAATTTAAAATATATTTTCTTATTCTCAACCAATATCTCTTATGTCCTTAAAATTCGTTAATTCACATTTATTCCAAATATCTATTTTCCCATACCCTAGAATTTATTAAATAGGATTTCAAAATCAACTATTTACTTTTTTCCAAATTCACCCTTTTATTTACTCAACTTCACTATAAATATTTTACTTAAATTCCCAATTTATTTTCTTCCAAAAACCAATATTTATATTTTTATATTTCAAAATGCCAAAAAATAATTATAACATCCAATAAATTAAATTCTCCAACATAAGCTATCATAAATTATCAAATAAATCATATCACTGATTATGAAAATAAATTTCAATATTTTTGAGGAATCCAGTTGGATCCCTTCAACCTATTTCCTTGCATCCATAGATGTTAGCATCATATAAAAATACCAATCCCACTTCGAGGTCGCGGTATATAGGGTCATCCGCTATTATGCGGGGCGTATAGGATCGCATCCGCTATATAATGTTGGAATATAAATCACTCTAATATATATAATACTATTATATATAATATCACATCCAGACTGATAATAAATCATCAATTCCATGAATCAACCAATAATTTAAATTCTAACTATTTAAATTCACCAGTAATCCAATTTGAGTGAGATTAACTCACCTTTGATTTCTTGTTTGCAATCCACTTTAATCTCGACTTGGTTTTTACGATTTTAGACCTTGTAAAAACATTATACGTTTTATTAACATTTGAAATAACCGAACAATCCATTACCATTTAATTAACAAAATTTAATGATAATTATACTAACCTAATTTACATTTTGCTTTTTCCCCAATTTATACATTTCATGACAGCTTATATAGTTATGTCCTCATTTCTCAAATATATATACTAATTACACTATAAGTTAACTGGTTCATATATGTATCATTATTATTATTTTTCTTTTCTTTTTTTCTTTGCAGTAAATGGAAAAAGTAAAATGTTACATTATTGTAATAAATTTTCTTCCTGTTTTAAACAGTTTATAACAAAAATATTTTTTTAGTAACTGGCTAATCAATTTAACACAAAAAAACACAAGATTATACCTTCACTCTCTCTCGAGCCTAAGAATTTGACTTGCCTATAACTGCTCTTCCACTGGAGCTATCATTTCCGCTGTAGACCGAATGCAACCCAACCATCACGCCTATCGGCCAATCCAGCATCTGCATGTGCGCGCACGAGCCAAGGATCTAAATCCTAATCGCGAGCTGCATTTTCCCCCTCCAGGCCTCACGTGAATCGAACTTGCGAATTTCAACTCCATCGTCGCCTTTGAGCTCGCAATCACAAACGCACGACACTCACGAACACTCCTTCCATTTGCGTTGCCATTGATTCGATTATTTACGAGGAGGAAAATCGAAACTGAGAGGAATTTTACTCAGCCATTTTTTTTGAATACGAGTTAAATTGTATAGAGGAAGGAAAGAATTTGAAATGAGTGGCTTCGAACCTTAAAAGGGGAAGAAAGAGAACTATTGCGCGATTTAACTGGCAATTGTTCTTCGATTTATATTGTTATTATTTTTTACTTTTTTTGGATTGATCTGCTTGCGGGTTTAAAAAGAAAAAATGGAAGGGAGACATGATTTGATGTTAACTTGTGTGAATAGTTTGGCTACAGTGACATTGAGGTGAAGGCAAAAAGTTCTGATATGCTATAAATTATCAAATCAATACATATATTGGTATATTACTTAAATTTTAATCATCTCGAAATTTGCAACTCAAAATCTCGACTCCTATCGAAACGTGCAGCTAGACGTTCATAATGTTATACCACTATTTCGAACGCAATGGAAAAGGTTCTGAGTCCTAACTCGATCGTATGGAGAAGATAGCTTTTTGGACCCAGCTATCATATTGAATTTTCGATATAGATTATAGCACGTTTATATCCCGTATGGCCACACGATAACTTCAAATGCTATAAAATTTGAAATCCGATAATAATACACTATTACAGATCCAATGGAACGGGTTTCATCGAATTCCGAGTCTGTGCCCCAGATGGTTATTTTTAAACGATAATTTAGACGATATATTTTTAAACTGAATGAACCACTTTCAAATTAAATTTTAAAATATTTATTATCTTCAGTATTTTCAATAAAATTTTCTAAGCCTTCAAATTATTTTTATCAAGCTTAAAAACCAAGATTCAATATGTAACCCAATTTTAAATTATTAAATTCAATAATTAAATCATCCAATAAATAGTGATATTCGAAATTTCAAGTTAAAAATTAATATTTAAATATTTAAAATCGATTAAATATTCCAATTTCAAATAACCAAAATTCCGGGTCGTTACATTCCTCTTCTTTATAAGAATTTCGTCCCCGAAATTGTTAGTTAAGAAGAATGGTCCAATACCCGTTTACTATTTTCCCCAAAGCCAAACAGGTTTTGACAACTTCCTATAACAATCTTTTTGTTGAAGACACACTATCACTCTTACTAACTTTCCAAACTCATCCATAGGTTCCCAAATAAAATTATCCCCTCAATGATTCAAATTATAGTTTAAAACCAAATTTAAACTATTAAAAATTTTCTAGCTCCCTAAATTTTTGAAAAATTTCGCCAACGTCTCCTTTGTACGGCTAGACCGGAACAACTAAAAAATGCCTCTACAGGCCCCGAATTTCAGAAGAAAACAAAAGCCAAGTGGCTAAATTAGAAAACCATCAAATTTCATAAGACAATTTAAATATATATCTTTTTGCCAGGCAATTCAAAATTTTCTTCTGAAATCAAAAACACCAATTTTCTTTTGGTTTTAAGTACCTGTATCATACTTAGAAATATTATCCGATCATAGAATCCAAAATCTTTTTACTCATTTCTTCACAAAATTTTCAATATTTTTTACAGAAGCCTATACGATGTACATATATCATTCGTACGCAATATCAAATCTGATCGCTCACTCGATCACACAATTTCACTTCCAAACTAGTATCATCCATCAAAATTCCTAGTGCGGACTCAGATCTGGTTCCTTGATCAGAAACCATCATTCTCCTTGCATAACTATATACCATGATAAAGAATTTCAGGATCAATCAAAAATCAATACCTAGGGTTTGCCATCAAAAATCGAGTGAAAAATCCCAACTCGGATTGATATAATTATCTCGAAATTCTATGCTCGGATCTGGATCAAATCGTTATGCGAATAAAATAATATATGTACATCCTACGTATTTATCTCAATTTATTACTAGTTATATCAATTTTTTTTATACACATTTATTTTGATTCCTATGCACATATTCACAATTATCCCATGTCACCACTTTACTTAACCTTCATTCAAATATTAACTTAGTATGTCTTTCCAATACCAATTTTACTAAAGAATTTCACCATTACTTCCTTAAGCCTATTATAACTATTTTATACCACTTCTTATATTAATTCCAACTTATCATTTAAGCCTTTATATCCTCTTTTATTCAAATTGAATTTCCAATTCCATACGAATTCAACTTACCTTTCATTTTTAAATATCGAATTATATTCACCTTATCTCAAACCATATTTAATTATCCATTTCTTTAATTAGTTCCACTCACTAATTTATTCATATCTCAGTTGAATTTTACTTCCAAACCTTTATATTATTTAGTTCATTCGAACTAATCCTTCAGCTTCACTATATTTAACATAATTCAAATTAAACATCATTCCAATTTAATTCAAATTTTAAACTTCCATAAGTTTTCCAACTTATTTACATTCCATTCACTAATCTCTTTAATTTACTTCATTTAATTGGCTTACCTTTCTAACTTATTTCGTTTCCACGCTTATTTTTATCTAACTCTTCTTCAAGTTAAATTTCTTTCAATTCAATTTTCAAGTTTATAAATTTCCACTTACTTATATTCCATAAACATTTTAAACCAACTCGAGAGTCTTTAACAAATCACTTAAGTATTTCAAAATCATTTTGAAATCAGTTGTATCCAAAATCCTTTGGTATATCCAATTATTCCTTTGAATTCAAAACCAAACCTAGTTTATCAAACAACTCTAATTTAAAACATTCAGGTAGCAATTCCTCCATTGGAAACTCGAAAATTAATATCAATGATGTTGTAGTCATCACCGAAATTATTTTCCAACGATCGAAGTGAGTTTTAGTGCTTTTAATCCTTTTAAAAACATTTTCAAACATTTTTAATTCCAAATCTCACTAGATTTCATATCCAATTCAAAAATATTTTTGAATGATATCACTATTATTCCTCCAAAGTCTTTGAAAATCATTTTCAAACTCAAAGGGGATTTAATTTCCTAACTTTCCGAATTCCAAATCCTTTCCATCTATATTCGAATATTACTCGGGAATTTTATTTCAAATTAGTTCCATTTTATAACTCATATTTACAAACTCCATTACGTCATATGGGTTAATTTCTTTTCTTTGGTTATAACATTATTTTCTTATTCCAATTTCCACACAAAATGAAAATAATTTAATATTATCATTCCCTAAAAAACCAAGCAACCATATATACTTATAATAATTTATGAAAAATTATTTCTTTCATATAAAAATAAATTGGGTAAAATTCTTTCATTTACCCTATTTAAACAACACCATGTTGAATTGTTCTATTCAAGTATTTAGAGATCCCTATCAATAATGTTAATTACTCGTATTAACTAGAATCCATAAGCCATTCAACAAACTAATGAACACAATATAAAACTATTTTATATTCACTAATAAAAAGTCGCTCATATCTATTAATACACTCAAACTCATTCTAGGGCACTACTGACCCCATCTCTAATTATGAATCCCCACTAGTGCCAAGGTTCTTGCTTAACCTTCTGCTCTGATACCAAGTGTAATGACCCACAAATCCGTACCCTTTTGAGTCGACAATATTTTCCATCAATTCAACTCAATTGGATGGAAATACGAACCATTAGAGTTAAAGAAGAAAAGGTAGAAGAAGAAGAGAAAACAACAAAACAGAATCTCACAGTGCAGCGGAACAATATATACTAGATAACAACTAATCTTTATACAGAAAGAAACAATACTGTTTTTATACATTACATCACCAGAGTACAACAAAATCAATAACACAATACTAGACAGTTATAATAACTTGTCCTCACAAAGCTGAATATATAGCATACCGCACATAGCGGAATATAAGTCAGATACGTGATATAAGTCTCCATCATCCAACTCGTCTCTTGGGATCCCTAGCATCCTATCAAGTATCTGTAATACTCGGTCTGACCCGAGCATTATAATAGAATAACACCCAAGTCAGTCTGGAAAATCAATGTGAGGAGACACCCAATTGAATTATTAAAGTTTTCAAAATCCTTTAAAAATCAAAGGTATCTCGTAAGACCACGCCACAAATAAACATGTCGGGTTTTTACCTTACGATAACCAAAACATTTTATATCAAAATCCTCTGATATTATAAAAGTATCCAAGTACAAATACTTATTCCAATAGCTGAAATGCTTGCATCTCACGTTCCAGCATAGTTGGGCACAATCAAGTCTGTACGGCGCTTATTGGCGAATGGGTTTCGTACAATAGCAGGGCTACTGGGTACCGCCCGTCACAGTACCTGGTCTAGATTAGCGTATCGAGGACAACTCCCGATCCTCTATAACATAAGACTGAAGCTACCCCTTACTGGATAGTTCGAATAAGATCACCCTGCGGTTGGGATCAGCAACCGCCCACACAGCCGAGATCAAGGGACTTTAGACAGGGACGACCTTACCCTACTTAGGTGCTACCCACTTAGCCTTGTTGCACCTCCCTCTGTTTTAGACATTCCCGATTGATGAGGCTTGAGGATACGATTACTTATTTAGCACACATTCACTTAGAATGCTCACTGTTCTCCAATGACGATGGTCTGATAGCATTCATCCATACAAGTCTGTTCTCGGTCCGAACGGAACCAAAGACACTACTCGTACTACCTCCATTTTGGAATCATCCTCAAGATTAGTAGTGATTAGCCTTTTCACTTCACTGCTCCATCTTCGACTCCAAGCTCTTGTCTTCATTACGAAAACATAATCATTGGATCGAAGTGGTTTTAAGGTCACAAATCTGATCCTGGTCTCTTCTTAACAGCGTTCACTATTCTCGATAAATCAACCCCGGTTCTCTAGGAAATAAATAGACGAGAATGAGATCGGAGATCACCTCCTAACAATTTTTAGATGGTTTCCTTATAACCATCCTGGAAGAACTTAAGAATTTATATGTACAGTATAGCACCTCGAATGGTAACTGTACCATATAATTCTTGTACTTCTCCAAGATATTTTTAAAATCATATTCGGGTCTAGATTTGATAGTCGGTTATTTATCAAATAAACAATCATTCAACCAAATATTTCATTTCCACTGAAAAACTTAAAGTCTGATTTAATTTAGATTTTAAATAATTTAAATCACTTTATCCAAAAAATATAGACTTAAAATATTTAAAATAAAGCTACTTAAATTACTTCGTCCAAAATAATTAGTTATGAAATTCTATAATAATTTTCTAAGTAAAACTTTAGCTAAAAATACTTTTAAAAATAAAAGTTATTTTATGAAATATAAATATTTAATAACTATCCTTTTAAAATCATAATGCTAATTAAACCTTTTAAAAATAATTAACTACTATAATTAACTTAATTACTATTTACCTTAATAATTTTAAAACAATAAATTTTTCTAAAAACATTCTTAAATAACATCTTTAAAAATTCTAATTTATACTTTAAAAATCTTTCTTTGAAAATATACTTAGCTTTTCAAGAAAATACACATTTCACTCAAATAAAAACGGTCTAACTATTTATAAATCCTTCTCGATTTATCTCCAATTTAATTTAAGTCCCAATTCCGTAAATTTCCTTTCTTGCATTTTTAAAGATAAACCACTTTTATTTTTAAAATGATTTACTATCACCCTATAAATTCCCACCGTGAATTTATAAATTCAAATTATCCACTGATAAATATTCACTTTATTGTAATAAATTTTCTACCTGTTTTAAAAAGTTTATAAGAAAAATATTTTTTTTCTAACTGGCTAATCAATTCAATAGAAAAAAAACACAAGATTATACCTTCACTCTCTCTCGAGCCTAAGAACTTGACTTACCTACGACTGCTCTTCCCCTAGAGCTATAGTATCCGCTGTAGACCAAACACACCCCAACCATCACGCCTATCGGCCAATCCACCGTCAGCACGCGCACGCACGAGTCAAGGATCCAACCCTAATCGCGAGCTGCATTTTCCCCCTCCAGGCCTCACGCGAATCGAGCTCGCGAATTACAACTCCACTGCCGCCTTCAAGCTCGCAGTCACAAACGCATGGCACTCATGAACCCTCCTTCCACTTGCGTTGCCATTGATTCGATTATTTGCGAGGAGGAAAATTGAAACCGAGAGGAATTTTACTCGGCCAATTTTTTTGAATACGATTCGAATTGTACAGAGGAGGGGAAGAATTTGAAATAAGCGGCTTCGAACGTTAAAAGGAGAAGAAAGAGAACTATTGTGTGATTTAACTGGCCATTGTTCTTCGATTTATATAGTTATTATTTTTTACTATTCTTTTAAATTGATCTGCTTGCGGTTTTAAAAAGAAAAATGTGAGGGAGGCAAGATTTGATGTTAACGTGTTTGAATGGTTTGGCTACAGTGACATTGCGGTGAAGGAAAAAAGTTCTGATGTGCTATAAATTATTAAATCAATATATATACATATATACATATAGGTATATTACTTAAATTTTAATCATCTCAAAATTTGCAATTCAAAATCTCGACCTCCTATCGAGACATGCCGCTAGACGTTCATAATGTTATACCCCTATTCCTAACGCAATGGAAAATATTTCGAGTCCCAACTTGATCGTATGGAGAAGATAGCTTTTTGGACCCACTATCATATTGACTTTTCGATATAGATTTCAACGCATTTATATCCCATAAGGCCACACGATAACTCCTAATCCTATAAAATTTGGAATCCAATTATAATACACTATTACAGATTTAATGAAACTGGTTTCATCGACCGAGACTGTACCCCGGAAGGCTATTTATAAACGTCAATTTAAATTATATATTTTTAAAACCGAACGAACCACTTCCAAATTAAATTTTAAAACTTCTATTTTCTTCAGTATTATTAATATAAATTTTATAAGCCTTCAAATTATTTTTATCAATTTAAAAACCAAGATTCAATATTTAACCCAATTTCCAATTACTAAATTAAATCATTAAATCATACAATAAATAGTGATATTTGAAATTTCAAGTTAAAAATTAACATTTAAATCTTTAAAATCGATTAAATATTCTAATTTCAAATATCCAAAATTTCGGGTCGTTACAGTACTAAGGGCACCTCTATGAAAATCCCACACAATTAGCGAACGCGCCTTCATGATTTTTTATTTTTGTACCTAGTATTGTTGTAATGTACATTGCACGAGTAACACGGCTATTTGGTTATTATTATTTCACCCTTAGACATTGTTATAATATCATTGGATTTTATGTAAAAGTGTTTTGGTTATCGTATGGTAAAAACCCGTTCTTATTTATGTGCGGCATAGTCTTATGACATACCCTTGATTTAAAAGAGTTCTCAAAGTAATAATTCGGTTTCTTTGAGTTTAATCATACAGACTCATGTTTGACCCGGAGTTTTATTTTCTTTCCCTAAAACTCTTGGGTACTCAAATTTTTACGAGCAGCCAAGTAGTCCAGGTTTTATATGGATGCATTTTGGAAGGAGCATGGAGCAGAAGGCTTCATCGATAGCTTATTATTATTAGGTTTCTGCTGTATATTATGTGCTCTATATTTGATTTATAAGGACAGGCTGTTGTAACTGTCCTAGGATAAAATTGTATAAGTGTACCTTTGATGTATAAATTTTGAGATGACTTTATAAAGGATTATGTGGTTAATGTATGCTAATCCGTTGCATTGTGAGATTCTATGATTTGTCTTGTTTCTTCTTATCTTCTACCTTCTTTCTTTCCCCTAACAAATGGTATTTCTGGCACTTGAATAGTAGGCATGCAATACAGTGAACGTATTTGTGTATATGATAGTTGGCAATAAACCACTGTATTGTGATCTATAATAGATGTTCATGGCGTAATTCAAGTGGTGGAGGTTGCCTACAGTTTATGATGTTTTTCACTGGGATAGCGACGTAACCATTGTGTAAGCTTTTCTCCATGATTTATGTTGAAGGGTACTTTCCATATCTATTTCTAAAATTTTTAAGTATTCTTGAAAGGAATGTTTTTTGAATATACTTATTCCTATGAGATAAGTATAAGAAGTAATTTCAAATTAATGAAAGATTAATTTGTGAAGCTTAGTGGTTTCAATGGGAAATGTGATGTTTGTTTTGAACGTTTGTTTATTTGATAGTTAGATAACCAACTATCAAATCTTGGCCTAAATATGTAATCCTTCTTAATTTTGGTGGTAGGGAAACGATTCCCTACTTAACACCAAAGGATATTAACTTTGCAAATATCTAGGAAAACAAAGGAATTATATCGTACAATTACCATCGATGGTGTTATATTGTACATATAAACTCGTTTTATTCTTCTAAGGCGAATGATAAGGAGATCCGTCTACTTAAATGGTTTGGGGGTAATCCTCGCTCTTATGTATTTTTTAATTATTTCCTAAAGAACGGGTATTGAGCATTTCGGAAAATCAATGACAGGTTTATGGAGCACTAGGAAAGCAAAAGAGTGCACTTGTAAGAGATTACTAAAAACTATAACCACTCCAAAACCATATACGGTACTATGGAGGATTTTTCTGATATATTGAGATGTTGGGATCCATATATGGTTCCGAGACCCATTGGGTTGAGGGAATCCTTATGTGATTTCAAGACCCGTAGGGTATGGGAATCCATGTAGGATTCCGTGATCTATATTCGTGCGGTGCATAAGCTGGAATGCTGGACGTAGCCTTGTCAGTGGAAATGACTAAAACTTGAGATAGGAGACATGGCCAGTAGGGTTAGCAAAACCATAGGGTATAGTCAGCTCCCTTTTTTAGAAATATCTATTGGTTTCGGCATGCCGGGAGCATTTCACTCGGTATTAGCGAGTCTAGTTATGTTTTTCCTATAGTATCCGGACTAGACGAGTATGATGCTTCAGATGGATAACTCTAATCCTTGTGCATGAGGACCGTTCTCGAAGTACCAAGGGCACTTCCGTGGAAATCCTACACAATTAGTGAACGTGCCTTAGCCATTTTTGATTTTATACCTAGAATTGTTGTGATGTACATTGCACGAGCATCACAGCTATTTGGTTATTATTATTTTCACCCTTAGACATTATTATTATATCATTAGATTTTATATAAAAGCGTTTTGGTTATCATAAGGTAAAAAACTGTCCGTATTTATGTGCGGCGTGGTCTTACGAGATATCCTTGATTTTAAAAGAGTTTTAAAGTAATACTTCAGTTGCTTTGAGTTTACTCACACCAGACCCATGTCTGACTTGGAGTTTTATTTACTTTCCCTAAAACTCTTGGGTGCTCAAATTTTTACGAGCAACCAAGTGGTCCAGGTTTTCTACGGATGCATTTTAGGAGTAGTTTGGAGAAGGAGGCTTCATCAATAGCTAATTGTTATCAGGTTTCAGCACTATATTATGTACTCTATATTTGATGTATAAGGACAGGCTGCTATAATTGTCCTAGGGTAAAATTGTATTAGTTTAACTCTAATGTATTAATTTTGAAATGAATTTGTAAAGTGTTATGTGCTTAATATATGTTATTCTGTTGCGTTATGAGATTATTTGATTTGTTTTGTTTCTTCTTATCTTCAATCTCCTTTCTTTCTCCTAACGAACGGTGTTTCTGGCACTTGAAAAGTCAGCACGCAATGTAGTTAACGTATTAGTGCATATGCTAGTTGGCAATAAACCAATGTACTGCGATCTATGATAGATGTTCATAGCATAATTCGAGTGGCAGAGACTACCTACAGTTTACGTTGTTTTTCGCAGGGATAGCGATGTAACCATTGTGTAAACTGTGATCCATGATTTATATTGAAGGGTACTTTCCATACCTATTTTTAAAAGTTTTCAAGTATTCTCGAAAAGAATGTTTAGTGAATATACTTATTCCAATAAGATAAGTATAAGAAGTAATTTCAAATCAATGATAGATTAATTTGTAAGGCTAAGTGGTTTCCATGGGAAATGTGATATCTGTTTTGAATGTTTATTTGATAGTAAAATAATTGACCATTAAATCTTGGCCTAAATATGTTATCCCTCTAAATTTTGGTGGTAGGGAAACGGTCCCCTACTTAACCCTGAAGGATTTTAACTCTGGAAATATCGACGAGAAACACGTAATTATATGGTACAATTACCATCGGTGGTGCTATATTGTAAGTATATACTCGTTTTGTTCTTCTAGGGCGAATGATAAGAAGATACATCCACTTAGATGGTTATGTGATCCCCGCTCTTATGTATTGTCTGATTATTTCCTAAAAACCGGTATTGAACATTTCGAAAAATTGACAATTGGTTTGTGGAGCTCTAGAAACAGAAAAGCGTACTCAAAAGAGATGACTCGAAACTATAACCACTCCAAAACCATATAAGGGTCTACGGAGGATTTTCATGATATATTGAAGAGTTGGGATCCGTATGTGGTTTCGAGACCCACTGGGGTACGAGAATCCATGGGTGATTCCAATATTTATATTGAGATGCGAGAATCCTTATGTGATTCCAAGACCCATAGGGTATGGGAATCCATGTAGGATTCCGTGATCTATTTTCGTGTGCTGCATAAGCTAGAATGCCGGACGTAGCCTCATCAGCGGGAATAACAAAAACCAGAGATAAGAGACAAGGCCAATAGGGTTCGCAAACCCATAGGGTGTAGTCGACTCCCTTTTCTAGCAATATCTATCATTTTCGGCATGCCGAGAGCGATGTACTCGGTGTTCAAAGGTCTATTTTTGTTTTTCCTATAGTACCCTAGCTAGATGGGTACGATGCTTCGGAAGGATAACTCTGATTCTTGTGCATGAGGACCGTTCTCGAAGTACTAAGGGCAACTCCATGGAAATCCTACACAATTAGCGAACGCGCCTTAGCGATTTTTGATTTTATACCTAGTATTGTTGTGATATAAACTGCACGAGCATCATAGCTATTTGGTTATTATTATTTTCACCCTTAGACATTATTATAATATCACCGGATTTTATATATAAGTGTTTTGGTTATCGTAAGGTAAAAACCCATCTGTATTTACATGCGGCATTGTCTTACTACATACCCTTGATTTTAAAAGAATTTCAAAACTAATAATTCAGTTGCTTTGAGTTTACTCACACCAGACCCATGTCTGACCAGATTTTTATTTTCTTTCCCTGATTCTCTTGGGTTGTCAAATTTTTACGAGCAGCCAAGTAGTCCAGGTTTTCTACGGATGCATTTTGGGAGGAGCTTAGAGCAGGAGGCTTCATCGATAGCAAGTTATTATTAGGTTTCTGCTACATATTATGTACTCTATATTTAATGTATAAGGACAGGCTGTTATAACAGTCATAGGGTAAATTGTATTAGTTTAACTCTAATGTATAAATTTTGAATTGACCTTGTAAAGTATTATGTGATTAATATATGTTATTCCATTGCGTTGTGAGATTCTGTGATTTGTTTTGTTTCTTCTTATCTTCTATCCCCTTTCTGTCCCCTAACGAATGAGGTTTCCAACACTTGAATAGTCGGTATGCAATACGGTGAACGTATTAGTGTATATGCTAGTTGGCAATAAACCACCGTATTGTGATCTATGATATATGTTCATGGCATAATTCTAGTAGAAGAGATTGCCTACAGTTTACAATATTTTTCGTTGGGATAGCGACGTAATCATTGTGTAAGCTATGATCCATGATTTATATTGAAGGGTACTTTCCATATCTATTTTTAAAAGTTTTCAAGTATTCTTGAAAAGAATGTTTTATGAATATACTTATTCTGATGAGATAAGTATATAAAGTAATTTCCAATTAATAAAAGATTAATTTGTGAGGCTTAGTGGTTTCCATGGGAAATGTGATGTCTGTTTGAACGTTTGTTTATTTGATAGTTAAATAACCGACTATCAAATCTTGGCCTAAATATGTAATCCTTTCTAATTTTGGTGGTAGGGAAACGATTCCCTACTTAACACCGAAGGATTTTTTCTTTGAAAATATCTAGGAGAAGCACAGGAATTATATGGTATGGTTACCATCGGTGGTGCTATATTATATGTATTAACTCGTTTTGTTCTTTTAGGGCGAATGATAAGGAGATCCGTCCACTTAAACGGTTAGGGGGTGATCCCTGCTCTTTTGTATTATCTGATTATTGACTAAAGAATCAGTGTTGAGCATTTCAAAAAATCGATAATTGGTTTGTGGAGCACCCGGGAAGCAGAAGAGTGTATTCGTAAGAGACGACTCAAAACTGTAACCACTTTAAAACTATTTACGGTTCTATAGAGGAGTTTCGTGATATATTGAGATGTTGGGATCCACAAGTATTTTCGAGACCCATTGGGGTGTGGGAATCCATAGGTGATTCCAAGATCTATGTTGAGATGTGAGAATCCTTACGTGATTCGATGACCCATGGGGTATGGAAATCCATGTAGGATTTCGTGATCTATTATCGTGCGGTGCATAAGTTGGAATGCCGGACGTAGCCTTATTAGCAGAAATGACTAAAACTAGAAATATGAGACATGGCCAGTAGGGTTGGAAAATCCATAGGGTGTAGTTTGCTCCATTTTCTAGCAATATCTATCTGTTTCGACATGCCTGGGGCGATGCATTCGGTCTTAGCAACACCAATTATATTTTTCCTATAGTACCTTGGCTAGAGACGATACTTGGGAATGATAACTCTGATCCTTGTGCATGAGGACCATTCTCGTAGTACTGTGGGAACCTCTATGGAAATCCTACCCAATTAGCAAACGCACCTTAGCAATTTTTTATTTTATACCTAGTATTGTTGTGATATACACTGCATAAGCATCATAGCTATTTGGTTGTTATTATTTTTACCCTTAGACATTATTATAATATAACTGGATTTTATATAAAAGTTTTCGGTTATCATAAGGTAAAAACCCACATGTATTTATGTGCGGCGTGGTCTTACAAGATACCCATAATTTTCAAAGAGTTTTAAAAGTAATAATTCAGTTGCTTTGAGTTTACTCACACCAAACCCATGTTTGGCCTGGATTTTTATTTTCTTTCCCTAAACTCTTGGGAGCTTAAATTTTCACGAGCAGCTAGGTAGTCCAGGTTTTCTACGGGTGCATTTTGGTATGAGCTTGGAGTTGAAGGCTTCATCGATTGCTAATTATTATCAGGTTTCCATTGTATATTATGTACTCTATATTTGATGTATAAGGACGGGCTGTTATAACTGTCCTAGGGTAAAATTATATTAGTGTAACTCTGATGTATAAATTTTGAAATGACTTTGTAAAGTATTGTGTGATTAATATATGTTATTCCATTGCGTTGTGAGATTCTATGATTTGTTTTATTTCTTCTTATCTTCTATCTCCTTTGTTTCCCCGCACGAACGGTGTTTTCGGCACTTGAATAGCCGGGACATAATACAGTGAACGTATTAGTGTACATGCTAGTTGGCACTAAACCACCATTTTGCGATCCATTATAGATGTTCATGGCGTAATTCGAGTGGCAGAGATTGCCTATAGTTTACTGTCACGATCCACATTCCAGCGTTCGAAAATCGACATCCTTACTCCACTGTACTTAAACGTCGCAGATCCCAATGTTGAAATTCAAATGGTGTCAGAGCTTATAACACAATTCAGTATAACAACACAGCGGAAGAAAAAGAAATGAATATCATATACAATTTCAATGAATACAATATCCAAATATGGAACAACACTGATACAATATGATACAGAATATCAGAGACACAAGATAACAATGCTACAGCGGAAAACTCAAAAGACTGGTAGCGGAAACAAACAGAACTTGAAACTCCAGAAGAACACCAATATCAGAAATCTCCATAAATAGCTCGAACCACCATCATGTTTCACCAAGCTGAGCAAGTCCAGTCCATGAATCCGAAGACTCCAATATCCAAGATCTCCCGAGAATGCCAGAGAGAAACCTAAAAGCTACCAAATCGATATTTATATATACTATCTGAAAAACCCATCTCTAGACCGCCCGTATGGAAAATTATGGGCACCCACAGTTAAGGAAGGGAACAATAAACTTCGGGTCAGTCATGGGACTGGTATGAGCAAATAAAACATTTTATCTTTTAAAACAAACAAAAGAATTTAAAACATTGACAATCCGCAATGCTTTTTAGAAAATGAAATTACCATAAGGCCTCCCGCCACACACACCATGCAAACGCAGAATTGGAGGAGATTTCTCCTTATGATAGTCAAATATGCTTGATACGAGAAAATTCTTTAATATTATTACTATAAGTGCAAAGTGTGGAAAATCATTTCGAAAGTATAATATTAATCTTAGCCAGCATAGACATTTCGAACTATACCTACTATAGCTACCATCTAAACAGTGAAGCGCCACCATAAGTAGATGGCAGGTTATACAACTAAAACCGTACAAGTCGCGTATTAGTTGAATGGATTTCCAACAATGGTCAGGCCAAGGAACTTCCCATTGCCACATGGGTACGCCTTTGGAGGGACGCCCAGAGAACCATCCTTCGTTCTCTGCCAACACAAGGCCGGTGTACCCCCTGCCCGGGAGTATCACCTCAGATATTCCATCCCCGGTTGTAACCAACCTTTATCCGAGCGCTCGATACCAACAACCACAAAGCAAATGTATTTGCAGTAATCACATAGGTTAAATATCTAGGCTCCATACCATGATATCACCTCTATCCAGAAGAAATGGACATAACCTAGGAGCGCGACCCCTGAAACCTTGCTGCATCTTTCTTGTTTCGACCATTTTCGGGGTGTGAGGTCCTGATGCAGTCTCGTCCACAAATTTACGCTTTTCACAAAGCCTTGCTTTGATCAACAAATGATCAGCAGCACTTCGTATGCCACATTACCAAATTAGGAATGTATTATTAGTACCCATCAACTACATAACCTCTGAGCTCGTACGTCTCAGAGTAGGGTATTAAGCTAAGAGAATAAAACTCCGCCACCAAACAGAAATGTATTTCATAGAAACCGGTTTTACATCTCAAAGTGTAATGTCAGACACACATCCATACAAGTCTGTTCCGGGCTCGAACAAAACCGAAGGTACTTCCGAAGAAGCCCTTGCAATCCGGATAATTCCTAATCACGTCCGGACTCTCCATCACAATGGGTGCTCAAATCTCTATACCGGGGCCATTCGGTGCAGAGACATTCGACAGGTCATCCTTTCGCTTTCGAAAGTATCCGGTCTTCACCACCGGTCTTCGAATGCTATCCATATCGTCGTATCATTATTCAAAATGGGTTATATGACACAAAGGTCCTCTCCCGGCTAAACCGAATAATGAGCGCAATATTTAAAAACATATGGATAATGGGATTTCAGTTAAGTCACAACTTAAAACCCAAAACTTTTCTTTTAAATGGTTAAACAAATTACCATTTACAAATCTTTTAAACAAAAAGATTTTCTTCCAGAAACCTTTCAATGGTTTAAACAATTTCCACACTTTAATCTTTTAAACAAAAGATTCATTTTTAAAATCCCCTTTCAATTTAAAACAAGGATCACCAATCTTTAACAAAGATTCATTTATAGCCTTTTGAAACAATTCCATTTCAAATTGGATTTACTCGTCCGGTCTTTAAATCAAAGACCCACTTTATAGCTTTCAAAACAATTTTCAAAGATTCATTCATACCGTTCAAAACAATTCTCGTTTCAAAAATAAAAGACACACCATTTAGAATCTTCTTCGATTCCAAAACAAAGTTTAACAATCTTTCTCAAAGGTTTGTTCATAGTTTTCAAAACAATCTTCATTTCAGTTTGGGCTAACTCATTCTATCATTGAATCAAAGGTTTAATAGTTTTTCAAACTCGTTTCCGATTCATTGAATTCCATTTTCAAATATTGAATTCAAACTCAAATTAAAATATTTTCAAATTTCAACAAAACCAAATTAGTTAATTTAACTTTTATCTTCAAAAACCCCTTTTCAAATATTTTTCAAATTCAATCCAATTTTATTTCTAGAATTATTTGGATTCAAGACTCAAATTTTTAAAACCATTTCAAAATATTAAATCCAATTATTTGTGACTTAACCGATCTCCTCGTGAAAACCATATTTGTGTGTGTACAGTGTGGTCCAGGGGTTTTACGCAATAAAAGTGCCACATCATCAATCAGCACAGATTCAAATACAGCAATATATTTGATAAGAGATATAAACTATAACGCTTATATTTGATAAGCGGCATGAGCCATAACGCTTGTCTTCCATTCACAAATTACAGATGTATATATCACAGAATATAAATTACAGTAAACATAGCTCAAATCAAACAAAGCATCACAATCAGGATATCAAACAATTCAATCATCCAATATAATTCAAACATCCATAAGTATATTAATTTAAGTATCCGATTAATTTAAATCAGATTAACTTCTATGAATAAATTTGCTAGTCACGGTAAATTAATAATCAATTAATTTTCCTTTGATTAATCATTAATTAACCTTTAATTAATAATTAATCCTTAATTAATTATTCTTAATTAATTACCATAACTAATTAATTACACCTTAATTAATAATTATTCTTAATCACTTCCATTAATTACATCCAGTAATTATCAATTAATTACTTTACTAAGTAATTACCATCCATTAATTACATTAAGTAATTATTATCAAATCATCTAGTGTTTAAATTAATTAAACTTAATTAATTAATTCAACTAACCCCATTAAACTCAATTAATTACATTTAAGTAATTAATTCTTTAATTACTTCTATTAAGTAATTACACTTAAACAATTCACAATTGATTACCCTTAAATTAATTAATCTAATTAATTATTAAAAATTAATCATATTAATGAATTATTAAATAATCCTAGTTAACGACCTTCATTAACCATTCTTTAATTACTTTCCTTAAGTAATTAACTTAGATTAACCATTGTTAATCACAAATTAATTTATCTTTAATTATCCATTAATTAATCTCTAATTATCTAATTAATTAAGTGTTAACTGAAACTTAATTAATCCTTAATCAATTATCATTAAATTAATTAAAATTAAACTAATTGATTATCCTTAATCACTTATATCATAAAATAATTACACTGAGTAATTATTATTTTAATTACTTGATTAATCATAAATCAATTATTTTTAATTAAGTAATTAATTACCTTTAATCATCAATTAAGAATTCAATAAATTATTCTCTAATTACCATCATTAAGATTATCCTTTAAGTAACTAATTATCCTTAATTAAATTACACAAAGTAATTAGCTTCTTAAATCAACTTCACAAAGTAATTCATACTTACTTAATCACTTAATTACATCTTTTAAATCAAGATAAATATTTGAAATTGTTATCATACAAAATCATATGAAATCTTCTTGATTAATGAAGGAATAAAACACTTTCTTAATCACTTTTCCCATCGCAACATTATAATTTTGAAAATACTTGTTATTTAAGTTTAATTTAACTAATATAAAATTATAAACTTATTTACTTTAATTACTTCATTAAGTAATTACTTCAAGGAATTAATCTTCTTTAACAAATAAACTAACTTAGACTTTTAAAGTTGATTAATAATTAAAACATCTTTCCTTAACTTACTTCTTAATATCATTAAGTTTATTTAAAATAAATTTTCAAAATAAAGGTTATATGTATCTTAACACTTTTTAAACTTAGTTAATTTCGTTTAAAACCTTTTAATCATATAAAAACTTGGATAAGAATTTGCTTCTAACAAAATTGTTTCAATTAAACTTGATTTTGTTTTAAAGGTTAAAACTGTTTTATGTTCAATCACACAAACCCGAGCCATATTCTAATTTACCCGAGCTTCTTTCTTCTCCACCCACGTCTTCAAGCCAATTCACAAAATCCTCGAACACAAACCTGAGAAACCCATTCCTTCTTCAACTTTAACTATGTTCAGGTACTCCCCTACGTTTTCATTTGCTTCGAGAAAATTTGCAAATTCCACAAGTCACCCCTGAGTAAACTTCTACTCCTTCACTTTCTTTTTAACTTTATTTAAATTTTAATCTGTTTAAACAACACACACGCTTGCTTCGATCACCAACCCGAGCCATCACTTATATTCCCCTAGCAATTACTCGAGAATACCATCGTCTTGCCCAAACTCGAGCAAAGCCAGACACACCCATAACCGCGTGCATGTGCACAAACAACCTGACCACCTCCAGTTGATGCTCCGATCATCGATAGGTTATCCATCCTTCCCTAAGTCCCCTCAACCATCCAGATCCATCGAATTTCCTGAGATTTGAAATCGAGCATGTTTGAACTAAGTTGGAACCCAACACAGATTGACTAACCATCTCGCCGACGACGAACCACGGCACCATAATTCCTGCCGCTTCGTCCAGAGCACCACTACGAACCCCGGGGTCATTTCCCATCCTCGCGATAACCTCCGGTCACACCTCGACGACACATTCGCCTCTCAAAAACACGTCTACCCTGATCAACTGGAAACCCTACTACTCCCATTTCCGACCACCACGACCTATGAGAAACTTAGCCACCATTTTTCCCCTAATCATTGATCAACAAGTAATCTACAGTCATAACCCCAAAGTCATCCACTGTGCAAATCGCCAGAAATTGGCGTTAAACCAAATTTATTCAAACCAGATTATTTCATTAATTCCTAAACTAAAATTTTTAATTCATACACCTAAATTCATGATTTTGCTTCACGAACTAGATTACATAATCAAAGTTTGAATTTATCATGCTCGATTTTTACCTATTTCTTTGATTCCCACTGTAAATTTTTGAATTTTGAGTTAAATACTTATTACATGTCCCTGAAACTATTTTTAAGATTTAAAACACATTGTAAGAAACCATTTTCATTTACAAAACCTAGACTAAAATCAAATGGATGGGAAGGTAGGATTTTTCTAATAAAATCTAAAGCATGTACTGTTATAAACAGACATATATATGTATACAGACATACATATTTTTATATCTGCACATTCATAACCATGCATACCAAATTTACTCAATCATTCGAGGACATCTCATATCATACTTCAGAGATCATGATATGTAGGTTTAAAGTCTTATAAAAGGGAAGTTTGCTCACCTGTTTCCTGACAGAACAGAGAAGAAACAGTGAAGTGTTTGAGTTTTCTTGTTTCCAGGTTTCATCCCAGATTTCCTTTGATTATGAACTGAAATTTGCATGCAAGCTTCCAGATTGAAGAAATATGCATGCTTCACAGATTTGCTTGCATGTTTGCAGGCTTGATAATGTTGAATTTTTGTTGCTTTGCCTTTTTCTTCCAGGTTTGTTTTGATTGCTTACTTGAATCCATTTCGGGTTTGAAGATTGTAGGATCTAGATTAACCATAGAGGGGGGTGAATAGGGTTATAGCAAATTTTCTCGATTTAAACACAGAAATAAATATGCTGAAAAAGTAAATCACACACATAATTTACCCAGCTTCGGCAACCCCTGCCTACTGCTGCATTCCCAGATTTCTATTAGAATTAAACAGTATCCCGCTTACAATCACTCTACTAGACTCGCAAACCCTTGCTCCCGCTCACAAACACTCTCATAGACTCGCACACCCTACTCCTCCTATAGAGTTTCGCAAACTCGCAAACTCTGCTCCCGCCTATAGAGTTTTGCAAACTCGCACACCCTGCTCGCTGAAATAATTCTAACTAGACAATCTGACACTGCCTACAACCGAGGTGGTGATTTACCAATTCTTTGACTCGAAAAAAAAACAGACTTCAAAAATAAATGCAGGAGCAAAAATTAAAATACAAACTTGAGTGCTTAATTTTTGCTCAAATAAAAATTAAGAAACCCCCCTTAATAAAACCCTAAATAAACAAATCCCCTTTATAAAATAAGGCCGGTCCATTATTACTTTAACCCGATCCTCTTGCTTGGAAAAATGACGGCCGTTCCTCTTTGTCGAATTGGGGCTTTGGCTTCTTTCTCGAATTAGGGCTTCGGCTTTGGTTTGTGATACTCTTTGCTCACCGCTTCTCCGAAAATCGATTGTCTTGTTTGCGTTGCTCTTGCTTGTTCGTTCCCTGATGATCGATTCTGGTTGACTTCGAGTTTGCAGCTGCTTCTTTGATCGAGTTCGATAGATTGGTATGTATTCTCTTTCGTTGCTGGTTTGATTGTTTGCTTTTTAACTCGATGTCGATGATGATGACTTGAGTTTGGTATTTATATGAATTCGAATACACTTGCTTTCGTTCGTATCACTTGCGCGACTTCATCACTTTCCTAATGCTTCAATTGCTTGATGCGCACGGCTTTCATGATATAATTTCAACTTGTTACTCACGACTTTGATTATCAAACGTTTGATTTATCCTTGATTAGTATGGCAGAAACTTTCCTATTTTAATTTGCTTTGATTTTGGACTTTTTCAAAGATATGAATTTGATTTTTGAATTCTGACTTCGGCCATCTCTGCAATGTTGAACTTCGTCCATCCACTGTATCATCGATTTACATGGCATTGACTACTTTGGCACGTCTGCATCCATATCTGCGTTCATCTCTGCACTTTTCTTTTTTACTGTAATATTTGTTTTGCTTTGACACACATGCTTCCCTTGTTCATGCATTCGACATTGCCATGCTATTCAATGTTTGAATTATAGTTTGCATTGTTCATCTCCACTTGTTCTTGTATTTACTGTTATTGTCTGGACATTTGGGTTTGTTGCATTTGTGCACTGCCTTACTGAACTTCGAATCTGCACTCATCTTTACTTATATCACTGGTCCTCTACACATGGTGTATGTATTGTTTCATTGCTGCACTGACTGTTGTAGCTGGACTTGTTGTTGTACATGTTGCCTTGTATCATTCTGGTTGGTTTGACCTATGATATTGTAGTCTGCCTTCAGTTGCTTTGGGATTGCTGTTCATATGAACTTGCATTCACTTGTTTGTTATTTTTTCCATGTCTCTGATGTTCCTTTTCAAAAACTGCTGTGACACTTTTTCATTGGTGTACTTGAGCTTCTGGCCTGTATTTTGATGTTGCCACTGTGTTTCATTTGAATAGCTCAGTGGTGCACTTGCTTGTACTTGTCGTCTTGGCTTGCATCTGTGCACATTGTTGCATTGTTGATGTTCTTTGTAGTTTTCATTTTGTACTTCTTTGTGCTCTGGTCATTTCTTGTGAAGTTTGGTATTGCATTTGATCTGGATATTGTGATATTGCTTCATTATGTTGTATACATGTCCACTGCAGTATCCATTTGTAGTTGTATTCACTTCATGTTTGCCTACATGTTGTGGTTTGGACATTTGCACTTGTACACTCCATACTTGGTCGTGCTGTAGTCTTCAAGCATGTTTCTGTTGCACTTTGGTCTTGCATTTGTGTACTGTGTCTTTGATTGGTCTGCACATTCATGTTGCAATTAATTTGTGTTGTTTCATGTGCTTGTATTTCCAGTTTTGATTTGTCAAAGCTTTGCATTCTTCATGTTGCCTTGTGCTGAACCCAGTTTTTAAAAACTCGGGTTTGACCTTATGCTAATGACGTGATTTCATTTGTATTGCACCTGAGTTGAACCTGTCTTTATATTTGGGTTTGACCTTGTGCACACCTGTCCCTGTAGCATCATCAAGTGTATATTGATGTGCACAACCTTGTGGCATGTACAGTGATACACTGTGCATGTCACACTGTTCGTGTGTGATGAATTCAAGTGTGAATGATGACGAACAACCCAAATAACTGAGGGAAATCATATTTTCAAAAATCATATTTCATTTTATATTGCAAAAACATTTCTTTTTCAATTTTACTGCGTTAGTGAATATTTTTGCAGATTGCTCAGATGCTGGATTCAAACTGGAATGCAGTTGAAGATAAAATACGAGTGTGAGTGATATGTAGTGAGGAAATTATGTAAACTGAGTTGTGATGTATTCAAAAATGTATTTGTATAGTGAGAGCTTGAATTTGTACTATTCAAGATTGTAATAAATATTTGTTTGAATAAAATTTCTGTTTGAATTCAAATTCCATTCAAATTCTTTGTAATTTATTTTATTCAACAAATATTTATTTAATCTATGAAAAATAAAATAGTACATTACCAAATACATTTAAATGAATATATATGTTTATTATCATCAAACAAAAACATATAAGCGCGTATTCATACAATCTCCCCTTTTTGATGATAACAAACATATATTTAAGATTTTGACCGTGTTAAATGTATTTGATCAATGATATACACTAATTTCTCCCCCTATTTAAATGCTTCCTCTCTACATGATGCTCCCCCTACATATATGCATACAAATAGAAATATACAAATGACTATATATGCAAATGAAAAATTATTTGACCTTTGCTTGATTCTATTTGACAAAATCTTAACTTTTCTCTCCCCTTTTTGTTATCAACAAAAGAATAATAGTGTTAGAGAAAAATAGAGATTAAGTGATCAATATTAATCCAACATTAAACTCAAATTGAATATAAATATTAAACTTCAATAAAAATCAAACAAAAATCATAACTACCCTTGTTAGGCGTATATTCCACTTTTAGAATGATGGAAATGATATTCTCATATAAAATCATACAATTGTATCAACTTGTGGTACATTTATATCAGGAATTTGAATATCTACTAATCATGCATAACCATTAGGACTTTTAAATGAGATTAGTAGTATTCCAATTTAATTTTAAAAAATGAAATCAAGTATCTTCTAACCACGCATGACCGTGAGGACTTTTAAATGGGATTAGAATCAACTTGTCTATTTAATCAATTAATTTTGATATGCATTCCATACATGCATAACCGTAAAGACTTTTAAATGAGCATGGAAGCACATAATCAAAAATCCAAGTAATTCACCCATGCATAACCGTGAGGACTTTTAAATGGGAGTGAATACTTTGGATATTTATTTATTTTTACAAAAAAAATGTTACATGAAAAACAAATGATTCCTGATTATAGTACCACATATCGACAAACTACATTTAAGATTTGATAAACAATGGTCGATAGAAATATGATAGATATCGAAATGGTCCTGGAATCTTTACCCAACAAAAAGTTTTATAACTCTTGTTTGAATTTCTAAAGAAATTTTCCACATATACTCTCTTGAGTAATGTATGTTAAATATCAACACTTATCACTTTTTCAATCCCTATTTATCTTTTTGATAATTAGTAGGGAGTCGAATTAGTCAGAATTTGTCATTTAAAATCAAATAACAATGACTAATCTGAAAATATGGTCAAAAAAGATTTTCTCGAAGGGGTTATATGGAAAAAGAATTCTGCTATTTGAAAATTATTTGAAATGAAAAATATGCAGATATTTTCTTTGAAAAATGATGAAGTTACTAAATGTCTCAAAAATTAATCACGTTCCACTAGTAATTTTTCTTTCAACTAGATTACCAGTATAATCTGCATCTGAATTTCTTTTTCACTCCAAAATATCACTAAATAAATTTGGTAGACCAGATCATGAAGAGTGCATCAAAAATTTCAAACTCAATTTTAACAACAGTTTAAATGACATTCTTTGAATTTGAATTGAAGCCATGTAAACAATCAGAAACTGAGAATATAGAGTTAGCCGAATTATGACCAAATGTATCCAACAAAACACAATGTTTAATCCAAACAAATATGTATGAAGTAATTCGAAGAATAGTGATTTTGGCATAAATATAATTGGCCAACAATGTCGAACAAGTCAGAATCAGAAAATATCAACATCTCAATATTGGCTGATTTCATTCAGAATATGGTGCAGATGATCACATTTAATTTATCGATCAAATAAATATACCTTTACTTGTTTTACCTTTACGATAATTTTTCGTGGTTTCCCATTGTGATTTTTTCACCCTTGTACTAGGCTAAGGAACTTTGCTTTGTTGACCGTTGTGTTTCTAGAACAGCCAAAATCCAGAGAACACTGTTGTTGTTCCTTAGCCTGCCACCATACCTACACGATGAAAGATTTTTGTGACCTATTTGTTTTTATAGGTCCATGATTGTTAGTGGCAGAAGCATTGTGGATAAATAATCCCTTTGGAACCCAAACTTGTTTAGTCCTTTTATTCTTGTTCCAATAGACATGAAATTCTTTGTAGAATTCTTAGGAACCAAAACTTGTATAAATTTTGTGTTCTTGTTCCTATGACCATAATTTTCAACCCGATGTCCAATTATTTCACTTCTAGCAAAGATACTCCTACCTTTTGCATTATCATCAACTTGTGTTTTCCCAAAACCTAGCCCTTTTCTGTTGTTAGCAAAGAGTTGATTTTCCAATAACATGTTAAATGATTTTTCTCCTCTTGAAAAGTTGTTCAGAGATTTCTCAATATTTTGGACTTTGGTTTTAAGTGATGTGTTTTCAGTTACAAGTGAGGTGCATCGATTTATAAAATCCTTTTTCCTAGTGTCGATGGTTTCCTTAAGATTCAAGTTTTCTTTTTCAAGATTCTCAAAGTTATTCCTAAGTTTTGATAATTCTGAATCTAAAATCTTACAATTTTTACAGTTTAGGTTTTGAATATTTTCAAGTTCAGTTTCTAACCTAAAATTTTCACGAGCAAGTTCTCTCCTATCAGATTTCAGTTTTTCAATTTTAGATTCAAGAGCATCAACTTCTTTAGTAAGATCAAGACACATAAAAACAAGTTCTTTATAAGAATAGTCACCTGCCTCACTAGATTCCTCTGAGCTTGCTTCTGAATCTAATTTTTCCATAAAACACGAGTTAGCCTCCTCTGAGCTACTATTCGAAACTTCCTCCTCTTCTTCATCATCCCAAGTTGCCGCAAAGGCCTTTTTCTTCTTTTTCTTTCCCTGGTTGTATTTGAGAAGTGGGCATTCTTGTTTAAAGTGGTCAGGCTTGTTGCAGTTATAGCACGTCAATTCATTATCAGAATTGTTAGACTCACTTGACCTATTACCAGAAGTTTTCTTCTTGAGTGGCTTGAATCTTGACCATTTTCTAAGATTATTGACAGCCATTGCAAGCTCTTCAATTGGATCTTCTTCATCTTCATCGCTCTCTTCTTTGCTCTTTAAGGCAATCGTCTTCTTCTTTTGTTCGGAGTTGTTGCGTTCCTCTTTTGCTTTTAGCTCAAGCTCATATGTCATCAAGTTGCCAATCAACTCCTCCATGCTTAGTTTACTCAGATCTTTTGATTCTTGTATTGTCGTGACTTTTGCCTCAAAGTTCATCGGTAAGACTCGTAGCACCTTCCTCACAAGCTCTACCTCAGTGAATACGTTCCCAAGCGCTCTAGCGTTGTACACCAAAGTTGAAAAACGTCCAAACATGTCTTTTATGCTCTCGCCTTTGTCCATCACAAAGTTCTCGTATTCATTGTTGAATAGGGCTAGATGAGTCTCCTTGACTTGAGAAGTTCCTTCATGTGTCACCTCCAAGGTATGCCAAATTTCCTGTGCTGTTTTACAATGAGAAATTCTATTAAATTCATTCCTATCAAGAGCACAGATCAAAGCATTCATAGCTTTAGCATTTGTAGTTTTTAATCTCTTATCGTTAGCATCCCACCTATCCTTAGGTTTAGGGATCTCAGTATCACCAACGGTTATAGTGGGAGATTTATAGCCAGTTTCAATAATATCCCAAACATCATAATCAACAGAACTAAGATAAATACCCATCCTAACTTTCCAATAAGCATAATCATTCCCGTTAAACATGGGTGGCCTAAAAATAGATTGCCCCTCAGAAAAATCATTATTTGATGAATTCATGACTCTAGAGTTAAAGAAATCACCGTGCTCTGATACCACTTAGGATTTGGATTAACCCTAGAGGGGGGGGGGTGAATAGGGTTATAGCAAATTTTCTCGATTTAAACACAGAAATAAATATGATGAAAAAGTAAACCACACACAAAATTTACCCAGCTTTGGCAACCCCTGCCTACTGCTGCATTCCCAGATTTCTATTAGAATTAAATAGTATCCCGCTTACAAACACTCTACTAGACTCGCAAACCCTTGCTCCCACTCACAAACAATCTCATAGACTCGCACACCCTGCTCCGCCTATAGCGTTTCGCAAACTCTGCTCCCGCCTATAGAGTTTTGCAAACTCGCACACCTTGCTCACTGAACTAATTCTAACTAGACAATCTGACACTACCTACAACCGAGGTGGTGATTTACCAATTCTTTGACTCGAAAAAAAACAGACTTCAAAAATAAATGCAGGAGCAAAAATTAAAATACAAACTTGAATGCTTAATTTTTGCTCAAATAAAAATTAAGAAACCCCCCTTAATAAAACCCTAAATAAACAAATCCTCTTTATAAAATAAGGCCGGCTCATTATTTCTTTAACCCGATCCTCTTGCTTGGAAAAATGACGGCCGTTCCTCTTTGTCGAATTAGGGCTTCGGCTTCTTTCTCGAATTAGGGCTTCGGCTCTGGTTTGTGATACTCTTTGCTCACTGCTTCTCCGAAAATCGATTGTCTTGTTTGCATTGCTCTTGCTTGCTTGTTCCTAATGATCGATTCTGGTTGACTTCGAGATTGCATCTGCTTCTTTGATCGAGTTCGATAGATTGGTATGTATTCTCTTTCGTTGCTGGTTTGATTGTTTGCTTTTTAACTCGATGTTGATGATGATGACTTGAGTTTGGTATTTCTATGAATTCGAATACACTTGCTTTCGTTCGTATCACTTGCGCGACTTCATCACTTTCCTAATGCTTCAATTGCTTGATGCGCACGGCTTTCCTGATATAATTTCAACTTGTTACTCTCGACTTTGATTATCAAACGTTTGATTTATCCTTGATTAATACGGCAGAAACTTTCCTATTTTAATTTTCTTTGACTTTGGACTTTTTCAAAGATACGAATTTGATTTTTGAATTCTAACTTCGGCCATCTCTGCAATGTTGAACTTCGTCCATCCACTGTATCATCGATTTACACGGCATTGACTACTTTGGCACGTCTACATCCATATCTGCGTTCATCTCTGCACTTTTCTTTTTTACTGTAATATTTGTTTTGCTTTGACACACATGCTTCCCTTGTTCATGCATTCGACATTGCCATGCTATTCACTGTTTGCATTATAGTTTGCATTGTTCATCTCGACTTGTTCTTGTATTTACTGTTATTGTCTGGAGATTTGGGTTTGTTGCATTTGTGCATTGCCTTACTGAACTTCGACTCTGCACTCATCTTTACTTATATCACTGGTCGTCTACACATGTTGTATGTATTGTTTCATTGCTGCACTGACCGTTGTAGCTGGACTTGTTGTTGTACACGTTGCCTTGTATCATTCTGGTTGGTCTGACCTATGATATTGTAGTCTGCCTTCAGTTGCTTTGGGATTGCTGTTCATATGAACTTGCATTCATTTGTTTGTTATTTTTTCCATGTCTCTGATGTTCCTTTTCAAAAACTGCTGTGACACTTGTTCACTGGTGTACTTGAGCTTCTGGCCTGTATTTTGATGTTGCCACTGTGTTTCATTTGAATTACTCAGTGGTGCACTTGCTTGTACTTGTAGTCTTGGCTTGCATCTGTGCACATTGTTGCATTGTTGATGTTCTTTGTAGTTTTCATTTTGTACTTCTTTGTGCTCTGGTCATTGCTTGTGAAGTTTGGTATTGCATTTTATCTGGATATTGTGATATTGCTTCATTATGTTGTATACATGTCCACTGCAATATCCATTTTAGTTGTATTCACTTCATGTTTGCCTACATGTTGTGGTTTGGACATTTGCACTTGTACACTCCATACTTGGTCGTGCTGTAGTCTTCAATCATGTTTCTGTTGCACTTTGGTCTTGCATTTGTGTACTGTGTCTTTGATTGGTCTGCACATTCATGTTGCAATTAATTTGTGTTGTTTCATGTGCTTATAATTCCAGTTTTGATTTGTCAAAGCTTTGCATTCTTCATGTTGCCTTGTGTTGAACCCAGTTTTTAAAAACTCGGGTTTGACCTTGTGCTAATGACGTGATTTCATTCGTATTGCACCTGAGTTGAACCTGTCTTTATATTTGGGTTTGACCTTGTGCACACCTGTCCCTGTAGCATCATCAAGTGTATATTGATGTGCACAACCTTGTGGCATGTATAGTGATACACTGTGCATGTCACACTGTTCGTGTGTGATGAATTCAAGTGTGAATGATGACGAAAAACCCAAATAACTGAGGCAAATCATATTTTCAAAAATCATATTTCATTTTATATTGCAAAAACATTTCTTTTTCAATTTTACTGCGTTAGTGAATATTTTTGCAGATTGCTCAGATGTTGGATTCAAACTGGAATGCAGTTGAAGATAAAATACGAGTGTGAGTGATATGTAGTGAGGAAATTATGTAAACTGAATTGTGATGTATTCAAAAATGTATATGTATAGTGAGAGCTTGAATTTGTACTATTCAAGATTGTAATAAATATTTGTTTGAATAAAATTTCTGTTTGAATTCAAATTCCATTCAAATTTTGTGTAATTTATTTTATTCAACAAATATTTATTTAATCTATTAAAAATAAAATAGTACATTACCAAATACATTTAAATGAATATATATGTTTATTATCATCAAACAAAAACAAATAAGCGCATATTCATACAAAGATTTCTTGAATTGACTTTTGATTGTTGTTTTAATCATTGAATATGAATTGATCTTGCATGCTTCAGCTTACAAGAAAATGCAGGCTACAGATTTTGTTTTGCTGATTTTTATTCATCACTTTCTTTGATCCTGATGCTTTTCTGGTTTACAGGTTGGAGTTGAATACTATTGTTTGATTTTGAGTTACTTTGTTTCAGATTTTTCAAATGTTTGAAAGAAAAAAATGGCCTGATTTCTTTTACTAACTTTTATTATGTATCTCTAATTTGAATTAAAAGAAAACATTAACTTGCCACTTGTCACTTTTTCGATGTGATTCATCACACTTGTTTAATTTTCCATTTTCTTTAATTTACACTTGTTACTTTTCATACAAATTTGATAACAAGTGTTCAAATATATGTTTTTATGTTAAAATCCTTGTACAAATTATATTTGTACATTATGTTTTAAACCCTTTATATAATTATAAATTATGTAATGTTAAATGTATACAAAACTAAATTTTACTTTCAAGTATAAATAGAATGTTTTTAAAGATCAACTAACTTAATTACATATACATATATAATTTCAATTTATTTATCAACTATATTCACATATGTGCTATGTATTTTTAAGTCTTTATGTAGATGCAATTTATACTTTATATAACTCTTTTTAGAAATAAGAAAATGTTTTCGAAACTTAATTTCTACATAAAATTTAATATAAAATAAATTTGTACTTATAAATGAATAAAAAATCAAATACCTTTTTTAAATATATCTCTATATTCCATTTGATTTCAAATTAATTAATTTTATTTACAATTTTTTCCGATATATTTATTCATTCAAATTTTCAAAAGATAATTTCAATTTTATTTTCAAATATTCTATCTTAAAATACATTTATATGAATAAAGATACATCTTTATTAATTTTGAAAATTTAAACACAATTTATATTTTATTCTTAAATTCCCAATTCAAATCTATTTATAATTCAAAAATAGAAGTTTTCTATTAAATTCGTAATTAAATCCACAATTAAATTTCAAAAATTAATTCAATTATCAAATTAAAATGGACTAAAATTCGGGGATGTTACAGATTCCCCTCTTTAGAAAATTTCGTCCTTGAAATTTGTAAGGGAGATAACAAAGGATGGATGAAAGACAGAGAAATATCTTTCCGATAAAATTGAACATTTATTCTGCATTTGGCTTCCCAAATCAGAATATCAATAAATAGATATAAGAACGAATCAAGGTACTCAGGTCACCGGAACTACGAATATACAGGTTATTGATTAGTTCAAAGGATAACAAACCACTCGTAGGATATTTCTGGACCCAACAGAATAAACAGATATATGGGTACAATCCAAAACTTTTAGTTTAAACAACCAAAATATACCTATCAACCATAGCAACCAAAGTAAACAATTCATCCAAACAAACAATTCTGACCCATTTGGAGTTTATGTCCCATGCAAAGTATATCAAGGCTTCTCCCTGGAGCTGCCAGGAATCATCAAAGAATTGAAAAGACGAATCAAAGGAGATAGATAGAGAAAGTTGTTTCCACTGTCACAGGGTATTGACCATTTGTAGTGGTACTCCCCTGTCCCCTATCTCGTCTTCTTCTTGCACTCATACTCACTATCAGTGGATAGTAAGAGAATTTACTGAGGCATTCGAATGGATACCTTAGGGATATACTCATTCTAGGGTATACTTCACCCTATCTCTAATGAGTCACTTAATGTGTTATACTCCTGAGCTAAAGTTTCAACCTTCAGCTCTGATACCAAATGTCACGATCCACATTCCAGCTTTCGAAAATCGACATCCTTACTCCACTGTACTTAAACGTCGCAGATCCCAACGTTGAAATTCAAATCGTGCCGGAGCTTATAACACAATTAAGTATAACAACACAGCGGAAGAAAAAGAAATGAATATCATATACAATTTCAATGAATACAATATCCAAATATGGAACAACACTAATACAATATGATACAGAATACCAGAGGCACAAGATAACAATGCTACAGCGGAAAACTTAAAAGACTGGTAGCGGAAACAAATAGAACTTGAAACTCCAGAAGAACACCAATATCAGAAATCTCCATAAATAGCTCGAACCACCATCACGTTTCACCAAGCTGAGCAAGTCCAGTCCATGAATCCGAAGACTCCAATATCCAATATCTCCCGAGAATGCCAAAGAGAACGCTAAAAGCTACCAAATCGATATCTATATCTACTATCTGAAAAACCCAACTCTAGACTGCGCGTGTGGAAAATTGTGGGCACCCAGAGTTTAGGAAGGGAACAATAAACTCCGGGTCAGTCATGGGACTGGTATGAGCAAACAAAACATTTTATCTTTTAAAACAAAAAAAAAAGAATTTAAAACATTGAAAATCCGCAATGCTTTTTAGAAAATGAAACTACCATAAGGCCTCCCGCCACACACACCATGCAAATGCAGAATTGAGGAGATTTCTCCTTATGATAGTCAAATATGCTTGATACGAGAAAATTCTTTGGTATTATTACTATAAGTGCAAAGTGTGGAAAATCATTTCGAAAGTATAATATTAATCTTAGCCAGCATAGGCATTTCGAACTATGCCTACTATAGCTACCATCTAAACAGTGGGGCGCCACCATAAGTAGATGGCAGGTTATAAAACTAAAACCGTAAAAGTCGCGTATTGGTTGAATGGATTTCCAACAATGGTCAGGCCAAGGAACTTCCCATTGCCACATGGGTACGCCTCTGGAGGGACGCCCCGAGAACCATCCTTCGTTCTCTGCCAACACAAGGCCGGTGTACCCCCTGTCCGGGAGTATCACCTCAGATATTCCATCCCCGGTTGTAACCAACCTTTATCCGAGCGCTCGATACCAACAACCACAAAGCAATGTATTTGCAGTAATCACATAGGTTAAATATCTGGGCTCCATACCATGATATCACCTCTATCCAGAAGAAATGGACATAACCTAGGGGCGCGACCCCTGAAACCTTGCTGCATCTTTCCTGTTTCGACCATTTCCGGGGTGTGAGGTCCTGATGCAGTCTCGTCCACAAAGCTATGCTTTTCACAAAGCCTTGCTTTGATCAACAAATGATCAGCAGCACTTCGTATGCCACATTACCAAATTAGGAATGTATTACTAGTAACCATCACTACATAACCTCTGAGCTCGTACGTCTCAGAGAAGGGTGTTAAGCTAAGAGAATAAATCTCCGCCACCAAACAGAAATGTATTTGATAGAAACCGGTTTTACATCCCAAAGTGTAATGTCAGACACACATCCATACAAGTCTGTTCCGGGCTCAAACAGAACTGAAGGCACTTCCGAAGAAGCCCTTGCAATCCGGATAATTCCTAATCACGTCCGGACTCCCCATCACAATGGGTGCTCAAATCTCTATACCGGGGCCATTCGGTGCAGAGACATTCGACAGGTCATCCTTTCGCTTTCGAAAGTATCCGGTCTTCACCACCGGTCTTCAAATGCTATCCATATCGTCGTATCATTATTCGAAATGGGTTATATGACACAAAGGTCCTCTCCCGGCTAAACCGAATAATGAGCGCAATATTTAAAAACATATGGATAATGGGATTTCAGTTAAGTCACAACTTAAAACCCAAAACTTTTCTTTTAAATGGTTTTAAACAAAAATTACCATTTACAAATCTTTTAAACAAAAAGATTTTCTTCCAAAAACCTTTCAATGGTTTAAACAATTTCCACACTTTAATCTTTTAAACAAAAGATTCATTTTTAAAATCCCCTTTCAATTTAAAACAAGGATCACCAATCTTTAACAAAGATTCATTTATAGCCTTTTGAAACAATTCCATTTCAAATTGGATTTACTCATCCGGTCTTTAAATCAAAGACCCACTTTATAGCTTTCAAAACAATTTTCAAAGATTCATTCATACCATTCAAAACAATTCTCGTTTCAAAAATAAAAGACACACCATTTAGAATCTTCTTCGATTCCAAAACAAAGTTTAAATCTTTCTCAAAGGTTTGTTCATAGTTTTCAAAGCAATCTCCATTTCAGTTTGGGCTAACTCATTCTATCTTTGAATCAAAGGTTTAATAGTTTTTCAAACTCGTTTCCGATTCATTGAATTCCATTTTCAAATATTGAATCCAAACTCAAATTAAAATATTTTCAAATTTCAACTAAATCAAATTAGTTAATTTAACTTTTATCTTCAAAAACTCCTTTTTAAATATTTTTCAAATTCAACCCAATTTTATTTCTAAAATTATTTGGATTCAAAACTCAAATTTTTAAAACCGTTTCAAAATATTAAATCCAAATATTTGTGACTTAACCGATCTCCTCGTGAAATCCATATTTGTGTGTGTACAGTGTGGTCCAGGGGTTTTACGCAATAAAAGTGCCACATCATCAATCAGCAAAGATTCAAATACAGCAATTTATTTGATAAGCGATATAAACTATAACGCTCATATTTGATAAGTGTCGTGAACCATAACGCTTATCTTCCATTCACAAATTACAAATGTATATATCACAGAATGTAAATTACAGTAAACATAGCTCAAATCAAACAAAGCATCACAATCAGGGATATCAAACAATTCAATCATCCAATATAATTCAAACATCCATAAGTAATATTAATTTAAGTACCCGATTAATTTAAATCAGGTTAACTTTTATGAATAAATTTGCTAGTCATGGTAAATTAATAATCAATTAATTTTCCTTTGATTAATCATTAATTAACCTTTATTTAATAATTAATCCTTAATTAATTATTCTTAATTAATTACAATAACTAATTAATTACTCCTTAATTAATAATTATTCTTAATCACTTCCATTAATTACATCCAGTAATTATCAGTTAATTAATTTACTAAGTAATTACCATCCATTAATTACATTACGTAGTTATTATCAAATCATCTAGTGTTTAAATTAATTAAACTTAATTAATTAATTCAACTAACCCTATTAAACTAAATTAATTACATTTAAGTAATCAATTCTTTAATTACTTCCATTAAGTAATTACACTTAAACAATTCACAATTGATTACCCTTAAATTAATTAATCTAATTAATTATTAAAAATTAATCATATTAATTAATTATTAAATAATCCTAGTTAAGGACCTTCATTAACCATTCTTTAATTACTTTTCTTAAGTAATTAACTTAGATTAACCATTGTTAATCACAAATTAATTTATCTTTAATTATCCATTAATTAATCTCTAATTATCTAATTAATTAAGTGTTAACTGTAACTTAATTAATCCTTAATCAATTATCATTAAATTAATTAAAATTAAACTAATTGATTATCCTTAATCACTTATATCATAAAATAATTACGCCGAGTAATTTTTCTTTTAATTACTTGATTAATCATAAATCAATTATTTTTAATTAAGTAATTAATTACCTTTAATCATCAATTATGAATTCAATTAATTATTCTCTAATTACCATCATTAAGATTATCTTTTAAGTAATTAATTATCCTTAATTAAATTACACAAAGTAATTAGCTTCTTAAATCAACTTCACAAAGTAATTCATACTTACTTAATCACTTAATTACATCTTTTAAATCAAGATAAATATTCGAAATTGTTATCATACAAAATCATATGAAATCTTCTTGATTAATTAAGGAATAAAACACTTTCTTAATCACTTTTCCCATCGCAACATTATAATTTTGAAAATACTTGTTATTTAAATTTAATTTAACTAATATAAAATTATTAACTTATTTACTTTATTAAGTAATTACTTCAAGAAATTAATCTTCTTCAACAAATAAATTAACTTAGACTTTAAAGTTGATTAATAATTAAAACATCTTTCCTTAACTTACTTCTTACTATCATTAAGTTTATTTAAAATAAATTTTCAAAATAAAGGTTATATGTATCTTAACACTTTTTAAACTTAGTTAATTTCGTTTAAAACCTTTTAACCATATCAAAACTTGGATAAGAATTTGCTTCTAACAAAATTGTTTCAATTAAACTCGATTTTGTTTTAAAGGTTAAAACTGTTTTATGTTCAATCACACAAACCCGAGCCATATTCTAATTTACCCAAGCTTCTTTCTTCTCCACCCACGTCTTCAAGCCAATTCGCAAAATCCTCGAACACAAACCTGGGAAACTCATTCCTTCTTCAACTTTAACAATATTCAGGTACTCCCCCACGTCTTCATTTGCTTCGAGCAAATTTGCAAATTCCACGAGTCACCCCTGAGTAAACTTCTTCTCCTACACATTCTTTTTAACTTTGTTTAAATTTTAATCTGTTTAAACAACACACACGCTTGCTTCGATCGCCAACCCGAGCCATCACTTATATTCCCCTAGCAATTACTCGAGAATACCATCGTCTTCCCCAAACTCGAGCAAAGCCAAACACACCCATAACCGCGTGCATGTGCACAAACAACCTGACCACCTCCAGTTGATGCTCCGATCATCGCTAGGTCATCCATCCATCCCTAAGTCCCCTCAACCATCTAGATCCATCGAATTTCTTAAGATTCGAAATCGAGCATGTTTGAACTAAACTGGAACCCAACACAGATTGACTAACCACCTTGCCGATGACGAACCACGGGACCAGAATTCCTGGCGCTTCGTCCAGAGCACCACTACGAACCCCGGCGTCGTTTCCCATCCTCGCGATAAACCTCCAGTCACACCTCGACGACACATTCGCCTCGCAAAAACACGGCTACCCTGATCAACTAGATACCCTACTACTCCCATTTCCGACCACCACGACCTAGGAGAAACTCATCCACCATTTTTTCCCTAATTATTGATCAACAAGTAATCTACGGTCATAACCCCGAACCATCCACTATGCAAATCGCCAGAAATTGGCATTAAACCAAATTTATTCAAACCAGATTATCTCATTAATTCCCAAACTAAAACTTTTAATTCACACACCTATATTCATGATTTTGCTTCACGAACTAGATTACATAATCAAAGTTTAAATTTATCATGCTCGATTTTTACCTATTTCTTTGATTCCCACTGTAAATTTTTGAATTTTGACTTAAATACTTATTACATGTCCCTGAAACTATTTTTAAGATTTAAAACACATTGTTAGAAACCATTTTCATTTACAAACCCTAGACTAAAATCAAATGGATGGGAAGATAGGATTTTTCTAATAAAATCTAAAGCCTGTACTGTTATAAACAGAGATATATATATGTATACAGACATACATATCTTTATATCTGCACATTCATAACCATGCAAACCAAATTTACTCAATCATTCAAGGACATCTCATATCATACTTCAGAGATCATGATATATAGGTTTAAAGTCTTATAAAAAGGGTAGTTTTCTCACTTATTTCCTGACAGAATAGAGAAGAAACAGTGAAGTGTTTGATTTTTCTTGTTTCCAGGTTTGCATCCCAGATTTCCTTTGATTTATGAACTGAAATTTGCACGCAAGCTTCCAGATTGAAGAAATATGCAGGCTTCACAGATTTGCTTGCATGTTTGCAGGCTTGATAATGTTGAATTTTTGTTGCTTTGCCTTTTTCTTCCAAGTTTGTTTTGATTACTTACTTGAATCCATTTCAGGTTTGAAGATTTCTTGAAATGGCTTTTGATTGTTGTTTTGATCATTGAATATGAATTGATCTAGCATGCTTCAGCTTACAAGAAAATACAGGCTACAGATTTTGTTTTGCTGATTTTTATTCATCACTTTCTTTGATCCTGATGCTTTTCTGGTTTACAGGTTGGAGTTGAATACTATTGTTTGATTTTGAGTTACTTTGTTTCAGATTTTTCAAATGTTTGAAAGAAAAAAATGGCCTGATTTCTTTTACTAACTTTTATTATGCATCTCTAATTTGAATTAAAAGAAAACTTTAACTTGCCACTTGTTAATTTTTCCATGTGATTCATCGCACTTGTTTAATTTTCCATTTTCTTTAATTTACACTTGTTACTTTTCATACAAATTTGATTACAAATGTTCCAATATATGTTTTGATGTTAAAATCCTTGTACAAATTATATTTGTACATTATGTTTTAAACCCTTTATATAATTATAAATTATGTAATTTTAAATGTATACAAAACTAAATTTTATTTTCAAGTATAAAGAGAATGTTTTTAAAGAACAACTAACTTAATTACATATACATATATAATTTCAATTTATTTATCAACTATATTCACATATGTGCTATGTATTTTTAAGTCTTTATGTAAATGCAATTTATACTTTATATAACTCTTTTTAGAAATAAGAAAATGTTTTCGAAACTTAATTTCTACATAAAATTTAATATAAAATAAATTTGTACTTATAAATGAATAAAAAATCAAATACCTTTTTTAAATATATCTTTATATTCCATTTGATTTCAAATCAGTTAATTTTATTTACAATTTTTTCCGATATATTTATCCATTCAAATTTTCAAAAGATAATTTCAGTTTAATTTTCAAATATTCTACCTTAAAATACATTTATATGAATAAAGATACATCTTTATTAATTTTGAAAATTTAAACACAATTTATATTTTATTCTTAAATTCCCAATTCAAATCTATTTATAATTAAAAAATAGAAATTTTCTATTAAAATCATAATTAAATCCACAATTAAATTTCAAAAATTAATTCAATTATCAAATTAAACTGGACTAAAATCCGGGGATATTACATTTACATTGCGTTTTGCTGGGATAGCGACGTAACCATTGTGTGAGCTATGATCCATGATTGATATTAAAAGGTACTTTCCATATCTATTTTTAAAAGCTTTCAACTATTCTTGAAAAGAATGTTTTATGAATATACTTATTCCGATGAGATAAGTATACGAAGTAAATTCAAATTAATGAAAGATTAATTTGTGAGGCTTAGTGGTTTCCATGGGAAATGTGATGTCCGTTTTGAACGTTTGTTTATTTATTAGTTAAATGACCGACTATCAAATCGTGGCCTAAATACGTAATCCTTCTTAATTTTGGTGGTAGGGAAATGATTCCCTACTTAACACCGAAGGATTTTAACTCTAGAAATATCTAGGAGAAACACGGGAATTATATAGTACAGCTACCATCGGTGGTGCTATATTATACGTATAAACTCGTTTTTTTCTTCTAGGGAAAATGATAAGGAGATCCATGCACTTCCCCCGCTTTTATGTATTGTCTGATTATTTTCTAAAGAACTGGTAATGAGCATTCCGAAAAATTGACAATTGTTTTGTGGAGCACCTAGGAAGCAGAAGACTGTACTCGTAAGAGATGACTCGAAACAGTAACCACTACAAAACCATATATGGTTCTATGGAGGAGTTTCGTGATATATTGATATGTTGGGTCCATATGTGGTTTCGAGACCCGTTGGGGTGCAGGAATCCATGGGTGATTCTAAGATCTATATTGAGATGAGAGAATCCTTACGTGATTCTAAGATCTATAGGGTATGGGAATCCATGTAGGATTTTGTAATCTATTTTTGGGTGGTGCATAAGCTGGAATGCCGGACGTAGTCATCAGTGGAAATGACTAAAACTAGAGATATGAGACAAGGCCAATAGGGTTGGCTAACCCTTAGGGTGTAGTCGGCTCTTTTTTCTAGCAATATCTATTAGTTTCGGCATGTCGGGAGCGATGCACTCGATCTTAGCAAGACTAGTTCTGTTTTTCCTATAGTACCTGGGCTAGACGGGTACGATGCTTCGGAAGGATAAATCAGATCCTTGTGCATGAGGACCGTTCTCGAAGTACCGAGGGCACCTCCTTGGAAATCCTATACAATTATCAAACTCGCCTTAGCGATTTTTGATTTTATGCTTATTATTGTTGTGAGTACACATCACGAGCATCACAACTTTTTGGTTATTACTATTTTCACCCTTAAACATTATTATAGTATCACTGGATTTTATATAAAAGTGTTTTGGTTATCGTAAGGTAAAAACCCATCCGTATTTATATGCTGCGTGGTCTTACGAGATACCCTTAATTTCAAAAGAGTTTAAAAAGTAATAATTCAGTTGCTTTGAGTTTACTCACAGCAGACCCATGTTTGACGCAGAGTTTTATATTCTTTCCCTAAAACTCTTGGGAGTTCAAATTTTTACCAGTGGCCAAGTAGTCTAGGTTTTTAACGGATGCATTTTGAGAGGAGCTTGAAGCAAGAGGCTTCATCGATAGCTAGTTATTATCAGGTTTCTGCTATATATTATGTACTGTATATTTAATGAATAAGGATGGGCTCTTATAACTATCCTAGGGTAAAATTGTATTAGTGTAGATCTGATGTATAAATTTTAAAATGACTTTGTAAAGTATTATGTGATTAATATATGTTATTCTGTTGAATTGTGAGATACTATGATTTATTTTGTTTCTTCTTTTCTTCTATCTCCTTTCTTTCCCCTAGCAAACGGTGTTTTCAGCACTTGAATAGTCGGGACGCAATACAGTGAACGTATTAGTGCATATGCTAGTTGGTAACAAACCACTGTATTGCGATCTATGATAGACGTTCATAGCATAATTCGAGTGTTAGAGATTGCCCACATTTTACGATGTTTTTCGTTGGGATAGCGACGTAACCATTGTGTAAGCTATGATCCATGGTTTATATTGAAGGGTATTTTCCATATCTGTTTTTAAAAGTTTTCAATTGTTCTTGAAAAGAATTTTTTCTGAATACGCTTATTCCGATGAGATAAATATATGTAGTAATTTCAAATTAACGAAAGATTAATTTGTGAGGCTTGGTGGTTTCCATAGGAATGTGGGGTCTATTTTGAATGTTTGTTTATTTGATAGTTAAATAACCTACTATCAAATCTTGGTCTAAATATGTAATCCTTCTTAATTTTGGGGTAGGGAAACTACTTAACACCGAAGGATTTGGACTTTGGAAATATCTAGGAGAAATAAGGAAATTATATGGTACAATTATCATCTACGATGCTATATTATACGTATAAACTCTTTTTGTTCTTCAAAGGCGAATGATAAGGAGTTTTGTCCACTTAAACGGATATGGGGTGATCCCTGTTCTAATGTATTGTCTAATTACTTCCTAAAGAACCAGTATTGAGCATTCCGTAAAATCGATGATTGGTTTGTGGAGCACCCGAGAAGTAGAAGAGTGTACTCGTAAGAGATGACTTGAAAGTGCAACAACTCTAAACCATAAACTGTTCTATAGAGGAGTTTCATGATATATAGAGATGTTGGGGTCCATATGTGGTTCCAAGACCCGTTGGGGTATGGGAATCCATAGGTAATTCCAAGATCTATATTGAGATGTGAGAATCCTTACGTGATTCCAAGACCTATGGGGTATAGGAATCCATGTAGGATTTCGTGATCTATTTTCGTGCAGTGCGTAAGATGGAATGCCAGACGTAGCCGCATCGATGGAAATGACTAAAACCAAAGATATAATACAAGGCCTGTAGGGTTGGCAAACCCATAGGGTGTATTCGGCTCCCTTTTCTAGCAATATCTATCATTTTCGGCCTGCCAAAAGCGATGTATTTGGTCTTAGCAAGATTAATTATGTGTTTTCGATAGTACCCCGGCTAGACGGGTATGAGGCTTTGGAAGGATAACTTTGATCCTTGTGCATGGGGACCGTTCTCGAAGTATTGAGAGCACCTCCATGGAAATCCTACACAGTTAACGAACGCGCTTAGCGATTTTTGATTATATACCTAATATTGTTGTGATGTACACTACACGAGCATCGCAGCTATTTGGTTATTATTATTTTCACCCTTAGACATTATTTTTATATCGCTGGATTTTATATAAAAGTGTTTTGGTTATCGTAAGGTAAAAACCTGTCTGTATTTATGTGCAGTGTGGTCTTACGAGATACCCTTGATTTTAAAAGAGTTTTAAAAGCAATAATTCAGTTGCTTTGAGATTACTCACACCAGACCCATGTCTGACCCGAAGTTTTATATTCTTTCCCAACAACTCTTGCGAGCACAAATTTTTCCGAGCGACCAAGTAGTCCAAGTTTTCTACGGATGCATTTTGGAAGGAGCTTGGAGCAGGAGGCTTCTTCAATGGCTAATTATTGTCAGATATCCTCTGTATATTATGACTCTATGTTTGAGGTATAAGGACAGGCTCTTATAGCTGTCCTAGAATAAAATTATAGTAGTGTAACTCTAATGTATAAATTTTGAAATGACTTTGTAAAATATTATGTGATTAATATATGTTATTCCACTGCATTGTGAGATTCTATGATTTATTTTGTTTTTCTTATCTTCTATCTCCTTCTTTTCCCTAACGAACAGTATTTTCGACAGTTGAATAGGCGGGACGCAATACAGTGAAAGCATTAGTGTATATGTTACTTGGCAATACACCACTGTATTGCGATCTATGATAGTTGTTCATGGGGTAATTCGTGTGGCCGAGATCGCATACCGTTTACGATGTTTTTCGCTAGGATAGCGACGTAACCATTGTATAAGCTGTAAACCAGGATTTATATTGAAGGGTACTTTCCATATCTATTTTTAAAAGTTTCAAGTATTTTTGAAAAGAAAGTTTTGTGAATATATTTATTCCGATAACATATGTATATGAAGAATTTCAAAATAATGAAAGATTAATTTGTGAGGCTTAGTCATTTCCAAGGGAAATGTGATGTCTGTTTTGAACGTTTGTTTATTTGATAGTTCAATAACTAACTATCAAATCTTGGCCTAAATATGTACTCCTTCTTAATTTTGGCGGTAGGGAAACGATTCCCTACTTAACACCGAAGGATTTTAAATCTGGAAATATCTAGGAGAAACACGGGAATTGTATGGTAGAGTTACCATC
Organism: Allium cepa; assembly: GCA_030765085.1. Taxonomy (NCBI): domain Eukaryota; kingdom Viridiplantae; phylum Streptophyta; class Magnoliopsida; order Asparagales; family Amaryllidaceae; genus Allium; species Allium cepa. The sequence goes on from CM060944.1 coordinate 589,928,048, forward strand.
GGTAGTGCTATATTATATGTTTAAACTCGTTTTGTTCTTCTTGGGCGAATGGTAAGGAGATCCGTCCACTTATATGGATAGGGGGTAAATCCCCGCTCTTATGTATTGTCTGATTATTTCCTCAAGAACTGATATTGAGCATTTCAGAAAATCGGCAATTGGTCTGTTGAGCACCTGGGAAGTAGAAGAGTGTACTCGTAAGAGTTGACTCGAAAGTATAACCACTCCAAAACCATATACGGTTCTATGGAGTAGCTGCATGATATATTGAGATGTTGGGATCCATATGTGGTTTCGAGACCTGTTGAGGTGCGGAAATCCATGGGTGATTCCAAGATCTATATTGAGATTTGAAAATACTTACGTGATTCCAAGACCCATGAGGTATAGGAATCCATGTAGGATGCCATGATCAATTTTCATGCGGTGCATAAGTTGGAATGCCGGACATAGCCTCATCAGCGGAAATGACTAAAACTAGAAATATAAGATATGGCCAGTTCGGTTGGAAAACCCATAGGGTGTAGTCGGCACCCTTTTCTAGCAATATCTATCAATTTCGGCATGCCGGGAGTGATGCACTCGGTCTTACCAAGACTAATTATGTTTTTCTATAGTACCCCGGCTAGATGGGTACGATGCTTCAGAAGGATAACTCTAATTCTTATGCATGAGGACTGTTCTCGAAGTACCGAGGGCACCTCCATGGAAATCCTAAACAATTTGTGAACGCGCCTTAGCAATTTTTGATTTTATACCTAATATTGTTGTGATGTACACTGCACGAGCATCATAGCTATTTGGTTGTTATTATTTTCGCCCTTAGACATTATTATAATATCAATGTATTTTATATAAAAGTGTTTTGGTTATCGTAAGGTAAAAACCCGTCCGTATTTATGTGCGGCGTGGTATTACGAGATACCCTTGATTTTAAACGAGTTTTAAAAGCAATAATTCAGTTGCTCTGAGTTTACTCACACCAGACCCATGTCTGACCTGGAGTTTTGTTTTCTTTCCATAAAAATCTTAGGAGCTCAAATTTTACAAGTAGCCAAGTAGTCCAAGTTTTCTACGGATGCATTTTGGAAGGATCTTGGAGTAGGAAGCTTCATGGATGGCTAATTATTGTCAGGTATCCACTGTATATTATGTACTTTATATTTGATATTTATGGAAAGACTCTTATAACTATCCTAGGATAAAATTGTATTAGTGTAACTTTGATGTATAAATTTTGAAATGACTTCGTAAATTATTATATGAATTAATATATGTTATTCCGTTCCGTTGTGAGATTTTATGATTGTTTTGTTTCTTCTTATCCTTTATCTACTTTCTTTCCCCTAAGGAACGGTGTTTTCAGTACTTGAATAGTCGGCACGCAATACAATGAACGTATTAATGTATATGCTAGTTGGCAATAAACCATTGTATTGCGATCTATGATAGATGTTCATGGCGTAATTTGAGTGGTAGAGATTGCCTACAGTTTAAGATGTTTTTTCTGGGATAGCGATGTAACCATTGTGAAAGGTATGATCCCTGATTTATATTGAAGGGTACTTTCCATATCTACTTCTAAAAATTTTCAAGTATTCTTGAAAAGAATGTTTTGTGAATATACTTATTCCGATGAGATAAGTATATGAAGTAATTTCAAATTAATGACAGATTAATTTGTGAGGTTAGTGTTTCCATGGGAAATGTGATATCTTTTTTAAATGTTTGTTTATTTGATAGTTAAATAACCGACAATCAAATCTTGGTATAAATATGTAATCTTTCTTAATTTTGGTGGCAGGGGAACGATTCCCTACATAACACTGAATGATTTTAACTCTGGAAATATCTTGGAGAAACACAGGAATATAGCATTCCATAACTAAAGCATTTGTTGACCAATGCACCATTGTTAGTATTCCAGACGGTGACCAAGGGTTGGTGGTGTATACTGATGCATGTGGGACTGGATTAGAAGCTTTGTTGATGTAGAAGGATAAAGTTATTGCCTACACGGCACGACAGCCCAGTTCGCTTGAAGTGAGATATTCCACTCATGATTTAGAGTAGGAAGCAGTGATCTTCGCATTGAAGATTTAGAGACATTATCTCTTCGGGGATGGATTTGAGCTATACATGGATCGTAAGTCCTTAAGGTATTTATTCTCTTAGAAGGAGCTGAATATGAGACAACAGAGGTGGTTGGACTTTTCAGCTTCTCATGATTTTGGTATAAAGTATACTCTTGGGAAAGGAAAAAAGGTAGCGGATGCTCTTATAAAAAGACATCAGAATGTGGTGTTAGCTGTGTTGGTAGAATGGAAAGATTTAGAAGCTTTGACTACTTGTAGTGTGCAGTTAAGATCGACTATAGTTCTAGTCAGAGCACTACCATGTTGTCATATTTAGAAGTTTTACCAATGTTGATCGAAAGGATTACTTCTAAGAAGAAAGAGGATCCAATATTAGCCGAGAGGTTTAGAAGGCTTGAGGTTGGGACTGAGATCGAGGATCTAAAGGATTTTAGTCTTGACAAGAGGAGATGGTTGAGAAAGAATGGATGGTTGTGTGTTTCGAATGTTGAGGACTTTAGGAATAAAGTCCTGGGATAATGTCATCGGACCAAATTTACGATTTATCCTAGAGGGACCAAGAAATATCAGGATATGAAGAGGATCTTCTTTTGGGAAGGTATGAAGAGGGATGTTGGATTGTGGGCTAGGCAGTGTGCAAACTGTCATCAAGTGAAAGCCGAACATCAAAAGATGAGTGGGTTGCTTCTACCTTTAGAGATTCCAGTTTGGAAACGGGATTTGATATCCATGGATTTTATAGATGGGTTGCCAAGGTTAAATATGGAAAATAAAAGTATATGGGTCACAGTGGATAGGTTGACCAAGAGTGCCTATTTCATTCCAGTTAAGTCAACCTAGACGACGCCTGTTTTAGCTAAGTTGTTCATGAAAAACATAGTTAGACTAAATGGGATTCCTAGTAGTATAGTCAGTGACGGGGATGTTTTGTTTACTAGCGAATTCTGGATGAGTGTACAGGATGTATTAGGTACCAAGCTTAAGATGTGTACTGCATATCACCCTCAGACGGATGGGCGGACAGAGAGAGTCAATAAGGAACTGAAGGATTTATCGAGAGCTTGTGTATTTGACTTTAGTGGATCTTAGGAAGATCGCCTACATTTTTTTGAGTTTTCCTATAATAATAGTTATCAGACTAGCATAGGAATGACACGTTTTGAAGCTTTGTATGGAAGGCCATGCAAGTCACCAGCATGTTTGTTGGAGACTAGAGACAGATTAATCTTAGGTCCAGATCTGGTTAGAGAGGCGACAGAGAAGATTAAGTTGATCCAAGGAAAGACGAAGGAAGCTCAGTCAAGTTAGAAGAGTTACACAGATAAGAGGTGTAAAGACCTAGAATTCTCAGTCGGAGATAAGGTTTTCATTAAGGTATCACTGATGAAGGGTGTGGTATAATTTGTAAAGTTAGAGAAACTGGCACCGAGATATGTTGGTCTCTTCCAGATTATAGAGAGGATTGGAAAGCTCGCATATAGAGTAGAGTTGCCAAGTAGTATGGCGGGTGTCCATAATGTGTTTCATGTGTCTAATCTTTGCAAGTACATGCATGATCCAAAGACTACTATTCCTATGACGGGGTTGGAAGATTTGATGGTAGAGCCTAATTTGACTTTTGTTAGACAACCAGTTTGGGTTGTAGCAAGAGATGAGAAAAGATTGAGGAACAAGATAGTCAGGTTGGTGAAAGTTTAGTGGTGCGACAACGAGAAGGACCGTACATGGGAGAAAGAAGATATGATTAGAGATACTTATCTTGATCTGCTTTGAGGGCATGTATATATTAGCTTTATATAGATATATGCTAGTTAGGTAGGCTAGTATGGTTGTTAGGAGTGGATACAGAAGATTGCTATGTTTAGTATTTGATCAATTTGAATTTCGAGAACGAAATTCTTTAAGGAAGGGAGCCTGTAACACCCCTACTTTTCAATAAAATTATTCAAGAGATTTAATTAGATAAATTAAATAGAATAATGCAAATCTAAGAGTGATAAGGGGATTGAGATTTGAAAATTCAAAATAAAGGCCGAGCTTAATTAATTATATAAATGGGCTTATAAATGGCTTTGTATGTAAATTAGGAGAGTAATTAACACAGGGGTATTTAGGGTAATTGCACATCATAGTCCCATTACTTATATTCTCGTATCATATCCATTCACTTTCATTTTTCTCAAAACATAAAAAGCAAACAAAGGAATGCAAAGCCGGCCATTACCAAGAGAAAATGGGGAATATTAAATCTAAAGCTAAGGATTCAAGCTAGGGGACGTTAATCTCAATATAATCTCAAAGTCATTATCCTAATCAAGAAGAATAATAATCAAAACCATCTCTATTTTTTTTTTATGATCAATTGATTTTTGGGTCTAAGTTTAAATCAATTTGATGATTTTTGATGATGATATGCTTGTATTTTATAACATGTTTGATTCAAACAAGATTGTTTGATAATTGTTTATATGCGGTTTTAAGGGTAAAATCATTCAAATTAAATTTCGAATACAATGAGGAAATTATATGTTATTTAAAATATGATTTTGAAGATGGGTTTTAATTTTTATAATTTTTCAAGTTGTGGAAAATTTGTTATGAATTTTTAAGAAAAAATATGAATAATTGGGTTTAGAAATTAATTTCGGTTATTTTATGAACAATTTGGTCTAAAATTTTTATATGTTAGATAACATATTGAAAGTGAATTTTTATGATTTTTGGGGATTTTTCCTAAGTAATTTACTATGAAAATAAAATTATTTTAGATGAAGGACTTAATTGTTTTATTGGTTTTGCTTAATGGAAGAGCTTATTTATTAAATTAATCCTTGTTTAGATCCGAGATTACGTGGCAGTTATTTTTGTAAAAAATTTAAAAAGTTATGGCAACCAATCAAATGTTTACAAATAGACAGGTTAGCTATAAAGTATTCACTTTAAATGCCATTATATCAGACTTTAATCAAAAAATATGTTCTACCTCTTTTAGAAGCCACCTTTCGACCCTAGGCTTTCGCCTTCAACCAAGTCGAAACCTACCACGTCGAAAATCAAGCCAAAACCAATATACAAGTTATCAACACATTGGTATGTAGTGGATTAGAGAAAGGCGGAAGGCATGGTGTTGAAACATTGCTATCGATGGGGCCGAACCCTTTATTTTAGTTTCTAAAGGAATGCGCTTGTCTGCTTTACTAAATGCTTTCAAAGGAGTCGAAACATATGCTTTTGAAGCAGTTTTTAAATTGCTTTCGAAAGGTGTTGTTTCTTCTTGTTTAAATTGTAGCTTCCAAATGAGTTACTTAGTTTTAAAATCAATGCTTTCAAAAAGAGTAGTTTCGACCGTGTTGAAACCCTTCCGCTGTTCCTATGCCTTTCGAATGGATTGAAGTCATCAACCAATTCGAAAGGTAGCTTTTGTTTTAAAACTGTACTATGCCACTTTCTAAAGCCTTCGAAAGGATTCAAGGGTTTCCAAGGCAGTGGCTTCGAAAAGGGTTTCGAAGCTATCATCCAAATGTTTACTTAAATGGTTTGAGCTTTCGAAAGGATGATGCCGAAGCCATCTGTTTTTCCCCAAACTCTTTTTAATGGTTTCAAAAGGGGAACTTTTGCTTGAATTCACTTAGACCCGATAAGATATGTTTTAAATTAACCTAACGGGTTTCGAAAGAGGTACTTTCAAAGGATTACAAAGTTATGCTTCTATAAGTGGATGATATAACTTTAATACATTCGATAGGTTTCGAAAGAAAGGTTTTAAAATGTTTCGAAAGGTAAGTGCTTAGTGTTTTGAAAAGAAGATTTGAATGCTTTTGGAAGGAAGTTTTCTAATGGTTTTGAAAGTATACACTAAGGGTTTCGAAAGCCCTAGTTTTCAAAATAAAGAACCCAATCTCAATCTTTAAAGGCAAAACCCATGGCATCATAAAAGAGCTTTTAAATTGGAGTTTTTGAAGAAGCTTTCCTTGACAAAATAATAGATTAAAGGGATTAACCATGTTTTATATGCAATTGATTTCAAGGATATTAAACAACAGATATTGGTGATTATTATGTTAATATGTTTGCTTCCTCTGATATACATACATACATACATACATACATACATATATATATATATATATATATATATTCATATTCATATTTGAATGAGTAGAATTGCATCTAGGAGGTCGAATAGACTGGAATGTAGGATGCCTAAATATTGAAGTTGATAGATAGACAGGTTCATAGTGATTTAATGAAAGCTATGTTTAGGAAAAGTTATTGGCAGAGGCTAATATGTTCATAGTAAACCCATGAAAGCTGTGATTAGAAAGATTTATTGGCAGGAGCCAATAGGTTTACGGTGAACCCATGAAAACTGTATCTAGATTAAGTTATTGACAGAAGTCAGTAAGTTCCTAGTCAACCCATGAAAAATAGGATAAGTGGGAAGTTACTGGAGATACCAATAGTGTAACGTTTCGGATTTTGCCCGCTCAAAAATCGACATCCATACTTCAAATCGTATTCGAATGCCATAGATTCGACCGTTCAAATCCGATTCGTCGGAGCTTATAACAACATTAAGTAAATAACACAGCGGAATAAAAGAATAATACATTGATATACAGCTTTGATACAATATCTAATACAACAGATAATCCAATAGATATCAATATACATCAGAGATATGATACAATAAAATAGCAGCGGAAAAGAAAACGATAACATGCGGAACAATATAACTCTAAGGTAGTCTTCAAAAGAGAACTTCGAGAACTGCAACTCCATCTCCAAGAATAAATCCAGCAATAGCTCGAACCCCCAATAACGATGCACCAAGCTCAGCAAGACTGGTGCGATCCAAAGACTGAACTAACTCCAGATAACCTACTAAACCCGACTATCTGAAAAACCCAACTCTAGACTGCTCGTGTAGAAAATAATGAGCACCCAGAGTTTAGGAAAGAAACAATAAACTCCGGATCAGTCGTGGGACTGGTGTGTGCAACAAAAACAGTTTATCTTTTAAAACATTCAACAAAAGATTTTCAAAGTTAATTCGCAATGCTTTTTAAAATGAGACTATCATAAGGAGAAATCTCCTCCGATTCTGCGTTTGCATTATGTGTGTGTCAATTTATAAATCTTTTTAATATAAAACAATTTATATTAATATTTTAAAAGGTCTTTCAACTCCTTATAATTTCATCATTCTGATTTATAAAATAATCAAATTTTATAAATCCTATTTTTTTAAACTTCTTATAATAAATTCAGAAATCCCAGTTCAAACTATTTTATAAAATCACAAATCCCATAGTTTCAAAAATCAACTTTTAACTGTATTTCTCAAAATCATAATTTTTATAACATTAAAATTATAACGTTTATTTATTTAAGATGAATCAATTCCAAAAATATTTTATAAACGTATATTTCCAAAAATCACTTTAGAAATCAAAATCGTTATTTTTAAACTTCAAAATTGGATCTGATGATGCAACACATCAATAGTCAATCACGACTTTCAAATATCATATATCATCCATGATAAACAATCAAATATCACAATATATGAATCAAACAAATATTTGTGAGGAATCCAGTTGGATCCCTCCAACCTGTTTCCCTGCATCCACAGACATTAGCACAATACCATTCCACTTCAAGGTGGAATATCGCGGTATATGGGATTTTATAAATATTATCCGCTTACTAACGGCGCATAGGGTCTCATCCGCTAAAAAAAATGCGGGAAATCAATCAACTGCAATATATACATATGCCAATATATATATATATATATTGCTATATATATAATATAATACCAATTCCACTTCGAGGTGGAATATCGCAGTATATGTGTGTAATAAATAACCTCCGCTTACTAACGGCGTATAGGGTCTATTCACATCCAATATATATATCAATCATCATTCAATCAACACAGTCAAGCAAATTTTAAATCTAACTATTTAAAATCTAAATAAACAATAAAATTCCTTTTGAGTGAGAAGTTCTCACCTTTGCTTTTATTAGCAATCCATTTTCCATCTTGACTCGATTCTCTTGATTTATACATTGTATAAATATTTACATAATTTATTAATATTCAAACAGATTGAATAATAAATTTTCATTTTTGATTGTTTTAATTATTCAATGGTTTTGTTCTAAACCAATTCCTTTAATAATTTTATTCACCTACAATTTAGTTTTAAAACTAATTTTTTCTCCTTAAATAGATTTAATTAACTTACCCTTAAATTAAATTTATCCAACTAATTATTTCAATCTCAAGTTAATGATTTTTATTTTAAACTAAAAATTAAAGATTCAAACTGATTTTCTTTAATTAAATTTGTTTAACTAAAAATTTAAATTTCTTTTAATAAACATTCTTAACTAACTATTTATTTAAATAAATTTTCCTTTTGAAAATAATCCTAACTAGAAATTTCCCATTGAACTTAATTTCCTTTTTATAAATTTAAAATATTGGAATTATAAAACGAGCTTTTATAAATGTTAGAATGAATTGTGAATGAATTTCATAAATGAATGAAATTTATAGAATTATAACGGTGAAGTTATAAATAGAATTTTATAAATAAAACTTATAAAGTTATTTAGGGAATAGATGTGGATAAATAAATGAATCTTATAAGTTATAAGATTTATAAATTTACGAAGTTTAAAGGAACGATTTTATAAAAAAAAAAATAAGTATTTAACTTATAATATGAAATTTTAGTATATCATTGAGATATGAAATTGAATAGATTTATAAAGGAAATTTATAAAAGGAAGTTGTTATAAAATAAATAGAAATAGAATTTATAAACATTGTTTTATAAATCCGCAACGACTTATTTTGATAAGGAATTGTTGTAATTTATTTATGGAATTATATTCATGTTTTAGACAGTGAATAATTCTTTAAAATAAAATGAATAGAAGTGATGAAATTTATTAACAAGTATATTCACGTTTTTGAATAGTGAATATTATGTTAAAGAAATTATTTTGGATGTGATGTTTTAAATGGAATTAAAACGATCTAAAGATGTTTTAAAAGGTGTTGAGATTCGAAACCATAGATTTCAACATTTATTGTTGAAATAGACGTTTTCGAGAAATAGAAGGAAATAATAGATTATAACACTGTTGTTATAATAGATGATTTCCGAAAGGAAATGTTTTGTATAGTATTGGGATTTATATATCTATTTTAATTTTGGATCCCTATACTAGTGATTTTGGGTTGTCGTAACGATGTTTTACGCAACATTCGTTTTGGCCCAAATAAATATGGTTAAGTGAATGATTTCCTTAAAGAATGAAATATATACTTAATTTCGATTAGAGTATATTAAATATTTTTTAAGTATAGAAAATAAAAAGATCTGTGAATTACTTATTTTTAATAAGTATAGAAATGCTTTTCCAATATTAAGTGAATATTTGGAATTTATCCTTTTGAAGATAAATTGAAAATGAATATTAGAAATTGAATGGAAATCGTATATTCATAAATATTTTGGAATGTAAATTCAATATGGAATTTATAAATGAAATTTGGAAAATGAGTTTAAAAATAAATATTGATTTATTTTTGAAGAATGGAGAATATATATCTTGTAAAGATATTTTTTTTGAAAATAAATAATTTGGAAAATTATTTGGAATCTGGTGATGTTGGCATATCTATTGATAGTTCAATAACCGACTATCAATATTTACCTTTAAATAGGTATTTGTTGTGATTTGTTTGAAATTGAATGCCACACTTATTTTTTTAAAATAAGCGCTCACTATTCGGGTTAACCGGGAAAGGACCTTGGGGTCGTATAACCCATTCCGAATACGTGATACGTCGTTATGAATTGCATTCGAAGATCGGTGTTGAAGACCGGATATTTTCGAAAGCGAAAGGGTTTCTTGTTGATTGTCTCTGCACTGGCTGATCCCCGGTATTGAGATCTCCATATGTGATGGGAAATCCGAACGTGATTAGAGATTATTCGGATTGCAAGGACTTCTTTGTAAGTGCCTTCGGTTCTGTTCGAGCCCGGAACAGACTTGTATGGATTGTGTGTCTGACATTACAAATTGAGATGTAAAGCCGATTTCTTTCAAATATATTTCTGTTGGTGGCGGAGAATTTATTCTCTTAGCTTAACACCCTTCTCTGAGACGTACGAGCTCAGAGGTTGTATAATTAAAGGTTATCAGCGATATACTCCCAATTTGGTAATGTGATATACTGAGTGTTGCTGTGAAATGATCATTGTGTTGATTATTTGTGATAGGATCATTTGTTTGATCGTCTATCTTGGTGATCATTTCTATGATCATTTGTTTGACCCAAAGCATGGCTTTTGTATAAAGTATGTTTTTGTGGACGTGACTTCGTCGAGCCTCACACCCCGTGAATGGTCAAAACAGGAAAGAAGCAGCAAGGTTATGAGGGTAGCGCCCTTTAGGATGTGTGCATTTCCTTCTGGAAAAGGGTAGTATCATGGTATGGAGCCCAGATACTTACTCATGTTGAAAACACTTTATGATTGTGTGAATTGATTGCGAGCGCTCGGTGAAAGGTCCCAAAGGACCGGGGGATGGCATATTCGGTCAGTTGTTACTCAGTTAGGGGTAACCCGGCCTTGTGTTGGTAGAGATCCGGTTTGGTTCTCGGGGATGTCCATCCAGAGGCATTCTCATGTGGCAATGGGAAGTTCCTTGGCCTGATCATTCGTTGGAAATCCAAAGAAACAATACGAGACTTGTACGGTTTTAGTTGTAGAACCTGCCATTTAAAATGGTAGCTATAGTAAGCATAATATAATGGTACCTATGCTGGCTAAGATTTATATTCTACTTTCGAAATATCTTCTACACTATGCACTAGTAATAATATCAAAATTAATTAGATTTTAAATTCGTATCAAGCATCTTTGACTAACATAAGAAGAAATCTTCCCCAAGTCTGCGTTTGCATTGTGTGTGTGGCGGGAGGTCTTATGGTAGTCTCATTTTTAAAAAAACATTGCGAATTGACTTTAAAATTATTCCTCTATTTTTGATTTCAAAGATAAATAAACTGTTTTAGTTCTCGCACCAGTCACATGACTGACTCGGAGTTTATTGTTTTCCTTCCTAAACTCTGGGTGCCCACCAATTTTCACACGGGCAGTCAAGAGTTAGGTTTATCAGGATATTCTGGATATTCTGGAGTTGCAGGAGGCAAGCTGGATGGCATGGCGTATCACTAGTTTATATAGTAGTTCTTTTTCCGCTGCATTGTTTAATGTTGTACACTCTGATGATATGATGTAATGTAATAACTGATATAGTTCTTTGTTCAAAGATTATTCATTTATCTATTATATGTTGTTCCGCTGCGAATTGTGAGATTCTGATGTTGTTCTGTTATTTTCTGCTCCGTTCTATTTTCTATTTTCTTTTCCCTCTATTTTCTCTCTTCTACCTTTTTCTTTTCTTTCCTCTCTTCTTTCTTCTTTCTTAAAAAAAAAACCATAAGGGTTCGTATTTTCGTTCACCTTGAGTTAATCAATGGAGATTAGTGTCTATTCAAGGAGTACGGATTTACGGTTCTTTACAAATAGGTTCTGGGAGAACCCATGAATGATGAAGTTATTGGAAGGGGCCAATAGGTTCTTAGTGATCCCATGAAAACTATGAAACTAGATATGGAGTCCATAAGTATTAAATAGGTTATTAGTCAACCCATGAAAGCTAATAGGTTAATAGGGACCATAGAAACTATAACTGAGATAGATAGTCAAAATGAATGGGGGATGGGTAATCCAGAATTGATTTACTTGTTTTCATATCATCATAATATTTTTAAATTGCTATGTTTTAACCATTGCGGATCCAAGAGCATAGTATATGGTTTTATAAAGTTTTTATTAGGATTTTAGTGAGAGGAAAACCCGTTCCGCTAAGAGGCGTAGTCTCACTAGATATCTAAATGGTTTGAGGTGGTAGATTATTATTCTTACCAGGCTTTACGTTTGACACAAAGTTTATGAAATCCCTTTAAACTTCTGGGTGCTTAACTAATTTTGAGTAGTTTGAGAGTTTAGATTTTCTGGTACCTCTTTAGACAAATAATCTTCTAGAGACATGTAGAAGGCATGATAGCTATTTAGAGTTCTTTCCTATTTTGATTCCACTGTGTTTTGTTTTAAAGGAAAAGATGTTTAATTGCCTAATTATCTACTTTGATCATTTATTGGGGCATCTTCATATGTTGCTCTTGGCGTATGTTGTAATAATTATATTTTCTCTGAACGGGGTTTTCATATTGGGATTATTTAATGAATTTGAAATCCTTTGAAATGGAATGAGAAAGTTGTTTGTTGGTTTTAAAATTGTCCATATCCATGTGTTGTGATAACAATGTGTCTAACATTACCATATTTGGTTGCCAATGACTAATAATTATGCTCGACTTCGGCATCTACAGGCGTTACTTTTTGGGCCTCCAAGTGGGAGATGTTACAGCTAAGCTCTACAACTAAAACCGCAAGCTCGTATTGGAGATGGATTTCCAACAAATGAGCAAGCAAAGTACTACCTTTCGATAGTACATCTCTAGAAGAATGTGCTAAGGCCCAACTCATGGTCCTCTAACAAAACAAGGCCAGCCTACCTTTAACTAGGTAGTACCGAATATGTCCTCACCCCACTCGTTACCAACTTACCTAAGAGCTCTCTTCGCATACACCAAAATAATTTTAACCCCACCTTATAGTGGGTAGAACTATATCTAGAGGGGATTATCATACCTAAATGGTTGCGAACCACGTTGTCTTGCTGCATCTACCTTGTTGTAGCCATTTTCGGGTGTAAGGCCTGAGGTAATGATTACCTTTCACATAGAACATCAACTTTCCACTTTAAATGTCACATTTCCATTCCATAATCACATGATTGATTTCTACAAATGCATAACTCCTGAGCTCGTACGTCTTGGGAAAGGGTGTTAAGCTAAAAGAAGTTGCTTCTCCATTACCAAGTGATGATACATATTATAGAGATCCATCAATGTGATTTAGAATGCAATGTCAGACATTCGTCCATACAAGTTGTCCTGGAATAGGATAAATCGAAGGCAATCCTCCTACAACATCCTATTTGGGAATCACCCCTGGGATTAATAGTGATTAATGCTTGTAAATCGAAGATTTACATAACAGAGCACTACCACCACCAAAAGTATATGATATGGTAATTTACTCGAGGGTCTAATGGAAAGCAGCTCTACATCACGAAGATCTTCGTCTTCAATTTTCTTTATCATTAAAATGTTTTACCTTTGAATTCACAAATTAGTTCGAAGTGGTTTTTGGGTAGGCATCACTCAAATCTGATCCCGGACTCTTCGACATCCAATCATCGATAAAAATGTGAATATGTATATACAGAATTTGTTTTGCCACTTTTCATTTTAAATTTTTACTAGTTAATCAAAACCCTTTTAACTTTGGAAATCTTTAAGTCATTTACTTAGAAAAATTTAATTTCTAATCTAGTGAAAATTTCATCATTTTGAAACATGTCTAAACTGGGTCAAAAACTATGTTATTTAAGACATCGGTTACTATAAATCAAAATCAATTTGTATTTAGTAAAAAGAATAGGCTAATTATACCAAGATTAATGTTTGCATTCAACCTGTATTATTCATGGAACAATGGTGAAATCACCTTTTAAATTCATGCGGATACCAAAAGTTCCCTCCTTGGAACTTAATACAAAGTTTGACCCAAGTATTCTTCCAAAACCCTTTTTAACTCTTTTTATTTGGGAAGAACTTAAATATGATCTTTCCATTTAGTGCATCCAGGATTTTCCTTCAATATGTTCCACCACTCGCCTAGAAAGAGAAATAGAGGCCAGGAAATTTCAGGGCACTGGTTGCTCCATCCCTAAGCTTACTTGTTTTAAACTCAATTTCTCTTAGCCATTTAATTAAACTCTTGCTAAAAATTACAAATCATCTTTAAAATAATAAATTTTTTTATTTAAAGACATTTATAAAAGATTCAGAATAGAATAGTCAAGTTTAAATCTATAGTTCTAAAGTTAATTAAAACTCTCTAGAAAAGTGTTGTGGATACTGTTTTAAAAGCTTATTTGATAAAAACAACTTTTCTATCATTTGGAAATCCATATTTATAACTTGAATATCTTTTAAAACATTTTAACATTTTTATAAAATTTATTACATATTTTTAAACATTTAAAAATATTCATTTTAAAGAATTTTACACTTTGGTCACTTAACTACAAAAGCGTGATTTTTCTGAAAATTTGACTTAATCATATCTTAAAATCAACAAGGTGGTATCTGGGTTTTTCTTTTTCATTTCAAAACCGTAGTTATATGGATTCGAAAAAAAATTATTTGAAAGAACTCCGACTCCATTTCTATCCTGTACATTCATTTAACTTTTTCGGTGTGAAATCGCGAACTACCATTATGCAACGCGCCTTATTTTGACTTGTTTTCCAATAGTTGCCAAAATTTCTTCAAATGAGTTATTATTCATAAAATATCTATAAATCATTTTGAATTAATATTTTACTATTTTATTCATTCAAAACCCGTTTTCACTTTGCTTTCAAAATATTTCATATTTCATTATTTTAATATTCAACTTTCAATCTTTTAAACTTCTTAAATCACAAGATATTTATCTTTTTCCATATTCTAAATTTTTTTTAGAATTTATTAACTTTAAAATCTTAAAACACTAACTTCCATTTCCAAAACATTTCAAAACTTTATCTTTAACTTTTCATTTTCAAATCAAATTTCTACCTTTTTCAAAACAAATTCTTTTTCTATATTAAATTTGAAAAGAGACGTAACTCTGCCAAGTGTACCACATATGATTTCTAAACACATGTGGTCTCAGATTTGAAAGTGTGGTGTGTATACAATTATATGCGCTAATATAGTATACACGGATCGTGTAATATGGATTACAATACAAATGCGGAAATAGATGATAATAGCATAGTAAATAAAAAATAGAAAAATCACACCAGATATTTTTATACTGGTTCGGAGCACCGTCCTACGTCCAGTCCCAGACTTCTATCTGGATTTTCACTATTAACTTCCTCGCTTCACCCGGAGGAACAGGTTTACAACACCCGAACAACCGAACGGGATTTCACGCCTTTAATACACTGAGGACTTCAACACTTGCCTCTTACAACACAGAGGACTTCAACAAAAGAACAAATACAATTGTTGTTGACAACTTGTGTTCTTGAAAACACGGATTTGTCACTAACAGTACACCCTTCCTATAATCTTATCCTCAAAGTATGCGAATGATGTTTTGAAAAGATTAAGGAAAGTATATTACTTATTGAATCAAAAGATATGAAATAGTTTCAATGATTCAATAAATAATCGAGAGCTTTTTAGAATGCAGGAATATATAAATTAAGATCAGAGATTAGATTAAAAAGAATATATATGAGATTATTGTTCTTTAATCAACGAATTGGATGAGTTTATATAGATAAGAATGGTTGTAACTCTTTGCCATTAAGAGATATGATCTTTGGTGAAAGGTAAGAGATGCAACCTTTGGAGAAGAGAAGTGTCTTTTGGAAAAATTGCTTTCTGTTTAAAAACGGTCGACAGGTTAAAAAGTGACCAGTAGACAGGAATTTAAATATATATACGTTATGTGCATGTGTGCATGTTCAATGTGCAAATTATGCAGGAACGGTCGACCGCCTATATTGTGACCGGTCGACCGGTCCCTGTAAAGTTGCACACTGAATGTGCAACTATATTCCAATTGTATATATATTAATTTTCTTGAAAATGCATGATTATTTGAGGATAGATTTTAACAAGTTTATCACTAATATATCTATAGTAAATATCAAATAATCAATCTACAATCTATAGTAACATACGTAGCTCTAATGACCTTGTTTTGTCGATCGCCTTATTTGTCAGAAATCAAAACTTTCATAAAACTTGTGACTCAACATTCTCCCCCTTTTTGATTGATGACAATATATCTGCAAATCTGAATCTCCCCCTGAGTATGTGATCTCTCCCTCATTGAATCCTTATATGTATGTTCCTGCAAGCAATTGTTAGCCCTTTCTCCCCCTTTGTCATCGACAAAAAGGAGTAACAGATACTAGAATAGTAGAATGAATATGATATGCATAGCAAAATAAATCATTAATACATCCAAAACATAACAGAGTTTACTACAGAACATAATGTCAAAAAGAAAAACAAAAATAACGACACTATTAAGTACAAGTGTCGAAGAAAGTTTTTAAAGTGCTAAACCATAATAGAATCTAGGATGAAGCAGATCGTATCTCCTCTTCATCATCATCATCGTCGTCGTCATCATCATCTTCTTCTTCCTCATCATTGTGCCCTATAGATGATTCTCCATGTCCATGACCACTCATTCCTGTAGACTCGTCAGATGATGTCCAGGTGAAAACTGGAGCAGCAGGACGTTTTCCTGGGTCTTGTGCTTGAACAGAGGTGGATGTGGAACATGATATAGCATCCCATAGCATACCAAAGAATGACTTGACCTTATTGAAGCGCTTATCGATTTTAGAGTCCATGCGCTTGAGACGTGATTCAAGCAAAAATTGGTTACGCGCGATTGTTTCAAGTGATTCTTTTGTAGATGACTTTGATTTTAATAGTTTTACTTCATCGGAACGAGGACGAGAGGAAGTTGCTCGTTGTTTCCTTGGTCCTCTTTGTTGCCATTCTTCAAAAGGCATAATCTCAAGATAAGGTGGAGGAAGCTTCATTCGTTTGATGGTTATGGAATCAATGCATTTTGGTTTTGAGGTTGCAGAATCAGGAGGATTGACCCCACAAGCTAACAAAAGTCGCATGATATATTCATTGTAGAAGAAATGAGGCCGTGTTGAGTTATTTACCTTGAGAATTTCATCAAAAAGCATGTGAACCCAATTGATTTGGATTTCACCATAAATAGCATAGAGTGCCTTGAAGTTTTCTTTATACACTGCATCATAATTTCCAAGTCTAGGAAAAAGAGAATGCATCAAAACCCGATGAAGTAGTCTGGCTGTCGGTCGAAGTCCAATAGACTTAGTGCCATCACTATCGTCTTCTATGAACTGATGACTAGTACTATTTCGAGTGAAGACTTCACAGAAGTTAGATGAAAACTCTTCGCCTCGATTTGGTATACCAAGTATAGAGGCAATTCTAGCATGAGTAAGAAAAATTTGCTTGCCACAGACCACAGACCAGATGACGCCGTTTGGATTATCAGGTTGATACTCATCAAGATTCATGTTGGCGTAAAACAATTTGATCATCAAATGATTTATCTCCACACTATTTTCTGAAAAATCGATTAATGGAGTAATGTTGGAATTATTGGCTAACCTTCGAACTCCATAATCCGTGAAATCATCAAATTTGATGAAAGAGCCTGGATGAAACTTGTAATTTGTCATCTGATTCCATCTTGTTACAGCAATTGGACTTTGAAGCCATTTTTTGATGGAGATGGTAGGAGATGAAGTTTCAGAGGTTGCTCCTTTCTTGGATTTCTTTTGAGGAGGAGCCATTGTTGGAGGATTTGAGATTTGGGAATTGAAAATAGGAAACTAGGGTTTGTGATTTTGGGTAAAAGAACAGCTTGAGTAAAAAGTGAAAGAGGGTAGAGGGAAGAATGACGCATAGGTTTATATAAAAAACTGAAAATACGTCAACCGGTCGACCTACTAATTTTGGCCGGTCGACCGTTTTCAACCAGAGAGCAAACGGTCGACCGGCTATAACAGGGGCGGTCGACCGGTACTGGTCTGCTGAGTAAATCATGTTATTTTGCCAGTTTTTTATAGTATATCAACCTATATATATTATATTTTATTTGTAATACAAGATATAACCGTCATTACACAAGAGATATATAAAGATATAATATATATAAATCTAATGAGAAAGTTCGTCATTTGAATTATCGTTGTTTCCTTCAATACGTTTTGACCATGGACTCCATTGTTTCTGAGCTCCTTCATTCTTCTCATAGTTCCGATCCCACGAGTTAGGACTTTTAGATGTTGATGGCCTAGACGGCATTGGTTCATGCACGTCATGCTTGTTGGAACCGCAGAAAAATGTTGCCAACTTTTCTAAAACGGATAATTGTGCCGATGTCCGTTGTTGCTCGTGATAAAGTTGACTTTGCTCGTAATGGAGCTGTCTCTGAAGGTCTATCTGATGTTTCTGGTAGTGGTGTATTTCATCGGTTTGAGCTTTGGTACGAGGAGAATAGAATAATGTCCTCTTCACTCGTTTTGAATTTGGAGTTTTATCAGACATCCAAGAGCATTGATGATGACAACTTGATTTTTGTTTTGGAGTTGTAGGAGAATAAAATTCCTCCGACTCAGAACTCGTAATTGAAATGTATGATTCTTGAGCACATTTATCACAAATGTGAGCCATAGTGTATGTTGTATAGAATATTATGGTTAGATAAAAAAAGATGAACAAAATATAAAATTTTTGCAGGCTTATATACAAGTTTCTTTTGTATAAACTTATGGATGTGAGTTAATGAAATATTTTAACCAAGAAAACATAAGCAGAAATTTTATTGTAAATCTAAAAATAGCTTTCTTTTTAAAACTGAATTTATAAAATAAGAAAGGAAAGGACGATCACAAAAAAAATGAGTAAAGAGAATTTAACCATTAAATAAAGCAGTGGCTTATATTTAATGTAAGAAAAATAGTTTATGCAAAAGTTATGGTTAAAGGATAACTAAAAAGAATAACTAAAGGATAACTAACAAGAAGACGTTCTGTAGAAATTACATAGTCAAGATTTTTTCTTGAAATTAAACCAATCTCTCTTCGTAATCTAATAAAATTAGATTCGAGCAGAGGCTTAGTAAAAATGTCTGCTAATTGATTGTCGGTATGAACATATTCAAGACATATATTTCCTTTGTCAATATTATCTCGAAGGAAATGATGACGGATATCAATGTGTTTGGTTCTAGAGTGATTTACTGGATTTTTAGAGAGATTTATAGCACTAGTGTTATCACAGTATATAATAGAATTTGATAAATGAATATCAAAATCTTGAAGTGTTTGTTGCATATATAGTACTTGAGTACAAGCGAGAGCTGCTGATATATATTCTGCTTCGCATGTTGATAGTGAAACACAATTCTGTTTCTTACTGAACCAAGAGACAAGTGATTTTCCAATAAAATGGCACGTACCACTTGTACTTTTTCTATCCGTTCTTGAGCCACCGAAATCAGCATCACTATATGATACTAATTCAAATGGACATTCTTTTGGATAAAAAAGACCGAAATCTTTGGTATTATTAAGATAACGAATTATACGTTTCACTGCTCGTAGATGTGATTCCTTTGGATCGGCTTGAAAACGAGCACATAAACAAACACTCATTATTATATCTGGACGACTAGCTGTAAGATAAAGAAGAGAACCAATCATGCTTCGATATAATTTCTGGTCAACATTCTTACCACTTTCATCTTTGTCAAGATGTGTAGTTGTACTCATAGGAGTTGGTTTACCAGACGTATTTTCTAATCCGAAGCGTTTGATAATGTTTTCACAGTATTTTTCTTGATTGATAAAAATGCCGTTTGAAAGTTGCTTTATTTGAAGTCCAAGAAAATAAGATAGTTCTCTCATATGAGACATTTCGAATTTTTTGGTCATAATACTTGCAAATTCTTTGCAAAGTTTATTGTTTGTTGAACAAAAAATGATATCGTCTACATATATCTGGATAACTAGAACATCTTTTTGAGAATGTTTAATAAACAAAGTTTGATCGACTTTGCCTATTTGAAATCCTGAGCTAATAAGATAGCTACGTAGTCGTTCATACCAAGCACGAGGTGCTTGTTTTAAACCATACAGAGCTTTCTTAAGTTTGAACACATGGTCTGGATATTTTTCATGTACGAACAGAGGAGGTTGTTCGACATAGACATTCTCTTTGATAAATCCATTGAGAAAAGCACTTTTGACATCCATCTGATAAAGTTTGAAATTATGGTGACAAGCAAAAGATAATAGGATTCTAATAGCTTCTAGTCGAGCAACTGGTGCAAAAGTATCTTCATAATCGATACCTTCTTCCTGATTATATCCTTGTGCTACTAGTCTTGCTTTATTTTTGGTGATATTTCCTTGTTCGTCGGCCTTATTTTTATAGACCCATTTAGTACCAATTACTGACTGATCAGTTGGTCGTGGAACAAGTTCCCAAACGTCATTGCGCTCAAACTGATTTAGTTCTTCCTGCATGGCAATGATCCAGTAATCATCTGTAGCAGCTTCTTTTGGATTCTTAGGTTCGATTTTTGAGAGAAAAGCGACATGACCCATTTGATTGAGTTGACTCCTTGTTCTGACATGTGATGTTATTTCACCGATTATATTTTGAGGCGGATGGTCTCTTAATATTCTTGGTGGTGATTGTAACTCACATATTTGAGGAATATTCTCAATAATTATTTCCGAGTCAGAATCAATATTTGTGATGATTTGATTGTTAGTGACTATTGATTCGTCATCATCTGATATAGTGTGAGGCTGCTGATAGATTTCATCAAAAGAGACATGAAGTGATTCTTCAATAGTTTTGGTTCGTTTATTAAATATCCGATAGGCCTTACTTCTTTCCGAATAACCGACAAATATTCCTTCATCAGCCTTTGGATCGAATTTGCCAAGCTGGTCTTTCGTATTTAAAATAAAGCACTTGGAACCAAAAACTTTGAAGTATGAAATTTTAGGCTTTCTTTTGTTAAATAATTCATAAGGAGTATTCTTGGTAAGAGGTCTTATGGATACACGATTCAAAACATAACAGGCAGTTGCCACAGCTTCTGCCCAAAAATGTTTTGGTAAGGTGGTTCCATTCAATAATGTTCTTGCACATTCTTGTAAAGTTCGGATTTTCCGTTCTACAACTCCGTTCTGTTGTGGAGTTCTGGGAAACGAAAAATTATGATATATACCTTTCTTTGTACAAAAATGTTCAAATTCATTATTTTCAAATTCTCCGCCATGATCACTTCTTATATTTTTAACTTTAATCCCTTTTGATTTTTGAATTCTTTTGACGAAAGATTTGAAATGATCGAAAGTGTCACTTTTATTTTTTAAGAAAATTGTCCATGTATAACGAGAGAAATCATCAACAATTACAAGCACATATTGACTGTGATTTATTGATTGAACTCTAGTAGGTCCAAATAAATCCATGTGTAGTAACTCAAGTGGTTGTAATGTTGATATGACTTTCTTGGATTTAAAAGATGATTTGGTCAATTTTCCTAATTGACATGCATCACAAATGTTGTTAACTTTAAAACTCATTTTGGGTAGTCCTCTAACTAGATTGTTTTTGGCTAGCTTGTCAATAGTTCTGAAGTTTATATGACAGAAGCGTTTGTGCCATAGCCATGGATCATTGTCATTAGCCACAAGACACATATCTGAATTATGATTAATATTCATATTCAAAATATATATATTTCTTTCTCTATAACCTTCGAAAACCAAATTATGGTCTTTATCTAAAATACTACACTTATTATTTGAAAATGAAATTATAAAACCCTTGTCACATAACTGACTAATACTAAGCAAATTGTGTTTTAAATTTCTGACTAGCATGACATTAGTAATAAGAGGTAAGTTAGATGTACCGCAATTGCTCACATTGCCTTTGCCGATGATATAGCCTTTTGAATTGTCTCCAAAAGTGACGGAGCCACCATCTGAATATGTGATATTTGTTAATAAACTCTTGTCTCCCGTCATGTGCTTTGAGCAACCACTGTCCAATATCCACTTTCCTCTTTTCTTATGTGGGACCTGCAAAAAATAGAATTAAGTCCATGGTACCCACTTTTTATAGGGTCCTAAGAGTTAGGTCTTAGGAGTCCAAACCCATTTGGGTCCGGTATCCCCTTTATATATATAATTATTATTAAAATGCACAGTATTCAAGAATTGCTGAATGTATTTGTTCCTAATCAAATTGTTATTTGTTTTAGGAACCCATATTTTGATAGTCTTGATATTTTTCTTTTGAAATTTCACAACTGGTTTTGGTTTGGAATATAATAGACTAAGATTTTTCTTAGCTTCAGTTTTTTGTACTTTCTTTTTCCTTTTGTTTCCAAGATGTTTCTTGGTGTCTTGTTTGTTATATCCCAATCCTTGTTTGTCTGAAATAGATTGTGAACTTTCAATGATTTTTGTCAAATTTTCTCGACCTTTGTTAAAATTAGAAACATTTTGAGTAATGTCATCAAACTTTGTTTGTAAGCTAGCTTTTTCTAGGTCTAGAATTTTGACTTTTGCTTTAAGCTTATGATTTTCAGTAGTGAGAGCATTATTTTTCTCTTTTTGAGTTTCTGTTTCTTGACTCAAAAGAGATATTTGAGAGTCAACATTAGATGATGATTCTTGAATATTTTCAAGTTCCTCTTCTAATATTTTCTTCTCATCTTTTAACATATCTCGTTCAAACTCTGCTCTACTTAAATCTGCTTTGACTACTTTTAATTGACGTTTTATGTCTTTATATTTGACTATTAATTCAGCATTAATATCAAGTAATTCATCAAATGTAGGAATTTGTACCTCATCTTCTGTTGCCATAAAACAAACATTAGCTTATTCATTCTCTGAATCACTTTCACTTTCTGATGAAGATAACTCTGAATCATCCCATGTTACTGAGAAGGCTCGTTTCTTAGATTTGTCCTTTTTATATTTGAATTTGTCATTTTCTGACTTCTTCTTTTGTTCTGGACAATCTTTCTGCATGTGTCCCTTTTTGTGGCAGTTGAAACATTCTATAGCAGATGAAGATGGTTTATTTGATCCAGGTTTCCTTTTATTGTAACGACTGGCTTTTCGATATTTTAAGAATTTTTTGAATCCTTTTGCAATGAATGCCAAATCTTCGTCTTCAGAATCTGATTCATTTTCATCTTTCTCAACATGAAATGCTACATTTTTCTTTTCTTCTTTCTGTTCTTTTCTAGCCTGCAAATTTGCTTCATAGGACATTAAATTTCCTATCAATTCATCTGGCTTCATGACGGAAAGGTCATTAGCTTCTTCAATTGCTAATACTTTTCCTTCCCATTCACTAGTCAGAGTGTAGGACTGTTGAAACAACATCGAAATCAGAATACTTTTGTCCTAAGCCAATAAGTGCATGGTGAATAGTTTGAAACCGTGAATACATGTCATTGATTGTCTCGTTTGGTTTCATTTTGAAATTTTGAAATTGACTTTTCAGCATGGCTATTTTGGCTTGTTTAACCTTGTTAGTACCATCATGAGTGATTTTTAGTGTTTGCCAAATTTGATATGCAGTAGTGCAGATACTAACACGATTATATTCATTTTGGTCTAATGCACAGAACAACATATTTATTGCTCTTGCATTTACGGCTGCTGCCGTTTTCTCAGCTGCAGTCCATTCTGAATAATCAGTTGTTGGATTTACTATTTCTCTTTGAGTGGCATTCCAAGCATCATAGCTATTTGATTGCATAAAGAATGACATACGTGTTGCCCAATAACTATAGTTAAGACCATTGAAAAATGGAGGTCTTTGTGTCGATTGACCCTCCGTGTAAGTGGTGTTTTGAGTGCTAGTACTTACGTTATTTGCCATATTACTATAATATATCAAATAACTGTGATACGGTTATATGATGACCGTGCTCTGATACCAAATGAAAGTGCGGTGTGTATACAATTATATGCGCTAATATAGTATACACGGATCGTGTAATATGGATTACAATACAAATGCGGAAATAGATGATAATAGCATAGTAAATAAAAAATAGAAAAATCACACCAGAGATTTTTATACTGGTTCGGAGCACCGTCCTACGTCCAGTCCCAGACTTCTATCTGGATTTTCACTATTAACTTCCTCGCTTCACCCGGAGGAACAGGTTTACAACACCCGAACAGCCGAACGGGATTTCACGCCTCTAATACACTGAGGACTTCAACACTTGCCTCTTACAACACAGAGGACTTCAACAAAAGAACAAATACAATTGTTGTTGACAACTTGTGTTCTTGAAAACATGGATTTGTCACTAACAGTACACCCTTCCTATAATCTTATCCTCAAAGTATGCGAATGATGTTTTGAAAAGATTAAGGAAAGTATATTACTTATTGAATCAAAAGATATGAAATAGTTTCAATGATTCAATAAATAATCGAGAGCTTTTTAGAATGCAGGAATATATAAATTAAGATCAGAGATTAGATTAAAAAGAATATATATGAGATTATTGTTCTTTAATCAATGAATTGGATGAGTTTATATAGATAAGAATGGTTGTAACTCTTTGCCATTAAGAGATATGATCTTTGGTGAAAGGTAAGAGATGCAACCTTTGGAGAAGAGAAGTGTCTTTTGGAAAAATTGCTTTCTGTTTAAAAACGGTCGACAGGTTAAAAAGTGACCAGTAGATAGGAATTTAAATATATATACGTTATGTGCATGTGTGCACGTTCAATGTGCAAATTATGCAGGAACGGTCGACCGCCTATATTGTGACCGGTCGACCAGTCCCTGTAAAGTTGCACACTGAATGTGCAACTATATTCCAATTGTATATATATTAATTTTCTTGAAAATGCATGATTATTTGAGGATAGATTTTAACAAGTTTATCACTAATATATCTATAGTAAATATCAAATAATCAATCTACAATCTATAGTAACATATGTAGCTCTAATGACCTTGTTTTGTCGATCGCCTTATTTGTCAGAAATCAAAACTTTCATAAAACTTGTGACTCAACAAGATTAACCATAATTAATTATCACTACTAATGTAGTCATAACTAACGTTAATTTAGGTGTTGATAAAATCAACAATAACAATCACAAATTCATCCATACAACCAAATATATTCCTAGCATTTATATCTCAACCTAATGGTATTAAATCAACATATTATCATAGGGTATAATCATAGTTATCATAGAAACTAGAAAAAATAGAACTTAAAATAATGGAGCTCACTTTCATTTGACATGTTTAACTATGTATATTACTTCTTACTTCTTAGGTAACCATCCAACATCATTAGTTAACCAACCAAACATCATGACTACTTTTAATATTCATGCTTAGCTTTTTATAATTAATTTCAAATTATAAGTAGAATGTATTTTAGTCAAATTCTCACCTTTATTTCCACTCCATCTAACTTTATCAAATTGAATCAGGTAGTATTTCGTCTGCACTTCCTTTCTTTTTCTCACTCCAGAGCTTTCTAAACTCCTTCTTACTCTATGTTATGCTTAGCCAAAGCATGAGAAAGAGGAGGCCATGAGTTGAGGTGGAGGAATGGGGTGGATTGCTGCAACAAACTGCCTTTTTTGCATTCGAAATACGAGTCATTATGGGTTGAAGAAATGACAAAGATAAGAAGAAGACAAATCAAACACCTAATCTTATCACGAAGGAACCACATATAATAGAAAATATAGTATATTACATAGTCATAGCCAAAATATTACATCAGAGTTCAATAATACAAGTTTCAAAACTAGGGCAATTTACAACTGCTTGTCCACAAAATACTTAGACCATACATACATACACAGCGGAATGATTTATACTAATAATAGCTATCCATGAAGCCAATTGCTCCATCTCCTCCAACATGCTTTCGAGGGAAACTTGGATCACTTAACTACTCATAAAAATTAAGTACCCAAGAGTTTTGGAAAAGAAAAATAACCTATGGGTCAGACATGGGTCTGATGTAAGTAAACTCAAATAACAATATTTTTATTCGAAAAATCCTTTGACAAAAAAAGGTATCGTAAGACCACGCCGTACCTAAACATGGACGGATTTTTACCTAATGATAACCAAAAACACTTTCTATTTAAATCAGGCATTATTATGATAATGCCTAAGGGTTTAAAACAAATATAGAACATAGCGGAAATGCATCTCATATTCCAACATAGTTAGGTATACAACTAAACCATAAAGGCATGTATTGAGGATTGGGTTCCATACAATGACAAGGCTACTGGGGTACCACCTGTCACAGTACACCTCTAGATTAGCATACGGATATTGTGTCGAACGATCCCTGCCAACACAGATTGTCTTATCCCTTGCTGGATTGTATCGAATATGTTCACCCCCTTGGTTGGGATCGACAACCATCTGGGACTATAGTATATCTAAGTAGGAATTCATTCTAGATGGAAATGATCATACCCTAATCGGTGCAACCCACATGGCCTTAATGCATATACCTTGTTCTAATCATTGTCGGTTGATGACGCTTGAGGTTATGCCATTACCTTTCACATATAGCACTTCTCTCTTGGAATTAACATTGCCTTCCTGATGATGACACAATGTCAGCATTTATCCATACAAGTTTTTCAGGAGATGAACGAACCGAAGGCACTACTTCCACTACACCCATTTGGAATCACCCTCAAGGTTAATGGCAAGGTAGCCCTTGCACTTCAAGTCTTGAATCTTGATCATGACTTCGATAGATCCAAATCAAATGTTTTATGTAGGATCAAAGTGGTTTTTGGATAACTATTCGTTATCCGATCCCGGTCTCTTCAAACCAACATCCGATAATTTTAAATGATCAAGTTATTTGATTGCGAACAACTTCACTATTGTGTGCAAGATTTACATATGGACATACACTCCATATACTTAAGTTATCATGACTCGCTTATCAAAATTAATCTCCTTCTGTTTATCAAATTACTTATATTTATCATTTGTGCTAAACATTGGTCAACTTACTTTCCATAAAATGTGTCAAAGTTTTGTAATCACTACATTAATTAATTTGGCTACTTAATGGTCCAGACGATGAGATCCTTTGAGTTAAAATCACTTAACTTGAAAAGAAGATCGATTTAAGACATAACAAATTAATTTTAAAAATAGTTTTGAAAAGATTAAAGTATATGTAATTGGTAAACCCTAATTATATCTTAAGTAAATTAGGATTAATTCATAATTAAACTTTAATTAACTTAATGAACTTAGTTAAGTCCAAATTAACTTCTTAATGTATCTTAGTTAAGGTTAAAAAGACATTATTAGTTAAATCCTAATTAATTAAAAGTCATTTAAATAATCACTTATTGAATAATAATAAATTAACTAATTAACTGAACTAAATAATAATTAATCATTAAATTACTTCTTAACTTCATTATTCACTAGCTACAACTTTATTAATCACTAATTAGTATTAACCTTCTTTAAGTGTTACTTAACCCTTAATTACTTAATTATCAATTAAGTACTAATTATTTTTAATTTATTTATTAAATAATTAAATATTAATTTAACTAAACTTAATCTCTTTTTATATTACTAATTAAGTTTGAAAAACTTTTGCAAAACCATTTTACAGGAAAATGTTTTAATACGAAAATCGGAATTTTTGTCGAACTACGTCCATAGCGACGATCGCTATAAGCACAGTTCGCTTAAACGTGCCTTAAGCGGAAAACTTGCTTGATTCTTTTCTATTTTATGTTTGAAAACATAAGTTTTAAAGTTTTTGAAACATAGAAACAAAGATAGAAACTTTGAAACAATTTTGAAATTTTTAAACAAGAAAAACAGAGTTTTTTTCGATTTCGAATCAGATCTCACGTCCGTCACAAGAAATAAAGTTGTTAACTTTGACTCAACACAACATACTTTGGTTTTTGGTTCACACCCATGCATCCATACTCCCATACTTTTTAACATCACAATGAAATACATATAAAATCCATTAAATCTCAAATTCAACACCAACATCCATCAAATCAACATCAACCAACATAATAACCATTCAATTTACAAATCATATTATCATCACAATAACGTCATATAGTAAAGTCAAAAAAAATTCCAAAAAAAGTAGTTTACGTTTCGAAACTCCGCAAATACAAGTGAACCTCGGCTAGACTTTGGAAACAACACATGAGTTTCGAAGAGTGAAGATTTTTATGGAGTTTTGAGCTTCAAATGGTCGGCCTAATGGTGTGGGGCTCGGCCTAGTGGTGTGAGGTGGGTGTGGGCTTGGTTTCTTGAAGAATAAAGTGAAGAAATGAATATAGGAAAGTTTAAACTATATTCGGAAGAGATATAAAGTGCAAAGTTAGGATTTTTAAATACTTATAATTTGGAAGCCGTGGAAATTTTTGGAGAGGAAGTATTAGAAAATAAAGCAGATAATATAAATAAAAATGTGTGTGTATGGTTATGTATTTATAGATGAAGAAAAGTGGGGAAATCATCATTTTATCCTTAGTTTAAAAAATCATAACATGTCACCATTTTGACATGTCACATCACGCCTTCCTTCCTCTCATATTTCATATCTCCCTCCCCCTTCTAGCCCATCCCCTAAGCGATGATAGGTAATGATGATGGTACTTAAGGAAATGAGAAGGGATAATGAAATGATTTAGTACATACATAAGTTATTATTATAAAACCATTTCTTGTCACATCACTTGCTAAACATAAAATAATATATTATTAGTGTATTATTATTGTTTGGTTAATTAACTCTTATATATATAGTACACAAAGATGAACAACGTTCCCGACAACTTTTCGGTGTCGAAAGTTCAAAATTCTGAAAAACACTCTTTGGTTACATTTTTTACAAACTATTTAGTTTGGTAAACATATTTTGAAAATGATTTTTTCCATCATTATTAATTAACTAAAATGAGTTCACTCATCACTAAAATCCATTTATTGACTACATAAATTATATATATATATATATATATATACACATATACATATATACATATATGTCAAATTTCCCAGTTAAAGCGACCTAACCCAGTGTCATTACAATTGCAATAGATTTTGAAGTGGATTGACATGGTATATACATGTATATATTTTACTTAATTTGAAATATGTTGCCACAGCTTTGGTACATTTTTCTATGAACTACAAGCCATTAAAGAAGGGAAGAAGAAGATAAAGATGCTTAGAAAAGGGAGAAGAGAAGGTGTGAAGAAATAAGAGAATGGAAGGTGGTATTTATAGGGTACAATTTCATAACCTTTAAGCTTTGTGAAATGACATAAATACCCTTGGATATTTCCTCTTAAACTTCACATCACCATTTTCAACAACTACCATCATCCCATCACATCTTCCTTATTTAATAATAAAGTAAAACATTCATTTATGGTGATTTGATGTTTGTTTGACATTACTTAACTTTTAAGTATTCTTAATTTATAAAAAAAGAAACATATATACATATATACATATATACATATATACATATATATGCATATACATTATTCATGTTTGATTTGACTACATGTATACATAGTTTAGAATATGTATTAAGATGTGTCAAAATCATGTTAACAAATTTGCAACGAGTTAAAACAACTTTCGAAAAACGATCGTTGGTCACATTTTCAGTTTTTAATCAAGCTATTTATTATGTAAACAAAACTTGAAAATAAATTTCTTATCACCTTTAGTTAACTAAATCATGATTATTTAAGTTAAATCCATATTAAATAATATTAAAATCCAATTGTGAAAATATGACGTTGATTTGTTAAAGTGGGACGAAATTTATAGATCATTATAAAACAAATATGCATATAGTTATAAAACTTTATCAATCAATTATTATCATTATATAAAAATATTAAAAGGAGTTATTTATCTTTTAAAATAGTCACTGAATGTATATCCCATTTTATCGCAAACTGACTTTTGTCACGTTTCGACGAAAATCCAAACTTGTTGATTTATTAATCAAATTTTAAAAATAAGTTTACTATTCTTATTTATCACATAAAACATGATTATTTATATTTAAAAATTCTATGTCAGAATATTTAAAATAAATTAAATATTTATTTTTAAAGTGGTAAACTTATGGGTCGTTACAACTTAGTAGCTCGACATACCGTAGATGTTTTAGTGTTAACATTCGAGAGTCGAAAAGGGCGGTCGTTATAGTTAGTGCCAGAACCAGGTTAAACAAGGACCTTGGCTTTGGTTGGGTATAAATCATTAAGGAATAGGTAATGAAATGCCCTTTTATTAGTGGAGTATGGGTGTGTGTCTGTGTGTATGTATGTATGTGTATATATATGCATGCATGTATAAGTGCGTATGAGTATTTGTTATTTATTAGTAATATATAAGTAACTTGACAGTATAGTCTAATTTATATAGGGATTATCCCTCATTTATTTGATTTGTAATGCTCGGCCACTTTAAGAGCATTTACTTGTGTTTGTTAATTTATAAGTAGTTTACCTTTTTACAACATCTATTGGGTATATAGTAATTTATAGGAACATTAAAATGGACACCTTGTGAATTAACAGACCTGAGTGTTGTTTTACTATAATGCTCGGTTACGCCGAGTATTTATTCCCAGGTTGGCATTGATGATATTAAGCTATTGGAGGGGAGCTAGATGTTCGTCTACCATAGTTTTTATTTTCCACTGTATTATATTGCATACCTATCAGCAATTGTGAGGTTAAAAAATTTATAACTGTATAGCCGATAAGGTTTGTTTTTAACCCTGATGTATTATGTATCTTAGAGTGGTAGTTTATATTGTCTGTGTTATATTATATGTTGTCGTTTTTGTTGCGAGCTTATGTCTCCCTTACTCTTTGTTCTTTTTTTACCCTAATAATCTGTCTTTCTGCGATTGGATGTTTAGCGTTGTAATACCAAGGAAGTATTCGATGTCAAGTTTCGATGTCAAGTTTCGATGGTCGAAAAGGCAGGTCGTTGCAAGCTTGTTGTTTGACATGTGAATATATACTTATGTTTATATACATGGTGTATATTCTAAAGAAAGTTAGCATCTTGACTTGTATAAGTGACTTAGAGGTCCTTTGGTTCTAAAAGCATGATGCTATTTTAATTTACTAGGAAAAGGTACAAAGATTTGAGCTTTATTAGTTTTCTAATAACTTAGTTTGTTTTACAAAGTATGGAAAGTTTAGTAGAGTTAAAGTTGAAATGTTAATTTGAAACTAACTTTAAGTTATCGTATCCATAACATCGCTATGGATGCAATTCGTGGAACCGAACACTTTTCCTAAACTCAAAGTGTTTTATGTTATATATATATATATATATATATATATATGATAAAATAATTTTTTTGTAAGAATGGTCATTAATTATTAGAATATACTTTAATATGAACTTTTATAAAGCATAAGGATTTCAAAAATAAATTTCGAAACACTTAGAAACAATTAAAAACATGAAACAAACTATAAAAATTAAATCATAAACACGCATTCCTATAGCTAAAATAGGTCGAGGATTAGGCCACTCATGGACCGAACAAGTTGACTAATGGAATAATGGTCATGAATTCTAGAGCAATTTCAACTTAAGATCCAATCGCCCATTCACCTTCGACGACTTTTTGGTAAAACGAATTGCTCTCTGATGATCTCAGACCATCCCAGACACTTACATGCACCAACTAATAAACATATAACATTCAAAATTCAAACGGACAACATTCCATTTTCAATTACATGCTTTCAACATATAGAATAACCAATCTCAAGCAATGTAACAACAATTCAACCAAAATAGAATTCAAACAACATAATAATAGTTCATGTAGTGAATTTGATACAGTTTTGAGTTTTTCTAACTCACCTTAGATTCAAAGCTAGCAAATACTTCTTCCAAAGCACTACTCCTTCAAAATTACTTGCTGTCCAAAAAATAAATATGCTTAAAACCACTCTAAATCTGAAATTGACTTCTCTTAGGGATGTACATTTGGCTGAGAAACAACTTCTGATTTGATGGGATTTTTTCCTTAATTTATTAGATTTTATTATAGTGGATTTGGTCTAAAGTTTGGGTAGAGAAGAGGAAAAGAAGACAAAGGTTTTGTTTTAGCTGATGGAAAATAACTTACTCGCAATTGAGATGGAGAGAAACTTAATTTTCTCTAAGTTTGAATGAGCCAAAATAGACCCAGAACCCAAATGCAAATTAATTAAAACTATTCCTTTCTTTTCCTTTGAAACAATATTTAAACATTGTATAAAATTGTACGGTTAAACATAGGAAATAAAAATTAATTTTTTATTTAAAGATAATTATTTAAAAAAAAATTGTAATATTTTTATTATATATTCTTGTATTAACTTTATTTAAAAATGGATTTTCTTATTAAAAAAATTAACATTCTTTACGTTTTAAATTATCAAAACTATCTACCTTTATTTTAAACACTACACAAAATTTAATATAAATTTTTATATTATCTAAATTTGACTTTATTAATTTTAAGATTAATATTCAATTTAATATCTTTTGACTTATACAAATATTTTCTTTTACAAAATTAGTATATTATCAAATTTCTATTTTAAAGTAAATAAATTTCCCAATCTTTAAGAATTAAATCAAATAAAATTTTAAATCCATTGCTATCATTTTTATTTCCACTTCAATTTTATTTTATAAAATTCCGTCTTTTTCTTTTCTAAAATTAATTTTATCCATCCCATATTCATTTTCCCTTTTATTTTTTAAAATTTTACTTATGGAAAATGTTCATTTTATAAATTCCTAATTTTCTATTTTTTTCCTTTCAAAAATACATTTATATTATTCTTATTTATATTCCATAGCGGGCTTATACTTCTAGACCCTACATTTATCCACATTTATGCATAGCCAAAAAAACATAACTCAAAATCACATTCTAGGACATTTGATAATTGGGTTTACGCCTTTCCCTTAGGTGCCTTCTTCCCATCGTATCGAATATTAACACAACTTTCCTAAGCTCCTCGTTTAAATTTATTTCCCAATTAAAGTTTCAAATCTTAATACATATTTATATATTTACGTATTATTTCCATATTTATTTATTTATTTCACAAAAAATTTATTTATAACTTCCAAACTACATAATCAAGTTATGAAATACTTGTTCAAAAGACAATAAACACACACACACATACACACACACAGATATATATATATATATATATATATATATATATATATATATTCAATGTTTCTAAGCCATGACTCTAAGTGATTCATTTCGCCTATTTGTTACAATGTTGATCATACTCAAAAACCAACACCACCTTGCGAACGAACTCAACTACCTAGTAATCCTCAATGGTGGAAAATGTTTGCATTCAAGTAATAATAATAACAATTAAGGATAATATTTTATAATAATAATATTAAAAATAAATATACACTTTTTTCAAACAGTAAATAGTTTTTATAAATATTTCTCAAAACACTTTTCTAAAAAAATCGGGTCATACTGTCTCATAGAAGCTTTTGGAAATCATATCGCTAACTCTAGCCACACATATTGACCATATTCTTAACTCACTCCATGGAAAATTTAACACAATTAATTAATAAAAATATTCTTAAATCTTTTATATAGATATATGTAATTTCTAATTTTTAGTAAAACTCTTATTAAAATATTTATCTATAATTTCATATATTACTCTTTATTATCCATTCACAATCATCACAATTCAATCCAATCATACATGCAAGTATCCATACTATCAAATTTTAAATCTTAAAATTATATATATATGTATATATGTATATATTAATATTTAATATATTTACTTATAAAACAATATTCCCAATCTCCTTGTGGTTCCTTCATAACTGAGAAAAATCACCAGTTGCTATTATATAGGTATATCCAGAATTAAGTGGGTTTTAAACCATGAGTGATAACTCCTAGTCGGACCCACACTAGAATAAGCCTAAAATAAGGAATTTAAATACAAACACATAATAATGCAAACTAACAAATGTACTCGACAGAAAGCAATTTATCGGTTTTCGCTGCACAACTCTGATCATTAGTAGATCTTCTTCTCAAACTCGCTTTACTACAGCCTAGTGTCGTGACTATTCCATAGTGCAAGATTCGGATGAGGGCCTTCTGAAGCTTCTCTATCCAAGCTACTTCGCTCCTCTACAACCTTCATTACAGAAAATTCCATCTCACTACTCTTTTGTTCACTCAAAACTAGAACACAAGAGGTAGAGATAAAGATATTATATAGCAGGAAATACAAACATGTTCCATGATGATTACCCCGGTAATCATCATATACTCCTATTATCCCTTATATTGGTTAACACCATACACCCAATGGAATAGGGACCCTAAGTCTTACTACTTCAAGACTAGCATCTTATATATTATGTATTATCCTGAATCTCGCTCTGATACCATGTTGTAACGTCCTCCCTCTATACACATATTACCAAAAAGTATTATAGAATAATACCATCTGGTAATATAGAGAATAAGGCTTGTTTGGAGTGACCGCACATTAATATTCCCTTTGGCTAACACCAAAATGTATTCTTACCAGATTGAAATTACCAAATATATGTACTCGGTATCACCATAGAGCTATAAACACATGGGTCTCTAGGACATAACAATACACAATATAACATAAGATCACAGAGTTACAAATTACAACGGAAAATATAATATATCACATAAACAACAAATTGAGTCTATAAAAGAGTATCTAACTCATAATCAAAACACAAACATAGATACATAAAGGACACGATCAAAAAGACACATCAAGTATCATACATCATTACATACATATAGAGACACCTAAATATAGAAACACACATATAACCCATAATGGAAGCTTAACTGCCTCCCCAAAATATGCCCATCATTCATAGGTTAAACTGTCCCTATACCTGAAAAGTCTCGAATGGAGCTAAGTATTATATAAAATAATAAACGGATTAGACTATATTTACATCCAAAAGTGAGTACATAAAAATAATTAATGGTGATGAAAAGGTATAACATGCATAAAACATTGCCTTTTTCCCAAAATAGTATCACGATAATACCATGCAATCATATAAATATTGTCAACTATGCAACATATAAACAAATAGAGGATCATATCATTAATGAATAGAGTAAAGTCTAACAAATATATGAAAACATCAAAATACTATGGACAAGCACATATCATGTCCACAAAAGTCATAAATAAAAGAATGAACCATAATTCATACAAAAATTCAGAATCAATAACAAAAATATCTATCGCCAATCACATTCTTAATTGAAGTGAAGAATTCGGACTACTAATCCCTGAGAGATAAATGAAGAAATGAAAAATCCCAAATAATTAATGAAAAGCATCAGTAACAAAGCTTACTATCTCCACCTGCTGTCCTGATGGAAGGAAAAAAATTTGACTGTTAAGCCTTAGAGATACCAAGAAATGATGAGCCCAAATAAAATACAATTAAAAATGTCGAAATCAATATCCAAATCTATTATCTCGACCTATATTCCTAATGGAAGTAAAAACATCTGACTACGTAGCCCTTAGAAATATATTAAGAAAATGCAAATTCAAATAAGTAATCAAAGTCAATAAAATGTTCAACGTATAAAACCATTTACCTAGAGCCTTAATCCTTAGAGAGGAGAAACTCTCAATTGAATGATCCTAGAAGATAGAAATAATAAATAAGATAAAAATATATCTCAATCATATGTACTTATAAGAAAATGATGATCGAGCGCACAACAAGTTCCTATTGTCAAATAATAGACGAGCTTCTCAACTAGTCTTTGTCTTAGGCTATCTAAAACAATAGACAATAATAAATAAAGTCTCTAATATCACAAATAAATACTCAAGTGATAATAATAAATCATCTCTTTAATGAGGGTACAAATCAAAAGGATAAACAAATGAACCCATCTTATGTACCAGAAGGGAGACTGACAAATACACATTAATGCTCCAGGAAAGGCTAATGGCTAAATCTAGTTTCCTACAGTCCCTTAATTACTCCATAAGTCATGATCCCTGGCAATCCATCTACATGCCATAAACATGTCATAAGCCAACGTATTCAATGTTCACTTCTCCTACTCACCTTTGTTAACAGACTGTTTGCCTTATGACATCGGGGCAATTGCTCTTATGTGAGTGATAAAAATCTCTACCTACAAACTCCAAAAATTGACATCATGCATCCGAGGTGCAACACCACAATCAGGCTGCTAGGATAGATACCAGCCAATTTAGTGGCCCTATTCATGCGCTCTCCATAATGGCATGGATCCGATGACGTAAGTTCTTAATGCAAATTAATTCTCCCGACTCGTTGAGTCCTATGAGTAGAAACTCTTAAATAACAAGTCCTATGAGAGACCAAAAATATCTGCAATATATATATATATATATATATATATATATATGTATGTATGTATGTATGTATACACACATATATTTTTATATATATATATACATGTGTGTATGTATCTATACATATATTTTCGACTACTATTCTAGAAGAATTGTAACGACCCGAATTCTACGTATTAGAGGGTCATAAAATATTATTATTTTATTCTTATGAGGTCGTATGATTAAAAATTTAGGAAATATTGTAGACATTTTCCACATTTAGAATTTTTAGTAAACAGTTTGGACCTAAAAATTCTTTAAGGCCTAAAAGTTTTACATGAGTTGAATTGGCATTTGAAACCACTTCCATTACATCAGGATAGTGGTTTCTTGTTCCATGGAGTGGTCATAATAGGAAAATGGACTTACCGTTTAGGAGATACAACCATTTTGAGTTTAGACTGCTACTGGCTAGATTAGTGGGTTATTAGTTAGACCCAAACTTGAGCTCGCTAACCAAGTTAAGGATTTGTGCCTGATTATGATGGATGGGATAGATCGTAATCATTTCCCCGATCGCAAAAATAGCTTTAAACCTCCATTAACCAATATTTCACCAAAAACTCCTCCTATTCATACTAATCTTAGCTTAAATGCAATTAAAAGTGTAATTAGTAAAGGAGATTATAGATCTATCATTTTGGATGCTTTAAAATTCATTTTCTTACTACCATTTCATATCCTAGCATTAAAGTTGGTAAACTGGGTAGTAGGCGAGTGATTTATCATCTCTCACTATTCCATACTTGTTTATAATTAAAAATGGTGTTTTTAAAATAATTCCTATGCTAAAACGTTTTAAAACTCCAATATATTTTATATGTTTGTGAATGTCGTATGGATGTTAGTGATTAATGTTTGCTCTTAAGTGTATTGCTTTAATGTGTTTGTTAGCGCTTTCGGTATAGTTTGGATGTGGTTGTTAATTTGGGCAAAACAAGGTCAAACAAGTTCAAAATTGAACAAGACTTAGAGATGTTAATTATGAGAGTTTGGGGAGTTTTTAGTTCAAGTCATAGTTTGATTGGGTGTGATTTGGTTGCTCGAATTCAGGTCCGTAATGTTTGTAGATCTTGTCGGTAGAAGTGGTGTTTAGGGACATAGGCTGTGAAACTTCGGGAAAGACTACGGGAAAGGCAAAGAAATGAAAGTGGATCTTAACCCTAAAATTTGGGAAAGACCTACAAATCGGTGCTAACCTGATCTGTTTAGTACCGACCACTTTTTCTGGCCTAGGGAAGGTACTGAAGACTTAAGGAGCATGGTAATGAGGAAAGGAATCAAAGTAAGAAAAAATGGAAGTGGTTGGAGAATAAAAGACTTAGCCAAATTTTTGGCTAAGCAATTCTGATCGGTGCTAATCTGATCTGATCGGTATAGATCTAAAGTAATGTCGCCACTTTTGAACAAACTTCTAGGGGATTATGAGGAGGCTCTGGAGGTCGTGTTGTAAGTGTTCGTTCATTCGACATTCGTTTCCAATGTGGTTGCATGATGAAGGACGATGACTAAAGGATGAAGCGATGTTGAGGTGCTTTAATGAGATGACTCAAGGATTTTGATATGCTGACCCAACGACTTATGCAGGATGTTAAGGAGGTTTCATTGAGGATGACTCGAAAGGTGAGGGTCATGAGGGTCCAAAAGGGCGAGTTCAAATGAGTAGGGCTCGTGAGCGGAAAAAATGATGAGTTCTACTACGGACAAATGAAATGATAGAGCGATGATGGGTTCGAAGATATGAGCAAAGGGGATGGTGACACTCGAAGGTTTTTTAAGGGTACTCGTATAGTAGGGTAATATGGGGACGCCCACCTGGATTTATGAAGGATTCAGATCCTCATGTAGATGGATTACCGTGGACCTTATGCGGATGGTCTATTCCTTAATGGTATAGAGCAGTGGGAAAAGGGTAACGAGATATCGAGACTTTTCTATTGGTCTTTGACTTATGTAGATGTCATTCGATCCGTTTTATATCCAAAGCACATTGAGTGACAGTGAGGATTTCTTGATGGATTATACTTGCTACAGTTTCTTTTCTTATTGTCTATCAAACGTCATGATGTAGGCACTATGATGGGGATACCTAGACACCTGATGTTGTACTTTGGATGTAGTACACTTTTATGATGATAGTTGAGTAGCATATTTAGATGTTATGTGCTAACTCTTTAGACGCTGGGATAAGTCAGGTATGATTCTTATACTTTGTTCCCATACAATATCGACCTATAGTATTTTGAGATTTCTTATCGCCCTCACAAGACTATTGTGAGACTCAAGGTTTTATGCTTAACTTCATATTATCTTGGGTGCTCTTAAAGTAGCAGGTCTAGGTGGTACACAGTGGCTTTGCTGAGGATGGGTAAGATGGAGCTTTTTGTACTACAAATGGACGTATTATTTCTTACTCCACAGTGCGACACTGTAGAGCCAAGGTAGTGTCTGCTATATTATGAGACAGTTTTATTTAAGTTTATTTCAATTGTATAAATTTTGCTACTATGTTATATAGCTCCATAAATCAATGCTCTGATACTTGGTTCGCTTAGTTATTACTGTCTCTCCTATCTTATATCTTTGATGATAATTATATGTTATTCCATATGCTATGAGATATA
The DNA here is from genome assembly GCA_030765085.1 of Allium cepa. Taxonomy (NCBI): domain Eukaryota; kingdom Viridiplantae; phylum Streptophyta; class Magnoliopsida; order Asparagales; family Amaryllidaceae; genus Allium; species Allium cepa. The sequence continues at coordinate 589,967,214 of CM060944.1, forward strand.
TGACAGGTTTTATGATGTTTTTATTTCCTTTTAAACTCTTGATAATCGTCTTACATCGACCGAGCACCACAGCAGCACAATTATATATAGTGGGTTTCAAAGGTGTAGGACGGTCATCACATTTGGTATTAGAGCCAGGTTACGTGATTAACCTAAGTTGATAGCATGATCCAATAGAGATAGGGAATGAGTTATAATCCTAGACTTGATCAAGAGTATATATACACGAAAGAGAGCATACTTTTTATATATTTTGATTTTAAAAACTATATAGTAGTATATCTATTATGTAAGTAAAATGCACACATGAGTCCTATTAGTGCAATTTTCTTTATGAGTGACCGATCTTTCTTTTTACAGATCTAGAATGAGTGACATACAAGTAACAATGCAAGGAACTCCGTTTCAAAACTTAAAAAGGAAGGAGCAGGCTTGGGGCTACTAACCTTGCTTTGTAGGCATTGAACTACGATCATGGTGAACATGCTAAAAAAGCCCAAGCAACCATTCCAAATGTCGCTGTAGGTGGTAGTGCTCATGTGCAAGCGCCTAGAGTTAATTTGGCTAAGCTGAATAAGGACTTTCCCAGTCTTGGTAGCAACCCATTATAAGGAATGGAATTGGCAATAGAAGTGCATAATTGGTTGGATACTTATAAGAGGATCTTTGATGATACAAAACTAGATGATGCGATGAGGAGGAGATTAGCTTCCTGGCAACGTTAGGGGTGACGGATGAACTAGTGGAATCCAGTTAAAATTGTTACTATCGAGGACCACTTTACTTGGGACTTGTTCAAAACCAGATTTGAGAAGAAGTTTATCCCGGCTACTCAGAAGTCGGTGTTGTTTAGGAAATTTATAGAGCTAAAGCAGGAGACATCTCTGTCTCTGAATATGTTGCTGAGTTTGATTCTCTATTGAAGTACGAGATGTCCTTTATAGACATTTGTTAAAGAAAAACAAAAGGTTGATTATGGGATTTGACGACTACTTAGGAGAGAAGCTTGTGGGGCATATAGATGAGTTGTTTGAAAAGGTGATTGAGAAAGCTCTCCAACTTAAGAGTTAGTACCCTAATCCCAAGCCCGTTGTTGTTCCCATTGAAGGGCTGAAGCAGCTTGATGGTAGGGGCGGCAAGAGGAAGTGGAATAACAACTAGAAGAAATAGTTTCAGAAGGGTGACAAAAAGAAGGTTGAGTGCGATCCTACGTACAATAATTGTGGTGAGAAAGGTCACTTAAAGAGGGATTGCAAGGGTAAAAGGAAGTTATAACTGCAATAGGATTGGGTATGTGTAAAAGGATTTTCCTAAGCCAATGATGCAGAAGTAGGTTGTGAGGGCATACGCTTTGGATGTTGTCCCAGCTTCGTCGAGTGCTCCTTCGGCAAAGGAGAAGGGAAAGGGGTCACTATTTAATGTATATTTTTTATTTATGATATTCCAGTACGTATTTTATTCCACACAAGAACTTCATATTCCTTGATATCAAGTGACCTGGTAGACAAATTTGGATTGAAACCCGAAATTGTTGAGCAATCCATAGTAGTGATGAATCATGTTGAAGGTTCTGTTGGGCTGTATATGGTTTGTCGTGGTTTGATCTTATCAAGTCATGGTTACTCTTTTGTTTGTGATTGCTTTGTTTCGATTGATGTTTGGTACAGTATTATCTTAAGGTTGGATTGGTTGAAGAAGTATGCAGTGGTGGTGGATTGTGAGAAGCTATTAGTGACAATTAGGGCCAAGGAGGGGCAAAGGGTAGTGATTAGCTGCCTATCAGAGGAAGAGGTTAGTGGTTAGCTTTCTATATTTGCTAAAGGTCCTAGATGATGAGTTGTCTTCTATGCCTATCATTAGAGGGTATCCATATATATATTAAAGGAGGTTACCAGATTACCCCCATATCGAGGGATTGAGTTCCACAAGTGCAGGAGGCCAGATTGATAGTTATGCCTTTAAGTCGTATGACACCCTATAACACCCCATATTTTTATAACCTTGTTTTAGACATAAAAATTAGTGAGATTAAATTTAATGTGAAGATTAATAGGTTGATATTTGATTAGTTGAAGGTAGCCGTGCTATGTTAAGTGGTTAACTAAAATGAAATAACACTAGACAATGTGTTAGGAAATGAGAAGGGTATTATGGGAAATAGTAAAATCTTACACCCTAAACTCTTATGAGATGGTAACTCACGTTCATTCACTCTCATTTCACTAAAAAACTAAATTGCTAAAGTTAGCCACCATTTTCCATTCTCAAGAGATGAAGTTAAGCTAAAGATTTAAGAGAAGAGAAGAATTAACCAATTCAACACTCAAAAATCTCATCTATAATCTCAAAAGCTAAGGTGAATAATAACTACATACCTAATTCTTTTAGTTTTCGGCTTTGTGATTCGATCTGAAATGTTTTGGCTATATTATTGCCATGTTTTATGTTTAAAGATATGTATGTATGTATGTATGTATGTATAGTTGGTGAAATTACAAATGATTATTTGTGTTTTATGATATGTTTAATATGAAAACCCTATTTAATAACATCTGAATACCATGTAAATATAAATATAGGTCTGGAATAATATTTTAGAGATGATTTTTTGTTTACATAATTTTTCGATTTATTATGGATTTTATATGAATTTTCGAATGAATAAAATTGGTTATTGGGTTATTAATTATTTTCGGCCAAAATATTAATTGTTTGAGTTTGAGATTTTATTATGTTAGGTAAGATATTAAAATAGATTTTCTAGGATTTTTTCAGGATTTACCTAAGTCAATTGAGAGATATATAAAATTATTTAAGGTATAGGACATAAATGTTTTATATATTTATAAAGGAGAAGGGGCATTTTGAAAAATAAAATGATTTATAAATTCTGGTAATTGCGGCTGGACATTTCTAAAAAACATTTTATTGACCAATGAAAATTTGACAAACAAAGGCAAGTTAGTTGAAAAGTTTCCTTTTTAGGATTAAAAACAAAAATCACTCTTTTTCCATGTATCAGCCCATACGGCAGTATACCTTCCGCCCTAGACCTTTCGTCTTAGTCGAAAGGTTAGCTTATGATAAGATCAAAGTTCAATGCATAAGTAATCAAGTAATTGGCATGTAATGAATTAAATATATCCGAAAGGTCCTAAGCCGAAAGGTTGATGGCCTAAGAGGTTGGAATATAATTGTTTTGTAAGTGAAAAGCTTTCGCTTGTTTCGCTTTTGAATTTGAGCTTTTGACTTAGTCACTTCCGACCAGGTCAAGTTATTTAAAAGAAAAGACTTTAAACCTTCTGAAGAAGTCGATAGGTTGTTGTTGTTTCTGCCATTACTTTGTTTTGAAACCTTCCAACGTAGCCAATGGGTTTCTACCACTTTTATAAAGGTTTTTTTCTTTGAACCTTCCTATCCAGTCGAAAGGTTTACCTATTTTAAACTAGTCATTTCTCCAATGCTTTCGGAAGGAAGCTTCCGACTTTGGTGGTTCCCCTTGTTTTGTAAAGTATAACCAAAGGCTTTCAAAAAAGTTATTCCAAAGATGAAAGTTTTTAAAAAGAAGGTTTCCATGTTGTTTTAAGTTGAACCCAGTATACCTTCAAAAGGTTTATGTTTTAAACGCAATCGAATGGTTTATTCCTTGATCTGTTTCGAAAGGTTAATCCGATGTTTACGAAAGGTTTTTGAGGGAAGGTTTTCCATATGTTTTTCTAGAGCAATGACTTAAACTGATTTTAAAGAAGGATGTCTAAAGTTTATAATTTCCAAAAGGTTTTCTTTGAATTGTAGGATCTAGATTAACCCTAGAGAGGGGGGTGAATAGGGTTATAGCAAATTTTCTCGATTTAAACACAGAAATAAACTGCAGAAATAAATATGCTGAAAAGTAATTCACACACAAAATTTACTCAGCTTCGGCAACCCCTGCCTACTGCTGCATTCCTAGATTTCTATTAGAATTAAACAGTATCCCGCTTACAAACACTCTAACAGACTCGTAAACCCTTACTCCCGCTTACAAACACTCTAATAGACTCGCACCCCCTTCTCCGCCTATAGAGTTTTGAAAATTCGCAAACTCTGCTCCCGCCTATAAAGTTTTGCAAACTCGCACACCCTGCTCACTGAACTAATTCTAACTAGACAATCTGACACTACCTACAACCTAGGTGGTGATTTACCAAGACTTGATTCGAAAAGAAAAAACAACTAAATAAAAAACAACTTTAAACTTGATAAACAAAAAAAAACCGCTTTTAAAAATTAAACTTTAAATAAAATAAAACAAAAGCCCCTATAAAAATAAAGGCCGGCTCTCTTGTTTTCTTCCACCCGATCCACTTCTCTGGCTTGTGAAAATAATGTCGGCCGATCCTCTTTCTGAAATTAGGGTTTTGCGGCTCTCTGATGATCGATGGTTTGCTTTGCTTCTCTGTTAATCGATGGTTGTTGCTTCGGTATGTAATTTGTGCTTTTGCTTCTTCTGATTTTTCGTACTTGAACTCAATCGTTCTTTTTTCACACGATGTCGATGATGAATTTGGATTTTAATACTTCGACTTGGTACCAATTGTCGATGATGACGTTTGGGTTTATATTTGGATTTGATTGAATTTTCTGCACCCTTGATGATGATTTTCGGGTTGGAATTTATATGAATTCCTATACCCTAATCAAATCGATACTTTCCTAAGTTATTGGATTTCCTGATATAGCTACACCTTGATACGCACGACCTTGTTTGTGCAGCGTTCGATTTAAACTTGATTCATACGGCAATTTGTTTTGACTTTTTCAAAGATACGAATTTGACCTTTTCAAATTGTACACACACTTTTTTTCTAACTTTGATTTTGCGTCTTGATCATCACGGCACTGTTTTGATTTCGTGAATCATATCCACGGCTTCAACTTCTCACTGTAACTTGACTGCGGTTGATCCAATTTCACCATGCATTGTTTCACTTGTAGTCTCTGGCCTTGCATCATTATGCAGTCTTCATTGGCTCGTGTACCTGAACTTGATTCACTTGGTCATCTTGTATTTGTGCATTGCCCTTGTGTTGCTCATCATGTTGCAACTGCTTGTTGTATGTTCATGCTTGTGATATTGGACCATACTGTTACCTGTACTTGTACAATTCTGGTTATTCTTGTACAACTTCATTGTGGCTTGTACATGCTGTATTGTCTGGTCTTTGTTTGCTTGGTGGCATTTCATGGTCTGCACTGTGCATATGAACTTGGTCATGTTGCTTGAGTCACTTCATATACATGTGTGTCTGTTCTAGTTCATTCATTCTGTATTGTTTCACTTGATGTTGTTGATCTGACTTGAATTTTTCTTGAGTCTGTAGTGTTCATTTGAGGTGTGTCTGACCATGTTGCTTGTTGTTACTTACTTGGTGCATTGTGTAGTTGTACTGCACTGTTGCCTTGAGTTTCACCTCTCTTGTATCATTGGTGTCTGCACTGTGTTGCATTACCATCATTGCTACCTGGTCGACTTGATTCTCTGCACATATGATCTTGTGGTCTTGATTTGGTCTGCACTTGTGTATATTTGACTTCACTTGTGAACTTTGGCTTTATTGAGTTTGTTGCTATTCTCTGTTGCACCTGCTCATTAACTACTGCTTTAACTTGTCACTGCATTTGGTCTGCACTTGTGAACTTTTGCTCTGGCCATCTTTGTCAACTACTGCATCACTGCTGTCTCATTTACTTGTGGTCTTCATTCTGGTTGGCACTTGCATGCATTGTTGTAACTGGACATGTTGCTTTGAGTTGTCCATTGTTTGGTCTCTGTTTTCATTAGGCTGTAGTTGTTCAGGTGCATTGCCACACTGTACTACTCTGGTCTTTGCATCCCTTCATGTTGATTTTTGAAATTTCACTTGAGTTGAATCCAGTTTCAAAAACTCGGGTTTGACCTTGTGCTCGTGTCGTGATTTTGAATATATTGCACGTGAGTTAAACCCGGATTTTCATTTGGGTTTGACCTGTGCTCACTTGTCCCTGTAGCATTATCAAGTGTATATCGATGTGTACGACCTTGTGGCATGTACAGTGATACACTGTGCATGTCACACTGTTCGTGTGTGATGAATTCAAATGTAAATGATGACGAACAACCCAAATAACTGAGGCAAATCATATTCTCAAAAATCATATTTCATTTTATATTGCAAAAATATTTATTTTTCATTTTTACTGCGTTAGAGAATATTTTTGCAGATTGCTCAGATGCTGGATTCAAACTCGAATGCGGTTGAAGACAAAATACGAGTGTGAGTGATATGTAGTGAGGTTATCTGTACATATGAAATCGTGATGTATTCAAAATTGTATATGTATAGTGAGAGCTTGAATTTGTACTATTCAAGATTGTAATAAATATTTGTTTGAATAAAATTTCTGTTTGAATTCAAATTCTGTGTAACTTATTCTGTTTGAATTCAAATTCTGTGTAATTTATTTTATTCAACAAATATTTATTTAATCTATGTAAAATAGAATAGTACATTACCAAATACATTTAAATGAATATATATGTTTATTATCATCAAACAAAAACATATAAGCGCATATTCAACAATCTCCCCCTTTTGATGATAACAAACATATATTTAAGATTTTGACTGCGTTAAATGTATTTGATCAATGATATACTCTAATTGCTCGCCTTATTTAAATGCTTCCCCTCTACATGATGCTCCCCCTACATATATGCATACAAATAGAGATATACAAATGAGCCAAGATGCAAATGGAAAATTATTTGACCTTTGCTTGATTCTATTTGACAAAATCTTAACTTTTCTCTCCCCCTTTTGTTATCAGCAAAAGAATGATAGTGTTAGAGAAAAATGGAGATAGAGTGATCAATATTAATCAACATTAAACTCAAATTGAATATAAATATTAAACTTCAATAAAAATCAAACAAAAATCATAACTACCCTTGTTAGGCGCATATTCCACTTTTAGAAAGAATGGAAATGATGTTCTAATATAAAATCATACAATTGTATCAACTTGTGGTACATTTATATCAGGAATTTGAATATCTATTAATCATGCATAACCGTTAGGACTTTTAAATGAGATTAGTAGTATTCCAATTTAATTTTAAAAAATGAAATCAAGTATCTTCTAACCACGCATGACCGTGAGGACTTTTAAATGGGATTAGAATCAACTTGTCTATTTAATCAATTAATTTTGATATGCGTTCCATACATGCATAACCGTAAGGACTTTTAAATGAGCATGTAAGCAAATAATCAAAAATCCAAGTAATTCACCCATGCATAAACGTGAGGACTTTTAAATGAGAGTGAATACTTTGGATATTTATTTATTTTTAAAAAAATGTGACATGAAAAACAAATGATTCCTGATTATAGTACCACATATCGACAAACTATATTTAAGATTTGATAAACAATGGTCGATAGAAATATGCTAGATATAGAAATGGTCATGGAATCTTTACCCAACAAAAAGTTTTATAAATCTTGTTTGAATTTCTAAAGAAATTTTTCTAAAATATACTCTCTTGAGTAATGTATGAAAAATATCAACACTCGTCACTTTTTCCAATCACTATTTATCTTTTCGATAATTATTAGGGAGTTAGATTAGTCAAAATTTGTCATTTAAAATCAAATAAAAATGACTAATCTGAAAATATGGTCAAAAATGATTTTCTCGAATGGGTTATATGGAAAAAAAATTCTGCTAATTGAAAATTATTTGTAATGAAAAATATGCAGATATTTTCTTTGAAAAACGATGTAGCAAATGAATGTTTCAAAAAATTAATCATGTTCCACTAGTAATTTTTCTTTCAACTAGATTACCAGTATAATCTGTATCTGAATTTCTTTTTCACTCCAAAATATCACTAACTAAATTTGATAGACCAGACCACGAAGAGTGCATCAAAAATTTCAAACTCAATTTTAACAGCAATTTAAATGACATTCTTTGAATTTGAATTGAAGCCATGTAAACAATCAGAAACTGAGAATATAGAGTTAGTCGAATTATGACCAAATGTATCCAACAAAACACAATGTTTAATCCAAACAAATATGTATGAAGTAATTCGAAGAATAGTGATTTTGGCATAAATATAATTGGCCAACAATGTCGAACAAGTCAGAATAAAAAAAATCATCATCTCACATTATTGGCTGATTTAATTCAGAATACGCTGCAGATTATCACATTCAATATATCGATCAAATAAATATACCTTTACCTGTTTTACCTTTACGATATTTTTGTTGTTGTTGCCCATTGTGATTCTGTCACCTTTGTACTAGGCTAAGGAACTTTGCTTTGTTGCCCGTTGTGTTTCTGGAACAGCCAAAATCCAGCGAACACTATTGTTGTTCCTTAGCCCGGCACCATACCTACACGATGAAAAAATTTTGTGACCTATTTTTTATTATAGGTCCATGATTGTTAGTGGCTGAAGCATTGTGAATAAATAATCCCTTTGGAACCCAAACTTGTTTAGTCCTTTCATTCTTGTTCCAATAGACATGAAATTTGTTCGTAGAATTATTAGGAACCCAAACTTGTATAAATTTTGTGTTCTTGTTCCTATGACTACAATTTTCGACACGATGTTCAATTATTTCACATCTATCAAAGACACTCTTACCTTTTGCATTACCATCAACTAGTGTTTTCCTAAAACCTAGTCCTTTTCTGTTGTTAGCAAAAAATTGATTTCCCAATAACATGATGAATGATTTTTCTCCTCTTTAAAAGTTATTCAAAGATTTCTCAAGATTTTGGACTTTGGTTTTTAGATTTGTGTTTTCAGTGACAAGTGAGGTGCATCTATTTATAAAATCTTTTTTCCTAGTGTCAATGATTTCCTTAAGACTCAAGTTTTCTTTTTCAAGATTCTCAAAGCTATTCTTAAGTCTTGATAATTCTGAATCTAAAATTTTACATCTTTTACATTCTAGGTTTTGAATATTTTCAAGTTCAGTTTATAACCTAAAATTTTCACGAACAAGTTCTCTCCTATCAGATTTCAGTTTTTCAATTTTAGATTCAAGAGCATCAACTACTTTAGTAAGATCAAGACACATAAAAATAAGATCTTTATAAGAATAGTCACCTGCCTCACTAGATTCCTCTAAGCTTGCTTCTGAATCTGATTTTGCCACAAGACACAAGTTAGCCTCCTCTGAGCTATTATTCGAATCTTCCTCTCCTTCTTCATCATCCCAAGTCGCTGCAAAGACCTTCTTTGTCTTTTTCTTTCCTCGATTGTTTTTGAGAAGTGGGCATTCTTGTTTGAAGTGGCCAGGCTTGTTGCAGTTAAAGCACGTCGGTTCATTATCGGAATGGTCAGAATCTTTTGGCCTATTACAACTTTTTTTCTTCTTGCATGGCTTGAATCTTGACAATTTTCTAAGATTATTGACAGCCATTGCAAGCTCTTCAATTGGATCTTTTTCATCTTCATCGCTCTCTTCTTTGCTTTTTAAGGCAATCGTCTTCTTCTTTGGTTCGGAGTTGTTGCATTCTTCCTTTGCTTTTAGCTCAAGCTCATAAGTCATCAAGTTACCGATCAACTCCTCCATGCTTAGTTTACTCAAATCTTTCGATTCTTGGATTGCCGTGACTTTTGCCTCAAAGTTCATCGGTAAGACTCGTAGCACCTTCCTCACAAGCTCTACCTCAGTGAATAGCTTCCCAAGCGCTCTAGCGTTGTACACCAATGTTGAAAAGCGTCCAAATATGTCCTTTATGCTCTCGTCTTTGTCCATCACAAAGTTCTCGTATTCATTGCTGAATAGGGCTACACGAGACTCCTTTACTTGAGAAGTTCCTTCATGTGTCACCTCCAAGATATGCCAAATTTCCTATGCTGTTTTACAATGAGAAATTCTATTAAATTCATTCTTATCAAGAGCACAGATCAAAGCATTCATGGCTTTAGCATTTGTGGTTTTTAATTTCTTATTGTTAGCATCCCACCTATTCCTAGGTTTAGGAATCTCAGTATCACCAACAGTTATAGAGGGAGATTTATAGCCAGTTTCAATAATATACCAAACACCATAATCAACAGAACTAAGATAAATGCCCATCCTAACCTTCCAATAAGCATAATCACTCCCATTAAAAATGGGTGGCCTAATAATAGATTGCCCCTTAGAAAAAGCATTATTTGTTGAATTCATGACTCTAGAGTTAAAGAAAAATACCGTGCTCTGATACCACTTGTAGGATCTAGATTAACCCTAGAGGGGGGGTGAATAGGGTTATAGCAAATTTTCTCGATTTAACAGAAATAAACTGTAGAAATAAATATGCTGAAAAGTAAATCACACACAAAATTTACACAGCTTCGGCAACACCTGCCTACTGCTGCATTCCCAGATTTCTATTAGAATTAAACAGTATCCCGCTTACAAACACTCTAACAGACTCGCAAACCCTTGCTTCCGCTTACAAACACTCTAATAGACTCGCACCCCCTGCTCCGCCAATAGAATTTTGAAAACTCGCAAACTCTGCTCCTGCCTATAGAGTTTTGCAAACTCGCACACCCTGCTCACTGAACTAATTCTAACTAGACAATCTGACACTACCTATAACCTAGGTAGTGATTTACCAAGACTTGATTCGAAAAGAAAAAATAACTAAATAAAAAACAACTTTAAACTTGATAAACAAAAAAAACCCCTTTTAAAAATTAAACTTTAAATAAAATAAAACAAAAGCCCCTTTAAAAATAAAGGCCGGCTCTCTTGTTTTCTTCCACCCGATCCACTTCTCTGGCTTGTGAAAATAATGTCGGCCGATCCTCTTTCTGAAATTAGGGTTTTGCGGCTCTCTGATGATCAATGGTTTGCTTTGCTTCTCTATTGATCGATGGTTGTTGCTTCGGTATGTAATTTGTGCTTTTGTTTCTGCTGATTTTTCATACTTGAACTCAATCGTTCTTTTTTCACACGATGTCGATGATGAATTTGGATTTTAATACTTTGACTTGGTACCAATTGCCGATGATGACGCTTGGGTTTATATTTGGATTTGATTGAATTTTCTGCACCCTTGATGATGATTTTCGGGTTGGTATTTATATGAATTCCTATACCCTAATCAAATCGATACTTTCCTAAGTTATTTGATTTCCTGATATAGCTACACCTTGATACGCACAGCCTTGTTTGTGCAGTGTTCGATTTAAACTTGATTCATACGACAATTTATTTTGACTTTTTCAAAGATACGAATTTGACTTTTTCAAATTGTACACACACTTGTTTTCTAACTTTGATTTTGCGTCTTGATCATCACGGCACTGTTTTGATTTCGTGAATCATATCCACGCCTTCAACTTCTCACTGTAACTTGACTATGGTTGATCCAATTTCACCATGCATTGTTTCACTTATAGTCTCTGGCCTTGCATCATTATGCAGTCTTCATTAGCTCGTGTACCTGAACTTGATTCACTTGGTCATCTTGTATTTGTGCATTGCCCTTGTGTTGCTCATCATGTTGCAACTGCTTGTTGTATGTTCATGCTTGTGACATTGAACCATACTGTTACCTGCACTTGTACAACTCTGGTTATTCTTGTACAACTTCATTGTGGCTTGTACATGTTGTATTGTCTAGTCTTTGTTTGCTTGGTGGCATTTCATGGTCTGCACTGTGCATATGAACTTGGTCATGTTGCTTGAGTCACTTCATATACATGTGTGTCTGTTCGAGTACATTAATTTTGTATTGTTTCACTTGATGTTGTTGATCTGACTTGAACTTTTCTTGAGTCTGTAGTGTTCATTTGAGGTGTGTCTGACCATGTTGCTTGATGTTACTTACTTGGTGCATTGTGTAGTTGTACTGCATTGTGGCCTTGAGTTTCACCTCTCTTGTATCATTGGTGTCTGCACTGTGTTGGATTACCATCATTGCTACCTGGTCGACTTGATTCTCTGCACATATGATCTTGTGGTCTTGATTTGGTCTGCACTTGTGTATATTTGACTTCACTTGTGAACTTTGGCTTTACTGAGTTTGTTGCTATTCTCTGTTGCACTTGCTCATTAACTACTGCTTTAACTTGTCACTGCATTTGGTCTGCACTTGTGAACTTTTGTTCTGGCCATCTTTGTTAACTACTGCATCACTGCTGTCTCATTTACTTGTGGTCTTCATTCTGGTTGGCACTTGCATGCATTGTTGTAACTGGACATGTTGCTTTGAGTTGTCCATTGTTTGGTCTCTGTTTTCATTGGGCTGTAGTTGTTCAGGTGCATTGCCACACTGTACTACTCTGGTCTTTGCATTCCTTCATGTTGATTTTTGAAATTTCACTTGAGTTGAATCCAGTTTCAAAAGCTCGGGTTTGACCTTGTGCTCGTGTCGTGATTTTGAATATATTGCACGTTAGTTGAACCCGGCTTTTCATTTGGGTTTGACCTGTGCTCACCTGTCCCTGTAGCATTATCAAGTGTATATCGATGTGCACGGCCTTGTGGCATGTACAGTGATACACTGTGCATGTCACACTGTTCGTGTGTGATGAATTCAAATGTAAATGATGACGAACAACCCAAATAACCGAGGCAAATCATATTTTCAAAAATCATATTTTATTTTATATTGCAAAAATATTTCTTTTTCATTTTTACTGCGTTGGAGAATATTTTTGCAGATTGCTCAGATGTTGGATTCAAACCGGAATGCAGTTGAAGACAAAATACGAGTGTGAGTGATACGTAGTGAGGTTATCTGTACATATGAAATCGTGATGTATTCAAAATTGTATATATATAGTGAGAGCTTGAATTTGTACTATTCAAGATTGTAATAAATATTTGTTTGAATAAAATTTCTGTTTGAATTCAAATTCTGTGTAACTTATTCTGTTTGAATTCAAATTTTGTGTAATTTATTTTATTCAACAAATATTTATTTAATCTATGAAAAACAAAATAGTACATTACCAAATACATTTAAATGAATATATATGTTTATTATCATCAAACAAAAACATATAAGCGCATATTCAACATGAATGAATTCAAAAGGCATGAGAAATGATTTCGAAAGGTTTAAACATTGATTTTGAAGGAAAACATTTCAAAGTATGAAAAGAGATTCTTTCAAACGATTAAATGTTTTCATCAACTAAATTTTGAGTAAAGGATATATATATATATATGCCATGGTAATGTGATTGAGTAAATTATAAAGATTTTATTCTTTTCCTTGTTTTAAGTTTTATTTGAATGTTTATATCATTTTGAAATTGTTTTCAAGGAAAATTATAGGAGGGGATCCTAAAGTATGAACGATTCAGATATTAGAAAACCAGATGGGACTACTATAGGGTCGCGCCCTTTAGATTAGCTTGTAGCCCTAGCTAATTGTTGTTCAAAATTTCAACGTGTAGGGCTTGAACACAAGTAGACAAAAAATATAAGTACACGCCGAAAGAAATACATGCTGTATACAGATAGGTTATTGGTTAGCCGGAAAAACCATTAGGATCGAGAAGACCTAGGAGATGATTGAGTTAGGGACAAACCGTCTAGAAGTGTGATATTTCACTAATGATCTAGGGCATGTCGTCCTGATGGGAAATGTTAAATAGATAGATAAGGATGGATAATCCTGAATATGAATATCTAACAGGTGTTAGATTAATTTTGATTACATTGTCCGGTAGGCCTGAATCAGCTTAAGGTTAAAAGTTATCCAAACAAAACTTTTGTGGTTGAACAGATAGTTTATTATTACCTGATATTTATATATGTTTACATAATGTTTATTTTGTAGTATTTAACCATTGTAGATGCAGGAACATTATATATGGTTATGTGAATGGATTTGCAAAGATAAGTTTTAAAAAGGATGTTAGTGAGAGGAAACCCGTTCGGCTAAGCGGCGTGGTCTCACTTAACATAATTAAACCGGGATATATAGTATTATTCATACTAGGCTTTATGTTTGACTCGAAGTCTATGTTTTTCCTTAAAACTCTCGGGTTCTCAAATTGATTTGAGTAGGTTGAGAGGTTAAAGATCTTTTTAGGTTTTAGAAAGTTGACGAATAAGCTACCGAAGGATGCAGTAGGCAACAGATAGCTGCTTAGGATTTGTAGCTTTTATTTATGTTTTGATGGATTTTCTGTTATGTTATGATGTATTAGGTCTAATATGACCATATGACTCTAATTAATCAAGGGTGTATCTTAATATACCACTGTCGGCGTAATATGTAATAATTATATTTAATCTATGCTTGGGAAAACGATTTGGGTTATGTGATGGGAATGTGGAACAATTTTTGTTTTAAAATGTAATGAAGTAATTTATGGTTTTGAAATCTGTGTATTGTTTCATATTCAAGTGCTTCTGATATTATTGATATCATTAACATAGCCGTAATTAGTCGCCGGAAGCTAATACTATAGATGACTACAGCATCTGTAGCGCTTAGTTTTGGGCCTCTAGATAGGGGATGTTACAACTTGGTATTAGAGCATGGTTTATGAAATACTTTAACTAAAAATGATTTTTGAAAACATAATCCATAGGAATTGGAATTAAGATCGGTGTATGGGATAACGCTATAATAAAGTACTTGTACATTATATATATATATATATATATATATATAGTATACGCTATATCTTTAGAATCCTATCTTAGTTAGATTATTCATCTTTATCTCATAAGGTTTGAATACAGAAATGGAAGGAAGGAGAAGCAGAGTAAATACCGGAGGAGATAGCAGCAGCACTAGCGGAAATACCGGACCAAACACAAGAAGAGGTCCTGGTCAGGCACAAATTGAAAATGCTAGTGCAGGAGTTCCCTAAATGGATGTGAGGACAATGTATCAGTTCTTGTGAATATGATGCAAGCTGGAGTAGCAGCAGGTGTTATTGGAGGTAATGCTGTGAGAGGAGGAGCTCAAGAAGTTCCAGCGATCAATCTGTATTCCAACTTAAGTAGAGATTAAATCAGCTTGGAGGGAAACTGTTCATTGGTACCGAGGATGTGATTGAAGTGGAAAACTGGCTGCTACATTTTGAAAGAACTTTTGCTGATTTAGGACCGAATGATGCATAGAAAAGGAGGTTGTCCTCAAGGAAGCTACCGGGAGCTGCACTATTTTGGTGGAACACCGTCACTGCCGGAGTTGTTGAAGAGACCATTACTTGGAAGGAATTTAGGAGAAGGTTTTTGGAGAGATTTATGTCTGTAATAGTGCAGGCTGTGTTGGTAAGGTGGTTTGTAGAGCTGGAGAAGAGAGATATGAGTGTGTTGGAGTATACAAGGAAGTTTGAGGAACTAATCTGATACATGTATGCCCTGGTTGATACTGTTTTCAGTGGAAATGAAAAGTACATCAATGGATTAAAGCCAGAACTGATAAGTTCTACTTTGACAAACTTAAAAGACCTAAGTGACGTAGTTGTTGAGATGACATTAAGGTAAGAAGAGACATTGGCTTGCTTAAGAAAGAAAGTGAAAGAGGATCAGATGGGACAGGCCCAGAAGAGGAAATTTTTCCAAAAAAACGATTGCTCATAAAGAAGGAGCACAAAAGAAAAGTAAGGCTAAAGTGGTTTGTTACAACTGCAATAAGAAAGGACACTATGCCAACGACTGTCGAGCCAGCAAGGAAAAAGGAAAAGAGGCTGCAAGAATGTCATATGCTTTAATTGTGATCAAGCGGGTCATTACAAGAACAAATGCCCAGAGCAAGCAAAGGATGGAAAAGGGCTAGTTTATGCTTTGGAGCCCACAACCGCAAAATCAGCTGCTCAGGAAAAGAGAAAAGATATTTTAGGAGGCTCACTACAGATCCACAGTATGTCTGTTACCTTCCTATTTGATACTGGGGTATCCCATTCTTTTATTTCTTGATGTCTAGTGGATAGATTTAATCTAGAACCCTCTTACTTAGTTACTTCCTTAAGGTTGCTAATCCAATAGGAGGTTATGCAACACTTAGAGTGAGGTGTGACCATCTAGGATTTGATTTGTTAGGCTATGCCTTTGATTGTTGTTTGCATGTATTTGACTTTGTGGGATTTGGGATTATCCTGGGGATGGATTGGTTGAGTAGATATGACACTATGATATTTTCCAAGATAGGAAAATACCATTTAGTCATCCGGATTGTAGAGATCAGATAATTTATGCCATAGAGAACCATAGTTGTGAGGTGAATGTTATACTGGGTGCTACGGAGTTGGAGGATGAGTTGCATCAGGTCTTTGTAGTTAGAGAACTTGCCGATGTATTTGAGCCAGTCGTTGGACTGCCACCGAAATGGCTATTGAGTTTCGGATTAATTTAGTGCCTGGAGCTGAACAGGTGAGTAGACCGCCGAGTAAAATGACACCTATAGAGATGAAAGAGTTGAAGGTGCAATTAGTGGATCTGGACGGTAAAAGTTTTATTAGGCCGAGTAGTTCTCCATAGGGAGCTGCTACTGTGTTTGTTAAGAATCGGAATGGATCATTTAGGCTATGTGTCTATTGTCGTAAGTTTAACGAGAAGACGATAAAGAACCGATAATCATTGCCGAGAATTGACGGTTTTTTCGATCAATTGAGTGGAGAAAAGGTATTCTCTCAACTAGATTTGGCTATGGGTTTCATCAGCTTAGAGTGGTGGAGGATAGCATTCCTTTGACAGCGTTTAGAACGAGATATGGATCGTACAAATGGTTAGTCATGTCCTTCGGACCAACTAATGCACCGGCATTCTTTGTGGATCTGATGAATAGAATTTTTCGAGAGCATTTAAATAGGTTTGTGTTGGTTTTCATTGATGACATTTTTATATACTCTATGGATAAGAAGGAGCATGAAGTTTATCTCAGAGTTTTGCTCGAGACATCGAGGGAGCATCAGTTGAAAGCTAAGTTTGCGAAGTGTCATTTTTGGAAGAAGGAAGTGAGGTTCCTTGGCCATATCGTCTTTGAGAAAGAGTTTTCAATAAATACGACTAAATTGAAGCAGTGAACAATTGGAAGAGACCCGAGATGGTGACCGAGATAAAGAGTTTCCTTGGATTGGCTGGGTATTATCGGAGAATTATAAAATATTTTTCGCGGATAGCAGCACCGATGATTAAGCTTACGTGAAAGGATGTGAAGTTTGTGTGGACTGATAAGTGTGAAGAAGCATTCCAGAGCTTGAAACACTTATTGACCCATGCACAAGTGTTAGTGGTTCCAGAGAGGAATCGGGATTTAGTTGTTTATATAAATGCATGTGGAACTTGATTGGGAGTTGTGTTGATGCAAAGGGGTAACGTAATTGCCTATACTTTTAGACAGCTCAGACCATAAGAGGTTAAATATCCAACGCATGATCTGGAATTAGTTGCCTCTATATTTGCTTTAAAGGTGTGGAGGCATTATATTTTGGTAGAGCGATTTTAGCTATATACTGATCATAAGTCTTTGAAGTATTTGTTCTCTCAAAAGGAGCTAAATATGAGACAACAGAGATGTTTGGAGTTTATTGCTGGCTATGATTTTGGAATTGAGTACACGCCCGGAAAAGGAAACAAAGTAGTGGATGCACTCAGTTGAAAACATCAGAATGTGGTATTGGCTATGATCACTAAGTGGAAAGACATGGAGGCATTATCGGCTTGTAGTGTGTGGTTTAGGTCCGATGTAGGATCGAGTGTAGGAAGTACTGTATTGTCTTTTTTAGAAGTCTGACCGGTAATGATTGAGAAGATAGCTTCTAAGCAAAAAGAGGATCCATTTTAGCTGAGTGGATCAGTAGGTTGAAGGAAGGAATAAAGAGCGACGACTTAAAAGATTTCAATCTTGGCCAAAATGGGTGGTTAAGAAATAAAGAAAGGTTATGTGTTCCGAATGTAGGAAGCATGAGGAAGGAGGTTATGGATGAGTGCCATCATTCGAAGTTCACTATCCACCTAGTAGGAGCGAAAATATATCAGGACACGAAGAGAAATTTCTTTTGGGAAGGTATGAAATGGGACATTGGATTGTATGTTAAGCAGTGCTTGAATTGCCTATAAGCAAAGGAAGAACACCAGAAGCCAAGTGGATTGCTTCAACCATTAGAGGTTCCATTTTGGAAATGAGATTCAATCTCTATGGACTTTATTGATGGGTTGCCAAGATCTAGTAGAGGAAACGAAAGTATATGGGTCACAGTTGATAGACCAACTAAGAGTGCCCATTTTATTCCGGTAAATTCAACTAGAACTACACCTGATTTGGCAAGGTTATTCATGAAGAATGTGGTTAGGCTGCATTGGATTTTTAGTAGTATAGTCAGTGATAGAGATTCTTTATTTACTAGTGAGTTATGGAAAAGTCTAAAGGAAGGATTATGAACCAAGCTCAACATAAGTACCGCGTACCATCCATAGACAGATGGAAAAACTGAAAGAATTAACAAAATCTTGGAAGATTTGTTAAGAGCTTGTATATTAAACTTTGAGGGATCATGGGAAGACTATCTTCATCTAGTCGAGTTCTCATATAACAATAGTTATCAGGCTAGTATCGGAATGGCACCATTTGAAGCATTGTATGGAAGACCTTGCAAGTCTCCCGTATGTTGGTTGGACACCGGGATAGATTACTTCTCAGTCCAGATTTAGTGAAAGAAGCTATAGGGAAGATTGAGCTAATTCGAGCTAGGATGAAGGAAGCTCAATCTTGGTAGAAAGTTATGCAGATAAAAGAAGAAAGGATTTGGAATTTTCTATCGGAGATTATGTGTTTGTTAAAGTTTCATCGATGAAAGCTGTAATTAGATTTGGGAAGTCAAGGAAGTTAGCATCTAGATTCATTGGTCCATTTTGTGTTTCTAAGTGGATCGGGAAACTCACTTATAAAGTGGAGTGACAGAGTATTTTAGCTGGAGTCCATAATGTTTTCCATGTTTCTCATCTTAGGAAATATGTTAGAGACCCGGAGACTATTATAGCACCTACAGTATTAGACGACTTAGTAGTAGAACCGGATTTAACTATAGTTAGGAGGCCGATTCAGATTGTGGCTAGAGAAGAGAAGAAATTGAGGAATAAGACAGTCAAGTTAGTAAAGGTTCAATGGAGTATGTTAGTCCCTGAGAAGTTGGTTTTGATGACAACGGTCTTAGAATAAGATTATAAAATATAAATACTAATATTATTGTTTAGATATATATGTATATGCAAGATATATATATACAGGTAACAAAGAATGAAGACTGTACAGTATAGAGATTCAAGAACTGATAAACTCAAGATCGAAGATTTCAAGATTCAAGATTCATGAGTATCAAGATTATCAAGAGTTCAAGATTTCAATAGAAGTAATTTAGTTAGGAATTTTGTTAAAACACCTAGAAAAGCACCGGCATCTTAAAATCCATTTTATTCATGGAATGGAATCCACTTCGAGCCCGTTAAAGGGATGGAACCCTAAGTAGGATGGAACCTACAAAAAATCTAGTGGAACATTGTTTTGTATCCACTAACTTTTATTCAAATTTTTTACAAAATTATATCTTGTTTTCAAAATGATTTCAAAATCTTCTTTTTTAAATCAAAAACATCTATCTTGGTTTTAAAATACTTTTAGCCTTAAAATAATCTTTATTTTCAATATCAAATTATCCTTGGTTTTAAACTATCTTTTAATTATAAAATATTTAAATTTTAATATTTATACTTAGATTTAAATATAAAAATATAGTAAAACTTTACCAAAATATTATTCTTTATACTTATTTATGTATTTTAACTATAGTTAAGTATATTTATAAAGTTTAAAATACTTTTAATACAAGATAGAAGTTATTATCAAAGAAATTTTTTTTACCAAAAATAACTTAGGCCTGTCGACAACCCCAAGGAACCCTTGTCGATAAGGTGACAGTTTATTTCAAAAGTTTGAATTTCAAAGGAAGTGTCTATTCGTCATATCCTTTCACAAATGGACATGGCTGTTGTTCTACTATAAATAAGGGCTATTTTAAACAAATTTACATTCATATATATTCTTTGATTTTACTCCTCTTCTTCTTGCACATTTCTCTATATACATTTTTACCATTACTCTGCCGAAATCCCCATTGAATCTAACTAGATCATCTCTAGTTTGGTTCTCTATTACTACCTCCACAGGATCCCAGTACTATTCAGAGTTATAGACTTCTTTGTAATCAATCGAGCAAGAAAAGGTGTGATTGTAGCCTGGAAAATCAATCGAGTGAACTTGTTGCCCGTAATATCAAGTATCTCTACCCAAAGGATTGTGAATCTGGTGCAGTGTACATGGTGGCCTTGAAATCGAGGGTGTAATTGTAAGAATTGATTTTGAAAGGAAATCCGTACTTGTGTTGCAGGACTGGATGTAGGGCAACTCCGAACCAGTATAAAATTCGGTGTGTTCTTTCCTTTATTGCTTTTACTTTATATCTGCATTTGTGTTTGATTTTATGATCATATCTGTGTCTGAATATTGTATACATTTGTGTTCAAATTAATATAAACTCAAAAAGAATTAGTAATTCCTTTAAACACTCTTCACCCCCCTCCCTCTAGTGTTAATTCTAGCCTTAAGATCCGTAATCCGCATTTCTCACAGAGTAATGATGCTAGAGACTGTACTTGGGAAGTAGAGAGCAGGATTGAGATTCTTACCCTGATTTATTTGATGGTATGTTTCACCTTTGATTGTTTTGTTGTGTACCTCATCATAATTTCGAGAACAAAATTCTTTAAGGTGGAGAGTCTATAACACCCTATAATTTTATAACCTTATTTAAGACATTTAAATTAGTCAGATTAAATTAAATAATGTGAAGATTAATAGGTTAAGATTTGATTAGTTGAAGGTAGTCATGCCATGTTAAGTTGGTTAACTAAAATGAAATAGCACTGGATAATGTGTTAGGAAATGAGAAGGAAATTATGGGAAATAGTAAAATCTTATACCCTAAACCCTTATGAGATGGTAACTCACGTTCATTCACTCTCATTTCACTAAAAAAACTAAATTGCTAAGGCTGGCCACCATTTTCCATTCTCAAGAGAAGAAGTAAAGCTAAACATTTAAGAGAAGAGAAGAAATCAACTAATTCAACACTTGTAATTCTCAACTACAATCTCAAAAACTAAGGTGAATAATAACTACATCCTTATTTCCTTTAGTTTTAACTTTTTGATTAGATCCGATTTTTTTTCTATATTATTACCATGTTTTATGCTTAAAGATATATATGTATAGTTGGTGAAATTATAAATGATTATTCATGTTTTATGATATGTTTGACATGAAAACCCTATTTAATGACATCCGAATACCAAGGAAATTTAAATATAGGTCTGGAATAATATTCTAGAGATGGGTATTGATTTTCATAATTTTCCTATTTATTATGGATTTTATATGAATTTTTGAATGAAGAAAATTGTTTATTGGGTTATAAATTATTTTCAGCTAAAATATTAATTGTTTGGGTTTGAGATTTTAATATATTAAGTAACGTATTAAAATAAATTTTTTGGGATTTTTTTATAATTTTCCTAAGTCATTTGAGGGATATATAAAATTATTTAAGATATGAGACTTAAATGTTTTATGTATTTATAATGGAGAAGGGGCATTTTGCAAAATAAATTGATTTATAAATTCTGGTTGCAGCAGCACATTTCTGAAAAGTATTTGATTGACAAATGAAAACTTGGAAAACAAAGGTAGGTTAGTAGAAAAGTTCTGTTTTTAAGATTAGAAACAAAATTCACTCTTTTTCCATGTTTCAGCCCATACGGCAGTATATCTTCTGCCCTAGACCTTTCGTCTCAATCGAATGGTTAGCTTTCGACAAGGTCAAAGTTCCAATGCAAAAAGTATCAAGCAATTGGTATGTAATTAATTGAATATAGCCGAAAGGTTCTAAGCCGAAAGGTTCTAAGCCAAAAGGTTGATGGCTTAAGAGGTTGGAATATAATTTTTTTGAAAGTGAAAAGCTTTCGCCTGCTTCGCTTTTGAATTTGAGCTTTCGACTTGGTCACTTCTGACTAGGTCAAGTTATTTAAATGAAAAGACTTTAAACCTTCCGACGAAGTCGATAGATTGTTGATGTTTCCGCCATTACTTTGTTTTGAAACGTTACGACATAACTGAGGGTTTCTACTGCTTTTATAAAGGTTTTTGCTTTGAACCTTCCGGCCCAGTTGAAAGGTTTACCTATATTAAACTAGTTGTTCTCCAATGCTTTCAGAAGGAAGCTTCCGACTTAGGTGGTTACCCTTGTTCTGTAAAGTATAATCCAAGGATTTCGAACGGTTATTCCAATAAAGACGAAAGGTTTTAAAAAGAAGGTTTCCAGATTGTTTCAAGTTGAACACGGTATACCTTCGAAAGTTTTATGTTTTAAAAGGTTTAAGAATTCGTAGGGTTTATTCCTTGATCTGTTTCGAAAAGTTTATTACATGTTTTCGAAATGTTTTTGAGGGAAGGTTTTTCTAAGGCAATGACTTAAAATGATTTTAAAGAAGGATGTCTAAAGTTTATAACTTCCAAAAGGTTTGCTTTGAATGAATTTGAAAGGTTTGAGAAATGATTTCGGAAGTTTTAAACATTGATTTTGAAGGGAATAAGTTCAAAGTATGAAAAGAGGTTCTTTCAAATGATTAAGTATTTTCATCAACCAAATTTTGAGTAAAGGATATATATATATCTGACATGGTTATATGATTGAGTAAAGTAAAAAGATTTTATTCTTTTCCATGTTTGTAGTTTGATTTTAAGGTTTAAATCATTTTGAATTTGTTTTCAAGGAAAATTATGGGAGGGGATCCTTAAGTATAAATGACTCAGATATTAGAAAAATAAATAGGACTAGTTTGGGTTCGCGCCATATACATTAGCTTATAGCCCAAGCTAATTTTTTTCTAAAATTCCGATGTGTAGGGCTTGGTTATAGGTAGAATAAAATTATGAGTACACACCGAAAGGAATACATGTTGTATACAGATAAGTTATTGGATAGCCTGAAAAACCATTAGGATCGAGAAGACCTGGGAGATGATTCAGTTAGGGACAGATCGTCCAAAAGTGAGATATTTAATAGATGGTCTAGGATAGATCGTCCTGATGGGAAATGTTAAATAGATAGATAAAGAAAGATAATCCTGAATATGAATATCTATCAGCTGTTAGGTTAATTTTGATTACATTGTCTGGCAGGGTCGAGTCAGCCAAAGGTTAAAAGTTATCCAAACAAAATTTTGTGGTTGAACAGATAGTTTATTATTACATGAGATATATGTATGTTTACATAATATTCATTTTGTAGTATTTAACCATTGTGGATGCAAGAGCATATTATATAGTTATATGAAAGGATTTTCAAAGATATGTTTTAAAAAGGATGTTAGTGAGAGGAAAACCATTCCGCTAAGCGGCGTGGTCTCACTTAACATAATTAAACCAGGATGTATAGTATTATTCATACCAGCCTTTATGTCTAGCTCGAAGTTTATGCTTTTCCACTTAAACTCTCAGGTTCTTAAAATTGATTTGAGTAGGTTGAGGAGTTAAGGAACTTTTCAGGCTTTAGAAAGTTGACGAATAAGCTGCTGAAGGATGTAGGAGGCAACAGATAGCTACTTAGGATTTGCTGGTTTTATTTATGTTTTGATGGATTTTCCATTGTGTTATGGTGTATTAGATCTAATATTACCATACGACTCTGATCAATCGAGGGGGTATCTTCATATATCGCTCTTGGCGTAATTTGTAATAACTGTATTTAATATGTGCCTGGGAAAATGATTTGGGTTATATGATGTGAATGTGGAATAATTTTTATTTTCAAATGTAAAGAAATACTTTGTTGTTTTGAAATCTGTGTTTTGTTTCATATTCAAGTGCTTCTGATATTATTGATACCGTTAACGTAGCCGTATTTAGTCAGCGGAAGCTAATACTATAAATGATAGCAGCATCTGTAGCACTTAGTTTTGGGCCTCTAGATCAGGGATATTACACACCCAGAGTGTAGAAGGAGTTGGAGGTGCAAGTGAATGACTTGTTGAGGTAAGGGTTCATTCATAGGAGTATATCTGAGTATTGTGTGCCCATAATATTCGCCACTAAGGTAGATGGGTCTCTGAAGTTGTGAGTTGACTACCGTGAGCTGAATAAGTTGATGAGGAAGAAAAAGTATCCACTCCCGCATATCGATGAATTGGTCGATCAGGTCCATGATGCGAAGTTGTTATCTCAGTTGGATCTTGTGACCGAATTTCACCAACTCAGAGTAGCGAAGGAGATTGCGCAGGTCATTGTGTTACGTACGCTGTTTGGTTTCAGTGAGTGGATAGTTATGCCGTTTAGGCTAATTAATGCTTTGCATTCTTCATGATCTCATAAACCATTTCTTTAAGGATGAGCCAAACAAGTTTGTTCTTATGTTTGTGGATGATATTCTGGTCAATTCTAGGACAGAGGTGGAGCACAAGACGCATTTGAGGATTATGTTTGAAGTGTTGAGGAAGCACAATTTGATAGCAAAGTTTTCAAACCATCACTTCTGAGGAGGGAAGTGAGATTCTTGGGTCATGTCATCTCTGAGCAGGGTAATGTGGTTTATCCTACAAAGGTGATAGCGGTTCAAGACTGGAACCAAACCAAGAACACTGCAGATGTGAGGATTTTCCTTAGACTTGCAAGATATTATGTACATTTTATCAAGGACTTCTCCAAGGTAGCAACACCGTTGACTAATTTGATGGAGAAGGATTAGACTTTTTTGGAACATGAAGCGTAAGCATGCATTTCTGAGTCGAATGGAGAGTTTATGAGTGCACCGGTGTTGATACATTTGAGGTGGAATGAGGAGATGATAATACACACATGCTTGTGTTACGAGATTGGATGCAATACTGATGCAAAGAGGAAAAGTAGTCGCATACACTAGTCGACACCTGAAACCACATAAGAGTAAGTACCTAACCCATGATTTGGAGTTGACGTCGGTAGTATTTTATTAGAAGTTGGAGGTATCATCTATTAAGAGAAAGGTTTGAATTTTTTAGTGACCATAAGTCCTTGAGGTAACTTTTCTCCTTGAAGGACCTCATTCTTCGTCGGCAATGATGGTCGGAGTTCTTGGCCTTTTATGACTTTAGCATTTCCTGTACGCCCAGTTAAGAAAATGCAGTTGTCAATGCCTTGAGTAGAAGATATGTGAGTTTGGGAGAAATGTTTCTGGAGTGGAAGCAGTTGGAGTATATCGCTAGCTATGATTTTAGACCTCAATGTGAGATAGAGCGGGAATTATTGGCTTGTTTGACTATCAGACCTACTTTGATCGAGTTGATCAGTACTAGTCAAAGGAGAGATGATAAACTAGCAGAGATCATGGAAAAAGTAGAAGAAGGAGTAGAGTCTAAGGAGACGAAGTATTACGGACACTATCAAGATAGTTTTCTCCATAAGGCTGGGACTTTTTTTATTCCCGATGTTGACGGATTGTGAGATGAGGTGCTACGAGAGCACTTTCATTCCAGATTACTATACAGACTGACAAATAATATATATCATGATATGAAGAATGACATATTATTAGGAGGGGATGAAGAAAGATATCGGGACATTCATCTCGAAATGTGTGAACTATTAGTTATGAAGGCAAAGTAGAAGAAGCCAAGTGGGTTGATTAAACCATTTGAAGTTCCTAAGTGGAAATGGTAACGAGTATCGATGGATTTCATCAATGGATTTCCGAGGACTAGGGGAATGTACGATAGCATTTGAGTCCTAGTCAATGGATTGAAAAAAAGTGCATGATTCATGCCCGTTAAGTCTAGTAGAAGGCCATCCAAGTTGGCCTAGTTGTATGTCAAATGGGTGGTATGATTCCATGGTGTGCCAAAGAGCATTATGAGTGACTGAGATTCTTTATTCACTAGTGGATTTTAGAAGAGCTTACAAGAGGCGTTGGGGATGGAGTTGCATCTTAGTTTAGGTTATCCTCCGCAAACCAATGGGTAGACCAAAAGAGTGAATCATATATTGGAGGATCTCTTACGAGATTGGATTCTAAATTTCAGAGGCATATGGGATGGTTACTCACATTTGGTGGAGTTTGCATAAGACAATAGTTATAGGTCTTGTATTGGCATAGCACCATTCGAAGCATTACATGGCTGATCGTGTAACGCTCCTTCATGTTCTTGGGAAGAACGTAAGAAGCTGACACTTGGGCTAAGTATGATTGAACAAACTTCGAAGAAATTTGAAATCATTCATCAAAGAATAAAGGTTGCCCAAGATAAGAAAAAGAGCTAATCTGATAGGAGACGTAGAGATTTGGAATTCCCTGTCAGCGATATGGTATTTATGAATATTTCTCCATCGAATGAATGTTTTGGAAGTAAGGGGAAGTTGGCACTGAGATTCGTGGGACCTTTTTCGATAATAGAGAGAATTGGAAACCTAATATATAAGATCGACTTACCTTGGAAGATAGTTGACATGCACAATTATTACGCGTCTCTCACTTGTGGAAGTATGTGCATGACTCGGGCATGACGACTTCACAGGATCAACTTGATGGTACCGAGATTGATTAAACTAGAAGCATTGAGACCTCGTAGGCTGATTCATATTGTCACATGTAACATGAAATAATAGTCAATCATCTCAAAACCAATAGATATCTAGTCAGACCACGCCACATAGCGGAATGAGTTTTCCTCTCACTAGTATCCTAAAACGTTTATAAAACTATATACTATGTTTCTGCATCTACAATGGTTAAAATCATAGTATTTCAAAATGTTATGATGATATGCAAAACAAGCACATCAATCCTGGATTACCCATCCACATTCATTCTTACTATCTATCTCAATTATAGTTTCTAGGATTACTATTAACCTATTAGTTTTCATGGGCTAACTAAGAACCGGTTAAACATTTAAGGACTCCCTGTCTAATTACATAGTATTCATGGGCTTACTATGAACCTCTCCATCTGACATCTTCATTTACACATAGTTTTCATGGGATAACTATGAACCGGTCTATCTGATATCCTCTTTTATACATAGTTTTCATGGGCCAACTATTAACCTATTGGCCCCTGCCAATATCATACAGTTTTCATGGGCTTACTGAAAACCTATTGGGCCCTGCCAATGTCTTTCCATTTTACTTTTGCATCCTATATGCTGGGCTTTTTGACCTCTTTGACCTAACTGGTTCTCCTACCATTTTTACCCAAAATGCAGTTATGGGTCCAATATAAAGTGAATATATTCATACTAGAAGAAGTAATATAACAACATAGCAATACTACTCCCGTGGGTTTAATTTATCAAAAATAGATTCTTCTTAAACCATTATAAAAACTCCTTTAATATAGCCATGAGTTTTCCTTTAAAAATAGAGTTTCGGTCATAAACCTTTCGATACCTTCGAAACCTAGCTTTCGACTTCGTAGAACAACCGCTTTCGAAAGCTCTTAAAAACATTAGGCTCTTATCTTATAATACTTAAATTCTACCTTTTGAGACCTTTCGAATATATTAAAGTATTAGCATTTAACTTTACAAGCTTAGCTTCGAAACCAGTTGAAAGTACCCCTTTCGAAAGTATAAAACTTAGTTAAAAGAAAACACTTTTTACAACCCCTTAGAAATTATCCCCTTCGAAGGCAAAGAAAACCAGGCAAACATATTCGAAAGCAAACAAATCAACTCCTACGGAAATATAAAACTTTGTTTTAGCTATAACTTTTTATAGGTATTGAATTAAGGTCTCCAACCTATTTCATTGTGT
This sequence comes from Allium cepa, assembly GCA_030765085.1. NCBI lineage: Eukaryota > Viridiplantae > Streptophyta > Magnoliopsida > Asparagales > Amaryllidaceae > Allium > Allium cepa. The sequence goes on from CM060944.1 coordinate 589,995,069, forward strand.
TCAAAAGATGATTTCCTTTACCTTAGAGTGGTCACAACAGAAAAATGGGGTTACGGTTAGAGAGTTATGCCTATTTGAAGTTTGTAGACAAAGCTGGAGAAAACTGCTACAAAAAGTCTTCTGCTATATTGACAACTGTTGTCGAAAGGGAGATTTTGACGGAGTCTAAAGGTGACTAAGTCGAAAGGTGCTTCCAAAAATGCTATAGAATGGTCCAGAAATGTTGCAGAATGATGCCGTCGAAAGGTTACTAAGTCCAAAGGTGCTTCCGAAAATGCTACAGAATGGTACAGAACTGCTGCAGAATGATACAATCGAAAGGTTACTTGAAACCTGTTATTTTGCTAATTAAAGTATATTCTTTTCACCAACTTCTAATCTTTGTCAAATTTCTATTGGTTAATGACATACTTTAAGACTTTCTTTGCAGAAAAACAACTTTAGATCAGATTTTATTATTTCAAAATTATTTTCAAAATAATTAATTATATCAATTTTTTAATATAATTATTAAGCCTTTATAGATTAGAAAATTCATAATAAATTGAAATCATTTGGGAAAACTTCCAAATATCCACCTAAAATCTAAAATAATATTTTCTGCATCATATAAAAATTTCGAGGCGAAATATGTTATTTTATTATTTTTAATAATTATAACCTGAAACAAATGCTTTTTCACTTTAAGAAATTCATAAAATATTCTTACTAACTCCGAAAAATATGAAATTAGAACTTTATCTCCAAAATTATGTTTTACACAACATATCCAAAAATCAAGTCATTTGAAAGTCGTTTACCAAGGTTTTTACTTTAAAACCGTTCATTTTAATTCCATAAAATTTCCAATAAATCACCATAAATCATTATTCTATCCAAAAAATGATTATTAGATCCATATATCATCAATATAGAAAAATACATTTACTATCCATAACCGGACCAAAACAAGGAAAAATGAGATTATTTACATTATTATTCACCTTGGTTAAGTTGTTGGAGTTTGCGATTTGGCCTAGCTTTAATCTTCTAGCTTTCTCTCTTGGATCTTCCAAGTTTATCGATCTCCTAAGGTGTATTAATGGCTGGCTATAACTTCTCTTTTATGTGTATTTTGATTTATGAAATGGTAGGTGAGAATAAGGGAGGGTATATCGGTGTGGCTATTCCCATATTGCCCTCTTCTTATTTTCCTAACTTATAAATTATAAACCATACTTATTCATTCATTAGTTTAGCCACGACCAAGTTAATTGACAATTAAATCTCAAATCTTTAATCAAGCACATTATTCAAATTAATTTATCCAATTAAATATCCTAAATAATGTTAAAAAAAATTAGGGGTATTACATTAGATGGTCTATTCCCTGATAGTATAAAGCAGTGGGAAACGAGTATCGAGGAATCTAGACTTTTTCATTGGTCTTTGGCTTATGTGGATGCTATTCGAGTTGTCTTATATCTAAAGCACATTGAGTGACAGTGGGGATTGCTTGATGGATCCTATGTATGCTATGTTTTCTTTGTCGCTCCAGGGATCTTACACGACGTAGGTACTATGATAAGGATACCAAGACACTCAACATTGTACTTAGGACGTAGTACACTTTTATGATAATAGTTGAGTAGCATATATTAAATGTTATGTGCTAACTCTTAGGATGCATGATATGACAGTTATGATTCTTATATCTTGGTTCCTTACTATATCGACCTGTATAGTATTTTGTGATTTCTTATTGCTCACACTGGGTTGTTGTTTGAATCGATGTTTTATGCTTTTCTTCTTATTATCTTGGATGCTCTTAAATGATTATAACAGATAGCATGTCTAGATGGTACACGATGGTCGTGCATTGGACATGCAAGATGGAGCTTTCTCGTATTATATATGGATTTACTATTTCTTATTCTGTTGTGGGACACTGTGGAGCCCAAGTAGTGACTGCTATGTTATGAGATAGTTTTATTTGAGTTTATATCTATTGTATAAACTCTATTACTATGATGTATAACTCCCTGGACCTATACTCTGATATTTTGTTCAGTTAGTTATTATTGTCTCTCCTGTTTTATATCTTTGATGACTATTATATGTTATTCGATGCGCTATGAGATAACATGTTCTGCGATGTTTTTATTTCCTTTTTAACTCTTGACAATCGTCCTATATCGGTTGAGCATCATAGCAGTGCTCTTATATGCATACTGGTTGCCGAAGGTATAGGGTGGTCCTCACAGCAACTATAGCTTCCACTAGTAAATCATTTTGAGAATACCCTATAAATAACAAAATAGCTTACTATGCTGTCCTTGGAGAGGCAATACTCTCGGCTGCTAACTCAAATAAAACAACATGTAGACGATTTCCTCTAAAATGCCTAGCCCATCACCAAAAATAAGTGACATTTTATGATAGGTAGTAATCAAATAAGTATTACTTGAGTGTCCCATACTACTCGGTACTACACGAATGTTAAGCTTGTAAAATACACTCATCAAATCAAAAAATATTCCACAACCGTCAATAGAATAATCCACTGCAAGAAAAGTTTATTTTCTTAGCACAAGGGTACAACATATTTTAGTGGGTTGCCATACATGACCATAAATTACTTTAACATTGATGTTGTGCACGTTGTCAGAAATCAAAGGCGCTAAATTTATTTCCTTTCCCTCCATTTCTATGAATATTCATTAGGTAAAAATTTCCATGAAATTTCAATTCTCAATCCAAATTTAATTACAAAATATTCCTTCTCTAAAAGAAAATTTCACTACTGGTAGCCTTCGTTCCCACTGTAGTCAATTGTCCCTATTGCAGTCGTCCCCTTTGCAGGATCCTTCTCATTTGTAGTTGTCCCCATCGCCATTTCAAGCTCGTCTCCATTTTCCCTCATCCCCGTCCCTATTACAGGCTCGTCAGTGGAAGCGACAATGAGCCCTAATTTTGCCGCACGACTTCAAGAGGTGAAAAACAAAATTTCCCTTTTAGGTAGTGATAACATGTGGCAAATTAACCAAATTTTATCGATGTGGTGTAGAAATAATTCTCATTACAATTTTGCTTTCCTATATTTTAAAAAATTGCAACTTTGATTTCTCTTGTCTATAAGTTTTCATATTTATTTGGTTATTTTTCTAATGAACATTTTTGTTTTTGCAATTTGGTTCATATCCAATCTTGATGAGTAGTGATTTTTAAATGCATGCATTGTATGTTTGAGATCCACTAGGCTTCCATAACAGTAATGAGTTTTAAACGCATGTATTTTATGTATTTTAAATGCATATATAGACACACAACCGAATTATTTTTATGTATGTTGTATTTTGTTTTGAAATATGCTTAGTCTAAGTATGACCACTTTTTATGTAAAAGATTAGCCAACATTATTTGCATGTGGTGAATGGATTTTTCCAAAGGGAAAAAAAAATAAGCTAAGAATAAGAATTTTAACGTTTGTACTAAATGTAGTTCACATCCATTGCATATTAAATGGCCTTTCAAAAAAAATGTTGATGGCCTAAGTGGATATGTATGTGTTGCATGAAAAATTATTTGATAGAAAAGTTAAGGGCAGAAGAAATTTGTATTTAAGTTTAGTTTGACAATTTATTTAAAAAAACAATCGATACTTGAATAGTAAAGAATTTTACTCGTAAAAATGTTTGTCATCTAAATAAGATTTATGATTATCAAGTGGTAAAAATTTTAATAATATTTTTGAATAAACATTTAAAGTTTTAAATTCAGTCATTCTGTTTTTGGTCTTAATGGGAACTGAAACCAAACCAAACCACACCAAAGCTTTAATTATATAAACAACCTATCGAGTTTCACATTTTATGGAAGAAAATAAAAATAATAATTAATTTGAGTTACAAATATATAAATACTCATAAGCTGAAGTTTTAACTTTGAAAACATGCAAAATCACAAAATATATGAGTAGCGCAACTAAAAAGGTTAAATATGAAATAGTAAAGCTTTGTTAGTGTTATAAATATTTATAATTAATCTGTTTTACTCATTTATATTTGTTCGCACGAAAAATGGGAAAACACCTCAAAGTTGTACGAATTAGTCGATTTTATGTTGTTCTTAGTGATTTGGGTGATTCATGCAAATATGTAAAAAGGAGGGACTAAATTAGAAAAGACACACAGACTTATAGTGGTTCAGCCAGAATGTGCCTACGTCCACTTTATATGTTATTCTCTTTCACTGTTCAGATTACAAGTACAAAGCTTTTATCACAAGTGTATGAAAGTTGGTTGAAAGTTCTATCTGTGCTTGGGCTCTCCAAACCGTCCCCCATTGTTGTACCCCTACCCCTCTATTTATAGAGTGAGGCTGGGGGTAGGGGTCTTGGATGTATATAGCTGCTGGTGGGCCTGGGCTGACGTGATCCAGCCTGGCAATGTTGGTTCGGTAATGTTTCGGTCCGGTGGTGAGTAGAGCATGGGTCGGTCCGGTGATGTCTTGGTTCTGTAGTGCCATCCTCGCTTTGGTTCGGTGGTGCCTTCCTCACTTCGGTCCGGTGGTGCCTTCCTCACTTTGGTCCGGTGGTGCCTTCTTCTCTTTGGTTCGGTGGTGCCTTCTTTGTTTCGATCCGGTAGCATTGGTCCGGTGGCCCTGGTCCGGTGGCCCTGGTTCGGTGGAAACACGCCCAACATTTGCCCCCCAAAGTGGGACATATGCCTGCATATGTCATGCTTTGATTTTGGTCATTCAGCTTGGACATTCTTATTCAGTCCCAAGTGCCGAACTAGTTGGTCCGGTCGTCTATGTTTGCCTATAAGTATGGGCCTTACGCCTTTGCTATTCCATACCTTTTGAAATAGCCGAACCAAACTTTGGTCTGCCGAATCAACCATATCACCGAACCAAATTTGACTGCCGGTCCAGGTGATTTAGTCTTCTTTTGTCGAATGATCTTTATGCTTGAACTACCGATTGAGTCTGAGGAGTACGAGTGCCGAATGAACTCTTAGCCTTAAACTACCGAATGAACTTGGGGAGAACGAGCGCCGAATGGTCTTTTCGCCTCGAACTACCGAATGAACCTGGGGAGTACGAGCGTCGAATGGTCTTTTCGGCGCGAACTACCGAATGAACCTGGGGAGTACGAGTGCCGAATGGGCTCTTAGCCTCGAACTTTCGAATGAATCTTTTATGTTTTGAATCATGAATGAGATTCCAGACTGTTGGTACTTGTTTGCCTACATCCCTTGTTCTAACGATGTGTTTTCTCGTGTTGCAGATAATGTCTCATAAAGTAGAAACTCGTTCTAACATGAATAAATCTAAGGACAAAGGGGAGTCCTCCATAGTGTCCCCGGTTCAGTCAGAGCCAGAACGACATGGACCGTCCCCAAGATCATTAGTAGATGGGTACGGGCCTCAGGAGCTCTTGGACTCACCGCCTGACTGCTTTCCCAGCTCCCTCAAAGATGAGCAGCTTGACGTTATATCTAGATCCTTTGGGATTGACAGAGTGCATATGATATTGCCAGGGCAAGGAGTGATGCCGTATAACCCCCCTGAAGGATATTTTTCTTATAGTAGATATCACTGCATGTGCGGAGCCATTCCTCCGATCAACGCTTGGATAGTCAGCTTCATCACATACTTGAAGGTGGCCCCTTTCCAGCTTCAGCCCAACTCCTATGCCATCTTGGTGAGTCTGTTCATTATCTTCCAGAGAAAATACGGGAGTCCCCCTTCCAACCAGAAGATCTGGTACCTGTACAACTTGAGAGGCTACAAGAAGGGGTCTCCATATATTAGCTTAGAATCGGCCATGTCTTTCAAGCCAGTCCTGGACTTATATTCAAAATTTAGCATGTTCAAGAAGGAATGGTTCTTTGTCAATGATGACTCTATTTCTTTCCACCGCTTCACCTCTGGCTGTAAGTTGAATCTCATTTATAATTTCCGTTCTTTACAATGCTCCTCCTTATGTGCTTTATTTCTTGCTAGCGACAGGTGGCTTTGCGGTTGTGGAGAACGATCGTCTGGTTCAGATGGCTGCGGAAATAGAAGCCATTCCGAAAACGAGAGGGCGGCTTCTTATTTGATCAGGAATGCTACTCTTTTGGGGCTCAACTTGATTCTGCCACGCCAGTCTGCGGTCAAGCAATGAGACACAACTGAGGAGAGGGCCGCCAAAGCTAAAGGAGGGGCTACAACGAAGAGCGGCAAAAGGAAACCTTTTTCAAAACATCCAATTGCCGGGGGGAAGAAACTTAAGAAGTCCGATGGACCCTCCCCCAGCACATGTCCAGACCTCCCGGAGGAGGAAGATGTGGAGGAGGAAAGAGGCGAGGATGAAGGAGGTGAGGTGGAGAGTGGAAGTGGTGGAGAAGGTGATGGTGATGTTCATAGCGATGATGGTGGCGATGGACAAAGTGGCGATGGCATTGGGGCTTTGTCTTCTAAGAAAGCAGGTGTGATCCAGGAGTGGACAGATGATGCTTTCCGCCTAGCTTTTGAAGGGTTGGAGGAGGGATCGACTTTAGTGGAGAAGTCTAAGAAAGCTGACAAGGCCGAGACCAGCGCCGATTCATCTTCCAAGAGCGCTTCAGCTGAGGCAATTCCTGCGATTCAAGGTGAATTTTGGACTCTTGCAGACTCCATTTATGATAAGGATTTAGGAATATTTTATGGTCAGCTCCCGTCCTGGAATGAGATCCAGGACTTATTGTAGTATCCTACTACTCCCCAGGGTTTGTATGGCAAAAGCGTCTCTTTACTCTTCTTAACTTGATATATTTCTTGAATTATAGTTCAATGTCTGCTTTTAATTCTTGGTTTTTTTCCCAGAAGCGGGTAAGGTGGCCAAGACATCAGATGTTCGGCACCGTCTTGAACAATACAAACTTCTCAAGGCTTCTACTAAACCAAAGCCTTCGACTAATCGCCCTGGAGACATAGTCGGCTACCGCCCTCTTCTTGGAATTATCGAAGAGGACGTTCAAAGGAAGAAGAGGAGTCGTGCCTTATTTGAATCCCCACCTGGTCCTCAGTCTCCAACTCAGCTTCTTCAGGATACCACGGAGGAGAATATTGAATTTATACCTTCTCCGCACCTGTTTGAAAATCCTACTGTTACCCGGATAATGTAACGAAGCGGATTTTGTCCGGTCGAAAATCGACATCCATACTTACATCGTACTCGAATGCCGTAGATTCGAACGTTCAAATTCGATTCGTCGGAGCTTATAACACCATTAAGTAAACAACACAGCGGGAGAAATAATGAATATCAATATACAACATCTGATACAACATCCTGATACAACAGATGATACAATAGATATCGATATACATCAGAGATATGATACAATAAAATAGCAGCGGAAAAGAAATAGATAACATCAGCAGCGGAACAAATAACTCTATGATAGTCTTCAAGAAAGAACTCCAACAGCTCGAACCAACATCACATTTCACTAAGAGAGCAAGACTGGTGTGCATCCAAAGACTGAAACTAGCTCCAGATGATCAACTGAACCTAACTATCTGAAAAACCCAACTCTAGACTGCTCGTGTGGAAAATAGTGAGCACCCAGAGTTTAGGAAAGGAACAATAAACTCCGAGTCAGTCATGGGACTGGTGTGAGTAACAAAAACAGTTTATCTTTTAAACACGAATAAGATTTATAAAAGGAAATCCAATATGCTTTTTATAAAAAATGAAACTACCATAAGACCTCCCGCCACACACACAATGCAAACGCAGAATTGGAGGAGATTTCTTCTTATGATAGTCAAACATGCTTGATACGTAGAAAGTTCTTTGGATATTATTATTATAAGTGCACAGTGCAGAAAACATTTCGAAAGTAGAATATTAATCTTAGCCAGCATACGACCATTATCGTATGCCTACTATAGCTACCATCCAAACAGTGGTGACCACCATAAGTGAATGGAAGGTTCTACAACTAAAACCGTACAGGGTTTCGTATTGGATGAATGGATTTCCAACAAATGGTCAGGCTAAGGAACTTCCTACTGCCACGTGGGATCACCTCTGGCGAGACGTCCCGAGAACCTAACCGGATCTCTGCCAACACAAGGCCGGGTTACCTCTGTAACTAGGTAACTACTACTCGAGCAAGTCATTCCCCGGTCCTTTGGGACCTTTATCCGAGGTGCCTCTAAGCAACAACCACACAGTAAATGAGATTGGAGCTACCACATAGGTAAATATCTGGGCTCCATACCATGATACCACCCTTTACCAGAAGGGAATGACACACCCTAAAGGGCGCGACCCTCATAACCTTGCCGCATCTTTCCTGTTTTGACCATTTCCGGGGTGTGAGGTCCTGATGCAGTCTCGTTCACAAAGCTATGCTTTGGTACAAAGCCATGCTTTGGGTCGACAAATGATCAAAGTAATGATCACAAAGATAAATGATCAAACAGATGATCATATCACAAATTATCAAACAATGATCATCAACACACAGCAGCGCTCAGCATGCCACACTACCAAATTGGGAGTATATTGCTGATAACCTTCAACTACATAACCTCTGAGCTCATACGTCTCAGAGAAGGGTGTTAAGCTAAGAGAATAAATTCTCCGCCACCAACAGATATGTATTTGAAAGAAATATGCTTTATATCTCAAAGTGTAGTGTCAGACATGTAACCATACAAGTCTGTTCCGGGTTCGAACAGAACCGAAGGCACTTCCAAAAAAGCCCTTGCAATCCGGGTATTCACAATCCCGATCGAACTTACCATCACTTAGGGAATCTCTATACCGTAGCTAATCGGTGCAGAGACAATCGATAGGTTATCCTATCGTTCTCGCAAATACCCGGTCTTCAACACCGGTCTTCAAATGCTATCCATATACGTCGAATCACATATTCGGAATGGGTTATATGACACAAAGGTCCTCTCCCGGCTAAACCGAATAGTGAGCGCAACTTTTAAAAATATATGGATATAGGATTTCAATTAAGTCACAACTTAATGATTCAAAACTTTTCTTTAAATGGTTTAACGAATACCATTTTAAAACTTTTTTAAATAAAAAGATTCAATTCACAAAGTTCACCCAAATTTCACAAAGATTCATTTATGGATTTCAAATCAATCTCCATTTCAATTGGATTAACTCGTTTAATATCTTTAAATTAAAGATTTAACTTATAGCTTTCAAACCGTTTCCATGACTTGGAAAATCATTTTCATTTTTAACTTGAAATCCTTTTTAACACAAATTGGACGTTCACTACTTATATGAAAGCTTTTATTATTTGAAAACAAATAGTTTTCGTGTTAGAAAGATCCAATTCTATTTACACGAGTTAAAGCCTTTGAATTTAAATTCAAATTCCCAAATCAATATTTTTATATAGTTTAACCCCTATAAACTGGTATAACATTTTTAGTCCCTAGTTTCCAGATCATAGAATTCAATTTCAAATATCGAATTCAAATTTAAATCAAATTATTTAAATTTCAAAACTTAATCAAGTTATTCCAAATAAATTTCATCTTTGAAATTCCATTTCAAAAGCTTTTCACTTTTAAACCAAATCTTATTTTCAAACCATTTGAATTTAAAATTCAAATTCAAAACTATTTCAAAATCTGTGACTTAATCGATTTCCTCATGAAATCCATAATTGTGTGTGTATAAGTGTGGTCCAGGGGTTTAACACAATAGTGCAACAACATTCAATCATCACAGATTAAAACACAGAAATATAGTCGATAAGCAATATAAACTATAACGCTTATCGCTCATCCACAGATTCACAGATAATATGCAAATGGAAGTAAATGAATAAATTATACACGGCACAAACCACAGAATAAAATATCACAGATTAGACAGGACAATCAATTCAAGGCATCACATATAATACGATCATTCATAAGTAAGGTCAATCATTTAATAATCATTTATAAGCAGGATTAACTAATCGTTAAATCTAAATTGATTCAATTTTATTTCCGATTAAATTTATTCACTTATGAATTGATTATCTGATTCTGATTTATTAATTCCGAATCATTTGATATAAATTAATTTATCACCCACTTTAATTAATTAATTAAATCAACATTTTAAACTAATTACATAATTAATTAATCCCTTAATTCATTATTTCAAGAAATTAAACCTTTAAATTCTTACCATAAGGTGATTACAATTACTCAATTTCATAAATGATCATGAATTAATTAGTCTAATTAATTGTTAAAATTAATCTCATAAATTAATTATTTAAATGATCTTAGTTAATGACCATCATTAACAAATAACAATTCTTTAATTGCTTTCCGAATTAATATCTAATTATAAATTAACCTAAATCATTAATTTATAAATTAAATAATTGAGTCATTCCTTAGTTATCTTGTTCATTAAATCATTTTAATATCTTAATTATTTCTAAGGTAATTCATTTCTATGTTAATAACTTTATTGATATTAAAGTGTACTTAAAACGTTACATTTCTAATTTAGATTCAAATTTCATTTTTTTTTTTTGGATTTTAGGTTCACAAAGATAAACGTTAACCAAATTTACCTATCAATTTATAGATCTATATAAGAAAAGTTTTAACTAAATTACTTAAATTTTTAATTGAAATCTTAAGCTTTAAAATACATTTCTTTTCTTGTGATTTCAAGTTTAAACAAAACATTTAACTTTCCATTTAAAATTCTTTTATAAAAGAACTTCATCAAAAATCAAGTTTAAATATTTGTTTAGAAACGAATTTACTTTAAAAAAAACTATTTTAATTTAAACTTGTTTAAAACACATTCAGGTTTAAACTAATTTAAAATCCAAATTATATATTTTAAAACTTTAAAATTCAAAGTTCCCTTTTGAATTTAACTTCATATTAGATTTAAGCTTAGTTAAATTGCCTGTTTCATATTTTAAAAACCCAGATTTCAAAAATTCTTAAATCTCATAGGTTTTTTTAAACCTGGAAACTACTTACCCAGTCATCTATAAGATGACTTCGAGACAAAATTATATAACTTCGAGTTTAAGACTCGAATTACTCGAGGATGTCTCGAGGCCAAACCCCTACACCCAGAACCAAAACAAACCCACCAGCACGATACGCCGTGCACATGCACTGGCATTGCCGACCTTCGGTGGTCAGCACGGCGATCTTCGAACATTGCTTGAACCCACTTGAACTTACATCTATACCCTGATCGAACAAATCTTCCTCAAATCGAAAACGAGCGTCTGAACCTGGAACAACAACAGTGCTCCTCACCACAACCTGAAACATCGCCGACCACCCAATCCCGACCATTAGCATCACCACACCTCCGTCTACACACTCGCCTAGGACCCCGGCACCTCTCCTCCAAGCCCGGCCACACTCGACGCTACGTAGAAGTCGCGGCGGTCAAAAATTCGGGTTCCAGTAAAATTAGGTTTTAAAAAAAGAAATCATCACCACCGTCACCTCGGACGTCGTGGTCACCCCCGCATATTTTTCCTATCACCACCAAACCCTTCTCTATCGCCACGAGTAACCCCGACTCCCCCAGTTCAACTCTTCACCGGAAATTGGCCAAAATGCCAATTCCGATAGTCCTCAATTTGCTCTCGAAATACCCAATTAAAAATCCTGGTTTTAAACTTAAAAATCCTAGATTTTGTTAACAATTCAGAATATATATATATATATATATATATAACATTAAATTGTGGAAACTAAAATTTTGACAAATTCTAAGTTTTGCTGTAAAAACTTAGATTTTTCATACTATATACATTTTTTTCCCATGAAACCAGTTTTAAATTATTTTCCATACTTAAACATAACTAACTTGTTTTAAAATCAAGGCCTAATATTTGTTTGGAAAGAGGAAGTGGGATTTTCATTATGGGTTAGCACTTCGGAATTAAACAGAGAAGAAAGAGTACTGGCACATGTATGTACAAACAGAGCAATAACAACACAGTTTCAAGTCTAAATAGCTATATGTTACTCACAGATAAGTATTCAACAGTTTACTTTTAAGTTTAAAATAAAAGTTACTCACATGTGGGATGAAGACAGAAAAGCAAAACCTGGAACTGCTTTTGATCTTGAGTTTGATCTGCTTTTTCTTGTTTCAGTTTTGTTGATAATAAGGTTTATATTTTCTTTTCTTTTTTTTTCTTTTTTTTTCCAGTTTGGAAGATGGAACAAATGACATGAAGAGTTTGTATAAAAAGAAAGCTACAGGTGATGTAGGGTTTGAACAATGCAAAACATGGCTAAAGATGCTTGTTCAGGTGATATCTGGTTTTAACATATAAAATGGGTGAAGATGCTTGTTTGATTTGTAGTTTGTTTAAGAGTGAGGTGGTATTGCTTCAGATTCTTGGCCAAGAATGAACGAATATAAATGAATAGCTTGACGTATAAAATGAGTATTCAGGGTATATCATTTTCTTTGTACTGAGTGACATTGTTTGTACAAGTGATCAGATATTTTTTTCTTCTTTTGGAGGATGGGAAAATGAGTTGTGGTGGCTGCATTTATTAGCATTGTACAAACTCATATTTTTTTTTCATTTTGTTTGTACAAATATAAGATATTTTCTTTGGCTTCCTTTGTAAGCTTCATTTACATGCCTATTCATTTGTCTACATACCTATATTTACTTTTCTTTATTTTTACTTTGTTTAGGCTGAGATGGTTATACTTTGTGTGCTAAAGATATGATATTGTTTGTATATGTTTTTCTCTTGTTTTATTTACTTAGTTGATATCCTTGGTGGCTGGTATTATCTAGCTTTAGTAGCTAAGGTGTATATGTTTGAAATTGTTCTATAAATATTTTCTTTGTTTATTTCCTTACATTCTTTTCTTAGCTTAAATGCGTATCGTTAACACTTTATATTTTATTTGCCTAGCTTGCTTTGTATGTTGGTGGCTGTAGCTTGTTTTGTTTTTATTTTTAACTTTGAATTTGTTTCTAATGTGTTACTTATCAAACATTTGTCTATATACTTGTCCTTTTGTCTTATGTATTCACTTTGCATTTTACATGATTTTATTAATATGTTGTTTGACTTTATATTCTATAGTTTATCTTATTTACAGGTGTTCAAATTAATCCTTAATTTAACTAACATTATATTTCAATTTTCAATCAATTCACGATTATTACACAAAAATGAAATTAATTATCAATTTAAAAATTAATTTAAAATTCAGGATCATTACAGACTTCCCCCCTTAAAAAGAATTTCGTCCTCGAAATTCGCAGGCACGAAAATAACAAAGATAGATAAACAAAGATAGAGAAACAATTTTCCAGTTCAAACTGGATATATTTATTCTGCATTCGGCTTACCAAATCAGAATCATCAACAATAGATATAAGAACGAATCTATTTAATTTTCCACAAGATATTCGGGTTATCCAGATCTACGAAATATGCAATGGCATTGGTTATTTCGAAAGGATAACTAACCATTCGTAATATATATCTGGACCCAAATATTGACAGATATATGGATACAATTTCAAAATGTTGAGTTTAAAAACCAATTTATACCTATCAACTATAGCAACCAAAGCAAACAATTCATCCAAACAAATAATTTTGGCCTATTTGGAGTTTATGTCCCATACACATATATCAAATCTTCTTCCTGTATTTACTAGGAACCATCGAAGAATTGACAAAAGATGCTGAACAAAAGAGATAGATTTAATCTTCTATAAGTTTTCAAATACTAGGAATGGATTCCAAATTCAAGTCGGAATAACTCAAAGTATATATAATTTGTCCCTCTTCGGACTTCGATCTACCCAAGAAATTACAATAGAATTTCAAATTCGGTTTTAAACGATATTGTTTTATCGATTCAATTCAAATTATCCTTCATATTCTATTAATCGAGTTAACTCAATCTAAAATTTCCAAATTATTTAAATTTTCAATTTCAAATTTCCAATTCATATTCATTAAGGTTTTAAATCAAAAACTGATAAGAAATCGATGAAGATACAAAGTATGAATTTCCTACAACGATTCGTAGGGCCGCCATCACACTGAAACTTCTTTTGGAGCTATCACGAAGCAATCAAAAGAATTTGGAAAAACGAGTCAAAGGAAATTGATAGAGAAAGATCGTTTCCACTGTTGCAGGGCATTGACCAATTATAGTCGTACTTCCCTGTCCCCTATCTCGTTCTCTTCTTGCACTCATGCTCACTATCAGTGGATAGAAAGAGAATTTACTGAGGCACACGAACGGATATCTTAGGGATTACTCATTCTAGGGCATACTTCACCCTATCTCTAATGAGTTACTTAATGTGTTATACTCCTGAGCTAAAGTTTAACCTTAGCTCTGATACCAAATGTAACGAAGCAGATTTTGTCCGGTCGAAAATCGACATCCATACTTACATCGTACTCGAATGCCGTAGATTCGAATGTTCAAATTCGATTCGCCGGAGCTTATAACACCATTAAGTAAACAACACAGCGGGAGAAATAATGAATATCAATATACAACATCTGATACAACATCTGATACAACAGATGATGCAATAGATATCGATATACATCAGAGATATGATACAATAAAATAGCAGCGGAAAAGATATAGATAACATCAGCAACGGAACAAATAACTCTAAGATAGTCTTCAAGAAAGAACTCCAACAGCTCGAACCAACATCACATTTCACTAAGAGAGCAAGACTGGTGTGCATCACATTTGCCTAGCTTGCTTTGTATGTTGGTGGCTATAGCTTGTTTTGTTTTTATTTTTAACTTTGAATTTGTTTCTAATGTGTTACTTATCAAACATTTGTCTATATACTTGTCCTTTTGTCTTATGTATTCACTTTGCATTTTACATGATTTTATTAATATGTTGTTTGACTTTATATTCTATAGTTTATCTTATTTATAGGTGTTCAAATTAATCCTTAATTTAACTAACATTATATTTCAATTTTCAATCAATTCACGATTATTACTCAAAAATGAAATTAATTATCAATTTAAAAATTAATTTAAAATTCAGGATCATTACAAATAAGTCATCCCGGCTTGGCTCGTAATCCGTTTGCAGGTCATCCGGATCTGGATCCGAGTTCTCGTGATATTACCTTTGATAAGGCTACCGGTGAGCACTTTCTCCACCGTAATCCTATGGTGAGAGTATTGGATGAAGCTAAGTCCATGGACCTTGATTTGCTTACCACTCGGGTTGTAACTTTGGGGGACGAAGCTAAGGAAAATATTGACCAGGTTGCTGAGGGAACCAGAAAGCTGATGGGGCATCATGCCCGACTGGTCAAGGCTAGAGAAGAAATTGGGAGTGCTAACATTCGATTGCGGCTAATGGTTTCCGACCAGGCCAAACAACTTGCTGATCAGGCCATCCAGATCTCTCAACATGAGGCCGCCTCAAGACAACTAAAGGAAACCATGGAAAAGGCCATTCGAGCAAAGTTACGAAAAATGGAGGCTGCTTGTAAGGGACGGATTGATATGGCTATCGCGACGGTGGATGAGGTCCGGAAAGCGGATCTTGAGCGGGTACAGGAGTTATCCGAAAAACTTGAAGCCGCAGAGCTTGCTCAAACCAAGCTGAAGGAGGAGATGGAGGCAATGAGGAAATCCTTTCAGGCTGACTGCTCGCGATACCAATCGGAGAGGGATGCTGCTACTGTAAAGTTGTTGGCTTCTGAGGACCGAATAAGGGAGTTCGAGGAGAATGAGGGGATAATGGATGAGATGCTTCAGGACATATACTTCCGCACTTGGAAACAGGGCAACTTATCTTGGATGGATGATTATCCCCGAGTCATGGCTAGGATTTATCTCAGGGCCGTGGAGGAGGCTAAGGCCAATGCAGATAGGAAGGGTGGCGTGGCCTTTAGAATGGATGTGGTCACAGCTCAATTCACCAAGGAGGAGAAAGCGGCGGTGAAAGAGGGTATGCGGCTGCTTACTGTTGA
This sequence comes from Allium cepa, assembly GCA_030765085.1. Lineage (NCBI taxonomy): Eukaryota > Viridiplantae > Streptophyta > Magnoliopsida > Asparagales > Amaryllidaceae > Allium > Allium cepa. The sequence continues at coordinate 590,011,064 of CM060944.1, forward strand.
AGAGGTTGGTGTGCTGTTAGAGGATGATAATCAAGGAGCAGATGCTGGTAAGTCTTCTCTTTTAGCTTCTCGTAACTTGATTGCTTATTGTTTTATGACTATTAATGGATTCTTTCCCAAATTGGACAGGCGGGACCTATGGAGCACCAACCACCTCTGGTTAACATGTTGAGAGTTCCAATCCCGCGGTCAAGGAGTTCTCGGAGGGCCAGTAGGATAGAGGTAAAGCTCCGACGCAGCCGATTCCTTGACTTGATCTGGATATCTTTTGGTTTGTTTGACATTGCTGCCTATGTCAGTCCCAAAACATTCGTGTAACCTTTAAGTTGTAATTGTGTTATTGGTAATGAACGACTTTACTATGTAATTTCAAACTTAGGCTGATTCTGTCATATTTGAATGCTTTTGTTATTTTGGTGTGTTTCATAAGAAATAAAGCTGTGCACACGCCCGTGATTTTATTGTGTTTGATGTCAAGTTCTTGCTTAAAACATAATTTCATATCTTGCAATATTAGTGTGATGTGCGAATAAATTATAGCTACGTATTCATATACAAAAGAAGAAAGTACCGCCCTTCATGTTTTAGTTGTAGATGGTTGCTCTAAATGCTTTGTATGACTGAGTATGGAATGCAGCTGAGTGACCTGTCATCTAATTGTGAGTTCCTGTCCCCATTAGTGAGCGTCTCCTATTTCGTGTCCTGTACTTTAGGGATCGTTATAGAGGATAGAAGGAAAGTTTTTAAATAAAATAGAAATATAAGAAATAGTAAAACTTCCAATCACAGAAGGCCTGCGATGTGCTTAAGTTCGTGGCAAACGAGTTTTGTAGTCACTTTCCCTAGCTGTGTGTCTTGGAAACATTTGTCACCCATCTTACGCCTCCGCGGGGAGTTTCTCTTTTTTACCACAGCCGTACTTAAGACACTCGGAGCCGAGATCACATACAGTAACTACCCGGGCCATTATGGCCCGTAATCGTGGGTATTATTTGATTTACGGTGGCCGGTTAGCGTGGGTGCTGATCGTCAACTGTGAACTACCCCTGTTGGCCACACCTTATGTTGGCGTTTAAAGTAGGTTCACGGTTGTCGGCGAGCCGAACGCCGTAATGAGCTGCCTAGCCTATAGTCGGCCTACTCGGTGGCTTATAATTGGCTCATTACAGTTGGCTTTAAGGGCCGATCGCGAGCAATGAGTTAACCCACAGCAGAGGGATGCTGAAGCAAAAGTATCCCATTGGCGAGGGCATAGATTCGTATAGTACCTGTTAGGTCTTGTCCAGGTGAAGTCGCGTTGTGATGCATCTTGAATGGAAATGCCATTACATGGGATTTTTTTCAACAGAAAAGGATAAAGTTAACAAGCAGCCAAGATATAAAGGAACAAGTTAAAAAAGAGACAAGTTTTTAAAGTGGTTCGGCACGAAAATGCCTGCGTCCACTGATTCTCTTTGTTAATTCACCTCATATGGGCAGTACAGGTTAAGAAAAGTATCGACGAAGGTGTTGGATGTTCCATGCCCTCTGGAACACCTCTCCGTCCACTGTTGACAAAATATAAGCTCCGTTGTGGAGATCTTTATGAATTACATATGGTCCGTCCCAGATTGGATCTAGTGCTCCAGGACGCGGGAAGACTCGCTTGAGGACAAGATCTCCTTCTTGTAAGCTACGATGCTTGACTTTGGAGTTGTATTGTGCTGCCACTTTTTGCTTGTGAGCTGCTGCTTAGATTGCTGCATCATTTCTTCTCTCTTCGATTAGATCCAAAGACATGTGAAGGAGTTCTTCGTTCTCTTCTGTATTATAGTGGATCCTACGGTGGGAAGGCACTACAGTTTCGACTGGGAGCATGGCCTCCGATCCGTATGCCAAAGAGAAAGGAGTATGCCCCGTTGATGTTATGAAAGATGTGCGGTAGGCCAAAGTGCCGTAGGAAGTTCATCCACCCAAGCGCCTTTTGACTTTTCAAGTTTCTTCTTGATTAGAGTTTTGAGAATTTTGTTGACAGCTTCGACTTGTCCGTTTGCCTGGGGGTAAGCTACAGATGGGAAGCTTTTGTGAATTTCGTGCTTTTGGCACCAGTCGGCGAACTCTTCGCTGTCAAATTGAAGTCCATTGTCCAATATGATTTTGAGTGGAACCCCGTACCTGCATAAAACATTTTTGATCAAGAAGTTAATAACTTTTGTCGAGAATATTTTATTTAGATGTTCCGCTTCCACCCATTTGGTGAAATAGTCGCCTGCCACTATACCATATTTGGCTCCGCCTCGGCCCACCGGCAGTTCGCCAATCAAGTCAACTCCCCATACTGCAAAGGGCCATGGGCTAGTCATTTGAGTGATCGCATTTGTTGGTAGTCGAGGAATCTTATCAAACTTCTGACATCTGTCATATTTTCTGACGAAGTCTAAGGCGTCTTTGTTTAAGGTGGGCCAGAAATACCCATATCGAAGTATCTTCTTTGCCAGAGTCTGCCCTCCAGTGTGATCTCCGCGGCTTCCTTGATGGATGTTTGATAAGATTTCCTTGGCTTCCCTTCCAGCGACACACCTTAATAAGGGGTTAGAGAAGCCGGCCGATAGAGGATGCCTCCTTGTATTGTGTAGCGGGAAGCTCTCCTCAAGATTTTCTTGACTTCGTTACGCCCATCGGGCAGTGTGCCATCATGTAAGAATTTTCGGATGGGAGTCATCCAAGTTTCCTCTTCGATTGCAGCTATCATATTCACTTGCTCGAAACTCGGGGTTAGTTGCTTTGAGATGGCTACTATTCCGGAAATGGTGCCATCTCTCGTGCTAGTTTGCTTTGCCAGTTCGTCGGCCTCTTGGTTCTCTTCTCGAGGAATGTGTTTGATCAAATAGTGATCCAATTGATCGAGTAGCAGCTTGGTCTTCTTCAGATATGCTGTGAGTCCTTCTCCTCGAGCCTGAAATTCTCCTAGTATTTGATTTACAATAAGTTGTGAATCACTATGAAGACGTAGAGAACTGACTCCAATCTCTAGGGCCAGTTCTAATCCAGCTATTATTGCTTCATACTCTGCATCGTTGTTGGTGGCAGCGAATTCCAACCTTAGAGCATAATGTAGCTTCCTTCCCCTAGGAGTGATTATTACAATACCTGCCCCAAGCCTTGTTCGTTTGATGCCCCATCCACAAAGAGATTCCACTTGATGTCTTCTGCTATTTCAGATTGCTCTTTACCTTCGTTGGCAGTGAATTTGGCAATGAAATCGATCATGTCTTGTCCCTTAATGGCGGTGCGAGGATGGTAGGTGATATCATATTGAATCAGTTCAATGGACCATTTAAGTAGTCGCCTAGAAGTGTCGGGACGATGGAGTACCTGCCTTAGTGGTTGATCGGTTAGAACTCTGATGGAATGAGATTGAAAATAGTGTCGCAGTTTCCGTGATGTGATTAGTAAACAGTATGCTAGCTTCTCAAGTTTAGGATATCTGGCTTCTGTCCCCGTAAACCTCTTGCTCACAAAGTTTACTGGCCGTTGTGCGCGGTTGTCTTCTCTCACCAAAGCGGCGCTCAGAGCTAGAGATGACACAGTAAGGTATAGGTATAGCTCTTCGCCTTCGTTTAGAGTTGAGAGTACTAGTGGTCTCTGGAGGTGTTCGATTAGGTTGAGGAAGGCTGTTAAGCATTCGTCAGTCCATTCGAACTTTCCTTTGTCTTTCTTTAGAGCTTCGAAGAAAGGGATGGACTTGTCAGTCACTTTAGAGATGAATCTGCTTAGGGCGGCCACTTTCACATTTAGGCTTTCAATCCCCCTGGCATGGACGATGAATCCGTAGAACTTTCCTGATGATACTTCGAATGAGCACTTTAGAGGATTCAGCTTCATTCCATATTGGCGAAGTACTTGAAACATCTCGCCCAAGTGGCTTACGTGATCGTTGGCTTTCCTCGATTTTACTAGCATGTCATCCACATAAACCTCCATAGTTTGTCCTATCAGTTCCGCAAACATCTTGTTGACGAGGCGCTGATAGGTAGCTCCGGCGTTTTTAAGTCCAAAAGGCATTACTCTATAGCAGTACAATCCCCGGTCAGTGATGAAACTAGTGTGGTCTTGATCAGGGGCGTGCATAGGAATTTGGTTATATCCTGAGTATGTGTCCATAAAAGATAAGAGTTCGTGCCCGGCTATGCTGTCCACCAGCTGTTCGATTCGAGGGAGTGGGAAGCAATCCTTCGGGAAAGCGTCATTTAAGTTGGAGAAGTTAATGTATGTTCGCCACTTCCCATTAGCCTTCTTTACTATTACCGGATTAGCGATCCACTCTGGGTAGATGGCTTATCGTATGAAGTTATTGGCAAGCAAGTTCTTTACTTCTTCATCGAGGGCTGCTGATTGTTCTGCCCCCATACTTCTCTTTTTCTGCTTTACTGGCACCTTGGTAGGATCGATGTTTAGTACGTGGCATGCCACGTCTGGGGAAATTCCAGTCATGTCAGCGTACGTCCATGCAAATACATCCAAATTGTGGCGGAGAAAATCAATGAGTTGATCCCTCAATTTTGCTCTTAACTGAGATCCGATTTTCAATAGTCTACTTGAGTCGTATTTTTCTATAGATACAAACTCCATAGCCTTTGCAGGCTCGGCGGCGGCCTCCTCCTCTTTGTCCCTGGGGTCTAATTCATTGAAAGGATCACTGGTATATCGAAGAGGAGGGGCTTTCTTTAGTTGCTATGCTTCCAAGTTTTTCATGCAGAGAGTAGTCTCTGCATTCTTCCCTTTATCCTTCTTGCGATTATTGCGAAGTTCAGTTACATAGCAATCTCGAGCGGCATCTTGATCTCCCTCTACTTCTCCTATTCCATTGTTTGTTGGAAATTTCGTCTTCAGGCACCACGGGCCAGGACAATTTGGAAGTCAGACAAGGCCGGTCTTCCTAAAAAGGCGTTGTAGGCCGAGTGGTATCTATTAGCACAAATGTTTGTTTCCGCACAACGAAGCGGGGGTGACTTCCTATTTCAACAAAGAGGTCCAATTGCCCGAGGGGCATCTTCGCATCTCTAGTGAAACCGTGTAGTGGTTTGTTACAGGGAGACACATCCTTCATTGACATCTTCATTCTGTCGAAAGCATGCTTGAATAGGATATACACTGAGCTTCCAGTGTCTACTAGAATTCAGAAAATTTCGGCTGGGCCGAACCGGACAGAGATGACCATAGGATCCATGTGAGGGTACTGCCTTCCTTCTAGGTCACGCCTATTGAATGTGATGTCATCATTCTCTTTTCGCTTCGGGTGGTGTTCTTCCATAATAGAATTAACGTAGCTTTCATTGTTTCTAAGTGACTTTCTATATCTTTCCATCTCTGTCCAGTTCCTGTCGGCGATGTGTGGTCCTCCCGATACGGTATGGACCACTATCTTCTCTTGTCTGGAGCCGCTGGTGTTGTGATTTCCCCCTCCTGTTTCTGGAAGGGGTAGCCTTGGGTTCTCAATGGTAGGAGGTGGGGTCCTGTTCTGACATTTTACATAGCGTTCCAGTCTCTTCCTTCTAATGTGTTCTTCAATTAAGTCCCGGAGATGATGGTATTCATTGGTATCATGCCCATGAGATTCGTGGAAGCGGTAGAACTTTCCAGACTTAATTGCGTTATCTGATTCCTTCTTGTATCGGGGGCGTCTGTATTTAACTTCGTCTTGGGTGGCCAGGAAGATGTTTTGAATTGTTTCATTCAAAGGAATGTAAGTGTCAAATCTCGGTCCTGGCCGATATAGATGTTTTTCTCCCTTCTTTCCCCTAGCATTGTCTCTAGAGTCATTTCTTCGAACGTCCTTTGCTACAACGGGTGTGTCGCCATGAGCTGCCTTGGTTTGTTGCCATGTCTGTCTTTCAATGGCAGCGCCTTCAAGTCTCATATATCTTCCGGCTTCATGGAAGAAATCGGGTAAGGTAGCTGGTTTTTCTTTCGTTAATCTTCTAGCAAACTTAGTATCCAGATACACACCACTACAGAGGACCATTAAGATAAGTTTCTCATCGGCATCTTGGACTGCGGCCGCTGCAGCATTGAATCGGGTTCGATATTGTTGCACTGTCTCTCCAGGCTTCTGTTTGATATTAGATAGGGAATAAGCGTCCTTGGGTTGTTCCACATGAATGCGGAACTGGCTGATGAACTTTTCTTTCAACATTTCCCATGAGCTGATAGATCCTTGGGGTAGATGGCAGAACCAGGAGGTAGCTAGATCTGCCAAGAATAGTGGAAAGCATTTGCACAATACTCCTTCTGTGGCTCCGCTCATGAGCATATGCTGTGTGTATCTCTGCAAGTGTACAACGGGGTCAGAGATTCCCTTGTAAGGTTCCATTATTGGCATTTTCCATTCTCGAGGGTGATGGCAATTTCGATATTGCGGGTGAAAGGGCTGGTTACCCTAGCGCCTATCCCTCGATCTCTTTGATCCCGTTGGACGCACTCTCTAAACAATCGCGCCATCCTTTCATCAGAATTTCGAGCAAATAGAAATGAGTTTGGTTCTTCTCTGCGGGATTGATTCCGTCCAGATGACCGGTAGGGATGGTATCGTCTATCACTCCTAATATTTTCCAGTGGCTGTCTCTGGTCTTCTGGGAGCATGCTAGGGTCAGCTACAGTTGGCCCTTGCCTTGATGTTCCCCTGTTGGGTTCTGTTCCGAGCACTTCCTCAGGTCCAACATAGGGCTGGACTCTAGCTCGGCCCCGTTCATTGGTGTTTCCATGGCTAGGTAGCATGACAGGCTCAGCTACAGCCGACCCTCGCCTGGTACCTCCCCCGCTGGGTTCGGTTCCAAGGGGTTTCTCGGGTCGGAGTTCGGGCTGAGTTCGGGCTCGGCTCCTACCATTGTTGTTTCTGTTGTTAGCTTCTTCGAAGAAGAAAGATCTTTGTCGCCTTTGAGATCCTCCTAACTGGGACTCATCCCATGATTCAGTGTTGCGGTTGGATTCTTCAGCATCCCTTAAGCGTGACATGAGTCGGTTCACCAAGGCTTCTTGTTGGGATGTGAAGCGGTCAGTCACTTCAGCCACAACCCTGTCAAGATCTGCCCTAGTAATTGCTTCCGGCTGTTCCGTGGCAGGGGCTGTCGGATTTGCCTGATTTTCATTTGGTACTGCTGTTGGAACGGGATGATTCTCTTGATCTGGGATCACTGGATTTGGAATACTGCTAGTTGTGACATTCTTTCCTTTGTTAACATCTTTCTTCTGCCTGGAAGGCATGTTTTCTGAGCAATGAGCGACGCTGTTAGGATGAAGGTTAAGTGGGAGAAGCTGAAGCTTCGAGCTCCCGTTCTCAGTGAAAGCACCAAAAATGTTTGCACGAAAAATGGGCAAAAACCTCCAAGTCGTACGAATTAGTCGATTTTATATTCTTCTTAGTGATTTGGGTGATTCATGCAAATATGTAAAAAGGAGGGACTAAACTGGAAAAGACACATAGATTTATAGTGGCTCAGCCAGAATGTGCCTACGTCCACTTTATATGTTATTCTCTTTCACTGCTCAGATTACAAGTACAAAGCTTTTATCACAAGTGTATGAAAGTTGGTTGAAAGTTCTATCTGTGCTTGGGCTCTCCAAACCGTCCCCCAATGTTGTACCCCTACCCCTCTATTTATAGAGTGAGGCTGGGGGTATGGGTCTTGGATGTATTTAGCTGCTGGTGGGCCTGGGCTGACGTGATCCGGCCTGGCAATGTTGGTTCGGTAATGTTTCGGTCCGGTGGTGAGTAGAGCATGGATCGGTCCGGTGATGTCTTGGTTCGGTAGTGCCATCCTCGATTTGGTTCGGTGGTGCCTTCCTCACTTTGGTCTGGTGGTGCTTTCCTCACTTTGGTCCAGTGGTGCTTCTTTGTTTCGATACGGTAGCATTGGTCCGGTGGCCCTGGTCCGGTGGAAACATGCCCAACAATATTTTATTTTTCAATTAAAGATAAATTGCACATCTTTTTTCAATTAATTAAACAAATGTATGTGTAAGTGTATGAAATAATGGAACCAGAAACTTAAACCGAAATTCTAGAAATTTACATATTTGGATGAAATCTCTAAGATAACAAAAGACCAAGACCAAGACCAAGGTCGCAGACCTTGGTAAACTCCTTATTAGCCCAATTTTTAGAATTTTACATGTTCAAAGAGTGCACAGATTTTCTTCAAACCTTAAAGGCATGTAAAAAACTAAGTTCTACTCCAACATTATTGATAACACGAGGGTTGATGTAACATATTTCCTAATGTAACTACAACCACTGACCTATCGTAATGCTCAAAGACAAACTATATCAAAATCATTTCTTATGTGACATATTTCCAAAACTACAGTTTTATTGATGAAAATAACCATAATGGTGCTTATAGGCTATAATATTCCTACAACCTAACTTGGTCCGTACTACAATTTTTTTTTTGAGGTATCAATTGGTTTCTAAACAATTCATGTTTAAACAAACTATTTTGGTGTTTAATACCTTTGAATAATCAGTATATGAATCGGCCTTACGATAAACCATACAATAATTAAAACTAAAGAAATGACACATGAATAAATTATTGAATGTGTTGACTAAGTTATATTGTTTAAAAAGAAACTCAAGCATGCTCAAATTAGAAAAGTAATATCTACATCTAATGTTAACAACATACTTTCTATGAAGTTTGGTTGAAATACAGATCTAATGTTTATGTCATAAGCTTAAGAATATGATAGAAGTTGGTTAAAATTTAGTAAACTCATATAAAGCTTTTTTCATCTAATGTCTACATCTAGATCTGATTCAATATCTCATATGCATGTGTGTGTATAGAACCAAAATCAAGATACATTAAGATAGCCATATACATAAGTCCATATGAAGTAACAAAGCTAAAAAGGAAGCATAATTTCATTATTTTGTCTGGGCCCGCATTGTAAAAAGCATGGAAGGGGAGATGTCCTTTAGAATCATGTTCACCAGGATCAAACATGTTTATTTTCTTGATTAGTTCACGCATCGGGTCTGCCACATTAAGGTAGTTGACACTTGCACCCATCTAAAGTATTGGCCTCAATGTCCTTGGTCCACTTCCTGTGAGTCTCGATGCCATTACAGGTGCGTACTTGGCTATCATACATGATTTGGTGGTGTAGAGAGGTGTGAAATCGCTAGGACAGACGAGAGAAGAGAGTGGCGTAGCCAAACCCATTTGAATTAGTTGTAGGTGGTTTCCACTTCCAGATCGGGCATCGTGTCCCAGATTGTCAACCCAGGCATTCTGCTATTGCTTATATATATAAAAACACACACAAATAGGCCCCAAGCCTTGATTGTCAGCCTAAGTTATATCCAAGCTTTAGAAATAAGGTGGAATGCCTCTCAGTAAAATTATCATTTACTAAGATTGAAAGTAGGATAATCAGAAATAGGAAGCATTGACAATGAGTCAACTAATTTCGGTCCACCTTGAAACCTAAAAACTATGTCGAAAGTGATAAAAGAAAAATAAGATAATAAGATATAAGAAAAATAAGAGATAAAATAATAGAATACAACATGTTATTATTTATGAAGTTGTAAGTAAATTTGGAGATTCAAAGATGCATACTATAAGATCCCATTTCTTAACCATTTGTCTCCTAGAAAATACTGTAGGAATTATTATATGTATCTCACTTCTCAAACATATAAAATAGACTTACACTCAGGCCCGGCCCACTTATAAGGCAACCAAGGCAAAGGCCTAGGGCAACCCCCCTCAACAGAGCAAACCCCCGCGACAGAAGAAAATAGCGGGAAAAAATATAGCGAACGGCGGAAGAAAAAAAACGAAAGCACATGAAGAAATTGCGCGACGAACGAAATCTGAAGAAGAGAAACGCCTAGAGTAGCGGATTAGGCAACGCAATCTAGCACAACAGCACTACACAAGTTAATTTTTGATTTGAATTCGATTTGGGGGCAAATTATTAAATTAGTGTTAAGTTGTACAAGTTATGCAATTCGATTTGGGTGAATTCTTGATTTGAATTCGATTTGGGGGCAAATTATTAAATTTGGGGGAAAATTCGAATTGGATATAAAAGTTATGCATCTTTAAATATGTTTATTATATAATTTTTTTATCATTTCACTCTTATTATAATTCTTTGTACATGGTGGATTAAGTTAGTCTAAATCTGTTGAAATATTTTCAGTACCTTTTAGCAAAAGTAGATTTCAATAATGTAGAGAAGGCATTAAACAAAAGCATAATTTTCTCCCACTATAACTGAGCTCTGAGCATGCCAACTTGACAGGTTATAAACACAGTATCACATCAAATAAATAAAAAACATTCTGAATTCGACTCTTTTCTGCATAACTCAGATAGCCATATCCAACAAGAGCTAGCAAAACAAACCATTTCTGTAGAACGAAAAAAAGGGTCACTAGCCAAACCGTCATCATATACCCTTCACCTCTGCACCTTACTCCAAATAACAGCAAAAACAAAATTAGATGGTGCAAGAGCATTCTTTCCATGTGCACAGAACTCTAAAAAATATATATTAAGATGCTAGATTGAAATGGCACATCCATATGTTCAAAAGAGGAAGTGCGCTATTTTCTCACTTTACTTTTCTATACTTTTAAACTACCTAATTATTTTAAACAACTGGCTAAGAAAAGTTTGTTACATATGATGGGACTAAATACGAAAGAAAAAGTCAAAGAAAGTTCTTAAAATTAAGGGGCATGGGATAATCCAAAAAAGTTATGTAGTAAATTAAAATTGATAAACATCATCAAAGTTAACTTGTTCATCATCTGACATAGTTCACTACCCAATTACAATTTTGGATATAAAAGTTATGCATCCTTAAATATGTTTATTATACAATTTTTTTACCATTTCACTCTTATTATAAATAGAGGATAATGACGAAGAATGAGGATGACAAAAATCCTATAAGGTTTCGAAAACAAAATTCCGGAGCTTACAACAAGAAGGTTAAACAACGAAAAGACAAACTAGCTAAATCATTAGTCGGATCAATTTCCAATTTATTTCAAGCAAAAGCTCAAAACTCTCAACCTTCAACTTCATGTAAAATTGGAGAAAGTGATAGCGGAGATGATCACATTAATAAAAAAGTTGGGGTAGATGAAGGTCTTGAATTCATTGATGTAGCACATAAAGATGAAAATATCAATGACATTGCTATGAATGAAGAGGAGCATAACGCAGATATTTTCATGGATGATCGTAACAATGATGTTATTCATGAATATGCTAATGATGAAGTTGTTCTTAATCTTGAAAAAGATGTTGATGTCAATTATGATACGGGATTGTGGGGAAAGATTACCGACACGAAAAGAATGCTTTTTCAACAAGGACCTGTTAAAATCGTAAAAGAAAATGACATGTTTCCAAAAAAGAGAGCAAATGGCAGACACTTTACTTCCAAACACTATGTTGGTGGTTATCCACGTGGAGAATAGCATGAACGAAAATGGTTAGTGTATTCAAATGAATGTGACAAAGTTTTTTGTTTTTGTTGTAAATTATTCAAACACACTCAAAAAACATCAAAGCTAGCCGAAGAAGGGATAGATGATTGGCATAATATTTCTTCAAAACTTAGACATCATGAAAGCAATCCAATACACATCACAAATCTTATCAAATGGGTTGATTTGCATAGAGGGCTCAAACAAAAAGAAACTATTGATAAAAGAATGGAATCTCAAATTGATAAAGAGAGACAACGTTGGAAGCAAGTGCTTGTGCGTATCATTGGTGTTGTAAAGACTTTATCTCGAAATAATTTACCATTTCATGGATCTAATGAGAGAATTTATGAAAAAAACATTGGACTTTTTTGTCAACTTATCCAATTTGTTGCCGAATTTGATCCAATAATGGAAGATCACTTAAGACATGTGGTAAATAATGAAACCAATAATCATTATCTTAGCCACAAAATTCAAAATGAACTGACAGGTTTATTGGCTAAGAAGATTAAAGAAACAATACTTGTAAAAATTTTAAAAGCGAAGTTCTTTTCAATTATCCTTGATTGCACTACGGATTTGAGCCATAAAGAACAAATGTCGATTATCATAAGATGTGTGGATGTTGGTGATGCAAGAAATACAAAAGTGGAGGAGTGCTTTCTTGATTATATTAATGTGAATGATACATCGGGACTTGGTCTTTTTAAGGAGCTTGAAAATGTGTTGATGGATCTTAAACTCAACATTGACGATGTAAGAGGTCAAGGTTATGATAATGGTTCAAATATGAAAGGTATGATTTGCTTCATTATAACTAACGGCATTGTTTAATTTTGATGTGTTGATTGATCATATTATTATTAAATTTCGTAGGGAAACATCAAGGCGTTCAAAAAAGACTACTTGATGTTAATCCTAGGGCTTTTCATATTTCATGTGGATGTCATAGCTTGAATCTTGCACTATGTGATATTGCCAAATCATGCATTAAAGCTAGAAATATTTTTGCTTATGTGCAAAAAAATTATACCTTATTTTCCGGTTCAACTCATCGATGGGATATACTTAGAGATTATGTGAAAGGTTTGACTCTAAAAGCGTTATCTGCTACATGTTGGGAAAGTCACATCGAAAGTGTAAAAGAAATAAGAAATCAAGCTCCGGAGCTTAGAGATGCGCTAATTGAAATTGCAAATAATTCCAACGATGTTATTGTAATGATGGAGGCTAAAGGTTTGTGTCATAATGCTTTGGAGAATTTTGAATTTTTGATTAGCCTATGCATTTGGTATACAATACTTGATAATATTAATCGAGTTAGCGAAATACTTCAACGAGAGGATATGAATATAGAAGATGCCATTGCAAGAGTAAATGAGCTTATTGTATTTTTCGAAAAACTTAGAGAAGATGGTTTTGAAACTTTTATGAATGAAGCTAAGGAACTTGGAGAAAAAGTTGGTCTTGTTGATCCTAAATTTGAAATAAAAAAGAGAGTTATTCATAGAAAAAACAATTTGACGAAGATGTGGAAGTATATGCTTTAGATAACCAATCTCCAAAAGATAACTTTAGAATTACTTACTTTCTTCACATTATTGATCAAGCTCTTTCTTCACTTAAAGAGCGATTTAAGCAATTTGAGCTTTATGAAGAGACATTTGGGTTCCTATTAAATGCAGAGTTCAAAAATATTGAATGTGAAGAATTAAGAGAGCAACGTTTCAATTTAGAAGCTTTTTTGAAACATGATGAAGAGCGTGATATTTGCGGAGAAGAATTATTTCATGAACTTCGACAATTGAAAAGAATTCTACCATTGGAAATTATAAAATCAATTGCGATTCTTGATTTTTTAAAGTCTTATCGTGATGTAAGTGGGTTTTTGAACATATGGGTGGCTTATAGAATTTTGTTGACTATACCGGTCACGGTTGCTTCGGCGTGAAGAAGTTTTTCAAAATTGAAGTTAATCAAAACTTATCTTCGGACTACCATGTCACAAGAGAGTTTAAATGGATTAGCTATGATTTCTATCGAAAATGAATATTTGGATGTGCTAAATTATGAAGACATAATTAAAGAATTTGCTACAAAGAATGCAAGAAGAAGTTTTTTTTGGTTAAAATGATATTTTAGGAGGTTATAATGCAACATTTTGTCTTAACTATATATTTTGTATGTGAACCAAGTGATATGGTGAATATAGCTTTAATTTTTTGTTTATTTTTATTTTTAACTTTATACTTGACGAAATAGTGAGCAACAAAATAAATCTCGTCTTAGGCAACCCAACTCATAGGACTGGCCCTGCTTACACTATGTATGTGCCTATTTTAAAATAAAACTTAGAATAACAATAAAATACCGAGAACCAAATCAAGAAAGGTAAAAATATTAATGAAGTACTCAGTGTAGAGCATTAATTATGATTATGGTAAGAGTGGTAAGATATTAATCGTCTGTATTGATCGCTTTAACAATCAAATCCATCACGATTAAGTAAAAAAATTAGGTGATAGTATTAACTTTGTAAAATGCAGTATATGATCAAAATTAAAACAAAAGAAAGTAAAATAAACTGGTTTAGTCGTAACATTGTGAAAATTTGGAAAATGCATATAAAATGAGTTTCCACAATGGAATTAAAGTAATAAGATTCCAAAATTATTTGGTTGAAACTTGTAACTGCTACAGTGTATTAATCAGAGTGAGAATTTTTTGAATTACATTAAAAATATAGCAATCATTTAAACTTAATAAAATAAGGAAATCGAATTAGCAATACCTAGGCAGCAATTTGATGAGAATTAGTCGAGAGGAAATGCTAAAGTAAAGTCATTGTTTAACTTGATTCAATCACCTGCACAGTCACAGTCCGCCCTAATCAAGTTGAAAATTATGTAGTAATGTTAACTATATAGACTATAGTATGATGTCAAAATAAGTCAGTACATTTGTAAAAGTGGAAATCAGGCTGATGGGCTCCTTATTCGAAGGTAATAAGTCTTAAGGACACGACTGAATAATTAGTTTTAAGGACAATTTACAGAAAAATGATAAATTTATCTATCTTTTAAAGTTATACAGGAAATTGATAAACTTATTTGTCATTATTTCTGTATTACTGAAAATGATAACTTCATTTATCTTTTTTTAGTAAATTGTCATTAAAACTAATTTTTCAAAAATGTCTGTCTTTAAAATTTATTAATCTATACAAAAAAGCGCTTTGAGTGAAAATTCCCTTTATAAAATATATGGATAATGCACAAATTTTATTACATCTGATTGAATTTCACTAATTTTTGTATGTTACCAAACAATCGATTTTGTTTTTAGATCTGCAGAGTATATTTTATTAGAGCAAGTAAGAAATAAACCAATCTGAATTAAAATACACATAAATGGGTCATTGAGAACAACAAATTTATTAGTTTTTCCCTTGATATACTGAAATACCACTAATTTATTAGAGGGAAAAATAAGATAAAATAGCTTAGTAAATTATAAATTAAGTACCCAGTCGAGTATTACATGTCTCAGCATCAAAAGATTATTAAACTACCAATGATTGAAACTGGTCAAATCAAAAGATTATTAAATTATAACCACTAAATCATAAACTGGTGAAAACATTGAGTTGCTTTCTATATTAATCCCTTTCTTCCGGATTAGACCACTGAGCCCACTGTTAATAATGCTTTCAAGTTCTAGCCTATGATTTTTTTTCTTCCTTTCAATAAACCATCATCGTCCTGTAGAAAAAACTTTTAGAATTTATGATTCTGAATTTTATCTCATTAAAGAAATTCATACATAATTGGAGACTATAGAAAACTCTTAATAACAAGACTTACTCTTGTATACATGTAAAAGACTTCTAGTCTTATTTTTATTTCTCACTTCTTGGTATATATAAATGTCTGATCACATGGGTATTTATAATAACTCATGTCTGATACAAGCCACTCGTTATTACCAAACTAAGTGATTTGTATCCACATATCTTAGCCATTTAAATTTGACATACTAAAAATAGATTAGAATTGATTGGGATAACATTGATTTCAACACTCCTCCTCAATGCTAGCTCTCATCTTCTTCCTTATGTGAAGCTGATTACAAAAGCTTTCAAACTTATCGGCACCAACATTTCATAAACAAATCGGCAACTTGATCGTTTGTGTTGATCTGTCTCATTTCAATCTCCTCTTGTAGAACCTTTTCTCTGATGAAGTGATAGTGCACTTCAACATGCTTAGTTCTTGTGTGAAAGACTGGATTTTCCACCAAACGAATTGTTGATTGATTGTCACGGTACAACGGAATTGTATAGTCTACAATTTGACGTAGATCATTCAACAGTTGTATTAACCATGTGATTTATTGAGCTGCCATTGTTGCTGCTCTATATTCAGCTTCATTGGTAGACAATGATATTGTCGGTTGCCTCTTGCTATACCAAGAAATTATTCCACAACCAAGCATGAACACATATCCAGTTGTGATCTCCTGGTGTGCTGATCACCTGTATAGTCAGCATCACAGTAGCCAACTAATTTGCAGTCTTCACCTTTTTTGTACAAAAGACCATAGTCAATTGTACTCTTCACATATTTTAATATTCGTCGAGCTGCTTCTAAGTGAGACTTCTTTGGATTTTGCATGTATCTCCTCATCACACCAACTGCATAAGAAATGTCATGTCACGTCAAGGTTAAGTAGATTAGACTACCTATCAATTGTCGGTACATCGCTGGATTTTCCAAATCTTTTCCTTCATGGGCACACATTTTGGAATTTGGCTCCATCGGCGTTGAAATTGGCTTGCATTCGAGCATTCCAAAATTCTTCAACAGATCTTTCAAATATTTATGTTGATTAAGAAATATTCCTTCTTGTGTGTAATCAATCTCTGGGCTAAGAAAGTGTTTGAGATGTCCAAGTTCCTTTATCTGGAAACGTACTGATAAATTCTCCTTTGTTTGAAAGATCTCTACCTCATCATTACCAGTTAGAACATCCACGTATGATGACACAATTGAGAATTTTCCTCCAATGGATTTGACAAACAAGGTAGAATCTACATGTGTCACCGAATAACCACTTTGTGTTAAGAATTCAGCAATTTTCCCGTGCCATGCCCTTGGTGCTTGTTTCAATCCATAGAGTGCTTTTCGCAGCTTACACACATATTCAGGATGATCTTGACTCTGAAAACCCATTGGTTGATTCATATAGATTTACTGATCTAACTCTCCATGAAGAAAAGCATTCTTCATTTCCATTTGCCATACAACCCAATATGCAAGTGCAAGTAAGACTCGAACGGTTGTAAATTTCGCTACTGGACTAAATGTTTCATCATAGTCAAGTCAATATTGTTGAGAAAACCCATAAGCTACCAATCGTGCTTTGTATCTTTCAACTAAGCCATCTGGACGATATTTTATCTTGTAAACCCACTTACATGATATGGGTTTCACATCCCTTGGCTTTGGCACCAGCTCCCAAGTTTGGTTTTGCTCAAGTGTATCAATCTCTTCTTTTATCGCTATCATCCACTTAGGATTTTATGAGGCTTCTTTAAATGCCTATGGTTCTGATATAGTCATTTCTTCAACTATAGCTACATCAGAATATTTAGGATGTAACGACCCATAAATTTTGATTAATAGATTTGTTAGTTTAATTTAAATTTTGCAATTAAATTTAGGAAGAAAGAAATTTTTTGAAGTTATAACGAAGCAAATGTTAGGAATTTAAATGTAGCGATTGAAATTAAGATGTACAAATTCAAAATGAAATGGCAATTAATTAAAATTATGAAAATTGTCATACTTGGTTATAAGTTTAATATAGGAAACAAACAGGAATATTGAATTAACTAATGAAATGCTATAATCAGAGGTAGTTGAATGAATTCAATATTATATAAGATATTTTAGTAATTGGTTGGAAATATAAACTGAAGTAAAAATTGAAATGCTACAAATTAATATAATAAGGAGGTAAGTAATGTAAATAAATGATTGTAAACTTTAGTAAATGAATTGATGTGCAAAAAGGAATTGAATTAAACATGAATAGCATGAATATTAATAAATGAAATTATGTAATAATTGATAAATGATGGCATTAATGAATGAAATAAGGTTGTTAGTAATAAAGGCCTATACGAGTAACGGTAATGTTTATTTAGGTTACCTATTTAATTAGTTTGTTAATTGGAATTTAAATTGTAATAAATGCAAATAAAGGTTTCAGTTTGTGTGGAATGTAGTACAATGGTTAGGAGTGTTAGAATGGATATATTAAAGTAATGAATGGGAAAAACGAATCAATTAATATATGTATTTATTTCTTTAGTATGTTGCGTAAAATTTGGAAATCAAATTGCAATTAAAGGAGATTAGGTAGTACGTTATTTGGAAATAAATTTAAGGGTAGGATAACAACTATTTTAAATTACCTAATTAATTGGTCAATGAATTTATTGGGAAGTAAGTTCAAATTATGTTAATTAATTTATACGTAAAGTATGTAAAGAAATTAATAGAATGTAAATTTAATGTTGTAAATTTTATAGAATGTAAAGTATTTAAATAATTAATGTGTCAAATGGATAGAAGTACACATTTAAAAACGTAATATTCATTCAAATTAAAACGTAAATAGGCGTATATTAATTTTAACTTTGTTTATAATATGAAGATGGGTAATGTAAAGAATGTAAATAAAGATTTGGTAATTTATTTGAATGTAAAGAATTAAGGTAAGTGTGTTTACTGCAATTAAGCATAAATTAAACAATTATTATTACGTAAATTGGAAGTTAAGTGGAATTGGAAAATATTAATGCAATAGTTTTGAATCCAATATTAAATTCATCTATTTGATAATAAAGAGTCGCTAATTTAATTAAAGTACCCATTTGCTTCAAAAAAAAGAGTCGCTAATTTAATTTAATAGAAATTTTGGAAATGTAATAGATAATTTCTGAATTTGAATGGAATTAAGGAAAATACTGAAATCGATTAGTTAAGCAACTTTAAATTGACTTCTAATTGGTTTAAAACATTGTAATTTATTGAGAAATTTAAAGGTGATAAAATTTGTCAATTTTAAGATTGAAATTTTAAATTTGGATTTAATTAATTAATAATTTATTTATTTAACTAATGGAGAAATAGCCATTTTGGCCACTGACTCGGATTTCAACGAAACCAGTTTCATCGGATCTATATCGGTAAATTATTGTAGGGTTTCAAATTTCGTAGCGATCGGACTTGTCGTTTGATCGTACGAACGCGAAACGCCTTGAAATCGATTTAATTGAAATCAATTTGAAAATATTGATTTCAGCATAACTTCTTCATACGATGGAATTTGGATATGAAACTTTTTCCATCGCGTTCAGAATATTTTAAAATATTTATTTTGATATATGGTCTGACCCAATTTCGTTCCGGAGCTAGAACGGGCTTTTTGGGCCAATTATCGTTTAGCACGTTATAATTCGGATCCATCTGTCTATTCCATCTTTATCTATAAATACCCTGCTAAACCCTAGCCTCCGCCAATTCTCATTTGTCTGTGCGGAAAATTTCATCAGCTCCTCCTCTTCTTCCAATGGCTGCAAACCCTAGATCCAATTTCAAATTCAAAAATCAAATCCAAACCTAAAATTCAAATTCCTCAGAAAAATTTGAAAAAAAATATATGTTGTAGATTTCATCGATACGAATCTACATGTGGCGTCTGTTTCTGCAATTGATGCTCGTTTCAGCCAGAAAACTCGGTCAAAGATTAAAAATCGCGAAACCCTAAGTTCACTTTGGGCGTTTTTGATTCGGGAAGTAATCGGAGAAATTTGTTTGTGGGTATTGTAGTCCTCGCTGTTTGGAGCTGTTCTATGGTGGTCGCATCACCTGGTTTCAACCATGGCAACCGGAATTTGCGAAACACGGTTCGAAACCCTTGATTTGGAGGCGGCGGCGCGCGGCACCTTGGGTGACCGGAGGGGACGCGTTCAATAGAGGAGGGGAAGGCGAGTTGAATGGTGGCTACGGCATGTCAAACGATGGTCGTGGCGGCCTATTAATCGTGGTCAACAGCACGGAAGGGGACCGCTCCGTTCGAAGTTCCTAGAGGTAGTGCTTGCGCGTGATGATGTTGAGAGATGACGTGGCGTTTTGATGAGGTGAGTTATTTTAGTTTGTTTTAATTTATTTTCAATTTTCAATCGGTCTAAATTAAATAACTCTCACATACGTGATCCGTTTTACGCGCGGTTTTCTCCGCTAGGTTCGTATTGCGATTTCGGACATTTTGGCGCTAGTTTGGACGGATTCCGAGACTGTTGAATTTTTGGGTTTAAATTCAATTTAATTCCAAAAGGTGAGTGTTTTAACCCACTCACAACTTCTAAAACTATGTTTGTTAAATTGATTTATGATATGAGTAGAAATTTATTTATGATTGTTTGGCATATTTTATTCATCATCTCAGCTAAATCGCATTTATTTAATCAAACTGTTATTTAATTTTATTATTGCATATAAATTGACAGTTAAAAATTTATTTATTTTTGCATATAAACTGCTAGTTAAATAGTTATTAATTTATTTTTGAGTATAAACTGTACCTGTTATATTTTATATGCTCTATATTGATGTTTGTTTAAATTGATGATGATTGCAATAAATTGGTTGATGATTGATATTGGGTGAATGGATGATGTGTTCTATATTGTATAAACTGCATGTTATTATGCATTCTTATCTTATTGGGATTACGGCTTAAAATGATATATAACCGTAAATTTTTATTTTAAATTACGGATTGAAATGATAAATATCTGTATCACTTGACCATAGGATAGAAAATTATATACAGGCACCGCGTTCTATATATATATAAAATATTTTGAAATGATTCCTATGGTTTTGTAAAGTAATATACGGGGTGTATATATATTGATTTTGGTGTTATATAAACAGCAAAATTTAATTTTGGTTTTAACTATATATAAATATGCTTTGAAATATAAAATAAGCCCGATAAAAAAGTTTGAATATCTTATATAAATGATTTAATGAATATTGATTTTGATAGTTCATAAATATTACTTTATTATATAGTTAAGCGCTTGAAATTAAGCTATGTTTAAATTTGGGTTAAAAGATAAAAAGAAGTTTAAGAATAAAAGTTTAATTTTATAGTTCGGTTAAGAATTTATTTAAATTTATTGTTAGAGTTATAATGTCTTAATTAAAATAAATGTTGGAAGATAAATATGAATTTGATTTAAAATAAAGTATTTAAGCATTATCCTCGAAAATTTGTTTGAAATGTAAATAGATAAAGATTTGAAGAGTATGACTTTATAACTTGATTTTGATTTGAGGATTTAAATGAATATCAAATTGATTTAAAGAATATTATCAAGTTAAAGTTAATTAAAAGAATATCCTGTTATTTAAGTTTAAGGGTTTTACTTAAATAATTTTTATTGAATTAAGTAAACATTTCAAAATTTAAATAATAAGAATTGGATTTGATATATGTTAAATTATCAAAGAATCCATTTTGAAATAGTATAATATTTAAAGATTGAAATAAATGAATTATAAAAATTTAAGTTTTGAAATATGGAATATTTAAGCTTTGAAATATAGGGGAATTTAAAATGGTTTACTTGGAGGTTCAAATTGATATTGGGAATTTATTGTAAAATTTAAAGAAGCTATTTTATTTTATAAAGTAGTATTTAAACCATTTAAAAGTTATGTTTCAAAACTATGGTTTCAAGGTATATAGATTTGAAAATGCTATGATTTTTTGGAAAAGAAATATTTGAAATAAAAATGATATCATGTTGATTTGGGTTTTAAAAATGAAAATGATATCGTATTTATATGTTTTGAAAAGGGATATTATATTCTGGTTTTAAAGTATAAACTATTTTGAAAGAAAAAAGACCACGGTGTTATAATAAAGTTTGGTTGTTGAAGAGACCGGGATCGGAAGTTGTCATACTCTCTGCCAACTCCGAAAACCACTTTAAAAAACCGTGTATGCGGTGGAGATTCCAGAATGAAGTAGGATGATGGTGGCGTTTTCTTTAAGGTAAATACGTGGACCCAACTCCTGTGAGTTGGCATAAGGTGGCTAAAACAGGAGCAATTGACTAGTTAATTGAGCTAGCACCTTTGATCGGACACATCCTTCAATATTATATTTTGACTTCTGGATTGATTCGGTGGCCACTTTTGATTTTTTTATTTGGAGGTGTGGCTCGAGGTAGGCGGTAGCTGCGGCTACGCGTTACCACCGAACCGGAAGCGTAATTGGTATATCTATCCTGGCATTTCCTAGTTCTGCCGTGTCACCTACCCTATCGCGCCTTGTACGAGTTTGGATTTCTCCCGTAGCCCGTGTGGTATCCTCTGGTGGCTTCCCGATCAGGAGGGACTACGATATTGGATGGACTACTGAGACTATTACGTGTTAAGGTGGAAAATGTAAAGCCTTAACGCTATTAAAAAGTATGTTTATTTTACTATAGACACTATTATAATAGCAAAATATACTACATAGTAAATAGTTTAACGGATCCTTAAGAGATGTAAATCCTGAGCATCTTTGGAGTTACTGCACTCATATTTATTTCTGTTGATTTAACTTACATAAGATCTTTTAGTTCGGACTCGAGTGTTTTGTCTTTTCAATTCGCTCGGGTCAGTCCGAGCGTTTCAGAATTTGAAGACTTTATTTCTAGAGGACGAAGACGAAGATTTCATTATTATTATTATATTATATGGTTCTACTTCACACTGTATTCTACCGCATTGATATTTATTGGTATGTGAACTCTGATATTTATTGTATAAAGAAGAATGAAATGTTTTGTAAACAGTTTTATGAACTGTATATTGATTATTATACTTTATCCTTCCGCTGTGAGATTCTGTTTGTTTTTTTTCTCCTCTGTTTTTCTTATTTACCTCATAACATCCGCCCTTTCGTATGGTTTGAATTGGCACGTGTGTCGAAATTTAAAGCGTGCGAAAAGGCGGGGCGTTACAATCTGGTATCAGAGCTTTGGTTTAGCGATAAACCTTAGCTTTGTGGGGTCTGACTCTTTATTAATGGGGTAGTAATACCCTATGAGAGTCGCTGAGTGTATATATACGAGAGAGCATATTTGTTATTGTTAAAAAAAAGTTTTAATTTTGTGTTAATCTGTTCCGTTTTGTATTTATAAACTCTGGTTGGTGCATGGGACGCTGTGACATCAATAGGGGTTTCTAAACACTTAATAGGACAGACCAACATAATATTTGTTTTTAATATAGGTGAATGAAAAAAATTTGCCTATTATATTTTCCATATATATATAAAGAAATTTTTTATAAATGATACATATTTAGTTGCAATAGATTGGTTGTTAGGTAATAAATTTATAATTAATAGTCGAAATAAGATTGAAAATAAAATAAGTCAAATTGGAAATTTAGGACTTAAGTTTCGGGGTTTGAAAATTTCTTTTAAATGATTTTGGAATATAATAATATTATTAGAAGTATTTTCTGATATAAGTATTTCAATATAATTTGAAAAAAATGTTTAAAAAGAAATTTTGGAAAGAAATAAGTTTTGTACTCCCCTCTCTGTCGTTGGAAAATAATTTCGGTGATGAGTGCACGCATCATCGACATTCATTTTCGAGTTTCGAAGTGGGAAGGCCACTGTTGTAGTTCGACTACAGAATGATTTTGATAAACAAATATTAAGTTTGAGTTGTTTTAAATATAAATGGATATATAAGTTGTAAGTATATATTTATGTATTATTTTAAAATAATTTGAAATTAAACCCAAAATTTAAATTATTAAGTTTCCATTAATTAATGGTTTTAATTAGTGAAAAGGGAATTTAACTAATAATTGAAATCTAAAAATGAAATAATAGATTTAATGCTAGTTATAAAAGGAATTAAATGGGATTTGAAATTGTAACCTATGAAACAAAGAATAATATTATTGAACATTAAATTTAATTAAAGGATGAGATAAAACTTGTATAAGTTCATTTGCATTTTCTTTAACATATATAACTTACCAAATATAAAAAGTTGAAATGTTTAATAAGAAATGTAATGGAAATTGTACAAGTAAAAGTATGTAATAAAGTGTTCAATAAATTGCTGTTATTAATAAGAATCTAATGTTATAATTGTTATAAATCTAAGTTATGACTGAAAGGCCACTTACTAAATATAATAGAACAGTTATAAAGAAATGAAAATAAGTTTAAGAAGGATTGAAGTTATTTATAATAAAATAAATGGAAAGATGAATACGATAAATAATATTAAGAGTGGAAACAAAATGAATCACCTTAATAAATAAGAAATTGATGTTATAGAGTTATAAACTTAAGTTGAAATTGAAGTATTTCTAAAATTTAATATAATAGAAATGTAAGCGCTAAATAAGTAAATGAAATTTGAGAAATGAATGTAATGCAAATAAATGAATGAATGAAATGAAATTTTGCAAGAAATAAATGTGAATTATAAGAAATCATTATATGAAAAAGAAAATCAAACAACAAATGTATGAAATGAAATAATAAATAAATTTGATTTGTTGTTTGTAATTGTTGTTGTTTGGTTTATGGTTGTTTGGGTGAGGATACTTTAAGATTGGTTGGATGTATAAATAATCTATTTAGTTTCATCTAAGACTGTTGAGTAATTGATGCGCTTAGTAGTTTATTTTTCATTCTATACAATTTGAAGTTTTAAACCCGAACAACTACTTGCTTCGTTTGATATGAATGAATGTTTGTTTTGTGTAAAATTTTATGTGATGTTTGTATGCCTTGTTGTTAGTAGTTGTTGGATTGTATTGATTTGTTTGTTTGTGGTTGAAACAACTTTAATATTTCATTTATATAATTGTTAACCCTTTTAGATTATATAAGTGAAATGCAGGTTATCGAAGTAATTACTACTGCTTTTGGTTCCATAATAATAAGCGTAAAACTGCCCGACAAATAGATACGTTCTCGGATTACGGATTTATAGCGCTATTATATTATTTTCCCGAGTTGGGATATATATTATTTTGAAAAATATATGTTATATATTTGATATCATATTTTCTTACGAGCCTCTCCGTACAAAGTAGACTCTGCCGAAATTTCTCGAAAATTTCAGATTTAGAAATTATTTTGAAAATGTTTTTCAAATTTTATTAATTTGAGTATAAAAGGTTTAATGGTTATATATTTGTATATTTTATTTAAAATAATTAATTTTATAAATTTAGTTGTTTGTAAAGTTAATATTTTAAGTAAGATATATTGATTCCTAATTCTTCTTTTCCCTTCTTTTCCTTTTCGGGGACGAAAAGTTTTGAGTGGACGAGAGTGTAACGACCCGTAAATTTTGATTAATAGATTTGTTAGTTTAATTTAAATTTTGCAATTAAATTTAGGAAGAAAGAAAATTTTAGAAGTTATAACGAAGCAAATGTTACAAATTTAAACGTAGCGATTGAAATTAAGATGTACAAATTCAAAATGAAATGGCAATTAATTAAAATTATGAAAATTGCATACTTGGTTATAAGTTTAATATAGGAAACAAACAGGAATATTGAATTAAAAATGTTATAATCAGAGGTAGTTGAACGAATTCAATATTATATAAGATATTTTAGTAATTGGTTGGAAATATAAACTTAAGTAAAAATTGAAACGCTACAAATTTAGTATAATAAGAAGGTAAGTAATGTAAATAAATGATCGTAAACTTTAGTAAATGAATTGATGTGCATAAAGGAATTGAATTAAACATGAATAACATGAATATTAATAAATGAGATTATGTAATAATTGATAAATGATGGCATTAATGAATGAAATAAGGTTGTTAGTAATAAAGGCCTATTTATGTGACTACGAGTAACGATAATGTTTATTTAGGTTACCTATTTAATTAGTTTGTTAATTGGAATTTGAAATTGTAATAAATGCAAATAAAGTTTACAGTTTGTGTGGAATGTACTACAATGGTTAGGAGTGTTAGAATGGATACATTAAAGTAATGAATGGGAAAAACGAATCAATTAATATATGTATTTATTTATTTATGTTCCGTAAAATTTGGAAATCAAATTGCAATTAAAGGAGATTAGGTAGTACGTTATTTGGAAATAAATTTAAGGGTAGGATAACAACTATTTTAAATTACCTAATTAATTGGTCAATGAATTTATTGGGAAGCAAGTTCAAATTATGTTAATTAATTTATACGTAAAGTATGTAAAGAAATTAATAGAATGTAAATTTAATGTTGTAAATTTTATAGAATGTGAAGTATTTAAAAACCTTAATTAATGTGTTAAATGGATAGAAGTACACATTTAAAAACGTAATATTCATAACTTTGTTTATAATATGACGATTGGTTAATGTAAAAAATGCAAATCAAGATCTGGTAATTTATTTGAATGTAAAGAATTAAGGTAAGTGTGTTTACTGCAATTAAGCAGAATTTAAACAATTATTATTACGTAAATTGGAAGTTAAGTGGAATTGGAAAATATTAATGCAATAGTTTTGAATCCAATATTAAATACATTTATTTGATAATAAAGAGTCGCTAATTTAATTTAATAGAAATTTTGGAAATGTAATAGATAATTTCTGAATTTAAATGGAATTAAGGAAAATACTGAAATCGATTAGTTAAGCAACTTTAAATTGATTTTTAATTGGTTTAAAATATTGTAATTGATTGAGAAATATAAAGGTGATAAAATTTGTCAATTTTAAGATTGAAATTTTAAATTTGGATTTAATTAATTAATAATTTATTTATTTAATTAATAGAGAAATAGCCATTTTGGCCACTGACTCGGATTTCGACGAAAATAGTTTCATCGGATCCGTATCGGTAAATTATTGTAGGGTTTCAAGTTTCGTAGCGATCGGACTTGTCGTTTGATCGTACGAACGCGAAACGCCTTGAAATCGATTTAATTGAAATCAATTTGAAAATATTGATTTCAGCATAACTTCTTCATACGACGGAATTTGGACGTGAAACTTTTTCCATCGCGTTCAGAATATTTTAAAACATCTATTTTGATATATGGTTTGACCCAATTTCGTTCCAGAGTCAGAACGGGCTTTTTGGGCCAATTATCGTTTAGCATTTTATAATTCGGATCCATCTATCTATTCCATCTTTATCTATAAATACCCTGCTAAACCCTAGCCTCCGCCTATTCTCATTTGTCTACGCATAAAATTTCATCAGCTCCTCCCCTTCTTCCAATGGCTGCAAACCCTAGATCCAATTTCAAATTCAAAAATCAAATCCAAAGCCTAAAATTCAAATTCCTCAGAAAAATTTGAAAAAAATATATATTGTAGATTTCATTGATATGAATCTACATGTGGCGTCTGTTTCTGCAATTGAAGCTCGTTTCAGCCAGAAAACTCGGTCAAAGATCAAAAATCGCGAAACCCTAAGTTCAATTTGGGCGTTTTTGATTCTAGAAGCAATCGGAGAAATTGGTTTATGGGTATTGTAGTCCTCGCTGTTTGGAGCTGTTCTATGGTGGTCACATCACCTGATTTCAACCGTGGCAACCGAAATTTTCGAAATACGGTTTGAAACCCTAGATTTGGAGGCGGCGGCGCGCGGCACCTTGGGTGACCGGAGGGGACGTGTGCAACAGAGGAGGGGAAGGCGAGTTGAATGGTGGCTACGGCATGTCAAACGATGGTCGTGGCGGCCTATAAATCGTGGTCAACGGCAGGGAAGGGTGCGGCTCCGTTCGAAGTTCCTAGAGGTAGTGTTTGCGCGTGATGATGTTGAGAGAAGACATGGCGTTTTGATGAGGTGAGTTATTTTAGTTTGTTTTAATTTATTTTCAAATTTCAATCGATCTAAATTAAATAACTCTCACATACGTGATCCGTTTTACGCGCGGTTTTCTCCGCTAGGTTCGTATTGGGATTTCGAACATTTTGGCGCTGGTTTGGTGGATTCCGAGACTGTCGAATTTTTGGGTTTAAATTGAATTTAAATTCAATTTAAATCCAAAGGTGAGTGTTTTAACCCACTCACTACTTCTAAAACTTCTTATGTTTGTTAAATTGATTTATTATATGAGTAGAAATTTATTTACGACTTTTTGGCATATTTTATTCATCATCTCAGCTAAATCGCATTTATTTAATCAAACTGTTATTTAATTTTAATATTGCTTATAAATTGACAGTTAAACATTTATTATTTTTGCATATAAACTGCTAGTTAAACAGTTATTAATTTATTTTTGAGTATAAACTGTTCATTGATACCTGTTATATTTTATATGCTCTATATTGATGTTTGTTTAAATTGATGATGATTGCAATAAATTGGTTGATGATTGATATTGGGTGAATGGATGATGTGTTCTATATTGTATAAAATGCATGTTATTATGCATTCTTATCTCATCGTGATTACGGTTTGAAATGATGTATAACCGTAAATTTTTATTTTAAATTACGGATTGAAATGATAAATATCCGTATCACTTGACCATAGGATAGAAAATTATATACAAGCACCGCAGTCTATATATATATAAAAAATATTTTGAAATTATTCATATGGTTTTGTAAAGAAATATACGGGGTGTATTAATATTGATTTTGGTGTTATATAAACAGCAAAATTTAATTTGGTTTTAACTATATATAAATATGCTTTGAAATATAAAATAAGCGCGATAAAAAAGTTTGACTATCTTATATATTTGATTTAATGAATATTGATTTTGATAGTTCATAAATATTACTTCATTATATAGTTAAGCGCTTGAAATTAAGCTATGTATAAATTTGGGTTAAAGGATAAAAAGAAATTTAAGAATAAAAGTTTAATTTTATAATTCAGTTAAGAATTTATTTAAATTTATTGTTAGAGTTATAATGTCTTAATTAAAATAAATGTTGGAAGATAAATATGAATTTGATTTAAAATAATGTATTTAAGCATTATCCTCAAAAATTTGTTTGAAATGTAAATAAATTAAGATTTGAAGAGTATGATTTTATAATTTGATTTTGATTGGAGGATTTAAATGAATATCAAATTGATTTAAAGAATATTATCAAGTTAAATTTAATTAAAAGAATATCCTGTTATTTAAGTTTAAGGGTTTTACTTAAATAATTTTTGTTGTATTAAGTAAACATTTCAAAATTTAAATAATAAGAATTGAATTTGATATATGTTAAATTATCAAAGAATCCATTTTGAAATAGTGGAATATTTAAATATTGAAATATATGAACTATAAAAATTTAAGTTTTGAAATATGGAATATTTAAGCTTTGAAATATAGGGGAATTTAAAATGGTTTATTTGGAGGTTCAAATTGATATTGAGAATTTATTGTGAACTTTAAAGAAGCTATTTGATTTTATAAAGTAATATAGTATTTAAACCATTTAAAAGTTATGTTTCAGAGCTATGGTTTCAAGGTATATAGATTTGAAAATGCTATGATTTTTTTGAAAAGAAATATTTGAAATAAAAATGATATCATGTTGATTTGGGTTTTAAAAATGAAAATGATATCGTACTTATATGGTTTTGAAAAGGGATATTATATTCTGGTTTTAATGTATAAACTATTTTGAAGAAAAAAAGACCGCGGTGTTATAATAACGTTTGGTTGTTGAAGAGACCGGGATCGAAAGTTGTCATACTCTCTGCCAACTCCGAAAGCCACTTTAACAACCGTGTACGCGGTGGAGATTCCATAATGAAGTAGGATGGTGGTGGCGTTTTCTTTAAGCTAAATACGTGGACCCAACTCCTGTGAGTTGGCATAAGGTGGCTAAAACAGGAGCGATTGACGGGTTAATTGAGGTAGCACCTTTGATCGAACACATCCCTTCGATATTATATTTTGACTTTTGGATTGATTTGGTGGCCACTTTTGATTTTTTTATTTAGGGGTGTGGCTCGAGGTGGGCGGTAGCTGCAGCTGCGCGTTACCACCGACCCGGAAGCGTAATTGGTATATCTTCCCTGGCATTGCCTAGTTCTGCCGTGTCACCTACCCTATCACGCCTTATACGAGCTTGGATATCTCCCGTGGCCCGTGTGGTATCATCTGGTGGCTTCCCGATCAGGAGGGACTATGATGTTGGATGGACTACTGGGACTATTACGTGTTAAGGTGGAAAATGTAAAGCCTTAACGCCGTTTAAAAGTATGTTTATTTTATTATAGACACCATTATAATAGCGAAATATACTAAATAGTAAATAGTTTAACGGATCCTTAAGAGATGTAAATCCCGAACATCTTTTGAGTTACTGCACTCATATTTATTTCTGTTGATTTAACTTACATAAGATCTTTTAGTTCTGACTCGAATGTTTTGTCTTTTCAATTCGCTCGAGTCAGTCTGAGCGTTTCAGGATTTGAAGACTTTATTTCTGGAGGACGAAGACGAAGATTTCAGTATTATTATTATTATATGGTTCCACTTCACACTGTATTCCACTGCATTGATATTGATTGGTATGTGAACTCTGATATTTATTGTATAAAGAAAAATGAATTGTTTTGTAAACAATTTTATGAACTGTATATTGATTATTATACTTTATCCTTCCGCTGTGAGATTCTGTTTGTTTTTTTTTTCTCCTCTGTTTTTCTTATTTACCCCATAACATCCGCCCTTCCGTATGGTTTGAATTGGCACTTGCGTCGAAATTTAAAGCGTGCGAAAAGGCGGGACATTACATAGGATTTGGTTTTCGTGTTCTTGTCGACCTTCGAAGTTGAGATTGCGGATTTGGTTCTTCTATTTCACTAGGTCCACCTTCTTTTCTTGGTTGTTGATACACAGTAGTTTGCCAAGGATTCTGAGTCACTGAATGCTCGACATAATTTTCATTTGAATCCTCTATCTCAAACGAACTTGGTTGAAGTTGAGCAAGATGCTTTACCATTTTTTGTTGCATAGTGTCTTCAAATTCTCTCGAGTCAGGTAACACCTTCTTCTCTGAGGATCACCAACATGATGCTTCGTCAAACACCACATTTCATGAAGTGTAGCGTCTATCACTTGTTGGATCACAACATTTCCATCCTTTTCTTTGACTATCATGTCCGATAAAGATACATCTAACAACTTTATTGTCAAACTTGTTCCGTAAATGATCAGGAAGAAATACATAACACACACAACCAAATATCGAATGTAACTAACTTTAGGTTGCATGTTCCATAGTTTCTCAAAGGGTGAAACAAATTTTAACCTCTGTTGTGGAAGTTTATTGATCACAACGGCTGTAGTCCTCATTACTTCAGCCCAAAACCTTCTAGGTGCATTCTTTCCATGTAGCATACTACGACAAATTTCTGCAAGATGCATATTCTTTCGTTCAGCTACACCATTTTGTTGTGGTGTATTGGAACAAGTGTATTGATGACGTATTTGCGATTCCTTTAGGTATAAAGAGAACTCTTTTGAACTATATTCTCCCCCATTATATGTGCATAAGGAACGAATCTTCTTTTGCACTTCTCATTCAACCATCTCTCTGAATTCTTTAAACCTTGAGAATGTATCAGATTTTCTTTAATAAAGAAAACCCACACGTACCTAGAGAAGTCATTACTGAAAGTTACCATGTATCGCATTCCACCAATTGATGGTTTCTTAACTAGTCAGAACACATCAGAGTGAACTAATTCTAATCGTTCTGTTGCTTTAGATTTTGATTCCAGGTATGGCAGTTGATGTGTTTTACCATACTGACAACCTTCATATATTGTGTATGTCTGCACATCACGTTGAGGTAGCCCTTTTAGCATCGACTTCTTTGCCATAACATATAGCTTGGAATAGGTGACATGACCTAACCACATGTGCCATAGATCCGTTGTCTCATTTTTTCTTGTCTTGTCCACATGTATAGACTCCACAGACAATACATAAACTGGCTCAACTTGCCGCCCATATATTGCCGATTTTTCTGAGATTTTTTAATCACGATACCCCTTCACATCTCGGGGACAGAACATAATGTAATAGCCTAATAATGTTAACTGTGCTACAGATAACAAATTTTTCTTCATTCCTAGGACATATGTAACAACCCGGGATTTGCATTACCAATTAATAAATAAAAGTTAGGATTTTTATTTATTTTTAATGAAGCATAAAAGGATTTTGGAATAACAAAATTTATTTGAAAAAAGCTATTTTAATTAAATGGGAAATATGGGATTTTAAAATGAGGATAAAATATTATTTTTGGAAAGTAAATATTTTAGGAGAGATTTTAAAACGGGTTGGGTAAGAAAAATGAGTTTATAAACATACATGAACATTTAGAAATTTTTTGGAAACATTGTAAATAACCCTCTTCTTATTGGGTTACTAAACTTAACCCAATAACCCACCCTAAACCTCCTCTATATATTATCTCAAACTCTCCTAACCTCATTCATTCAACCCTAATCAAAACCCTAATCATTTCCTAAAGCTTTCTTAACAAAAATGGCCTCCATCTTCATCTCCTTCAAGTTTTAGCTTATGCAAGTCATTCTATACAAAGGTAATGCAAATACCCACCCCAAATCCATCTTTTATATCTCTCTAATTTCTGAAATAAGTTTGTTAGCACATGTTTTATGTGTTTTTATGATCTTATAGCCTCCTAATCATCTTTTGCTAACTTGGGTTGATGCTATAATGGTCATTGTTGCTTTCTAGAGAGGTATATTGCTAAAAATCTCTTCTAATATATGTTTAATCCTCTTTTGACTTCATAAATCATTTAGTAACACATGTTTTATTATGTAACATGTGAATCATAGCTCCTTGATCATCTTTGCTTTCATTTTGGGTGTGCACATAAGGAGTTTGTGATATTGCTTCATAAGGTAATGCTAAGCTTTGGCCCTTTGTCTCCTTAATATAGTGTAGTAATCATTATATGCTAGTTAGTGATTGTTATTAGTGAAATTTGATGCCAAAAACTTGAAAAAAACACCCCAAAATCACTTAAATCGTCATTTCCCGCAGGCTGGAAATGCTTCAGCCTGAAACAGGCCAAAACAGGGCTCTGGGTGCACCAGGGCAGGCCTGTGCTGCACCCAGGCACAGCAGGCTAGCCCAGTTGGGCTAGCCAGAGGTAGGCCATCCCGCATGGGCTGGCACACACATCTCCTCAGCCCGCATGGGGCTGGGGCCTGGGCCGGCCACCCCAGCCCGATGGGGCTGGGCCAGGCCCCCCCAGCCCGTGCTGGCTGGGGCCTGGGCCGGCCACCCCAGCCCGAGCGGGCTGGGGCCAGGGCCGGCCACCCCAGCTTGAGCGGGCTGGGGCCTGGGCCGGCCACCCCAGCCCGAGCTAGCAGGGGCCTGGGCCTGGCCACCCCAGCCCGAGCGGGCTGGGGTGTTTGGGGGGTGGGCTGCAACTCCCCAGCTCGAGCGGGCTGGGGGGGCCTGCCACTCCCCAGCCCAAGCGGGCTGGGGGCCCGAAGAAGGAAAAAAAACGAAAAGAAAAGAAAAAAACAGCGAAAGCATTTTTTTTCTGTTTTCAGTTTTGGAACTGAAACTTTGTGACATCGCCACGGTCACATCTGTGGTCGAAATCCAACATTTTTTGACTCGTTGGAAAGCTAGAGTTCCGAACTCCATCTCTAGAAAGTTTGATTAGTATCCGAGTTCATTTGCTTTTCTAAATTGCTGTCGAAGAGGGACCCGGATCTCAGCCTGAAACAGTGTATTCACTGTTTCCGGGTCCGATTTTGGAGCGTCGCTGCGACTTCGTTTCAAGTCGGAATCGAGTAATCCTTTTTTCGTTCTGAAGTAGGAATATCGGACTACGTTCCTACCAATTTTCATGCCATTCGGATTCGGTTTACTGGTCCGAACAATTTTTCGAATTTGGGTTCGCGTCAGTTTTGGACTATTTTCCAACACTTGGAATATTTTCAGTGATTTTCTGGTTTTGTCGACTTCTTTGAGATTTGTCTTTGGATTTCGTACACGGGCCTTATAAAAAGGTTTTAAAAGGATTTTTCACTCCGAAATGGCTTTCGAAATTATTATATAATATTATTTTTAATTATTAAATTAATTACTCCATAATAGAAGAGTTTTCAAAGGCCGTTTTAAAGTGATTTCAAAATCAATTAAAATCTGTTTCGCACCATTATTTTCTATAATAAAAAACTCACACTCAGTTTTTAGCACGTCGAGCGAAGTGGAAAGGTGCTTAAACGGTTAGGAAATCTTCGGCCTATGGAACCGTGTGTATTTTCTTTCCGGTTAAACCCCGACCTATTCGATTGATCGTTTTGACCTTTGGGTCTAGTTTACCGATGATACGAGGTGGACTTTTTATTGTTTGGAGTGTGAGCTTACTATTGGTTAGTAAACCGTTTAGTGCGAATGTGGGGTATGGGACTCATTGTTAACACTTTACGGGTTCCTCTCCAAGAAGTTTGTGACACATTAGCCTCTGGGCGGCCAGTATTGGACCTCTGGGTCACCACGCCTCTGGGCAACCGTCTCTGGACACCTGCTCTATGGAGCATTTTTTCGGCGTGTGCCTCTGGGCCTTTATCCTTCTGGGAAGGATCTCGCCGTCTCGCGCGTTCTGCATCTGTGCGAGTGATCGATCACAACTCTACAGTACTTGGCAATAACGACTCTGATCGATGCACGTGCAAAACTTGTATTATCTGATGATTTTTATATCCATTCGAGTACCGCCATTCGGTGTTGGTTCTATGGAACCATACGATGTAAGTGCGATTACCTTGTGGATTCACAGTGTCTCTGGACACTGTTTTTCAGTATTTGATTTCATTGACTTTTCAGTATATCCCTATTGCTCTTTGGAGCATCGATCTTTGCTTGGGCATTGATTACAGACTCTGGTCACTCTTGGGATTATTTCCTATGGGCAACTTTATATAGCTTTAACTACGACGATGATATGAGGCGATTTTATTTATTCCACACTTTGGTGTTGATATTCTCTTTGGAGATTTTTACTGTTTATTGATGATTAGGGATCGCCATTATATTCATGTGGTCCATTATATTCTTATCTTTGGAGAAGTTCGGTTTTGTTTATGTACCGCATTATTATATATCTCAGTTATTACTGATTATTTAGCTAGCCTGACCCGAGTGTTTTCGCTCGGGTCAGACCGAGTTGTTTCAGGTTAGGTCTCTGGACTTAGCTTTCTGTGCTTCCGCTTGGACATTATCTGCTATGCTGATAGATAGCTCTTTATATTTGTCCACTATTTTGATACTCTGAATATTCAGTCTCTTATGTACATATTTTTGACTCACATGTGTGAGCGGTACCTTTGTACCCACCTTTTGATATTTGGATCTGTATTGACGATATATTGTACCTATGTTCTATGACTATTATGTGACTATTCTGTGATGATGATGTTATCATTTAGTATTATGTTTGTTCTGAACCTATTTTCCCTAGCCATTGTAATCTCATTATAAATATCTATAGGATATGTCGAACCACTTGAGAAAAGTAAACCACCTATTCGACGTATTCGGTAGTTAGTTATAGCTTGATTACATATGGTTGCTTCCATTATACTCTATTCTCCGTTCTAGTAGACGGTATTACTCCGTAATACTCTTTACTAGAGTGGGTCTCGGAGTGGGGCGTTACATCTTTAAAAATAAATAAAAATCCTAACTTTTATTTATTAATTGGTAATGCAAATCCCGGGTTGTTACAACATAATAG
Organism: Allium cepa; assembly: GCA_030765085.1. Lineage (NCBI taxonomy): Eukaryota > Viridiplantae > Streptophyta > Magnoliopsida > Asparagales > Amaryllidaceae > Allium > Allium cepa. Next base: position 590,046,411 of record CM060944.1, read on the forward strand.
ACATCTTGAAGAGGTACCTAGTTAGAATTATATCGAGGGGTAACTGTTGTCTTACCAATATGGGCTATGGGTAATCTTGAGTTAGCGGCTGTAACCACTACACGACCTCCCTTGTTCTCAGACAAGTTTTGCAGCATCCGTTTATCACCTGTCGTGTGATTTGAGCATCCTGAATCTACAATCCAATCATTCTTGTAGTTAACATGTTCTGGTGTTGTTGCCATGAGAGACAAGTCTTTTTCCTCCATATCAAACAATGCTTTAGCATCCTAAACATCTTCGCTTTCCTTAGAAGTAGAAGTAATAGTATTACTTTCAATAGGCTTTCTCTTGAACCAGCAGTCCTTCCCACTGTTGCTTTTGTTGATAGAAGTAACAGTAGCTCACTGTTGCTTTTGTTGGTGTAGAGCGCTTCCCCTTCATGCCTCAATGAAACTCCTCCCATTTGGTTGGCCATAGCTTCTTGACCAGCAAGCAGATTTTTGGACATAACAAGTGATGGATGTGTCGGCCATCCCTATATAGCGACAATAAACACTCGGTATTCTAGTTTCAAACCATGAATAATTATTCTCTTTATCCTGGCATCCCCAGTATACGTCGTTGGATCTAAAGCAAAGATTTCACGGCATATCTAATTCACCTTGTGAAAATATTAGGCAATCGTCATGTCACGTTGCGTCATTGACAGTAGTTCATTTTCGAGAAGTTGTAGTCTTGCATCGTTATTCTTTAAAAAGAGTGTAACAAGGGTGTCTCATACTTCCTTCGGTGTTTTAGCATCACATGTATGCTCCAACCTTTCTTCTTCAATTGTGGTCTTTAAAGCAAACATTGCTTTGCCTGCTTTAATTTTCTACTTTTGCAAGATGCCATTGGCATCTTCTGTTGCCGGTTGTGTAACTTCACCACCGCCAACAATCTCTCAAAAATCTTGACCTTGTGGGTAAGACTCCATACATGTTACCCATATGGTGTATTTAGTATTGCTGAGCTTCTTGATTCCTCCAACTACTTGAAGATCACCCATTATGTCAATGAGACTTCGACTATATGAAACAAGCTTATTTGGAAAATCTCACACCCTGGCTCTAATACCAATTGTAGAAAAACTTTTAAAGTATATGATTCTGAATTTTATCTCATAGAAGAAATTCACACATAACTGGAAGCTTTAGAAAACTCTTAATAACAAGACTACACTCTTGTATACATGTAGAAGACTTCTAGTATCATTCTTATTTCTCATTTCATGGTATATATAACTGTTTGATCACATGGGTATTTATAATAACTCATGCCTGATAGAAGCCACTCATTATTACCAAACTAAGTGATTTTATCTACATATCTTATCCATTTAAATTAGACGTGCTAAAAATAGATTGGAATTGTTTGGGCTAGCATTGATTTCAATGAGTCAGATCTGAACCCGCATGAGCCACTTCTTTTTGTCCTTCAACGAATGACTATATCAAGAGTCCATATTTCACAACACATTTTCTATAGCATTCACTATTCCTTGACTTCATATTTTGAATGATGGTTCATATTTATATGCTTTAGCTGTTTACTTCATAATTTAAATGCTTTAGCACATCGAATATAGTTTAGACCACAGTCTCATTAACTTCATATTTTAAATGCTTTAGCTTTTTAAATAATGACATTAATTAATTTGGGAAGAAGCTAATGTTAGAAGGTTACTCATAAGTATTCTTTAGCTGTTTATTTCATATTTGACATCAGCCATGATAGTCTCAATTGCCTAAATAATTTTAATGTGCCTTGAATAGAAGTGACTAAGGAAAAATGGTAAGAGTTCACATTAAGAAGGTATGTGGTTAATTTCATTTTCTTGTAAAAAAAGTTAAAATTTGGTAGATCTAAATGATTTTAGTGGTTGGTATGATGAGTGACATACACAAAATAAATCATTCACCCATACTTATGCCCATGGAAATTGGAAACTAGAGAATCTTAGAACATGTACCTGTGTGACCAAACTAAACATACATGTTGTCTATTGCAATGAAACTATTTTATTTGCATGATACAATAGATGTTATAGACCTCTATTGCTTTATATATATTGGCTTTCATCATGTCTTTTGATTAAGTTTGATAGTCAGTTGTCCTTTGTTCTATCAACTCATAATTTTCTATGCAACGGCAGTTGTTATTTTTTTTGGAGAAAGGTACTTTATATATTACTCAAGATGAATACAAATGCAGCAAACCAGGAACAAACTATGGTAGGGGTGTTTAATATCTAATTTTACTCAAAAACCAATGTATGTTGCCTGTCAGTCACGGTTCGATTAAAAATAGCACATACAAAGGCCAACAAAAAAAGGAGAACATAGACATGAAAAGTTAAACCATCTTTTCCTATCTCACTCACTCGCTCACTTCAAACAAAGCATGGAATGGCACTACTGACACATACTCTAGCACAACGACAACTCAGCATGAGCGAAACTACCTCCCTCTGACACTAATCAGCCATACCCCTAAGACATCCTTAGCATCACAGGTCCGCGTTAACGAGCTGGATTCGGTGTCGAAGTTGAAACCAGAGACAGTTGCTGTTCGGGCATTGCCTTGGATGAGAAACAATCCTGAATTCTTTGAAAGTATTCTCCCTTTCTTTCACTTCATTGTCTTTCAATCATGCATAGTTAAGGATATTTTTGCAATCGGAGATCATAAGTTGAGATTTGATGTTGACTGGAGTTTCTATATTATGAAAATCTCTTGAGTTTCTTTCCATGGAGACATGCCATACTAGTGTAGTTACGGCAATGCCAGTAAGCTTATTAGAAGATTTACTAGCACTGTTTATTCTGCTGAGTTGCTCGAAAATTTCATCCATATCCCTGTCGATTATATACGATATTTGTAATTTGGTTTTAATTCCATGCCATAACCTGCTAAGAGTAGTTACATGAGAACAACAAATGATCGCGGGATTCAGTTCCTCGTTTGTAGCACAAGTTGTGTCTATTATTATGTTCCATCCTTGAGATTTTCTTTTCTGTGTAGTTTATTTGTTCTTGCTAGATGCATACAAATAGACATTTATTGTAAACACACCGCGTTCCAAATTCTTTTACACCAATTTAATTCATTATCCTTTTCCTTAACATGGTTCCATGCCAATTTGAAAGAAAAATTACCACAACTTTGCATTTTCCATACCCAGTAGTCATTATTTTGATTTTGGTCCAAAGGGATCTTGCGAATTTTTCAAATGATATGAATGGGCAAATAGGGTTTATCTTTTCTTCACCGTCCATTGAAGATGAGGGAGGAGACTTTACTATTGTGGTTTCCAAAGGGTGGCATGCAATCCCATCCCAAAAGCTCTCTTACCGATTGTCCGTTGATCCAAGGGTCGAATCAGAGATTTGTATATTCCCCATTGGCTATTATACTCTCCATTATGTCCTTGCACCGATTTCTAGTGTTTAATAACAATTTCCAAGTGTATGACGCATTACTGTCAAATAGATAGGCCAAAAACTCTTGCTGTTGCAGTATCAATTCTTTAGCCATTGGTTCCACGGGCTCTCCCTTTATAGGAATCTCCACAAAAGTTTTAGAACCATTGCTTTTATGATATCCTGTGGTTTTCTTAATCCCATACCACCCTCAAATTTGGGTCGACATACGTCATCCCATGACATATTATGGCTTCTATTTTTCCAAACATAGTTTGATCAAATTGAATTGATTTTGTGCATGATTTATGCTGGTAACTAAAAAAAATAGAGTCCAAGATGTGATCAATGGGTAAGTCACAGTTATAATTAGCTCAGTTCTAGCAAATATGTTTAGCATCTTGTTTTTCTAGTTGTTGAGTTTCTTATGGATCTTATCTAGCAGTACTTCAAAAACTCTCGATTTTAGTTTGCTTTGGGATAATTGAATCCGCATATATCTGACTGGAAGATTTCAACTTTGGACATTTAATATTTCAATGTTTTGGGTTTTGAATTTTGGCCCTTTGCTAAATTATACTGTAACAACCCACATTTTCGACCATCAAAAGTCGACACTAATACATCCACAGTATTCAAGTGCCGAACATCCAAGTGTCAAAAAGGAAGATTGTTGGGGTAAAGAAAGAAAAAACAGAACGGAATCTCACATCATGACGAGTAATATATAATATACAACAAATCTTTACAAAAAAACTGTAATACACATACATCAAATCAGAGTACACTAATATGTCAACTGCTTGGACAGTTATAACAACATATCCTTACAAATGTTGATAAATATAAACAACCCATGTAGCGGAAATAAAATATACGTAAATACGTCTTGAAGACATACAGCTCGTCTCCTAAAGCTCCAAAGCATCCAAAATAAATGTGAAAAACATGCTTGGTCTAACTCGAGCATTTTAAAAAAATAACGTTCGGATCAGTCTTAAAAACCAGAGTGAGAAACATACATCAAATGGATTTTAATGTAATAAAAACCTTTCAAAAATACAGGTATTTCGTAAGACCATGCCGTACATAAACACATACATGTTTTACCTTACGATAACTGAATCCTTTCGTAGAAAATATTCTGATATTATAATAATGTCTAGGATTTAAAATAAATATTGAAACATAGCCGAAATTGTTACTTTAATTAAATTCCAGCATAATACGCAAACCACTAAGTCCGACAAGAACTTATTGGAGAATGGATTGCATACAATAACAAGGCACAGGGTACTGCCTGCCATTGTACACCTCTAAAAACATATCGAGGGTCTCGCATGGATGCCCTAACAATCAGGACCTGCCTACCCCTTAATGGATAGTAGCAAATATTTCATCACCCTAGTTGCTTTGCAACCTTTTCCCGAGAGCTCTTATGCACAAACAATCCATATGTATATATATCTATATGTGTGTGTGTGTGTATAGAAGGGAAATGACAATACCCTAATAGGTGCGACCCACATAGCCCTGAAGCATATCTTATGTTTTAGTCATTCCCGGTTGATGGGGCTTGAGCCTACGCTTTACCTTTTATATAGCAGTCTCACTTGAAATGCAAACACTGCCCTCTAGGCAACAACGTAATGCTAGAATTTGTCCATACAAGTTGTTTAGTATAAGAACAAACCGAAGGCACCAGTTCTACTATACCATTTTGGAATCACCCTCAGGATTAGTAGCATGTAGCCCTTGCAATTCAACCAGAGCTCCATCTTCGATTATCTTCAAGATATCTTCAATTCAAACACTTATGCCGGTTCAAAGTGGTTTTCGGATAATATATCTGATCCCGGTCTCTCCAAAACGATAATGATAATTTTAAACTGGCCAAGATTTAATAGTCGGTTATTTAACTATCAAATAACAAACAATTCAACCAAAACTTTAACCAAGCACGGTTAAGCACAAAGAAACCACTAAGCTTCTTTAATTAATCTTTCATTAATTAAACCACTTTGTAAATACTTGTATCAAAAAAACTTTTACAAAGATATATCCACAAATCCTCTCTACTCTTTTTTAGTAATTGAAATTTATCGATATACGTAAGACAACCGTATAAGTATACTCACAATCATTTCGCTTTTAGACCACATTTATTTGGGTTAAAACAAATGTCGTCGAAAACACTAACAACAATAAACTCAAAACACTTTCGGTGTAAGTAAATGGATCGTATGGAAATTAGATTAAATTACTTGACACCACTTCCTGATTTCAAACAGTACTATCTCTCAATTAACAATGAGATCGGACAAGTTAGAAAACTATCATTGTCTTGACACACATTCTTAATTCCCAAGATAGAGACGAGTTTTCATACCTCGGAATTTGGTGTTAAGTATATTCACGATTACTTTCCATACCATCATAAGTTAAAATGGTCATTTCTGGAAATTAAATCCCATTTCTTTTTCCGAAACTTCGTTTTATAAAACTCTTTCATATTTAAAACTCTATTTATAAATTCCTTTACAAACTCCTTTATAAAATTTCATTCATAAGTCTCCTCTTATAAATCTCAATATATAATTATAAAACCCCTTTTGTAAATCTCTAAATATTATTATAAACTCTAAATTCATTTATGAAATTTCTTTTATAAAACACTCTTTTATACGTCTCCTTTTATAATTATAAAAGTTTTTTAAATTGTTCTTTCCTATTTATAAAATCCTTTTATAAATTAATTTCTATTTATAAAATACCATTTATAAATCTCCAATTTGTCACAAACTTTTCAGTTTCCAAAACAGAACCAGATACTATCCAAAACAATCATTCCACATTATTACTATAAATCCACCAATGTGATTTATTATCCAATTCCTCAAATGGTATCATTTCCCTTTTAAAAATATTATTTTTATAAAACTATTCTTTATTTATAAAAAAAAACCATTTATAAACTATTTTTCTATTTATACAACAATATTTATAAAACTATCTTTACTTATAAAATAATGCTCATAAATATATCTTATACTTATAAAATAATATTTATAAATCTATCATTTTATACAACATTTTATATAAAGGTTTCACCAATATTTACTCTAGAAATCTTCTTTTTAAAACAGAATCGCTTTAAACTAAAGGATAAACCTCTTTATTTTCTTTTAAAATAAACATTTATTATTATAATAACATTTCTATAAAAATAAATACTTACCAAAATAATTTAAAACTTTTCCATATGTTTAGAAAAGACAAATAAAAAGGTTGATATGAAATAGAGAAGTTCAAAAACTTATTTAAATAAAATATCACGGTAATTTCAAAAAATCATAAATTAAAAATCATTCTTCAAATCAAAACCATATCCAAGCCAACACAGCAATTAATAGTATTTCAAAATACTATAATGAGGCCAATAGCTACTATAGCACTTAATTAATGCTATTACTACCTTTATCACTAAAAAGGTTTAAGTTTTCATATATGTTAGTGTCGCATCCAATATGGCCAAACGATCATATTTAAGCATTTAACAATCTATATAATGGGTATATAACTGAAATAAAATCAACAGGTTTATAATTGAAATTACAAATCATAATGTCGAGAAATCCAGATTTCCCTACAAAATTCACTGTATTTCAATTTAAATCTCATTCACTTTTCAAAAGCGAATATTTAACCAAACCAACTAATAATTCATCCAAACACAAATAGTAAATTTTATCTACTATATATCATATTGATTATCCAAAAAGGTGAGTTCAAATTACCGAGATTCCAATTGACGCCGAAGCGTTCCTGTTTGAACTATAATCGAACGAAGTTCGATTTTAGCCTGAAAATTCACTTGCTTCAAATTCAACCAAACCAATTTCAGGCGTAGCTATCGTCATTACGAGCGCAACGCAAGAAATCTCACCCTGATTGGACCTCGTATGAGAAAGATATTGATTTTATAAGATTTCAGGATTAAAATAAAATTAATAAATATTAATTACTTTACTAATCCACTACTAAATTAATTACCAACTACTGATCCATCTTTCCTAATCCCTCCCCACTCCTCTTCCAGTAAACGTGCACGCTACCATGCACGTGACACGATGCCCAGGTCGATGATTCCACGAATCGACACCACCATCCAATCTCTTTCCTCAAGCTCGATCAAACAGATCCTTCCACTTCGTCTTCGGACAACCCCAATAAAAAGAGACACCTCCCCTCGACCAGCTACAGGCGACAGTCACCCTCTTAAAATCATGATCGCACCTTCCCATCTTCGGCCCCTAAGTTTTATTCGGCCTCACTAACCCAAATCTAACTTTCATTTTGCCAATAGATGACTACAACTTACAACAACCAAAACCCTAGTTCCTTTATGCTCACGTTCATACAATCGAGCTTCATAAACCCTTACCGAACTCAACCAAACCACCATAGACTTGTAGATCTCTCCATTTTAAACTCAAAGATCTAAACTTTTCATTTTTTTAAATTTGTAAATCATTTTGTTTGAATGTTTAAAAGGAGTGGTTTTCTAGGTTTTTAGGCAAAGTTAATAGAACAGTAAAGCAAGAGAAAACAAAGGTATTGATTTTTCCCAAGTGTTGAGATATATAAAATTTGCAAATTTCGGTGTCTCACCGTACGTGAACGATAAAACAAAAATATGATCGCGCACAAAAATACGATACGATCATAAAAGAATAATAATGTACACCGGTTATCTTATTCAGTAAAATCACAAAAATACTGTCGTTTGTCGAAAAATCATCAAACGATAACTTAGATATTTTCCACATTAAAATTTTTGGAAAAATCAAATAAATTTAACTAAAAATACTTAATAAAAATCGAGTCATTTTATAAAAAGTTAATTTTATTATTATTTATTATATTCGAATCAAATCTAAATATTTAAATAAATTAAATATTCATATTTGAAACGTTAAAAATTTGGGGTCGTTACATTTTCCCCCTTTAAAGAATTTCATCCTCGAAATTCCCAAATGAAGAAAATTGTCTTCAAACCCTTAAGCTTTTGCAATCAATCAATTGAAGTGAGTTAATAAAATTTTAATGTTTCGAAAGTTACAAAAAATTTCGGCAACATCTCCTTTGCGCGGCTTGATCAGAAAAACTACAGCTTGCCATAATGGCTCTAAACCAACAAAAGAAAATAAAAGTCCAAAAGTGCTCTTCCATATCTGGGGCTTAAATTTATCAACAACAACACAAACGCGTACCTATTAGTCGAACAATCAAACTCTACTCATGAAACCGAAAGCAGCAAGCTAGCCTTTGCTTCCATCTACCTGTATCTCATTACCAAGTTATATTCAACCATATAACTTGCATTTATAATGACAAAAGCATATAATTATATCGAAGCCCCTACGATGTACATACGTCATCCGTACGCGATCAAATCTTGTCACTCGCTCGATCACATCATTTCACCTTCGAACTAGTATCGCTCATTCGACTTTCCTAGTGTGGACTCCAATCTAGTTCCTTGATTAGTAAGTTACGTTTTACATAGCCATATACTATAATACGAAACTTCGGAATAAAATAAAAAAATCCGTATCAAGTGTTCGCCGTCAAGAATCAAATGAAAAATCCTTGTTCGGGTCGGTGTAAGTCACCTCGAAATCATGTACTCGAATCTGGATCAAATAGTTATACAAATAAAATGATCCACGTACAAATTACGTATTTATTCCATTGATTTCGTAACCATACCAATTTTCTTTTCATTTTAAACCACATTCATTTTACACCAACAACACATTTCATTTAATACTAAAATCATTTATGAGCCACTTCATAAAAACATTACTTGAGTTTATACACATCTTGTAAAACACAACTTATGTTTATCAAGACAATGAAAACTTATGTTCACATTCGTAGAACACTCTTTTACATCTTAAGAGTATATATACCAATTCAGATTTGTTTTACTTAACCAGAATGTTAACCAATTTAAAATTGGTTTTACTTACCATCTTCTCAATTTTACAAGTTACGAAAATTTATCTTCTTATATTATCACAAAAACACTTAGCTTCAAATTCTCAATTAACTTGGAAGTTTACGACTATCCAAAATCATCGAAAAATCCATTTTATTTTAAAAAATGAATATTAGCAAACAACATATCATAATGAGATACACAAACCAAATTATCCTAGTCAACATGATACAAAAGTCCATATAATAACTTAGCTTGACGAAACAATAGATGCGCATAAGGTGTTTGTCCTTAACTTGACGAAACAATAAATGCTCATAAATTTGCTAAGCATAAATAATCAATTAACAAACAATAATCAATGCTCCTAAACTGGATGAGCATGACTAATCAGACAATAAATGATAATAATTGAATATTATCATTCCCTAACAAACAAACACACCATAAATTACCATATCAATTTTCTAAAAATTATCCTTTGACAAATAAGATATAATCTAGGTGAAATTATTTTATTTATCAAATTTCAAAACAATATTTTGTCGATTTACCTTGTTCGAGTGTTTAGAAACCCTTATCAATATGGTTCTTCCTTCTGTATTAACAAGAATTCATAAACTACTCAATAGATAAATCAACATAGTATAAAACTTTTTTATAGCAATAACAAATACACACTCATGTATATACACACACACACTCAAACTCATTATAGGGTGTTACTAACTCTATCTCTAATGCATCTACCTGACAAAAGCCTAGGTGTTTGCTCAACCTAAGCTCTGATATCACTTGTAACAACCCGCCTTTTCTATCCTCAAAAGTCAACACTAATACATCCATGATATTTAGGTGCCGAACATCCAAGTGCTAGAAAGACAGATTATTGGAGGAAAGAAAGAAAAAGTAGGAACAGAATCTCACATCATGATGAGTAAGATATAATTTACAACATACCTTTACAAAGCAAAACTGTAATATACATACATCAAATTAGAATACACTAATCTATCATCAGCTTGAACAGTTATAATAACATGTCCTTATAAATGCTGATAAATATAAACAACGCATGCTATGGAAATAAAATATACGTGAGTATGTCTTGGAGGCATCCATCTCATCTCCTGAAGCTCCAAAGCATCCGAAATATTTCTGAAAAATATGCTCGGGTTGACCCGAGCATTTTAAGAAAATAATGCCTAGATCAGTTTGGTAAACCAGTGTGAGAAACACACCTCAAATGGATTTTAATGTTATAAAAATGTTTCAAAAATAAAGGTATCTCGTAAGAAACACTGTACATAAACACGGATGAGTTTTTACCTTACGATAATCAAACTCTTTCGTATGAAATCTTCTAATATTATAATAATGTCCAGGGGTTAAAATAAATATTGAATCATAATCGAAATTGTTATATTAAATTCCAACATAATAGGTATACAACTAAGTCCGACAGACATATATTGGAGAATGGATTCCATACAACGACGAGGCACCGGGGTACCGCCTGCCACGGTACACCTCTAAAAAATGTACTAGGGACCTCATATGGACCCCTGCAAATAAGAACCGGCCTACCCATTACTGGATAGTACCGAATATTTCATCACCCTGTTGTTTTGAAACTGTTTTCCAAGAGTTCTCATGCACAACCAAATCCATAAATATATATATATATATATACATATAAGGACGATGACAATATCCTAATGGGTGTAACCCACATAGCCTTGAAGCATATCCCCTATTTTAGTCATTCCCGATTGATGAGGCTTGAGGCTACGTTTTATCTTTTATATAGCAACCCCACTTGGAATGTTAACACTCCCCTCCGAAAAACAATGTAATGCTAGCATTCGTCCATACAAGTTATTCAGGATAAGAACAAACTAAAGACGCCACTCCTACTACATCCATTTTAGAATCACCCTCAGATTAGTAGCAAGTAGCCCTTGCAATTCAACCAGAGCTCCGTCTTCGATCATCTTCAAAATATCTCAAATTCAAATGCTTGTGCCAGTTTGAAGTGGTTTTTGAATAATATATTTGATCCCGGTCTCTCCAAACCGACAATGATAACTTTAAATCTGGCCAAGAATTGATAGCCGGATATTTAACTATCAAATAACAAATAATTCAACCAGAATGTTAGCCAAGCACGGTTAAGCACAAAGCAACCACTAAGCCTCTTTAATTAATCTTTCATTAATTAAACCACTTTGTAAGTACTTATTTTAAAATACATTTACAAAGATATATCCACAAATCCTCTTTACTCTTTTTAATAGTTAAAATTTATCGATATACTTACCTCATATGTATAAGTATACTCACAAACATTTCACTTGCAAACTTAGAAAACATTTCCACATACTTATATTAACAATATAAGTATATTCACAAAATTCTGCATTTCCAATACTTAGAAATGCACTCATATACTTATCTCATCGGTATAGGTATATTTTACAAATCTTAAGAAAGATTCCATTTTCAAACCATACTTAATTGGATTAAAACAAATGTCATTGAAAAATACTGATAACAATAAACCCAAAATATTAATGGTGAAAGCAAATGGATCATATAGATATCAGACCAAATATATTTGACACCACTTCCCGATTTCAAACAGTAATATCCCTCGACTAGCAATGAGATCAAACAAGTTAGAATATTACCCTTGTCTCAACACAAATTATTAATTCTAAAGATAAAGACGAGTTTCCATCCCTCGGAATTTGGTGTTAAGTATACTTACGATTACTATCCATATCACCATAGGTTAAAGTGGTCATGCCTGGAAATCAAATCCTACTTCTTTTTAGGAAACTCTGTTTTATAAAACTCTTTCATATTTACAACCCCAACTTTAAATTCCTTTACAAAACTTCATTTATAAATCTTCTTTATAATATGTCATTTACAAATCTCCTTTATAAAAGTTCATTTATAAGTCTCCTATTATAAATCTCAATATAACGACCAAGCGATTTTCGACCCTCGAAAATCGACACTAATACGTTCACTGTATAGAATGCCGAGCAATCGAGTGCCATAAATATCGGAATATTAGGGGTTAAGGAGAAAAGAGATTGAAGAAGAAACATAAATAACTGTATGATCAATTTCACCCTAGAGGGGGGTGAATAGGCTGATGCTAATAATAATAATTAATGTGGAAATATATAAAATAATTGGAGCACAGATAATAGCAGAATAATAAAAGAAGAAAACGAAAAACACAGATTTACCTAGCTTCGTAAAAACCCTGCCTACGTGCTACCCCCAAGCTTTCTACTAGAAATTAAGTAGTCGAACAATAACACATGTAAACTTGCGAAACCCGCTAATGACTAACCTTACTCTACGCTCAAAACCTTGCCACAACTCAGCCACTGAGTTGCGAATTCTCAAACTACGCCCCATAGTTTGTAACCTAGCTACACGACTAGAAGATTGCACAAGTTAAAAGAGTAAATTACAACTGAAAAAAAAAACTAAACAAAATAAAACCCAAAACCCTATTTAATAAACTTAAGCCCAAAAATAAAGTAGACCAGCCCACTATGATTTATAAAATATGAGAAATAAGGATTTCTCTGTTCTGTAAACTTCGACCGATCTTTTGTTTGCTTCGTTCCTTTTTGAAAGCTAGGGTTTGTGGAAAATTGAAGACACCACTTGGATATATTGACCGATCGAAGTGAATTTATGATTCGGTCGGCTTCGTCAATCGTCTCCTAGCCTTTGATTGCATGTGGTTGCTTCAATTGTCGAGTTTGAATTAGTGCTTTGAACTGGTACATGAAATGCCTTTATTTACTATAGTTTTTATGCTTGAACTGGATTGATACCCTGCCAATGATGATGATTGGAATTTTATAGGGATTGAACACCCTATATTTTCGTTCATATAAATGTGTTTGAATTCTTCTTAATTCTTGCTTGGCCGTTCCATTTTTCTTAAATGCTTGTGATAATTCTTTTACTTGGTCATCTCTGAATATTAGCTTGACTTGCTTTGGCTCGGTTCCTATAACTTAGGCATTTGAATATTGTGATAATCTAGACTTTGACCTATTTATCCCATTACTCTTTGTTCCTGTGACTTCGGCGTTGATTTTGGATTTAATGACTGAGATGAGTTCTGACTTGACATAATATTATCAGTTGGATACTTTTGAAGTCGCTTCCTTCTTTTGCTCCATTTGATTTTGGCATTTGAATTTACTGACTTTGGGATAAAAATTGACTTCAATTTGTGCATGTTACTGCATATACCTCTGTTTGAAAGTGTATGATCAACTGCTTGATTTTCTTTTAAAACTACTTCATATAGACTGCTAGCTTTCGACTTGTTCCAACTGCTACTTTATTTCGAATGTCTTCATGTTGCATATGTATATACGTGTTCCACTTGAAATGTGTCATCATGTGTATACGTACATATGTATGTTATGTTTGATTGTTGTGTTGATGTTCATGTAGTTGAGTTAATTCATTCAGGTTATACTACTTTGGTTGATTGTCTCCATACATACATACATACATACATACATGTATGTATATACGCGTGTGATTGACTTGATTGCACTTGTATGAATTTGTGGTCATTCATATATAAGTTTACACTTTTGACTGATCTGGTTCTAGCAGTCTTCATGTGTAAGCATTTATGTTTTGGTTGACACTTCATTTATATGCCATCACTACTCTATTTTGATCTTCTTGAAGTTTGGTTCAAGTGTTTATGATTTTCTTCATGTCTTCGTGTAGTTGGATTTGCATTCATATTGATCTTATGGTCTTGAATCATGTCTGTAGTTTGCCATTTTCGTGTGGTCTGTCGACATGTTGAGTTAATCACCATTTCATTTTACTCGGAGCCACTGGTCTGGTTGGTTCCATGTGTTGCTGCAGTTTGGCTTGATTTTGAATCATGTAGAGTCTGGGTGTTGTTGAACTTGTTTGGTTGCCATTCACTTGTTTTCAGTTGTTTGTGAACTTGCTGTTGCATTTGATTCTTCAAGTGTACATTTGTATTCATGTGAATCCTCTTGATCCTTTGAGTCTACCACTGCTTGTCTCTGAACAGTTTGTACCACTTGAATATGTACATGACCCATGGCATCTCTTTCATGTGCACATTTGTTCTAGGCTGTAACATTTGTGACCGGATGCTTGTAGTTGTTATGTGCATTGATCTATTACTCGAGTGCTTACTGCTTCGAGTTGAACTTCCTGTGCTTCGAGTTTGTGCATATGAACTTGTAATGTTTGGTTTTGGTTGATTTGGTTGAGACTCATATGCACTTGAGTTAAATCCACTATTTGGTTGGGCTTGACCTTGTGCTCTCCTATCCCTGTAATTTTATCAAGTGTATATCGATGTGCACGACCTTGTGACATGTACAGTGATACACTGTGTATGTTACAAGCTGTTCGTGTAAGATGAATTCAAAACAAATGATGACGAACAACCTAAATAACTAAGGAAAATGATATTTTTGAACACAAACTTTTATTATACACTGCAAAATATTTCTTTTTTAATTTTACCGCGTCGGTATTTATTTTGCAAATAATTCAGATGTTGGTTACAAGATGGAAATAAAGTTGAAGATCAGACACGAGTGAATAAGTTATATGTAGTGAGGTGAACATTGTAAATTGAAATTTATGATGTAATTGAAATTGTAATGTAACTGAAATTGAATTGTAATTGAAATTGTGTAAATGTAGTGAGAGCTGAAGTTTGTACTACTTAAATTTGTAATAAAATATTTGTTTGAATAAAATATTTGTTTAAACATGAATTCTGCAGTATTTATTTTATTTATCAAATATTTATTCAATTATGTGAAAAATAAAATAGTACAATAATAAATACATTTAAATGAATATATATATATATGTTTGTTATCATCAAAAAATCATATACTAGCATATTTAGCAATCACCTCCTTTTGATAATAACAAACATATATTTAAGATTCTGAATTTATTAAATGTATTTGGTCATTAATGAACTCTATTTCCTCCACCTATTTAAATGCTCCGTCTCTACAACAAAGCTCCCCTTTCATATATGCATGAAAATAAATAAAAATATGCAAATTAATCATGATGGGAATATGCAAAAAAATAATAAAATATTTGAACTTTATTTGCCAAAATCTTAACTTTTCTCTACTCCTTTTGTTATCAGCAAAAGAGTAGTAGTGTTAGAAAAATAGAGATAAAGTGATAGACATTAATATAACATTAATACCCAATCAATTATAAATATTAGATTTCAATAAAAAATCAAACAAAAATCATAAATACTTTGTTAGGCGCATATTCCACTTTATTGTGATAGGGGTGGTGTTGGCATATAAAACCATATATTTGTGTCTATTTGTGGTATATTTATATCAGAAATGTGAATATCTACTAACCATGCATAGCTTGTTAGGGCTTTTAAATGAGATTAGTAGTTTCCCAATTTTTATAAAAAAAATGAATTTCAAGCGTCTTCTAACTACATATAACCATGAGGACTTTTAAATGGGATTAAAATCCACTTATATATTTAATAATCAATTTTGATATGTGTTCCATACATGCATAACCATGAGGACTTTTAAATGATCATGAAAGCACATAAATAAATATTCAAAGCAAGTCACCCATGCATAACCGTGAGGACTTTTAATGAGAGTGAATACTTTGGATGTTTTTTTTGCAAAAATAAAATAAAATAAAAATGAATATTTTCCCGTTTAAAATACCATATTTTGACATACTATATTTGATTTTAATGAGTGATGGTCGTTAGAAATATAGTTGACAAAATAGACATTTAAGATTAAAAAAAATCAATTTAAGGTCAAAAAAATCAAATCAAATTTCTAAATTACCTAAACTGAGACGAAGTTGACAAAAACTATTCTCTGGAAGAGGTTTTGTAAAAATGTCTGCCAATTGAGAATCAGTTGGAATGAAATTTTTGCAGATATTTTCTTTGGAGATGTGATCTTTATTGAAATGATGTCTAACATCTTATGCTTGGTGTGAGAATGATGTACAGGATTATTTGTCAGATCAACTGCACTTTTGCTATTACACATTAGTGGGACTCGTTTAAAATTTAGACCATAGTCTTTCAAGGTTTGCATCATCCACAAAATTTGAACAGAGCAACCACTTAGAACAATATACTCTGCCTTAGTGGTAGATAATGCAATAAATTTTTTTTTGACTTAACCATGCAACTAATGAATGTCCTAACATAAAACACGTTATGCTATTACTTTTTCTATCAACTAGACACATCATAGTGTGCATCTAGATACCCTTTTAATTCAAAGTTATCATTAGTTGGATACCATAGACCAAAGAGTAGGGTGTGCAACAGATATCTTATAATACTTTTGACAGCTTTTAAATGAGATTCTTTTGGATTTGATTGAAATCGTGCACATAAACAAATAGAGAACATAATGTCAGGTCTGGAAGTAGTAAGATAACGAAGTGATCCAATCAATACTCGATATTTCTTTTAATCAACTACCTGACTTTTTCATCTTTGTCAAGTTTAATTGTTGTGCTCATAGGAGTTTTTGTAGGTTTAGCTTCTTTCAAACCAAATTTGTTAACAAGCTCTCTGATATATATTGTTTGGGAGATGAACGAACCTTTTCGCTTTGTTTGATTTGAAATCCTAAACAGAATTTCAACTTTCCTACCAAGCTCATATCAAACTTTTCCTGCATGACATTTTCAAATTTCTCATACAAAAGGTAGTCAGTGGCACCATAAATAATATCATCAACATATATATATATATATATAAACAATCAAAAGTTCATCATTTTCATGTGATAGAAATAATGTGGTGTCTACATAGCCCGTTTTAAACCCATTTTCAGGGAGATAAGTGCTAAGACTTTCATACCAAGCTCTAAGGGCTTGTTTTAATCCATATATTTCTTTATTAAGTTTATATACATGGTAAGGGTATTCATGACTTTCAAAACCTTCTGGTTGTTCAAAAATACATCTTCTTTCAAAATTCCGTTAAGAAAAGTACTTTTAATAACTATTTGTCTTTGTTTAAATCCTTTATAATAAGCAAAATCTAACAATATCCTATGGATTCTAGTATTACTATTGGTGCAAAAGTTTCATCAAAATCAATTCCTTCAATTTGATTATAACCTTTAACAACAAACATAGCTTTATTCCTAATCACATTTCCAAATTCATTAACTTTATTTTTAAAAATCCATTTTGTTCCTACGACTGGTCTAGATGCTAGAGTCCAAACATCATTCGCTCATATTAATTGAGCTCTTCTTGCATTTCCATAAACCAATTTTCATTATTAAGAGCTGTATCTATGTCTTTGGGTTCAATTTCTGAAATAAATCCACTGTATAGACACAAATCACACAAATTTCTAAAGGAGGAACGAGTTTGAATACCTACGATAGGATTTCCTATTACCAGTTCTGGAGAATGATCCGCTTTGAATTTCAATCTCTCTGGATCCAGATTTCTTTGGACTACTTTTGTGGTTGTAGTTTCTTTTGGTTTTTTATTTTCATCTTTTTCATTCTCCTCTTAAACATTGCTTTTGACTGTTTTCTGGTTTTGATCATCAATACCTTCATCAAATTTTACATTGATTGACTCCATGATTGTTCTTGTCCTTTTGTGGTATACTCTATAAGATTTGCTTCTGGAAGAGCATCCCATGAACATGCCTTCGTTAGCTTTTGGTTCAAAGTTCCCAATTGATCACCTGTATTGAGAATAAAACAAGGACAGCCAAAACTTTGAAATATACAATGTTTGGCTTATTTTTGAACCATAGCCCATATGGTGTTTTCTTAAGAATTGGTCTAATCATAACTCTATTCATTACATAACAGGCTATTCTGCCTCTTCCCAAAAGAACAAGGGTAGTTCATACTCATTTATCATAGACCTAGCCAACTCTTGTAATGTTCGATTCTTTCTGTGACGACCCAAATTTTTGCGTTCGAAAATCGACATCCATACTTCACTTGTATTCAAATGCCGCAGATTCAACCGTAAAAATCCGATTCATCCGAGCTTATAACACATTAAATACAACAACACGTCGGAAGAGAATGAATATATCATTGATACACAATAGTTGATTACAACAATGATACAACAAGAATTGATCAATATCATCAAAGATACAAGATACAACAGAATGAATTAATTCCAATAGCAATGGAATGCAATAGTACCAAAAGGTCTTCCAAAGGATAATCCAAAATGTTAAACTTCATTGCCAAATCTCAAAAGATTCCAATCCAGATGCTCGAACCACCATCAAGTTGACTTAAACAAGGTCAGTCACCCTGAGCAAATGTGATCCCGAATCCAAAGGCTAGATGCTATCGAATCTACTCCTACTATTTGATTATCTTAAAAACCCAACTCTAGACTGCCCGTGTGGAAAATTGTGGGCACCCGGAGTTTAGGAAGGGAACAATAAACTCCGAGTCAGTCATGGGACTGGTGTGAGAAAAAAAAAATAGTATACCTTTAAAAAGGAATAAAAAGAAATTCGCAATGTTTTTTGGAAAATGAAACTACTATATGGCCTTCCGCCGCACGCACCATGGAAACACAGAATTGGATAAGATTTCTCTTTATGATAGTCAAACATGCTTGATACGTGAAATCCATTTTGATATTATTATTAGTGCATAGTGGAAAACATTTGCTAGTATAATATTAATCTTAGCCAGCATACAACATTTCGTCATATGCCTACTATAGCTACCATGTTCAATAGCAGGTTACCACCACATTCCATGGTAGGTTATACAACTAAAACCGTACAGGACGCGTATTGTTTCCTTGGATTTTCAACAAATGGTCAGGCTAAGGAACTTCCTATTGCCACATGGGAACGCCTATGGAGGGACGCCCCGAGAACCTACCCAGCTCTCTGCCAACACAAGACTAGTTTACTCCCTGCCCAGGAGTAACAACTACAGATATGCCATCCCCGGTCGTTTGCGGCCTTTATCCGAGCGCTCGACACCAACAACCATAAAGTAATGTATTTGCAGTAACAACATAGGTTAAGTATTTGGTCTCCATACTATGATACCACCTCTATCCAGAAGAAATGGACATACCCTAGGGGCGCGACCCCTGATAACCTTGCCGCATCTTTCCTATTTCGACCATTTCCGAGGTGTGAGGTCCGATGAGGTCTCGTCCACAAAACTACGCTTTTCATAAAAGCCATGCTTCGATCAACAAATGATCAACAACACTCAGCAGCACTCAGCATGCCACATTACCAAATTGGGAATATATCACTAGTAACCATCAACTAAATAACCTATGACCTCGTACCTCTCAGAGAAGAGTGTTAAGCTAAGAGAATAAATTCTCCGCCACCTAACATAAATGTATTTGATAGAAACCAGCTTTACATCTCAAAGTGTAATGTCATACATACATCCATACAAGTCGGTTCCGGGTTCGAACAGAACCGAAGGCACTTCAAAGAAGCCCTTGCAAATCCGGATAATCCCTAATCACGTCACTACAAGAAAAGTTGTATTCTATAACACCAATAGATAACACACTATTACATAGTGTTATTGAATTTCCTAATTTTCTTTATTTTGGTTGTGAATTGGCTCTGTCACACATTCAGCGGCTCAAATTTTTCGCATGCCCGCCTCTTCCCAAAGTATTCCCTCTTCCTCCCTTTATTTCCTCAAATCCCTAACCATAGAATCCCTTCCCTTATAACCGCCTCCGCCCGTAACTTTTCACACCCGCCACATGCCACTGGCCTCAGCTTGCCTCAAGCTTGTCAAACTCCTGCTTATCGTCGCCGACCTTAGCCTCCTTATCGAACCTCGATATCAATTAGTTTTTCTCCAAAACCCTAAATCTGTTGCGACTATCGTTGATGAAATATGAAGCTCATTTCACATAGATTTCAGGTATATCTTTATGTCTTTTTCCTGCTTCTCTTTCGAGTTTGTCTAGATATGTCGCATTTTTTTCCTGCTTTCTAATGGCCCACTTTGTGACTGGTGGCTGCTGTATCCTTATGCTCTTTGATACCTCTGTGTTTCTGCCTTTAGCTCAAGCAGTGGTTTTGGATATTTCACTTCTGGTCGTTGTCGAATGTCCTAGTTGCAATGTGGAATTGGTCGAACAACTAGTACATTGCCAGATCAGGTTTCTAGGTTGCCAAAGCCAACTATTGTTAATTCTTTTCTGATGCAACAAGATTGAAGGTCCAGTTTTCAATTTTCTTCAATTTTACTTATATAACTATTCATATAAGGTTGTCAAAAATTTCTTGACTGGTTGATAATATCTCACCGATATAAGCATGCTAAAAGGGGGTATTTTGTTACATAATTCCCACTAAGGGAAACCCTTGGGAAATTAATACATCCAAAAGGAAATTTTCTTGTGTAATTTTTATACCATGACTGGTTAATTACATAGTATATATGGCTTTTATTTCATCCATCCACTCAGTGGAGGTACAAAATAGACAACTGTTAAGAAACCTGACGATGCAAAGTGAATAGTAATATATATCACCGAACCCATATGCAAAATGAATACTAATGTAGTGTTATGCAGCGATTGGGCTTGTTTGGAAATGCTATTGCTAACACTGTAACTTTTGCTTACAGTAGAGAACAAAGGAACACATCTTTTTCATGTTCGTTTATAAGTGGAAGAAAGAACTATGAAAAGGAAAGGGCCATGATTAATTATTTATTTAAAGGTGAGTACTAAGTAGACTTTTTAGCTTAGAGCTATTTATAAGGTGGAACTGGAATTCAAAATTAGGAAGACAAAACATAGAGTTTGAAATTTATCTATTTCTAAACTGTTAGTTTGAAATTTACCTATTTTAGTCATAATAAAATATAATTAAGTGCAGATTTGATTTTTCAAAAAAAGGTCAAAAATAATTTTAGTACGAGGCTAGAAATTCTTAAGCTTTGCTACTATTTAATGGATTTCCTATGTCAATGGCGAGGCAACATGGAAGCTTGCTTCATAGCAGGTACCCGATGCAGCCATTTACCAATTAGAATTTGTAGGATTGATTAGTGGACTGGATGGGCATTCGAGAACCGCCCTTATGTCCCTTATTTTTAAGTGGCGGGAGAAAAGGAACAGGAGAAAAGGAATGGGAATGTTAGTTGTCGTAGAAGCAGCAACAACAACAACAACAATAATGCTATAAAGGTGCCTTTTTGATTGTGTTGACCAAAGATTAGTGTGATAACGGTTCTATGAAGCACCCAATGTGGTAAATGTCCACAATGGATAGAAGGTGGCCTGCAGAACTCTTGAACTGTGCCCTTGTGCCACTTATTGTGCGAGGAGGATAATAATGGCGAGAGGATGAAAATGATTGGAGAAGGGAGAAATAAAGGAACGAAAAAAGAAAAAGAATTGTGCAAGAAGTAGGTACAACAAGTGATTATATTTCCAGGTATGCCACCAAGAAATTAGTTGTATTAGTGTTTAAAAATTGCGGTTTAGGTGGACCCACTGTAAAGGGAACAAAGCTGAGCCTTTTTTAATTTATTTTTTTGTAAGTGTGTTATTTCCTTAAGAAACTACAAAAGCATTTGTGAAATTATAAGTACTTTAAACTTAAAGTTTTATGATTCATTTTATGTTTATCAATCTCCATAACTAATTAGTGCAGTCTCTGTAACTTAATATACTCATCAGTTAATGTCAGATTGACAAATGTAAAATAAATTTATAAAAAGGAGAAAGAAAACTAAAGTTTGCTATATGCAATCTGTAAATTTATCTGTAATCAACATAAGAATATGCGAACACGGGAGCTTGTCTTGTTCTTGCAGCCAAATGAGAGGCTGCACTAAAATTAGTTACTAAGGCTATTAGAGAGTATGGAACACTTGATGCACCTCGTAATCCAGACACATCTTTCTGACCTAGAGAATCCCAAAGACACATTGTAGAAATTATATCACATTTTGGCCAATGCTACTAATTACAGCAATATTATCATCTAGCTATGACAGAAAAAGAATGAAAAATAATGTGCGCATTATCTCATTTATAGTTTTTTCTTTCTATTACTATGTAGTAAATCATCTAGTTATTAATACGTGGATCAAGTTGCCTTTCTAAAGACATAAAAATCTATCTGCTTTAAGAAAAGTCTAGATATAACAAAAACGTACCAATTTACTTCCCAGATCTGGGATAAACAAGCAAGTTATACTTCATAAAAACGCATGCTTGTGTTTATATAAATGGCACAGGATTGAAACTGCATACTTTAGTATTATACTAGTAAACAGCCTTTGTGTTGCATGGATGCAGTGCTTGTTGGGTGCACTAATGGTGAATATTAAAAGGAAGTTTTGTTAAACACCTATATATGGGTTTTAAAATATAATTTGATCCCTTCATAAACCAGGCATCACGATACATCTTTAGAATTATTTTCAGAAAAATTGCAACTACCTACAGTAAAAATGTAACATTCCTGAAATATTAGCCAAAATAATTCAATAATTAAATTAATTTTGAATTTAAACTGTGGATTTAATTGTGAATTAATTTGAGATTTCCAAAATAAACTTAAAATTTTAGATTATAAATAGAAATTTGGTTTATGGATAATTATATTAGAGATAAATATGCACTATAATTTGAATAAATATGTATATAGATTGAAAGTTAAAATTTTAAATAAGATTTTTGATTTTGAAAAATTCAAAATGTATATATTTATGAATTTGGATTTTAAAACCACATAATTTTATACTAGTAGAAATTTGGTAATATTTATTTTGAAAATTTTATTTTGAATTAGATATAAATGATTTTCAAAAACAATTGTTTAAAACTAAATACTATTTTATATGGGTTATTTATTAAAAACATAATTAGTTAAAATCATTTCTTTCTTTAAAATTAATAAAACAAAATGTGTATAAAATGAGTAATAAAAGTTTAAAATAATATTGGCATAAGGATTAAATACATATTGGAATTGATTTCAAATTTAAAATGAATGTTAACATATGAAAATATAAATAATACAAATTACTTCTATATTAAAACAAGAATGAATGAAGCTTTAGGTATGTATACATAAGAAAACATAAGGATACTGTGTATGTGTACATACAAACCAACATAACATACCTTAAAGATCTTACATATCTATACATATATACAAATGGCATTCAATTTAATTGTTTAAATAAAATAATAAGATTAAAAATTACAAGAACTCTTCATTTTCCCATAATGCAATCAAACCATATCTCACAAAATCTGAAACAAACAGTAAAAAGAGATGTGGCCTCACCTATTCTAATACATAAAGCTGTCTAAAGCATAGATATCAAAAAAGAAAAAAATTGGCAACTCAGTTTTACAATTCTCAGATCAAACTAAAAAAAAAAATCTGGAAAATTGAAGAGGCAATCAAATTTCAAACCTGGAAGCAGGCAACATGTTTATGACCAAATCAAAACTGAAATGCAAATCAGAAGCAAAGCAAAGTTCAAGACTTCAACTAAGCAAATTCTTCAATCTGGAAGAAAAAAAAAAGGGTCAAAGCAAACTCAGATCTGAAGCATGCATTATGCATTTCAATTCAAACAAGATCATCTCAAAGCAAATCTGGAATTTAGTCTCTGCTTTCTGAAGAAAAGAAAAAGATAAGTAAATTTCTTTAAAAAGCTTTTAATTTTATATTGATAATCAGTAAATAAAACAGTAATGAATCAAAGGTTTTTAAGCAATTGCATCAAATCTAAGTTGCAGGAAAACAAATCAAAAAGGAAAAAGAAAAAAAAAACTGCAGATTACAGATGAAGAAAGTGCTGCAGTGTTAGCCAAAGGAAGCAATGCAGTAATTTCTGAAAATATTAAAAGGCAAGTAAATTCTTTCTGTAAAAATGTGAATCAAATATTGTTAATCAGTATTTGAGCAAAAATATTTAAACAATTTTATCAATTTAAACTGCAGGTTTATAAAAAGAAAATATAAAGAGAGAGGGGCTTCAGTTTTGCCAATGCAAGTCTTTAGAAAATAAAATAAAGGCAAGTGACTTTCTTTACAAATTTGAATTTAAAAATGGTTAACTAGTAGGAAAACAAAGATTTATACAACTTTGTAAATCAGTTACAGAGGGGAATTCAAAGCAAGTGAAAAAGAAAAAGACATGAAGCCTGCAGCTGGGAAAATAGAACAAGTTTGAAGTTTTAAACAAAATTCAAAGTTGTAAGTAAAAAAATTTAAAATTGTTGTTATTGTTGAAGTAAATAAGTACAACAGAAACTAAGCAAAGTTTTGTTTAACAAGCTTTGCAGTTGTAACTTCAAGATTTAAAGAAAAAAAGAGGGTTCAGGCATTTGAAACTGTCAACACTCCTATGTCTCTGTTCTTCTCTGAGCAACAAAACTTGTGAGCAAACTTCTTTGACCCAATCTTTAAATTTATGTGATGTGTTATGCTTGTTTCTGCAAAGTAGTGAAAATTGGTTGCATGAATGTAAATGTTGCTGTTGTATAGGTTGTTTAGTTCTGTGATATTTGGAAACATAAACACAAACTAAATTCTGTTTAAATTTTGAAATATAGATATCATGAATTGGTGTTTTCAAGATTACTTACAGAATCATTTAGTAAATTCAAGAATTTAAAACTAAAATTAAGTTTATAGTGTTAAGAATAAAAATGCAGTTTCAGTTTACTGTATTTTACTTTTGATCAAGAATCAGTTGATCCTTGCATTTGATTGGATTGAAATTGTTTCTGGAAGTAGTTTATATATCGTTGATCACAAGAAATTTTTTGAATTGATCTACAATTCAAGTTGAGATTGAATTTGGGATTTTAGTTGTTGAACCCTAGTTTAGGTGGGTTACAGTTTTGGGTAACTTTTTGAACACCCAAGTGCATCGAGTTCCATGCTATTTTGGGGATTGATGGATGGTGTAGTGATGGAGTTACTTCCGGAGTTTGGTCGATGATGATGGCCGGAGTTGTGAAATAATGGTGTTGACAGGTTTGTGATGGTGGTGGGGTTGGTGTTGTGCAGTTTCAGGTTTGTGGATATGTTTGGGTTGCAGGGAATTTTGACTCGGGTTGATCTCGGGATTTTTGGGGAATGACTCGGAGCAAGTGGGTTACTGACCCGAAGTAAAATAGGGGAGTACAGGGTGTATGTGTTCAGGTTGTAATCAACAGACCTGTTCTGTTTTTTTTTTGATTTTTTTTTGATTTTAAAGAGCCAAGTTTAAATTAAATTTGAAATTTTGAACTTAGAATCAAACTTGAGTCTGAAGATGAATCCAAACTCGAATTCTGATTTTGAAAGATTTGAATGCAGGAATTCAAATTTGGTTTAAAAAAAAGAAAAGAAGAAAAAAAGAAACTGTTTCCAGTTTTGTAAAGTTTGAACTTAATGCAAACTAAAATTGAGACTTAAGATTTTGAAACTGAATTTAAGCATGAAATCAAATAAGTTTCAATTCTGTTTCTTTGAAATAATTTAAATTCAGTAAATTTTCAATGTTTAAGTTTTAAATAAAACAAAACTGTTTTCTGTTTTAAATATAAAGGTAAATTCAAATTTTACAGGTGTGGGTTTAAAACTGAGATTTAGTTTGAATATGAATTCAAATTTTGATTTTCTGAAATTTGAAACCATTTAAGTTTTAAATTCAAATTTGATTTTAAACTCTCAAGTATAAAATGCATTGTTGTTTTGCATTTGAAGTAAAAGGTTAAGTATTTAATTTAGGAATTCAAGTGAATTCAAAACTGAGTTTTAAATCTGAATTTAAATTTTAAACTTTAGTTTTTTTAAAATAAGGATTTAAATTTAAATTGTTTTCAAATGATTTGTATTTGAATTGAAGATGTAAATTATAGAAGAGTTTTAAAGAGTTAAAACTAAAATAAGTTTGAAAGTTATATTTCAAATTTTGAAATTTAAAGGATTTTTTTTAAATTTGATTTGAATTTGAATTGAGATTTAAATCCTTTTCAACTTATTTATTTAAGTATATGTTTCTTGTAAACATATAAGATTTAGATTTGTATTATTTTAGAATCTTATTTTAAATAAATTTGAGTCTTGAGTTTAAAGAGAATGTTAAAGGGAATTTAAGGTAAATTTAAAAAACATTTTGTTTTTAAATGCATAATTTAAATAAGGAATGTTTATCTAAAGATAAAGAAAAGTTTAATGATTTGTAATTCATTTAATTATTAAGGTAGTACAAATGGATAATTTATATAATTAATTAATTAATGAAATGGATAATTTATATAATTAATTAATTAATGAAATGGATAATTAATATAATTAATTAATTAATGAAATGGATAATTAATTAAAGTAATTAAGGGTTTTAATTTGATTAATTAAAGTTTAAGATTAATTTTTCTTAGAATAATTAATTTGTAATTAAGAAATCATTAATTGTATGATATTAAATTTTAAATTAATAATTGAAGATTTATTAATTGAATAAATATGGATAGTTAATTAATTAGGACTAATAAATGAAAGTAATTATGTGGTGGATAAATTTAAAACCACACAAATTTATTCATCTTAACTTGAGATGTTTGATTATTATGGAATGCTTTGTGATGGATTGATATATTTGGTATGTGATGTGATGTTATGTGATGCTTTGTGCTGAGCTGCTATATTTGTGATGATTATACTGTCGTATGAATATGAAAACCCCTTGACCCATAAAACGACATTTGAATTTCGATGCGACAGGGAGTCGGATTCCATTTGGTTATCCGAAACCCACATCGAATTGTAATAATTGAATCTGTGCTGATTGATGATGTTGTGCACTATTGTGTAAAACCCCTGGACCACACTATACACACACAAATATGGGTTGCACGTGGAAATGAGTTAAGTCACAGATTTTGAAATTGTTTTAAAATTGAATTTTTAAATCCAAAATAGTTTTTTTTTTAAAACTAGAATTGAAGCTTTTGAAAATGGTTATTTTTAAATAACTTGATTGAGTTTTGAAATTTAAATAATTGGATTTAAATTTGAATTCAATATTTGAAATTGAATTCTATGACTTGGAAACTATTGTTTAAAAAGTTATTCAACTTACAAATGGGTTATATGGGTTTTAAACCATTTTTCAAGGTGATGTTTTGAAATTTAAATTCAACTCAAGATTTCAACTTGTATAAATTAGATTTGCTATCTCATAAGAAATGGACTTTCAAGTTGTGTTAAAAGGTTTTTCAAGTCTAAAAGGAAAATTGTTTTCCAAGTTTTAGACAAATCTTTGGAAATGTGTTTTGAAAGCTATAAATCTTTAATTTAAAGATTTAATTGGGTTAATCCAATTGAAATGGGAATTGTTTTGAAATCTATGAATAGATCTTTGTGAAGCTAGGTGAAACTTTGTGAAATAAATCTTTTTGTTTAAAGATTTAAAAATGATAATTTGTTTAACCATTTGAAAGAAAAGTTTTAGATTTTTATAAGTTGTGACTTAACTAAAATCCCATATCCATATGTTTTAAAATATGGCGCTTACTATTCGGTTTAGCCGGGAGAGGACCTTGTGTTATATAACCCATTCCGAATAGTGATACGACGTTATGGATAGCAATTGAAGACCGGTGGTGAAGACCGGGTATTTGTGAGAACGATAGGATAACCTATCGATTGTCTCTACACCGAGTAGCTACGGTATAGAGATTCCCTTAGTGATGGGAAGTCTGATCGGGATTGTGGATACCCGGATTTGCAAGGGCTTCTTCGGAAGTGCCTTCGGTTCTGTTCGAACCCGGAACAGACTTGTATGGTTGTATGTCCGACATTACACTTTGAGATGTTAACTGATCTCTATCAAATACATTTCTGCTTGGTGGCGGAGAATTTATTCTCTTAGTTTAACACCCTTCTCTGAGACGTACGAGCTCAGAGGTTATGTAGTTGATATTTATCAGTGATATTCCCAATTTGGTAATGTGGCATGCTGAGTGCTGCTGTGTGATGATCATTGGTTGATCATTTGTGATATGATCATTTGTTTGATCATTTATCTTTGTGATCATTGCTTTGGTCATCTGTTGACCCAAAGCATGGCTTTGTGCCAAAGCGTAGCTTTGTGGACGAGACTGCATCAGGACCTCACACCCCGGAAATGGTCGAAACAGGAAAGATGCGGCAAGGTTATGAGGGTCGCTCCCTTTAGGGTGTGTCATTCCCTTCTGGTAAAGGGTGGTATCATGGTATGGAGCCCAGATACTTACTCATGTGGTTGCTCCAATCTCATTTACTGTGTGGTTGTTGCTTTGAGGCGCCTCGGATAAAGGTCCCAAAGGACCGGGGGATGGCATATTCGTGTAGTAGTTACCTAGTTACAGAGGTAACCCGGCCTTGTGTTGGCAGAGATCTAACCGTAATGTTAGTTCTCGGGACGTCCCGCCAGAGGCGATCCCATTGACAGTAGGAAGTTCCTTAGCCTGACCATTTGTTGGGAATCCATTCATCCAATACGTGCCTTGTACGGTTTTAGTTGTATTACCTGCCATTCACTTATGGTGGTCACCACTGTTTGGATGGTAGCTATAGTAGGCATAGTTCGGAATGTCTATGCTGGCTAGGATTTATATTGTACTTTCGAAATGGTTTTCTGCACTATGCACTAGTAATAATATCAAAGAAAACTTTCTCGTATTAAGCATATTTGACTGTCATAAGGAGAAATCTCCTCCAATTCTGCGTTTGCATTGTGTGTGTGGCGGGAGGCCTTATGGTAGTTTCATTTTCCAAAAAGCATTACGGATTTATTTTAAATTCCTTGTTGCTTGTTTTTAAAGACCAAATGTTTTTGTTTGCTCATACCAGTCCCACGACTGACCTGGAGTTTATTGTTCCTTTCCTAAACTCTGGGTGCCCACTATTTCCCACACGGGCAGTTCTAGAGTTGGGTTTTCAGATAGTCAGATTCTTAGTAGATTTCTGGAGTTGGTTCAGTTTTGGACCACAGCTGCATTTGCTTATCTTTGTGCATCGTTATTGGGAGTTCGAGCTATTTCTGGATTGGTGCTTTAGAGATGGAGATTACTGATACTGGATTTCTTTCTTGAAGACTATTTTGGAGATTTGTTCCGCTGCTAGTGTTATTATTATATTTTCGCTGCTATTCCTTGTATCTCTGATATATATTGATGTTCATTGTACCATTCATGTTGTACCAGTTATTGTATCAAAAGTTGTATATCATTTATGCTATTCATTTCTTCCGCTGTGTTATTTACTTAATGTGTTATAAGCTCCGGCGAACCAGGTTCGACGTTTGGATCTGCGGCATTTGAATATGAGTGTCGTATTCGGTGCCGATTTTCGAAGGTCGAGTCAGGGTCGTTATAATTGGTATCAGAGCTGATGGTTAAAACCTTAGCTCAGGAGTATAACACATTAAGTAACTCATTAGAGATAGGGTGAAGCATACCCTAGAATGAGTATATCCCTAAGATATCTGTTCGAGTGCCTCAGTAAATTCTCTTACTATCCACTGATAGTAAGTATGAGTGCGAGAAGAGAACGAGATAGGGGACAGGGGAATACGACTACAAATGGTCGATACCCTGCAATAGCGGAAACAACTTTTCTCTACCAATCTCCTTTGATTCGATTTCGAATTCTTTTTGATTGCTTCGTAGCTGCTCCAGAAAGAAGCTTCGGTGTGATGGTGGCCTTACGAATCGTTGTAGGAAATCCTTAATTCGTATCTTCATCGGTTTCTTATCATCTTTTCGTTCTAAACTCTAATGAATTTGAAATTGAAAACATTAAATGAATTGGAAATTTTAAATTAAGTAAATTGGTTAACTAATATGAAGATTTAATCTAACTATTTATTCTCTGGGATCCGATATAGTCTACGAACGATTAGTTATCCCTTCGAACTAATCAATGCCCTTGCATACTCGTAGACCGACGGACCCAAATATCTTGTGTAATATTATATGAGTTTGTTCTCATATCTATTGTTGATATTCTTATTTGGTAAGCCAAATACAGACTTGATATCCGGTTTGATTTGGAAAGATATTTCTCTATCTTTCATTTATTCTTTGTTGTCTCCTTTGCAAATTTCGGGGACGAAATTTCTTAAGAGGGGGAATCTGTAACATTCCTGAAATATTAGCCAAAATAATTCAATAATTAAATTAATTTTGAATTTAAACTGTGGATTTAATTGTGAATTAATTTGAGATTTCCAAAATAAACTTAAAATTTTAGATTATAAATAGAAATTTGGTTTATGGATAATTATATTAGAGATAAATATGCACTATAATTTGAATAAATATGTATATAGATTGAAAGTTAAAATTTTAAATAAGATTTTTGATTTTGAAAAATTCAAAATGTATATATTTATGAATTTGGATTTTAAAACCACATAATTTTATACTAGTAGAAATTTGGTAATATTTATTTTGAAAATTTTATTTTGAATTAGATATAAATGATTTTCAAAAACAATTGTTTAAAACTAAATACTATTTTATATGGGTTATTTATTAAAAACATAATTAGTTAAAATCATTTCTTTCTTTAAAATTAATAAAACAAAATGTGTATAAAATGAGTAATAAAAGTTTAAAATAATATTGGCATAAGGATTAAATACATATTGGAATTGATTTCAAATTTAAAATGAATGTTAACATATGAAAATATAAATAATACAAATTACTTCTATATTAAAACAAGAATGAATGAAGCTTTAGGTATGTATACATAAGAAAACATAAGGATACTGTGTATGTGTACATACAAACCAACATAACATAACTTAAAGATCTTACATATCTATACATATATACAAATGGCATTCAATTTAATTGTTTAAATAAAATAATAAGATTAAAAATTACAAGAACTCTTCATTTTCCCATAATGCAATCAAACCATATCTCACAAAATCTGAAACAAACAGTAAAAAGAGATGTGGCCTCACCTATTCCAATACATAAAGCTGTCTAAAGCATAGATATCAAAAAAGAAAAAAATTGGCAACTCAGTTTTACAATTCTCAGATCAAACTAAAAAAAAAATCTGGAAAATTGAAGAGGCAATCAAATTTCAAACCTGGAAGCAGGCAACATGTTTGTGACCAAATCAAAACTGAAATGCAAATCAGAAGCAAAGCAAAGTTCAAGACTTCAACTAAGCAAATTCTTCAATCTGGAAGAAAAAAAAAAGGGTCAAAGCAAACTCAGATCTGAAGCATGCATTATGCATTTCAATTCAAACAAGATCATCTCAAAGCAAATCTGGAATTTAGTCTCTCCTTTCTGAAGAAAAGAAAAAGATAAGTAAATTTCTTTAAAAAGCTTTTAATTTTATATTGATAATCAGTAAATAAAACAGTAATGAATCAAAGGTTTTTAAGCAATTGCATCAAATCTAAGTTGCAGGAAAACAAATCAAAAAGGAAAAAGAAAAAAAAAACTGCAGATTACAGATGAAGAAAGTGCTGCAGTGTTAGCCAAAGGAAGCAATGCAGTAATTTCTGAAAATATTAAAAGGCAAGTAAATTCTTTCTGTAAAAATGTGAATCAAATATTGTTAATCAGTATTTGAGCAAAAATATTTAAACAATTTTATCAATTTAAACTGCAGGTTTATAAAAAGAAAATATAAAGAGAGAGGGGCTTCAGTTTTGCCAATGCAAGTCTTTGGAAAATAAAATAAAGGCAAGTGACTTTCTTTACAAATTTGAATTTAAAAATGGTTAACTAGTAGGAAAACAAAGATTTATACAACTTTGTAAATCAGTTACAGAGGGGAATTCAAAGCAAGTGAAAAAGAAAAAGACATGAAGCCTGCAGCTGGGAAAATAGAACAAGTTTGAAGTTTTAAACAAAATTCAAAGTTGTAAGTAAAAAAATTTAAAATTGTTGTTATTGTTGAAGTAAATAAGTACAACAGAAACTAAGCAAAGTTTTGTTTAACAAGCTTTGCAGTTGTAACTTCAAGATTTAAAGAAAAAAAGAGGGTTCAGGCATTTGAAACTGTCAACACTCCTATGTCTCTGTTCTTCTCTGAGCAACAAAACTTGTGAGCAAACTTCTTTGACCCAATCTTTAAATTTATGTGATGTGTTATGCTTGTTTCTGCAAAGTAGTGAAAATTGGTTGCATGAATGTAAATGTTGCTGTTGTATAGGTTGTTTAGTTCTGTGATATTTGGAAACATAAACACAAACTAAATTCTGTTTAAATTTTGAAATATAGATATCATGAATTGGTGTTTTCAAGATTACTTACAGAATCATTTAGTAAACCAAGAATTTAAAACTAAAATTAAGTTTATAGTGTTAAGAATAAAAATGCAGTTTCAGTTTACTGTATTTTACTTTTGATCAAGAATCAGTTGATCCTTGCATTTGATTGGATTGAAATTGTTTCTGGAAGTAGTTTATATATCATTGATCACAAGAAATTTTTTGAATTGATCTACAATTCAAGTTGAGATTGAATTTGGGATTTTAGTTGTTGAACCCTAGTTTAGGTGGGTTACAGTTTTGGGTAACTTTTTGAACACCCAAGTGCATCGAGTTCCATGCTATTTTGGGGATTGATGGATGGTGTAGTGATGGAGTTACTTCCGGAGTTTGGTCGATGATGATGGCCGGAGTTGTGAAATAATGGTGTTGACAGGTTTGTGATGGTGGTGGGGTTGGTGTTGTGCAGTTTCAGGTTTGTGGATATGTTTGGGTTGCAGGGAATTTTGACTCGGGTTGATCTCGGGATTTTTGGGGAATGACTCGGAGCAAGTGGGTTACTGACCCGAAGTAAAATAGGGGAGTACAGGGTGTATGTGTTCAGGTTGTAATCAACAGACCTGTTCTGTTTTTTTTTTTTTTTGATTTTAAAGAGCCAAGTTTAAATTAAATTTGAAATTTTGAACTTAGAATCAAACTTGAGTCTGAAGATGAATCCAAACTCGAATTCTGATTTTGAAAGATTTGAATGCAGGAATTCAAATTTGGTTTAAAAAAAAGAAAAGAAGAAAAAAAGAAACTGTTTCCAGTTTTGTAAAGTTTGAACTTAATGCAAACTAAAATTGAGACTTAAGATTTTGAAACTGAATTTAAGCATGAAATCAAATAAATTTCAATTCTGTTTCTTTGAAATAATTTAAATTCAGTAAATTTTCAATGTTTAAGTTTTAAATAAAACAAAACTGTTTTCTGTTTTAAATATAAAGGTAAATTCAAATTTTACAGGTGTGGGTTTAAAACTGAGATTTAGTTTGAATATGAATTCAAATTTTGATTTTCTGAAATTTGAAACCATTTAAGTTTTAAATTCAAATTTGATTTTAAACTCTCAAGTATAAAATGCATTGTTGTTTTGCATTTGAAGTAAAAGGTTAAGTATTTAATTTAGGAATTCAAGTGAATTCAAAACTGAGTTTTAAATCTGAATTTAAATTTTAAACTTTAGTTTTTTTAAAATAAGGATTTAAATTTAAATTGTTTTCAAATGATTTGTATTTGAATTGAAGATGTAAATTATAGAAGAGTTTTAAAGAGTTAAAACTAAAATAAGTTTGAAAGTTATATTTCAAATTTTGAAATTTAAAGGATTTTTTTTAAATTTGATTTGAATTTGAATTGAGATTTAAATCCTTTTCAACTTATTTATTTAAGTATATGTTTCTTGTAAACATATAAGATTTAGATTTGTATTATTTTAGAATCTTATTTTAAATAAATTTGAGTCTTGAGTTTAAAGAGAATGTTAAAGGGAATTTAAGGTAAATTTAAAAAACATTTTGTTTTTAAATGCATAATTTAAATAAGGAATGTTTATCTAAAGATAAAGAAAAGTTTAATGATTTGTAATTCATTTAATTATTAAGGTAGTACAAATGGATAATTTATATAATTAATTAATTAATGAAATGGATAATTTATATAATTAATTAATTAATGAAATGGATAATTAATATAATTAATTAATTAATGAAATGGATAATTAATTAAAGTAATTAAGGGTTTTAATTTGATTAATTAAAGTTTAAGATTAATTTTTCTTAGAATAATTAATTTGTAATTAAGAAATCATTAATTGTATGATATTAAATTTTAAATTAATAATTGAAGATTTATTAATTGAATAAATATGGATAGTTAATTAATTAGGGCTAATAAATGAAAGTAATTATGTGGTGGATAAATTTAAAACCACACAAATTTATTCATCTTAACTTGAGATGTTTGATTATTATGGAATGCTTTGTGATGGATTGATATATTTGGTATGTGATGTGATGTTATGTGATGCTTTGTGCTGAGCTGCTATATTTGTGATGATTATACTGTCGTATGAATATGAAAACCCCTTGACCCATAAAACGACATTTGAATTTCGATGCGACAGGGAGTCGGATTCCATTTGGTTATCCGAAACCCACATCGAATTGTAATAATTGAATCTGTGCTGATTGATGATGTTGTGCACTATTGTGTAAAACCCCGGACCACACTATACACACACAAATATGGGTTGCACGTGGAAATGAGTTAAGTCACAGATTTTGAAATTGTTTTAAAATTGAATTTTTAAATCCAAAATAGTTTTTTTTAAAACTAGAATTGAAGCTTTTGAAAATGGTTATTTTTAAATAACTTGATTGAGTTTTGAAATTTAAATAATTGGATTTAAATTTGAATTCAATATTTGAAATTGAATTCTATGACTTGGAAACTATTGTTTAAAAAGTTATTCAACTTACAAATGGGTTATATGGGTTTTAAACCATTTTTCAAGGTGATGTTTTGAAAGTTAAATTCAACTCAAGATTTCAACTTGTATAAATTAGATTTGCTATCTCATAAGAAATGGACTTTCAAGTTGTGTTAAAAGGATTTTCAAGTCTAAAAGGAAAATTGTTTTCCAAGTTTTAGACAAATCTTTGGAAATGTGTTTTGAAAGCTATAAATCTTTAATTTAAAGATTTAATTGGGTTAATCCAATTGAAATGGGAATTGTTTTGAAATCTATGAATAGATCTTTGTGAAGCTAGGTGAAACTTTGTGAAATAAATCTTTTTGTTTAAAGATTTAAAAATGATAATTTGTTTAACCATTTGAAAGAAAAGTTTTAGATTTTTATAAGTTGTGACTTAACTAAAATCCCATATCCATATGTTTTAAAATATGGTGCTTACTATTCGGTTTAGCCGGGAGAGGACCTTGTGTCATATAACCCATTCCGAATAGTGATACGACGTTATGGATAGCAATTGAAGACCGGTGGTGAAGACCGGGTATTTGTGAGAACGATAGGATAACCTATCGATTGTCTCTGCACCGAGTAGCTACGGTATAGAGATTCCCTTAGTGATGGGAAGTCTGATCGGGATTGTGGATACCCGGATTTGCAAGGGCTTCTTCGGAAGTGCCTTCGGTTCTGTTCGAACCCGGAACAGACTTGTATGGTTGTATGTCCGACATTACACTTTGAGATGTTAACTGATCTCTATCAAATACATTTCTGCTTGGTGGCGGAGAATTTATTCTCTTAGTTTAACACCCTTCTCTGAGACGTACGAGCTCAGAGGTTATGTAGTTGATATTTATCAGTGATATTCCCAATTTGGTAATGTGGCATGCTGAGTGCTGCTGTGTGATGATCATTGGTTGATCATTTGTGATATGATCATTTGTTTGATCATTTATCTTTGTGATCATTGCTTTGGTCATCTGTTGACCCAAAGCATGGCTTTGTGCCAAAGCGTAGCTTTGTGGACGAGACTGCATCAGGACCTCACACCCCGGAAATGGTCGAAACAGGAAAGATGCGGCAAGGTTATGAGGGTCGCTCCCTTTAGGGTGTGTCATTCCCTTCTGGTAAAGGGTGGTATCATGGTATGGAGCCCAGATACTTACTCATGTGGTTGCTCCAATCTCATTTACTGTGTGGTTGTTGCTTTGAGGCGCCTCGGATAAAGGTCCCAAAGGACCGAGGGATGGCATATTCGTGTAGTAGTTACCTAGTTACAGAGGTAACCCGGCCTTGTGTTGGCAGAGATCTAACCGTAACGTTAGTTCTCGGGACGTCCCGCCAGAGGCGATCCCATTGACAGTAGGAAGTTCCTTAGCCTGACCATTTGTTGGGAATCCATTCATCCAATACGTGCCTTGTACGGTTTTAGTTGTATTACCTGCCATTCACTTATGGTGGTCACCACTGTTTGGATGGTAGCTATAGTAGGCATAGTTCGGAATGTCTATGCTGGCTAGGATTTATATTGTACTTTCGAAATGGTTTTCTGCACTATGCACTAGTAATAATATCAAAGAAAACTTTCTCGTATTAAGCATATTTGACTGTCATAAGGAGAAATCTCCTCCAATTCTGCGTTTGCATTGTGTGTGTGGCGGGAGGCCTTATGGTAGTTTCATTTTCCAAAAAGCATTACGGATTTATTTTAAATTCCTTGTTGCTTGTTTTTAAAGACCAAATGTTTTTGTTTGCTCATACCAGTCCCACGACTGACCTGGAGTTTATTGTTCCTTTCCTAAACTCTGGGTGCCCACTATTTCCCACACGGGCAGTTCTAGAGTTGGGTTTTCAGATAGTCAGATTCTTAGTAGATTTCTGGAGTTGGTTCAGTTTTGGACCACAGCTGCATTTGCTTATCTTTGTGCATCGTTATTGGGAGTTCGAGCTATTTCTGGATTGGTGCTTTAGAGATGGAGATTACTGATACTGGATTTCTTTCTTGAAGACTATTTTGGAGATTTGTTCCGCTGCTAGTGTTATTATTATATTTTCGCTGCTATTCCTTGTATCTCTGATATATATTGATGTTCATTGTACCATTCATGTTGTACCAGTTATTGTATCAAAAGTTGTATATCATTTATGCTATTCATTTCTTCCGCTGTGTTATTTACTTAATGTGTTATAAGCTCCGGCGAACCAGGTTCGACGTTTGGATCTGCGGCATTTGAATATGAGTGTCGTATTCGGTGCCGATTTTCGAAGGTCGAGTCAGGGTCGTTATAAAAAACCTTTAAATGCTTGTACTAAAACTTCAACAAAAATGCGAATACCGACAAAACAAATGCAAATACTTTTTTTATATAACAAGAGCGATACTTTATTCAAGCAAGCACTTATAATTAAACGAAAAACATTGATATTGTTTCTATACTAATAATTTTGCAGTTTAGCATGACATCAAACACCAAAAATATCATGATTTATTTATTGGTGTGTGTTTCATACTGACACCTCATATTCAACTGTTGTTATAGAAAGTTATCTGGCTTTAACTGAATAATAAAAATAGCAACAGATGCAAACACCAACACATATTCCATCTTTAATAAATCAAAAACTATATTAAGTACCCTACAATATTATCAGGATCTTGGTAAAAAAATATTTGGTTTTGTTTTGTTATAATTTAATATAAAATTTCAAATTAAGGTTGATAAATAAACATTGTGCGATCGAGTCTGATTTATCATTTAGCACGGGAGGTTATGTCAAATTATCCCTGGAAAAGATAGTACTATCCAGCTATTCTGGATTCCAATGATGGTTTTTATAAAACTTGTTTTATCCAGTATAATCTTAATGTATGGTGTATTGGGCAAACGATCTATATAGGAACTCCATTTTCAATTTGTTGGCAATAAGTGTCATGACATTTAAGATACAATTGCGTATTTCACAATGCCTCATTACCCGTTCACTTTAGTCTAAAATTTTCCAACACTATTCGCTTAGTATATTATATGCACACATACTTGCATATATTTGAAGTAATTTTTTTTCTCCTGGTGGTTCAAGTAGAAGAAAAATGTGCATGAGCATTTTGTCTGGATACATTGTTGTTTCCAGTTTACCACTTGTTCAGATTCATAAATCATGGCTGACTGCATACCTTTTTTGGTGGTTAGTTTCATTCACTTAATGCATTTCATATCCCTCTTGATGTAATAGCTGTATACAACATGAAAACGGATGTTGAAGGTTTGTAATATCGGGAGCAGACAATGTGTTACCCCTGTACAAGCTTTAACTTGAAACTCTCTGTATAGAGATGACAGTGTGCATACAGATGACAATGTCAATTTCCAGCCTTATAGACTGTAATATAATCATATAGAGTTCGTTTGAAGCATTTTCTTCACACCAACAATTAAGAATCAGAACTTGAGCAAAGATGATTTGTGGTTCAATTGCATTGTTGCTTTATATGGCCCATCTGAGGCCTGTTTTAACATTCATATCATTGTTGAGATTTGCTATTTTTAGGTACTATGAAGGCCTTTCTGATAAGTTTTTATCATGCCCAGTGCCAAAGCTCTTATTGTTGGCAGGAACAGACAAATTAGACAGGTTTCAATTATTACCTTCTCATTTTATTTTGTTTCCGTTCTAGTTATGGCATTACTCTTGAATGTTATAGAATTAGACCTCTTTTCTGTATTTCAACCAAACAAAATAAGTATTACTTTGGTTGAGAAAATATAATCTAGAAGAGGGCATCTTTCGTGCCTTTATAAAAAAACTATCCTATTATAACATAAGTGATTCACCAAACCACTGTTTTCAAGGTTTCAAGGTTTGAGTTACCAATTATAAACTTTTATGGAAGTTTATTTTTCAAGTTGACCTTCTGAAACTGACATAATGGAAAGTTGTGTGTATTGGTACCATTGATTACATTATTATTGTAGATGTTTCAGATCATGTTATAATGCTCCCATCATTCTTTTCAATCTTGGGAAATACTTCCTTGAATCATAGTTAATTCATTCATTCAGGTGGTTATTTTTATTATGCTCTCCCTCCTGTATCTGTAGTTAGTTGTACTTTTGAGTTTCTTCTTGCAGCCTACATAAGACAACAGTCGTAGGATAAGAGAATCGAGCCCACATTCACAATTAATGACCCAAGTCTCAAGCTCTATGCCTAAATATAAAAACATTATATTATGAATTCAGCAATTTTTTCTTGGTGCAATTGTAGAACATACTAAATAGTTAATGAAGGTTACATCAACTAAAAACTAATGGCAACTTGTGATTCTTACTCATTCACTTACTGTTCTTTATGTTATGCAGAACTCTTACTGTCAATCAAATGTAAGGCAAGTTTCAAATTGTTCTGAATTTTCAGGAATTACTATCAATGACCATAGACATGCATGAAGAAAGGCTTTGATCAGTTCAAGGTCTTAGTGATGCATTTGGTACTTGTAGACGTTAACTTTGAACTATGTTGTCTTTTGTTATCATGAATATGTATTGAATTTTGTAACTCATGTATTGAACTTATTTTTTGTAGTTGATACTTTATTTTGTTATCATGAATATGTGTTGCATTTGCTGATTATTATATTTTTTTCATTGTTCAAAGTGCTATCTATTTAAAGAAGATTCATTTTGATTGTTATTATTAAAATGTAATAGTGGGTGCATCAAATATGTAGTAAAATAAAGCATGGCTCCTAAAAAAGCATTATAACTATATAACATAAGTGCTATAAAAAGGCAATGCAATGTATGAGGTTACTATCCAAGGATAGCAGCAAATATGTGTTATTGTATCTACATGTTTTATAGCGGTATATATATGCTATAAATGGATGTAGAATATACTATAAACATGTTGATATATAGCGTGAAATATGCGCTATAGAATAGCTATTTTATAGCGGCTATACTATGCGATGAAATCATGCTCTTTTATAACGGTTATTTTTGTGTTATTAATGTGCAATTATTTTTCCATAACATGTCGATATACAGCGTTTATCAAACCGCTATAATTGTGTTTGATAGCGGCGATATGCCGCTATAAAAGGCTGTTTTTCTTGTAGTGCATCCAGTCTCCCCATCACAAAGGGTGATCAAATCTCTATACCGGGGATCAGCCGGTGTAGAGACATTCGACGAGTTATCCTTTCGCTTTTGGAAATATCCGGTCTTCACCACCGGTCTTCGAATGCTATCCATAACGTCGTATCATTATTCGGAATGGGTTATATGACACGAGGTCCTCTCCCGACTAAACCGAATAATGAGCGTAATATTTAGAAACATATGGATATTGGGATCTTAGTTAAGTCGCCACTTTAAATCCAAAACTTTTCTTTCAAATGGTTTGAACAAATTACCATTTTAATCTTTTAAACAAAAAGATTCACTTCACAAAGTTCACCAATCTTCCACAAAGTTTCATCCACGGCTTTTCAAAACAATTTCCATTTCAAATTGGATTAACTCATCCAATCATTAAATCAAAGATTCAATTTATAGCTTTCAAAATCATTTCCAAAGATTCATGCATAACATTCAAAACAATTCCCATTTCAAATCTTTTATATATAAAAGATACGCCATTTAAAATCCTCTTCAATTTCAAAACATGGTTCAACTATCTTTCACAAAGATTCATTCATTGCCTTCAAAACTATTTAAATTCCATTTCAAACTTTAAATCTTTCAATACAAATTGGAAATCCTTTCTTTATATGAAAGCTGTTGTTATTTGAAAACAAATAGTTTTCTTTTCGGAAAAATCTGATTACATTTGCACGAGTTAAAGCCCTTCAAGTATAAAACTTGGGTTAAATTCAAATTCCCAAAAAATACTTTTAAAATGGTTTAAAACCCATATAAACACACTATATAAATTGTAAACCCTTTTTAAACCATAATTTCAAAACATAGAATTCAATTTCAAATCTTGAATTCAAATTCAAATCAAATTATTTAAATTTCAAAACTTTATCAAGTATTCAAACTAACTTTTATCTTTAAAACTCCTTTTCAAAAGCTTTCCATATTTAACCCATTTCCATTTCAAAACTATTTGGATTCAAAATTCAATAATTAAAACCATTTCAGAAATCTATGACTTAACCAGTTTCCTCGTGAAATCTATATTTGTGTGTGTAAGGTGTAGTCTAAGGGTTTTACACAATAGTGCAATATCAACAATCATCACAGATTCAACAAAACAGCATTTGATAAGTGGTATAATCTATAACGCTTATCCTTTCATTCATAGATTCACAGATAATATACAAACATATCACAGATAAATGAATAAATCACACAGCCCAATTCACATTACAAGATATTACAGTCCAGAGAAAATAGTCAATTCAAGGCATTTCATACAATACAAACCTTCATAAGCAATCCAACGTTCAATAATCATTTATAAGCAGGATTAATTAATTATTTAATCCTTAATTAATTCAATTGAATTTTCAATTAAATTAATTCGTTTATGAATTAATTATCCAATCCTGATTATAACTTAACTTAAACCAGACTAGTTAATAATCATGGTTAGTTAACATTAATTAATTACAAACCATATAATTAATTATCCTTGAATCATTTATTAAATAACCCTTAATTATTTAATTATCCTTAATAAATCACACTGATTAATTAACTCTTAATTAATTACCATTGAATTAATTATCCTTAATTAGTTATAATAAGTGATTATTCATAATTACTTATATTAATAAATCTCAGATTAATTTTAATCACTTGATTTATCAACTTTTAATCATTAATTAATTACTTAATTAAGTAACTATCTTTAAGTAATTAATTATATTTAATTACTTTCATTAATTAATCTTAAATTAATAAATCAATCAATCTTTAATCATTAAATAATTAACCTTTAATTATTTAATTATTCTTTAATTAATTATCCTTAATTACCTTAATTAATTACCATTTAATTAATCATT
This sequence comes from Allium cepa, assembly GCA_030765085.1. NCBI lineage: Eukaryota > Viridiplantae > Streptophyta > Magnoliopsida > Asparagales > Amaryllidaceae > Allium > Allium cepa. The sequence continues at coordinate 590,088,730 of CM060944.1, forward strand.
CCTCAATGCATTAAGTAATTAATCGTTAAATCACCCTTGAAAAACATTTAGAAATTTACTTATTATATAATTATATTTAAAATAATTTCAAAATATTTTAGAAACTTTGAAAACTTGCTTTAAACTTATTAATACTTGCTTTGAAACTTGGAAATGTCCCCTTTAAAATTTAGTTACTTTAATAATCTTAGAACTTGATAATTCTTTTGTTTTTTTTAACTTAAAAACTGATTAATTAAATTTTAACATAAGCCCAGGTTCAAACTTAAAATGCTCGAGAAACACCCCAACCATACCCTAATTTTCCCAAGCTAAATCTTGAGTATCTCGCTTTCTTCCTTTGCTTTGAGACACTCACCATCTTTCACGAGCCTGACCCCAAGCCAACTTCATCTTCCCCAAGCTTCAACAATCGCCTAACACCAATGATACTCGTGTACGTATACACGAGCTCTGTTCGGTTTCGATCGACGTCGCGACCCACGACGAGTTGCCTATGACCACGGCAACCAATCTGAACCCACGCTGACCAGCCTACAGATTCCTCACGCCTCCATACTCCAATCCCCCATATGCGATCGCCTCAAACTCGTCCACGTTGATGCATTTACTACAACCACCATCTCGACCAAAACTGACATCTAAACCCTAGTTTGTCGTCGCTACACCACCACACCGTATTATAAATCACTCACCATTTTTCCGACAACCACCAACACATCTGCCTCCTTCAACATTAATCACGATATCCAGTTCCATGTTAATCGTCGAAATTTGACCGTTTTGTGTTTTCCGTTCAAACCCACAATCCTACTTCAATTCAAAACTGAAAATCACAATTTTATTATTAAAATTCAACATTTACAAGCACTAATCAGATTGCATGATCAAAACAAGGAATTAAATCATTTGATTTTATTATCATTAAAAGATCATTGCTGTAAATTTTTGATTTCCAGTAACCTATTTGTTAATTATACTTATTTATGTTTTTATAAATAATGTTATACTTATATGAACATTATTCATTCAGCAATCAAAGCCTAAAATGTTTTGTGTTGGGATAATATAAATTTCCAAATAGGTTTTAAAACCTGGAACAGACGCAAGTTGCCTGTACACTATCATACACACAGTCATCCATACATATACACAACATGCAAGCACATTTCACAACTTACATGAAAGACTTATCACATGCAAATCAGATATATCAAGCTTTAAAGATTTATAAAGGTGGTTTGCACACCTGTAGATGGGGAGAATAGAGAACATCCCCCCTATTTTCTTTAAAATCTGGATCTTTGAATTGTTTGTTTTGAAACTTGTAGCTGATTCTTAGCTTGTTGAAGTTGATCTTTGCCTGATCTGCTGTTACTCAGGTTGATCCTTGCATTTGTTTGAGTTAAGCCTTTTCTTTTGCTTGCTGTTGATTTCCAGGCTTGAAAATCTTTCCTGTTTTTGTTTTAAGTTTCCAGGGTTTTGTTTTTAAATTTTGTTTCTTGGTTTTCTTTCAGATCTGAGGTGATTTGAATTTGCTTTAATCTTCATCTCCTTAGGTTGAAGATGTTTGCTTTGAATCAGATTTTAATTTGATTCAGTTTCCTATTTACAGATTTTCTTATTTCTGATTTCTTTTGTTTAAGATTGCAGCTTTGATGATTTTCTTCTTTGTGCTTCCAGGTTGGTGAAGTATGAAGAGAAATTTTGTTAAGTGGAGAGTATTCAAGCCTGGTTGATTTTCTCTAATCATTTTTACATATAAATTAAATTTAACATAAAATGACACTTGTATTCTTCATGTTACACTTGTGAATTTTCTTTATTAAAATGCTTACACTTGTTTATGCTTGTATTCATATCTTTTACAAATGTATTTTACATATTTTTTTAATATTTACAAATGTCATCAACTTGTATTTTTATGTTTATATCCTTAAGTAAAATATTTTGTAAATTTTTTTTCAAACCCTTATGTTTAATACATTTATGTAATGTTTTTAACTTCTATATTTGTGTGTGTATATATATACACAATTTTAATTTTCTTACCTCATGTTCATTTTGAAAAGAAAATGTATTATATTAAAGAGATACGACTTTAAAACTAATTTTACATTAATAAGTGATCACACATATATTATATATATGTATAAGAGAATTTAACTTAAAATAATCTTTTGAAATTTTTTTCACTAATCTTAAACCATATCCAGGAAATATTAATATATATTATAATTTGAAAACAACTTTTATTAAATTTAATTACAAAGTTTTAAAATCCAATTTATTATTCAAAACATTTATTTTAAAATTTCAAATTCAAAAATTAATATACAATCAATTTGTATTTATAAACGAATAAACAAAAAAAAACTATTTTTGTTATTTTGCAAATTCAAATTTCAAACGCAAATTCATTTATTTAAATAAACAAACACATATTTTGTTAAATTTGGGAAATATCAAATTTATTCGCAATTTAATTCAAAAAAAAATTCCAATTTGAATTTGATTTAAAAACAGGAATGTTACACTTTCGCTCGACTACCCCATTTTGTTGTGGAGTACATGGGGCAGAGAATTCATGTTTATATCCATTTTCATCACAAAAAAATTCGAATTAATAATTTTGAAATTCTCCCCGACGATCACTTCTTAGCAAAATGATAGAAACTCCTTTTTCATTTTGAACTAATTTTGTGAATTTAGTGAAGTATGATAAAGTTTCTGATTTTTTAGCTAAGAAGTATACCTACGTGTATCTTGAGTAATCATCAACCAATACAAAACAATATTTCTTACCACCTAAACTTGCAATATCGTTAGGTCCAAACAGATCCATATGAACTAGTTCAAGGATTCTAGAAGTCCTTACAGTGTTCTTGGCATGAAAAGATGATTTTTTAATTTTTCCCATTGTACATGCTTTACATAGATTTTCCATTTTGAAATCATGAGATGTTAAACCTCTTACCAAGTCTTTTCTTTTCGATTTGTTTAACAGATTCATACTAGCATGTCCTAGTCGTCTATGCCATAAGCTTACTTCTACATCCTTAGCTATAAGACATTTTGAAAGAGTGAGATCATCAAAAGATAGAGAGTATATATTACCTTTCCTTTTACCTGAAATCAATATTTATTTCGATGATGGGTCAACAATTTTGCACAAGTCAGAGTCAAAAATAACATTCATTTCCTTATCACATAACTGGCTGATTGAAATCAGATTATGGTGGAGATTTTCAACATATAATACATCATTTAAGGTAAATGTATTGTTATCTACTTTACCTTTACCGTTGATTTTACATTTGTCATTGTTACCCATTGTAACATAGCCACCTTTGTTCTTCTCTGGGCTAGGGAACTTTGATTTGTCACTTGTCATGTGCTTGGAACAGCCCGAGTCAAGGTACCATTGTTGTTGTTCCTTAGCCTACCAACATACCTATGCAAGAAAAGTATTTAGTGACCTATTCGTTTTTATAGGTCCATGATTATTAGTGACAGAAGATTTTGAAAAATATGTTTGTGTAGACCCAAGACAATCTATATTTGTTCCTTTCGGCACCCAGATTTTTTTGAATTTAAGGAATATTATTTTCATGCCTTTTGGAACCCAAATTGGTATGGTTTTCACGTTTGGATCTATACCAAAAATTATTGTGACTGTATCTAGTTTTTCCACAAATCGTGCATTTGGAATTGAATTTATCAATTTTGCTTCTAACACATTCAGATTGAATATACCCAAGTCCTCATCTAACAATATTGACAGTTTATTTCCCTAATAGCGTATTTAGTGATTTCTCCTTTGGAGAATTTTCCTAAAGTTGTAGACAATTGTTAGACTTGTATTTTGAGTGATTCATTTTCATTCAATAACAAGGTGAACTTTTCAATCGAATTTTCTCTCCTGTTGTTTTCACTTTCTTTCAAAATCAGAAATTCATTTTCAAGTGATTTAATTTTAATTTTAATTTTTTAGTTTCTTCTTCAAGTGATGGATATTTAACACACTTAGGGCTCTTGTTTCGATAGTTTTTAACCAATTGATCAAGCTGTTTATTTAATTCTATCAAACTATCTATTTGTGATTTGATTTTAGTGTACTTTTCCTTAAGTCATTCAAAATAGCCATTTACTTCATGAAAATATATAAGTAATTCTAAATGAGTAAGTTTTGATACCTCGCTTTGCTCATCATCATCAATGTCAGTTGTTTCTCCTTGAATACATAGATTTTCTTTTTTACTCTCGCTGCCCATGCTTTCATTTTCATCTTCATCACTTTCATCTCAAGTTGCTGCAAAACTTCTCATTTTCGGTTTCTTTCGTTTGTTGAGTCAATTCTGAGGACAATTTGGCTTGATATGACCCAGTTTATTACACTTGTGGCAAATTATCTCCTATTTTTCTGAGTTGTCTAGAACTTTGATGATCTGCTCTTCAGTTGATGATTTTTGACTGGATTTCCACATTTGCGGTTCCACCTTTTGAATCTCTTTATTAGTAGTTCCAATTCTACTTCACCATCATCATAATCTTCACTTTCAGTTGTTCCTTTGAGAGCTATTGATTTCTTTCGAGTATCACTTCCATCACGTTCTTCCTCGAATTTCATTTCTAGCTCATAAGTGGTGAGAATTCCGATGAGTTCTTCAACTTTAACTTGTTTCAAATCCTTTAATTCTTGAATGGTAGTAACTTTCGCTTTAAAATTTCGTTGAAGGACTCTGAGGATTTTTTGGACTATTTCCAATTATGTGTATGGTTTTCTAATAGCTTTTTATTTGTATACGAGACTAGAATGTCGTCCGTACATCTCTTTGACATTTTCATCCTTGACCATTGTGAAGTTCTCGTATCCGCTCTAAGCATGGCAAGGCGAGATTCTTTGACTTGGGGGTTCCTTCTTGAGTCACTTCAAGTATGTGCCAAATTTCCTACGCAGTTAGGAAATGTGAGACGCGATTAAATTCAATTTGATCAAATGAACATATAATAGAATTCATAGCTTTAGCATTAGCATTCTATAGTTTATTTTCAAGATATGTCCGTTGATCCATTCGTTTTTCCATTTCCTAATTATCTACCACAATAGTTGGTGTCCTATAACCCGTCTCCACAATATTCCAAGCATCAATGGTATTCAGAAAAGAATTTCATTCTATTTTTCCAATATGCATATTCACCATTGAACATGGTGGCCTAACTATGGACTGACCCTTAGGAAATGCATTATTAAAAGAAGTCATTTAAAAAATCAAAATTTTAAAACAAAAATTGGTTTTTGAAAAATAAAATTTTTAAAACAAAAATTGGTTTTTAAAAAATCAAATTTTTTTTAAAAAAATTTGTTCCTAGTTCTAATACCACTTGTAGGATCGATTTCACTCTAGAAGGGGGTGAATAGAGTGATAATAATAATAATAATTAATGCGGAAGTATATAAAATAATTGCTGCACGGATAATAGTAGAATAATAAAAGCAGAAATATAACAACATAGATTTACCCAGCTTCAGCAAAACCCTGCCTACGTGCTGCCTCCAAGGTTTCTACTAGAAATTAGGCAGTGAGACGCTTACATACGTAAATTTACAACACCCGCTAACGACTAACCTAACTCTACGCTCAAAACCCAGCCACTGAGTTACGAATTCTCAAATTACGCCGCGTAATTTGTAACCTGGTGACACGACTAGAAGGTTACACAAATTAAAAGAGTAAATTACAAATGAAAAGAAAAACTAAACAAAATAAAACCCAAAACCCTATTTAATAAACTTAAGCCCAAAAATAAAGTAGACCAGCCGACTGTGATTTATAAAATATGAGAAATAAGGATTTCACCTTTCTGTAAATTTCGGCGGATTTTTATTTGGTTCGTTCCTTTTCAAATGCTAGGGTTTTTGGAAAATTAAAGAAGCCACTTAGATATATTGATCAACTGAAGTGATTTATGCTTCGATTGGCTTCGTCCATCATCTCCTTAGTTTTGATTGTGTGCGGTTGCTTCCATTATCGAGTTCGAATTAGTGCTTTGAACTGGTATGTGAATTACCTTTATCTACTATCTTTGTTATGCTTGAAATCGATTGATACCCTGCCGATGATGATGATTGAGATTTTATAGGTATCGTACACCCTATATTTTCGTTCGTGTAAATATGTTTGAATTCTTCTTAATTCTTGCTTGGCCATTCGATTTTGCTTAAATGCTTGTGATAATTCTTTTACTTGTTCATCTCTGAATTTTAGCTTGACTTGCTTTGGGTCGGTTCCTATAGCTTAGGCATTTAAATATTGTGATAATTTGGACTTTGACTTGTTTATCCCGTTACTCTTTATTCCTATGACTTCGGCGTTGATTTTGGATCTTTGTTCCTATGAGTTCGGCGTTGAATTTGGATTTAATGATTGAGATGAGTTCTGACCTTATCATAACATTGTCATTGGATACTTTTGAAGTCGATTCCTTAATTTACTCCATTGATTTTGGCATTTGAATTTACTGTGTTTGATATGAAAATTGGCTTATATTTGTTCACGTTACTGCATATACCTCTGCATGAAAATATATGAGCCGTTACTTGATTTTCTTTTAAACACTGCTTCATATAGACTGCTAGCTTTCGACTTGTTCCAACTGCTGCTTTATTTCGAATGTCTTCATGTCGCATATGTATATACTTATTCCACATGAAATGTGTCATCATGTGTATACATACATATGTATGTTATGTCTGATTACTGTGTTGATGTTCATGCAGTTGAGTTAATTCATTCATGTTATACTGCTTTGGTTGATTGTTTCCATACATACATACATACATATATGTTTGTATATATGCATGTGACTGACTTGATTGCACTTGTATCAATTTTTGGTCATTCATATATAATTCTGCACTTTTGACTGATCTGGTTCTAGCAGTCTTCACGTGTGAGCATTTATGTTTTGGTTGACACTTCACTTGTATGCTATCACTGCTCTGTTGTGTTCTTCTTGGAGTCCGATTCAAGTGTTCATGGTTTTGTTCATGTCTTCGTGTAGTTGGATTTTCATTCATATTGATCTTATGGTCTTGAATCATGTCTGTAATTTGCCATTGTCATGTGGTATGTCGACATATTGAGTTAATAACTTGTATGTTATCACTGCTATGTTATCGAGTCTGTGCATATGAACTTGTACATGTCTGGTTTTGGTTGAGATTCATATGCACTTGAGTTGAATCCACCATTTGGTTAGGTTTGACCTTGTGCTCACATGTCCCTGCAATTTTATCAAGTGTATATCAGTGTGCACGACCTTGTGACATGTACAGTGATACACTATGCACTTTACAAGTTGTTCTTATAAGATGAATTCAAAATAAATGATGACAAACAACCCAAATAACTGAGGCAAATGATATTTTCAAACACATATTTTAATTGTACACTGCAAAATATTTCACTTTTAGTTTTACCGCGTCAGTGTTTATTTTGCAAATAATTCAAATGCTGGATACAAGCTGGAAACAAAGTTGAAGATCTAATACGAGTGAATGAGTGATATGTAGTGAGGTGAACATTGTAAACTGAAATTTATGATGTAATCGAAATTGTAATGTAATTGAAATTGAATTGTAATTGAAATTGTGTAAATGTAGTGAGAGCTGAAGTTTGTACTATTTAAATTTGTATTAAAATATTTGCTTGAACATGAATTCTGTGTTATTTATTTTATTCATCAAATATTTATTCAATTATGTGAAAATAAAATAGTACTATAACAAATACATTTAAATGTGTGTGTGTGTGTGTGTGTGTATATGTTTATTACCATCAAATAAAAATCATATACTAGCATATTCAACAATTTCCTCCTTTTGATGATAATAAACATATATTTAAGATTCTGAATTTATTAAATGTATTTGGTCATTGATGAGCTCTATTTGCTCCACCTGTTTGAATGCTCCCTCTCTACAACAAAGCCCCCCTTTCATATATGCATAAAAATAAATAAAAATATACAAATGAACCATGATGAGAACATGCAAATAAAAAATAAAATATTTGAACTTTATTTGCCAAAATCTTAACTTTTCTCTCCCCCTTTTATTATCAGCAAAAGAGTAGTAGTGTTAGAAAAATAGAGATAAAATGATAGACATTAATACAACATTAATACCCAATAAAGTATAAACTTTAGATTTCAATAAAAAAATAAAATAAAAATCATAAATACTTTGTTAGGTGCATATTCCAGCTTATTGTGATAGGGGTGATGTTGGCATATAAAACCATATATTTGTGTCTATTTGTGATATATTTATATCAGGAATTTGAATATCTACTAAGCATGCATAACCGTTAGGGCCTTTAAATGAGATTAGTAGTATTCCCCATTTTTATAAAAAAAATGAATTTCAAGTGTCTTCTAACCACATATAACCATGAGGACTTTTAAATGGGATTAGAATCAACTTCTCTATTTAATAATCAATTTTGATATGTGTTCCATACATGCATAACCGTGTGGACTTTTAAATGATCATGAAAGCACATAAATAAATATTCAAAGTAAGTCACCCATGCATAACCGTGAGGACTTTTAAATGAGAGTGAATACTTTGAATGTTTTTATTACGAAAAATAAAATAAAAACGAATAATTTCCCGTTTAAAATACCATATTTTAACATACTATATTGGATTTTAATGGGTGATGGTCGTTAAAGTCTAATATAGTATGTCAAATAGAATTTAAGATAATCAATAGAGAGTCAGATTGGTCAAAATAGGCATTTAAGATAAAAAAAAATCAAATCAAATTTCTAAAATACCTAAAATGAGACTAATTTGGCAAAAACTAATTTTTGGAAGAGGTTTTATAAAAATGTCTGCTAATTGAGAATTAGTTGGAATGAAATTTATGCAGATATTTTCTTTGGAGATGTGATGCAACGACCCATATTTTTAGTCGTTCGGATTCGGAATATTTAATTGATTTTAAATATTTAAAATAAATTTCAAATATAGTGATTTATTTGGATAATTAAATTGTTAATTTAATATTTGAAATTGCTGAAATAAATTGAATTTGAATTTAATGTGAATAAATATAATTTATAAAGTTTAATTAAATTATATTTGGATTAGTACAATGTTGGAGAACTTTTAAGATTGATTTAAAAGTTAATTTACAGAAATTGAAATATTTTAACATTTAATTAACGTGTAAAAGTAGCCATTTTTTAAAAAGTCTTAGATTTTGACGAAACCTGTTACATTGGATATATAATATTATATTATTGTAGGATTTCAAATTTCGTGTCAATCGGATTTACAGTTTTTCCATGCCAAGCTGAAATGCATAGAAATTTGTTTAAGTAAATTTTAATTTTAATAAGTCGATTCGAAAACCTATCTTCCAAGTATGATCGAATTAGCTTCCGATATATATTTCATTATGTTCGGAATTGTGGTAAAACATTATAAACGCCAGGCGGCACGCTTCGTTTGGAGTTCGAAAAAATTTCGGGCGAATAGCGTCGCGAAATTTTATATAAAAGGCCATAATTTTTCACCATTTTCATTCAAACCCTAGTTCCCAAACCCTAGCCGCCGCATATCATTTCAGTCGCCATAAATTTCGAATCTTCTTCCACCCTTTTCTCTCAATCCATCAACTTTCATCAAAATCTTTCAACTACAACTTTGTAGAGCACGATGAGATCTTAAAATCCAACGATGATGATGGGTATTTAAGCTACGGATCGACAACAATGTGCATTCGAACGCGTACGTTCATACATGATTTTCTTCGCTGTGCAAGGGCCGAGCTCGACCGGTCTTTGGGCAATGGTAGTGCTCGTGTAAGGCTTCGAAAAGATGGTCTCCGATCATCTTCTAGTGCGTCGTGGCGATGGCAATAATTCGATGAACTTCGATGGCTCTATAGGTTGCTTTGATCAGCTAGTAACGAATAAAAGAAAGATAAAGGGGTCAGCCTGTAACATCCTACCTTTCCGCACGCTTCAAATCGACACACATGCCAATTTAAACCATACAGAAGGGCGGATTGTTATGGGGTAAATAAGAAAAACAGAGAAGAAATAAAATAAAACAGAATCTCACAGCGGAAGGATAAAATATAATAATCAATATACAGTTCATAAAACTGTTTACAAAACAATTGATTCTTCTTTATACAATAATTATCAGAGTTCACATACCAATAGATATAAATGCAGTTGAATTAAATAGTGTAGTGGAATAATAGTAGATGATAGTAATACAAATTTTCGTCTTCGTCCTCCAGAGCAAAAACTTCAAATCCTGAAACGCTCAGACTGACCTGAGCGAATTGAAAAGACAAAACACTCGAGCCAGAACTAAAAGATCTTATGTAAGTTAAATTAACAGAAATAATTATAAGTGCAGTAACTCACGAGATGCTCGGGATTTACATCTCCTAAGGATCCGTTAAACTATTTACTATGTAGTATATTTCGCTATTATAATAGTGTCTATTTGTAAAATAAACTTACTTTCAAATAGCGTTAAGGAGTTACCCAATCTCCCCTTTAACACAATAATAGTCCCAGTAGTCCATGCAATATCATAGTCCCCCCTGATCGGGAGGGCACCAGACGATACCTGTAACAACCCGGTATTCGTGTCGATTTATAATCGACATTAAACGATTAATATTGACCCAAATTTCCGTTTGAATTTTTAAATTTGAATTAAAATTCTTTTGTATATGGTTAAAAGGGGTTTCCGGGCTTTAGTTTTCTCGGCCCACTTAACTATTTTATGCCGTGAAAAATTCATTCCCTTTTTCCCCTTTAACCCGTTCCCCTCTCTAATTTCTTTAACCCGATTCCCCCCTTTTTTCATTTTCATTTTTATAAAACCCTAAACAAAAGAAATTTAATGGCGGCCCCTTTGCATTTGTCGTTCGTCTTCCTTCGCTTGCTCGTGGCTGCGTCGATCGATGCTCTCGTGCTCGGCTTCCCCTAAATTCGTCGACATGGTGAGTAATTACTACTCACATCTAATTTAAACTCTAGCTAGTTAAATCTTGTGCTTTTGTGATTTACTTGGGTTGCTTGATTTTACGATATTGATGTCGTTCGATTTTCGGCCTTGTTCGATTCGATTGTTGCCTTGAGTACTCGGTTGCTTTTAGCTTGATACACGTGGTTTTTGAGCTATTCGATTTCTGATAACCTTGTCTCTGACTTGTGCATTCCATTCTCATGAGTTCTTATCTGTAGTATATCCTGATGCTCTTGAGCTAGTCTGCAATGTCAGGGTGGATTTTGATGGTTGTTGCTGTGTTTCATCATGATTTGCATTTTTGATGCTCTTTGAGTTGCAGTGCTTCATTTCTGGTGACATGTGCATTTGTCTTTGCACTTGCATACTGTTGCCTGTTGCGGTTTGGTTACTTGTGTACATACTTTGTCGAATTCACTCGAGAAGTTTGGTTATTTGAGTTTTCACTACTACCATGTGTCACTATACATTGTTGACCATTGTTCCAGTTATGTGTTGTATTTGCACATGTTTGTATATGCAGATATTTGAGCATATTTTATTGCTGTCCACTGCCACTCTTGTTTGCATATTTATTATGCAGACACTTGAGCATTCCTTTGATTGTTCACTGCAACTTTTTGCTGTCCACTGCCACCCTTGTTTGCATGTTCAATATGCAGACATTTGAGCATTTTTTTTCTTTTGTTGCTTATTTTGTCATTTCTTTTTGAGATATGACCTGACTTTGTTCAAACTGTTTCACTGTCGTACTATGTTTATGTATGTGTCATCTCCATGTATATACATACATATATGTATGTATATATGTGTGTGTGATGGCTCGATATCAATTCTGATTTCATGTTTTCAGGATTAACCAGAGCGTGTCTAAAATGTTTTGAGTAGTTTCTTTGTTGCAGATACACATGTCTGAATTTCCTTGTTAGACTTGGTATTTCACAAGAAGAACTAGTCATAGTGTATTGTTCTACTTCGAGTTAAATTGCCCTCGTTTTCCCTGAACTCCTGATTGCTTGAACATATTGAAGTCTTGTTACAGCTCATGTTCATGTACATATTCATATTTCATATGTTGGTCTGGTTCTGTTTCTTTTCACCTCTGCACATTTTGCAGTCCCTACTTGTTGTTGCACTTATATATAGCTATGTATGCATATGTTCTTGAGTCAGTTTCATTGTGGTTGTGTTATCACCATGTTGGTTTGACTTGAACTCGATTCACTTGATACTGTTGGCATTCATATGTTTACAAGTACATTTCATATACTTGTAGCCATTCATGCAAAATTCTGCTGCCTTCTTCTGTTTCATTTCATTCTGGAACCATCATTTTGTGACCCTTTTCACTAGTGTTTTCCACTGTTGCATTGTTTGGGTGATCGTTGTACATATGAGATTGATTCATATGTATGCTAGGCAATGTTTACATTGTATTGCCTTAATTTTTGTGCTCTCCTCTTTAGCATATACCTGTACATTGCTATGTGCACTTATGTCCATGCTTTCATTTGATCTTGTGGTGTCTGCAATTCAATTGCAGTTTGTTCTTGTGTCTGTGTGTGTGGTGCCATACCCCTGGTGCCCTCACCCTCCTCCTATTTTTGTAGCTGTCCCACTGCTTTGTGTTTTGGATGCAGACTTGTTGCAGTCTCTCCTTTTCTGATGTGTGCTGTGGCACCATTTCATTGGTGCTCTCACCTTCATTTGAGTTGTGTCTTCATGTTATACACTGCATATTTGTGTGACAACCCTTTGCTGATGTACTTGAGCATGCATTCCTGATCATGCCACTGTTTGCATTTTTGATTTATGTGGTTTATGTGGTCGAAATGTTTTTATTGTAAATATCTGTCTACTTTGACCACCGAGTTCGTGGCATTGATATTTGAATCTTCGTTGATTTTGGTTCGTTGATCTTATGGGTACATCATCACTGTAGTGGCACGGCAGTGCACGCAAGCGTGAACTGCAGCCACACGGTATTCAATGGGTACATCATCACTATAGTGGCAAGACAGTGCACGCAAGCGTGAACTGCAGCCACACGGTATGGTTTTGTGATATTCTATTTGTTTTGACTTATGGATCTTTTTGCGTATTCCATATTCTGTAGTGGCGAGGCAGTGCACGCGTGCGTGTACTGCAGCCCTACTTGAATTAATATTTTAATTGATATTTCAATGGTTTGAACTGTTTGTTCATTTCAATTCAATATTCTGAATTTCATTCTGTTTTGGTTTAATTACTGTCGTCTATTCAGTATTTAATTATTATTGCTCCTGTGCACTAATAACTGAGTTTGAATTAGACTGACCCGAGTATTATTTTCTTTTGAATCTAATACTCGGGTCAGACCGAGTATTTCAGGTTGTAGATATTCTGCTTTGGGTTGCTGCTAGAGCTATGAAGTTCTTTCATATCTTTTGGAGTAGTCGTCTTTTGTAGTAGACTGTATTATTGTATGGGAAGATATGTATTCATGTATATTATATACGATAATGTACTTGTATATGTAACTTCCTGAGTTGACTATTGTAGTTGTATCACATGTACCGTGTAAACGTATTGTAACTGACATCAGTTATATATATATGAGATTTTCTGATTTATCTGTGTTCCGCATTTATATTTATCTGTGTTATTAGTTTATATTTGTCCTAGACTATTATAGCCACCGTGTGGTAGCTTTGAGTTTGCATCGGCATGCCGGATTCTCTTCTGAAATTAAAAGCATGTTTTTACTATCTGACATATCGGTGTTCGCACAAAGCAATTACACGGATGGTCGCTCCTCAACAGCCTTATTCTCCGTGCTAGTTGACAGCACTACACCGTAGTGTTCTTGGCTAGCGTGGGTATAGAGGTGGGGCGTCACAGCTTGGTATCAGAGCCTGGGGTTTAGAACAAATATAAAACATAACTTAGATAGTACATGTGTTACAACTATTTGTCGATGTTTTATTTCACATCTTTGTCTTAAGATCATCTTTGATTGTTAGGAATGAATTCCTAACGCTTATTCGTGAGCATTGCTGCTATTCTCTATCGCACTTGCTCACTTGAATTTACACTTCTAAGTATCAGTGTATATATGCTCTACCAAGTGCATATTGCTGCAACTAGTACCCACTTCGATTTGAACCCGCATTGTTTATTCGAACTGCTATATATATGCATTCTTATCTCTGATTCGTGTACTTAATGCAGTTTCCATACAATTGGGTTTTGGGTATCAATCTTTGAGACAAATTGCATTCCAATTGTCGACTCTGTCTGTTTATCCATGGTTTGTTGGTTTTCATGTGCCTCTCTCTGATAGTTTTAAAATTTCTTTGGTATAAAAGGAATTGTCTTGGTCTTTGCTTTGTCGATATCGACGTTGACTTGACTTTTACTTTTGCTAAAGTCATTCAAGCATTTATACTCGTTCTGCTTTGTTTTTCCAATTGTTGATCGGTTCTTCTTTTCCGGTTAGTTGTTATCACCTTTGTCGACTTTGATAACTTCTATTTCAGGAATTTTGGGTATTCCTACTTTGATGGATTTGGAATCGAATTCTTTGTATTTTATTCACGTCTTCGAATGTGAATCTTAGTGAATTGATTTGGTTTTCGAATTTAATCGATTCTTGATTATTTCCCGATTTGTTGCTATCATTTATTAGCAACTTTGAAGACCTTTTCTTCGGGATTTTTGTGAACATACCTTTCGATGAATTCGGTATCGATTTCTTTGGATTCTATTCACGTCTTCGTATGTGAATTCTTGTGATTGATTGTTTCTACAATCATTTTTGTGATTTGTCACTTTAAAAATATAAAGGTTTCAATACTAGTAGTAAATATCAAAACTCTTTTATCAAAATGTTTTCAACTCTATTTTCAATACCAAACTCGTTTTTGAAACTGTTTTTCAATCTATTAGTATATACAAATCTTTATTTCACTCGTATGAGAAATCTAATTAAACGACTTAGTAAAACGAGTGGTATATAACGCTTGCGTTTACTTCGCCGGTTAATTCTTGGACTTATTCGATTGAATCTCTTGTGACAAATTTTATTAGTGAAGATTTACAGTTTGTTCGTAAATATTTAAGTTAAGCAAGTGGTTATGGGACATGAAGCTAAACTTTTATATTTACTGACTTAGTGTAATTGACACTTCTCGTTGATCATGACGATCATTTTTTCGGTTAGACTAGGCCTCATCGGTGTGGTTTCGTCTCACACATATCTCTTGGGCTTTGAGGATTGTCTAGACACCACTTGTGTGATTTCATTCACACATACTTTTCTTTTGATTGCGAGGTTAGACTAGACACCACTTGTGTGATTCCACTCACACATACCTCTTTTGATTTTTTGGTTAGTCTGGACCTCAATCTGTGTGATTTCGACTCACACATGTGGGGTAGCGCCCCACGGTCTTCGGGCCATTCGTGTGTCAAAATTAATGGCTTGCAACCATGAGATAGCGTCTCGTTATGCGTTGCACGTGTTGATGATTTTTCATGCTCGCGTGTAGGTGAGATTCCGTGCTCCCGTTCTCGCTTTGCGTTGCCCGTGTTGGTGATTTTCATGCTCACGTGTAGGTGAGATTCTGTGCTCCCATTCTCGCTTTGCGTTACATGTGTTGATGAATTTTCATGCTCGCGTGTTGGTGAGTTTCCATACTCTCCTTCGAGTTTTCATACTCCGTTTGAGTTTTCATACTCTGTTCGAGTTTTCATACTCCGTTCGAGTTTTCATACTCTGTTCGAGTTTTCATACTCCGTTCGAGTTTTCATACTCCGTTCGAGTTTTCATACTCCGTTCGAGTTTTCATACTCCGTTCGAGTTTTCATACTCCGTTCGAGTTTTCATACTCCGTTCGAGTTTTCATACTCCGTTCGAGTTTTCATACTCCGTTCGAGTTTTCATACTCCGTTCGAGTTTTCATACTCCGTTCGAGTTTTCATACTCGCGTTCGAGTTTTCATACTCCGGTTCGAGTTTTCATACTCGCGTTCGAGTTCTCATACTCTTAGCTTGTGTTTTCTGGATTTCTTGTGAGGATTTCTAGAATTTGTGCTTCACCAATTTTCGTGATTTCTATTGATAAGTTTTATCAATTCTTGTGCATTGGTGAATTCGTGTGTTATTGACTTGTTATGAATACAAGTTTAGTGTATGATACCCCTTTCTATCTTTGAGAAGATTCTTGTGACTCTTTGGATGAATGAAAATCCACTTATCGAAGTTGCTTCTGATGTCGTTGTTTTAATCACATATTTTAAAAATTGTTTCAAAATATAAATCAAAATTGTTTTCAAAATTTTTACGATTTGCGCTTTCAAAAGAATGAGGAAGCGAATTAAACGTTTCAGTAAAATCGAGGACTATGACCCCTTTCTTTTACTGATTCGCTTAATTCCGGACTTGTCCGTTTGAGAACATAAAATGTTATTTATTTAAAATACACAATTTAACACTTTCAAGGAAACGATGAAGTGAATTAAACGGTTTAGTAAAACTCGTGGTTATGAGTCATGTGCGTTTGCTATTTCGGTTAATTTCGGACTCGTTAATTGAAAAAATTTGTAATTTGAAATTTGATTACCGTTGTGGTAATTTCTGATTATCGTTTTGATAATTGGATGTTTATGATTTCTGATTTATCGTTTTTGATAATCAGATATTTATTGTTTCTAATTATCATTTGTGATAATTAGATATTTGTGGTTTAATTATCGTTTGTGATAATTAAACATTTGCGATTTGAGATTTGATTATCAATTGTGATAATTAAATATTTGTGAATTTCCTATATGAAATTAAAAGATTTCTTTGGCGTTTATATTGTACTACGCCAGTGTACCGGCTCAATTTTCTGCTATTTATGACGTTTTCCACGTCTTCCAATTACGGAAATGCCTTTGGGATTTCCGATCTTTATTCTTGAGCCCGGTATTATTGAAGAAATTGAAGTTTCACTAGATTTGACGTTGAGCAACATTCTACTCACATCAATGTTTCGGGGGTTCGGCACCTTCGAAATAAAGATGTTTTCTCGTGAAAGTTTATTGGTTCTCAAATCCTTTGAATTTCACTTTGGAATCCAGAGAATTCATCGAGCAATCACGATCAGGCTTTCTCTATCATGCTCTTTATGGTGAACTTCCTACTTCGAATTTCTTCATCTTGTGATGATATGCTCTTATGGTTGTTACTTTTTATCCGTTTGTTCCTTATGATTGCAAGGACGCAATTTCTTTAAGGAGGGGAGTCTGTAACAACCCGGTATTCGTGTCGATTTATAATCGACATTAAACGATTAATATTGACCCAAATTTCCGTTTGAATTTTTAAATTTGAATTAAAATTCTTTTGTATATGGTTAAAAGGGGTTTCCGGGCTTTAGTTTTCTCGGCCCACTTAACTATTTTATGCCGTGAAAAATTCATTCCCTTTTTCCCCTTTAACCCGTTCCCCTCTCTAATTTCTTTAACCCGATTCCCCCCTTTTTTCATTTTCATTTTTATAAAACCCTAAACAAAAGAAATTTAATGGCGGCCCCTTTGCATTTGTCGTTCGTCTTCCTTCGCTTGCTCGTGGCTGCGTCGATCGATGCTCTCGTGCTCGGCTTCCCCTAAATTCGTCGACATGGTGAGTAATTACTACTCACATCTAATTTAAACTCTAGCTAGTTAAATCTTGTGCTTTTGTGATTTACTTGGGTTGCTTGATTTTACGATATTGATGTCGTTCGATTTTCGGCCTTGTTCGATTCGATTGTTGCCTTGAGTACTCGGTTGCTTTTAGCTTGATACACGTGGTTTTTGAGCTATTCGATTTCTGATAACCTTGTCTCTGACTTGTGCATTCCATTCTCATGAGTTCTTATCTGTAGTATATCCTGATGCTCTTGAGCTAGTCTGCAATGTCAGGGTGGATTTTGATGGTTGTTGCTGTGTTTCATCATGATTTGCATTTTTGATGCTCTTTGAGTTGCAGTGCTTCATTTCTGGTGACATGTGCATTTGTCTTTGCACTTGCATACTGTTGCCTGTTGCGGTTTGGTTACTTGTGTACATACTTTGTCGAATTCACTCGAGAAGTTTGGTTATTTGAGTTTTCACTACTACCATGTGTCACTATACATTGTTGACCATTGTTCCAGTTATGTGTTGTATTTGCACATGTTTGTATATGCAGATATTTGAGCATATTTTATTGCTGTCCACTGCCACTCTTGTTTGCATATTTATTATGCAGACACTTGAGCATTCCTTTGATTGTTCACTGCAACTTTTTGCTGTCCACTGCCACCCTTGTTTGCATGTTCAATATGCAGACATTTGAGCATTTTTTCTTTTGTTGCTTATTTTGTCATTTCTTTTTGAGATATGACCTGACTTTGTTCAAACTGTTTCACTGTCGTACTATGTTTATGTATGTGTCATCTCCATGTATATACATACATATATGTATGTATATATGTGTGTGTGATGGCTCGATATCAATTCTGATTTCATGTTTTCAGGATTAACCAGAGCGTGTCTAAAATGTTTTGAGTAGTTTCTTTGTTGCAGATACACATGTCTGAATTTCTTTGTTAGACTTGGTATTGCACAAGAAGAACTAGTCATAGTGTATTGTTCTACTTCGAGTTAAATTGCCCTCGTTTTCCCTGAACTCCTGATTGCTTGAACATATTGAAGTCTTGTTACAGCTCATGTTCATGTACATATTCATATTTCATATGTTGGTCTGGTTCTGTTTCTTTTCACCTCTGCACATTTTGCAGTCCCTACTTGCTGTTGCACTTATATATAGCTATGTATGCATATGTTCTTGAGTCAGTTTCATTGTGGTTGTGTTATCACCATGTTGGTTTGACTTGAACTCGATTCACTTGATACTGTTGGCATTCATATGTTTACAAGTACATTTCATATACTTGTAGCCATTCATGCAAAATTCTGCTGCCTTCTTCTGTTTCATTTCATTCTGGAACCATCATTTTGTGACCCTTTTCACTAGTGTTTTCCACTGTTGCATTGTTTGGGTGATCGTTGTACATATGAGATTGATTCATATGTATGCTAGGCAATGTTTACATTGTATTGCCTTAATTTTTGTGCTCTCCTCTTTAGCATATACCTGTACATTGCTATGTGCACTTATGTCCATGCTTTCATTTGATCTTGTGGTGTCTGCAATTCAATTGCAGTTTGTTCTTGTGTCTGTGTGTGTGGTGCCATACCCCTGGTGCCCTCACCCTCCTCCTATTTTTGTAGCTGTCCCACTGCTTTGTGTTTTGGATGCAGACTTGTTGCAGTCTCTCCTTTTCTGATGTGTGCTGTGGCACCATTTCATTGGTGCTCTTACCTTCATTTGAGTTGTGTCTTCATGTTATACACTGCATATTTGTGTGACAACCCTTTGCTGATGTACTTGAGCATGCATTCCTGATCATGCCACTGTTTGCATTTTTGATTTATGTGGTTTATGTGGTCGAAATGTTTTTATTGTGCATATCTGTCTACTTTGACCACCGAGTTCGTGGCATTGATATTTGAACCTTCGTTGATTTTGGTTCGTTGATCTTATGGGTACATCATCACTGTAGTGGCACGGCAGTGCACGCAAGCGTGAACTGCAGCCACACGGTATTCAATGGGTACATCATCACTATAGTGGCAAGGCAGTGCACGCAAGCGTGAACTGCAGCCACACGGTATGGTTTTGTGATATTCTATTTGTTTTGACTTATGGATCTTTTTGCGTATTCCATATTCTGTAGTGGCGAGGCAGTGCACGCGTGCGTGTACTGCAGCCCTACTTGAATTAATATTTTAATTGATATTTCAATGGTTTGAACTGTTTGTTCATTTCAATTCAATATTCTGAATTTCATTCTGTTTTGGTTTAATTACTGTCGTCTATTCAGTATTTAATTATTATTGCTCCTGTGCACTAATAACTGAGTTTGAATTAGACTGACCCGAGTATTATTTTCTTTTGAATCTAATACTCGGGTCAGACCGAGTATTTCAGGTTGTAGATATTCTGCTTTGGGTTGCTGCTAGAGCTATGAAGTTCTTTCATATCTTTTGGAGTAGTCGTCTTTTGTAGTAGACTGTATTATTGTATGGGAAGATATGTATTCATGTATATTATATACGATAATGTACTTGTATATGTAACTTCCTGAGTTGACTATTGTAGTTGTATCACATGTACCGTGTAAACGTATTGTAACTGACATCAGTTATATATATATGAGATTTTCTGATTTATCTGTGTTCCGCATTTATATTTATCTGTGTTATTAGTTTATATTTGTCCTAGACTATTATAGCCACCGTGTGGTAGCTTTGAGTTTGCATCGGCATGCCGGATTCTCTTCTGAAATTAAAAGCATGTTTTTACTATCTGACATATCGGTGTTCGCACAAAGCAATTACACGGATGGTCGCTCCTTAACAGCCTTATTCTCCGTGCTAGTTGACAGCACTACACCGTAGTGTTCTTGGCTAGCGTGGGTATAGAGGTGGGGCGTCACAATACCACACGGGCTACGGGAGAAAACCAAACTCGTACAAGGCGCGATAGGGTAGGTGACACGACACAACTAGGCAATGCCAGGGTAGATATACCAATTACGCATCCGGGCTGGTGGTAACGCGTAGCTGCTACTACCGCCCACCTCGGACAAACTCCCCTAAATCAAAGAAATCAAAAGTGAAGGTGGCCAACGAATCAATCCAAAGTCAGAGTATAGTATCGAAGAGGAGTATCCGATAAGAGGAATGACCTCATTGGCCCGAGAATCGCTCCTGTTTTAGCTACCTTATGCCAACTCACGGGAGTCGGGTCCACGTAATTACCTCAAAGGAAAACGCCGCCGCCATCCTACTTCATTCTGGAATCTCCACCGCGTACACGGTTGTTAAAGTGGTTTTCGGAGTTGGTAGAGACTATGACAACTTCCGATCCCGGTCTTTTCAACAACCAAACGTTATTATAACACCGTGGTCTTTAAAATAGTTTATACTTTAAAACCAATATATAATTCCATTTCAAAACCCATAAATACGATATCATTTCCATTTCCAAACAACTCATTTTGACATTATTTTTATAAAACTCAAATCAATAATATCATTTTTATTTCAAATATATTTCCTTTCCAAAATCATACTGCTTTAAAATTTATAATATCTGGAAACCAAACATTTGAATAAAATTTTTTAGAACATAATACTTTGAAATTCTTTAAAACCATGACTTCTAAACTTGAATGGTTTGGATATTCAACGGTATGTAAAATAGTTGATTTTATATTACTTTATAAAGTAAATAATTTTCACGGCTTTACAAAGTTATTCATTTAAATTAAGTCTAAATCCAGACATTTAAATTCACTTCAGTTTCCCAAACTATTTCAATTTTAATATATGTCAAACTTTAAGTATTAAACACTTCCAAAAATTAAGGTTGGAAATTTATTATTCAACAATTAAATGTCCTATTATTTAGTTTTGAAATATCGCATACTAAATCCATAATCATTTAATTAAACTCAAATTACCTATGACTAAATATTTCCATTAATTCATTTATAATAGAAATATTTATTTAATTCAATTTGACATAAATTTCAGTTATAAATATCATACCTTTAAAAATTTCAAGCTGTAAGTTCTACATCAACTTATGAAGTTAAATTCTTAAATACGCTCAATTCCAATTAAATTTCTAATTTACCTTCCAATCTTATTTGATTTAAGCCATTAAACTCTATATATGTACAATATCCTAAACACGCATTTAACCATATAATATAAATAATCCAACTCCATTATTCAACTTATTGGTTCTAATTTAACAAACTTATTCATAACTTAAATTCAATAATTTAACCATATAGGTATATATAAAATAATATTTATATAATATCAAAATAAATATTTATTAAACCGTATCCTATCCAAACCATAGAAATCATTTCAAAAATAATATATATATATATATATATATATATATACCGCGGTGCCTATATAAAATTTTCTATCCTATGGTCAAGTGATACGGATATTTATCATTTCAATCCGCAATTTAAAAATAAAAATTGCGGTGGTATATCATTTCAAACCGCAATCCCGAATGAAAAGAAAATGCATAATAACTTGCAGTTTATATAATATAAAACTTATTATCCATTCACCCAAATATCAATCATCAACCATTTATTACAATCATCATCCAATTTAAACAAACATCAGTATAGAGCATATAAAATATAACAGGTAATAAATAATAGGTGTTAACCAACAGTTTATATTAAAAAATAAATTTAATAATCGTTTAACTAGCAGTCTATATGCAAATAAATAAAATTTTAACTGTCAATTTATATGCAATAATAAAATTAATTAACAGTTAAATTAAATAAATGCGATTTAACTGATATGATGAATAAAACATGCCAAACAGTCATAAATAAATTTCTACTCATATCTTAAGTCAATTTAACAATCATAAGAAAACTTAGAAGTTATGAGTGGGTTAAAACACTCACCTTTTGAATTTAAATTGAATTTTAAATTCAATTTAAACCCAAAAATTTGACAGTCTCCAAGTTCGTCCCAACCAGCGTCATCAAGTTTGGAATTTTATTACGATTCTAACAAAAAAATCGGGCGTGAATCGGATGTCGTATGCACAAGTTATAAGTATTAGAACGAATCGAAATTGAAATTAAACAAAAAAATAGTAAAAATAAAAAATAAAAAATAAAAAAACATACGCCACGTCACTGTGTTCATCCAGGTCGACACAACCCTACAGAACACGAACGGACCCTATTCCATCACGCGAATCTACTACAGGCCGCCACCAACCTGGCCATCGCGGCCGCCCAGACCGCCTCCCCCTTGCGCCTCTTGCCTCGCTACGCCCTCCGACCATCACCACGTGACCGCCCAGCCCCTCGTCGAATCCATAAACACCCAGCCGCCGCCCCTATGCCAAACCCTAATCCAATTTTCACACAACATCCAACCATCAATCGACAAGATGAACGACCCCGATGCACTCCACTCGTCACCTTCCACGCGACTGTACCTCTGATTCGGCGATCCGACGAAGATCATCAAACAGCAATGAACGGCCGTTATTAATTCACCTATTTCTGGCCACACAGGGACTCGGATCGAAAAACGAACTGTAGATCTAGGTTGCGCTCGTCGAGATCTTAAAATCCATATATAATTTGCTATGGTTTGAGGAGATTGAATTTTTTTGCTTTGGATTTGATTTTTGAATTGTATTTGGATCTAATGTTTACAGCCATTGGAAGAGGAGAAGCTGAGGAAATGAACGCACAAACAAATGAGAATAGATGGAGGCTAGGGTTTATGACTGGGTTTATATAGGTAGGTTAGAAATAGAGTGGATGGATCCGATAAACAAACGTGCTGAACGATAATTGGCCCAAAAAGTCCGTTTCGACTCCGGAACGAAATTTGGTAAACCCATATATCCAAATAGGTGTTTAAAAATATTTTAAACGCAATGGAAAAGGTTTCAGGTTCAAATTGCGTCGTATGTAGAAGTTATGCTAAAAAAAATATTTTCAAATTGATTTCAAATCGATTTCAAGGCGTTTCGCGTTCGTACGATCAAACGACATGTCCGATCACTACGAAACTTAAAACCCTACAAAAATTCACTATTATGGATCCGATGAAACATGTTTCGTCGAAATCCGAGTCCGTGACCAAAATGGCTACTTTTATATTAATTAAATAAATTTAAAATAAATAAATTAAATCAAATTTCGCGTTAAAAATTATGAACTTTGCAATCTTTATCACTTTATAATTTTCAACATTTACAATGATTTAAAAAAATTTAAAAGTCAATTTATTAAAGATTAATCAATAGAAATCTTCAATTTCATAAAATTCAAAATTATAGATAAATTTCCAAAATTTCCCTTAAATTGAACTTACCCATAATTATTCCATTCATAATTTCAAATAGAAGGGTTTACCATTGGATTTAAAATTATTACATAAACATTTCCCAGTTTTCAACTAAATTTTTAATTTAACGTAATAATTAAATATTTGTTTCATTTATTGGCAATAAATCCAACTATTATAAATTAAATAAATTAACTCACTATTAAAGGTTCAATTTTTATAAATCATAAACTTCATCATATTGATTTACTTATAAATTTAAAATTCTTTAGACTAATTCCCATTTCAATTTAAAGTAACTTAGTTCACTAATTATAGAATTTATTTCAATTTCTTAAAATAACCTCTTTATTATACATTGAATCCAATTTATTTTGATAAGTTTCCAATTGAATGGATTAGATTCAATTTCAACCTTTAACTTACACTTAAGTTTAGGTCATAATCAATTTATAACGTGTTCCTTTCTTAGTTATTACTTTACATACTTCTCGTATTAATTTCACCATTAATCATAATTATTAAAGTAACACTTATAATAAATACGACCCTATAATTACTTAACATTTAAACGAATGTTATTACATTTTCCATTAGTGTAACATTCATTTATTTTATTATCACTTATTACAATTTATAATTCCATTAACAAATAAGCAGGTAGTTTATAATATATGTTACAAATTTTTAAATTTATCACTATTCATTATTATTGACTTTAATTTAGCATTACTTACCTTGCATGAACATTGTTACTTAAAATCCTTATCCAATTGCAATTAATATTCTATTGAATACATTTACTCTTTTTCGTTATGTTATTAATTATCATCAAGGCACATCTAATTATCTTTATTGGTAAATGAGTGAATTTACTAGTAACCCACTATTATAACCTTTAATATATTTGTATATTTATTCATCAATCAATGTTTACGTTTTTTTTCATTCAAATTGATTTATAACCTAATATACATTTAGTCCCCTTTCATTCCATTCATTAACGGGTATTGCACTAACCTTATTACTTTACATTACCTTCAGTTTCTAAATTTTATAGAATTAAATTTTAATTACTTACCATTTAATCCATCAATTATTGATTCCATCCAACATGTGTTTAGATTTTATTTTAATTAATTTATTCAATGTTGACATCCACTTAATAAAATTTACTTTCATTTATATTTGCAATTCAATTCAGTTATTATTTCCATAATACTATTTCCAATTTATTTCTTCCAGTATTAATTTCACAAATCAAATTTAATTAACAAATTATAATGGTTTCCACTATTTCTTCAATTGGATTTCATTTCAATACTAATTTATCACCTTTTTTTTCAAAATTTCAATTACAAAATCCTATTTAATTAACAACTTAAATTGTCGAAATTTACGGGTCGTTACACTCTCCCCCACTCAAAACTTTTCGTCCCTGAAAAGGAAAAGAATAGAGAAGGAAGAATTAAATAAACAATACATATTATTCAATTTATTAACTTATAAACAATAATTTACAAATTTATTACTTTAAATAAAATATACCTATTTTTTAATCATTATATCTTTTTATACTTGAATAAATAAAGTTTGGAGAAACATTTTCAAAATAATTTCTAGGTCCAAAAATTTTAAAAAATTTCGACAGAGTCTCCTTTGTACGGAGAGGCTCTGGAGAAAATATAATATCAAAATATAACAATTATATTACATATATTATCCAAAATATTATATCCCAACCCGGGAAAATATATAAAATAGCGCTATAAGCCGTAATCCGAAACGCACCTATTGTCGGGCAATTTACGCTTAATTTATGGAACCAAAAGCAGTAGTAATTGCTTCCATAACCTGCATTTCACTTATTAAAATCCAAAGGGTTAACAATTTATGTAAAGTGAAATATTTAAGTGGTTTCAACAAATCCATACAACAACCATCATTTTCAACAAATAGCATACACAACAAATACACAACAATCATACAATCAAACAAACAGATAGTTGTTCGGGTTCAATTTTTTTTAAATTGTACGGAATGAAGAATAACTACTAGCGCATCATTTACTCAACAATCTTAGATAAAACTAAATAGATTATTCATTCACCCAAATCCAATTTTAAAGTATCCTTGCCCAAACAACCACCAACTAATCAACGAATCCAGACAACAATCAACTTAACTTATTATTAATTTCATTTCATAACTTTGTTGTTTGATTTTCTTTTTACTTATACAATGATTTATCTTTTTAATTTACATTTACTCATTAAATGTTTGCTTCATTTATTTTTTACTTATTACTTACAATTATTCAATTCCATTAAGTCAAGTCATGCCAGTTCCTTTTATTTTGTTATAATTATTCATTCGTTTATTATTGCATGTCCTCATTTATTTATTCCTTAATTTCATTTATTATAGTATTCATTTTCCTGCAAATATTATTTATAAATAGCTTCAATTGTTTACTTAAGTTCATTATCATTCATTTACACTACTTCATTTCATTTATTTATCAATTTAAACTTAAGTTTATAACTCTAATAAATAAAACAATTGATTGAACCCTTTCATTACATACTTTTACTTTACAATTTCCATTACATTTCTTATTAAGCATTTCAACTTTTTATATTTGGTAAGTTAAATATATGCTTTTAAAGAATGTAATTGAAAATTATACAAGTTTTCCCATTTCTTTTTAATTAATTCATTGTTCAATAAATTTTTACCCTTTTCTTATAAGTTACAATTTCAACTTCCTTTTTATTTCCTTTATAACTTGGCATTAAATCTCTTACCTAAATTAGAGATTTCAATTATTAATTACTTACCTTTCATTTCACTACATAATTGAAATAATTAATTAACAGAAATTTAAGAATTGATACCGGGTTAAATTTCAAATTATTTTAAAATAATAGATAAATATATTCTTACAACTTATATATCTATGATTATATTAAAACAAATCAAAATTAATATTATTTTTTTCAAAAATGAATCTGCAGTAAAACTACTACAGTGGCTTTCCCCCTCGAAACTCGAAAATGAAAGTCGATGATGCGGCCGCCATCACCGAAATTATTTTCCAGCGACAGAGAGGAAAGTACAAAACTTATTTTCTCCAAAATCTTATTTAAACAATTCTTCCGAATTATATTAAATATTTATATCAAAAAATACTTATAAACAATATTATTATATTCAAAAATTTATTCGAAAAATTTCAAAACCCCCGGATCTTAAGTTCTAAATTTCCAAATTTCATTTATTTAATTTTTCAATCTTATTTATATTATTATTTATACACTTTATTACCTAACAACCAATCTATTGCAGCCAAATATATATATCATTTGAAAAAAAATTATATATAGAAAATATAATAGGCAAAATTATTTCATTCACCTATATTAAAAACAAATATTATGTCGGTGTGTCCTATTAAGTGTTTTGAAATCCCTATTGATGTCATAGTGTCCCATGCATCAACCAGAATTTATAAATACAAAACGGAACAGATTAACACAATATTAAAACCTTTTTATAACACTAACATATACGCTCTCTCATATATATACAGTCAGCGACTCCCATAGAGTATAACTACCCTATTCGTAAAGAGTTAGACCCCACAAAGCTAAGGTTTATTGCTAAACCAAAGCTCTGATACCAGATGTAACATCCCACCTTTTCGCACGCTTCAAATCGACACACGTGCCAATTTAAACCATACGGAAGGACGGGTTGTTATGGGAAAATAAGAAAAAAGAGAAGAAATAAAATAAAACAGAATCTCACAGCGGAAGGATAAAATATAATAATCAATATACAGTTCATAAAACTGTTTACAAAACAATTGATTCTTCTTAATACAATAATTATCAGAGTTCACATACCAATAAATATCAATGCAGTGGAATTAAATAGTGTAGTGGAATAATAGTAGATGATAGTAATACAAATCTTCGTCTTCGTCCTCCAAAGCAAAAACTTCAAATCCTGAAACGCTCGGACTTACCCGAGCGAATTGAAAAGACAAAACACTCGAGTCAGAACTAAAATTTTTTATGTAAGTTAAATTAACAGAAATAATTATAAGTGCAGTAACTCAAGAGATGCTCGGGATTTACATCTCCTAAGGATCCGTTAAACTATTTACTATATAGTATATTTCGCTATTATAATAGTGTCTATTTGTAAAATAAACTTACTTTTAAGTAGCGTTAAGGAGTTACCCAATCTCCCCCTTAACACAATAATAGTCCCAGTAGTCCATCCAATATCATAGTCCCCCCTGATCGGGAAGGCACCAGAGGATACCACATGGGCTACGGGAAAAAACCAAACTCGTACAAGGCGCAATAGGGTAGGTGACACGGCGCAACTCGGCAATGACAGGGTAGATATACCAATTACGCATCCGGGCTGGTGGTAACGCGTAGCTGCTACTACCGCCCACCTCGGACAAACTCCCCCAAATCAAAGAAATCAAAAGTGAAGGTGGCCACCGAATCAATCCAAAGTCAGAGTATAACATCGAAGAGGAGTATCCGATCAGAGGAATGACCTCATTGGCCCGAGAATCGCTCCTGTTTTAGCCACCTTATGCCAACTCATGGGAGTCGGGTCCACGTAATTACCTCAAAGGAAAACGCCGCCACCATTCTACTTCATTCTGGAATATCCACCGCGTACACGGTTGTTAAATTGGTTTTCGGAGTTGGCAGAGAGTATGACAACTTCCGATCCCGGTCTCTTCAACAACCAAACGTTATTATAACACCGCGGTTTTTAAAATAGTTTATACTTTAAAACCAGAATATAATTCCATTTCAAAACCCATAAATACGATATCATTTCCATTTCCAAACAACTCATTTTGATATTATTTTTATAAAACTCAAATCAATAATATCATTTTTATTTCAAATATATTTCCTTTCCAAAATCATACTTCTTTAAAATTTATAATATCTGGAAACCAAACATTTGAATTAAAAAATTTAGAACATAATACTTTGAAATCCATAGCTTTAAAACCATAACTTCTAAACTTGAATGGTTTGGATATTCAACGGTATGTAAAATAGTTGATTTTATATGACTTTATAAAGTAAACAATTTTCACGGCTTTACAAATTTATTCATTTAAATTAAGTCTAAATCCTGACATTTAAATTCACTTCAGTTTCCAAAACTACTTCAATTTAATATATGTCAAACTTTAAGTATTAAACACTTCCAACAATTAAGGTTGGAAATTTATTATTCAACAATTAAATGTCCTATTATTTAGTTTTGAAATATCGCATACTAAATCCATAATCATTTACTTAAACTCAAATTACCTATGACTAAATATTTCCTTTAATTCATTTATAATAGAAATATTTATTTAATTCATCTTGAAATAAATTTCAGTTATAAATATCATACCTTTAAAAATTTCAAGCTATAAGTTCTACATCAACTTATGGAGTTAAATTCTTAAATACGCTCAATTCCAATTAAATTTCTAATTTACCTTCCAATCTTATTTGATTTAAGCCATTGAACTCTATATATGTACAATATCCTAAACACGTATTTAACCATATAATATAAATAATCCAACTCCATTATTCAACTTATTTGTTCTTATTTAACAAACTTATTCATAACGTAAATTCAATGATTTAAACCATATAGGTATGTATAAAATAATATTTATATAATATCAAAATAAATATTTATTAAACCGTATCCTATCCAAAACATAGAAATCATTTCAAAAATAATATATATATATATATACACACCGCGGTGCCTGTATAAAATTTTCTATCCTATGGTCAAGTGATACGGATATTTATCATTTCAATCCGCAATTTAAAAATAAAAATTACGGTGGTATATCATTTCAAACCGCAATCCCGAATGAAATGAAAATGCATAATAACTTGCAGTTTATATAATATAAAACATATTATCGATTCACCCAAATATCAATCATCAACCATTTATTACAATCATCATCCAATTTAAACAAACATCAGTATAGAGCATATAAAATATAACAGGTAATAAATAACAGGTGTTAACCAACAGTTTATATTAAAAAATAAATTTAGTAACCGCTTAACTAGCAGTCTATATGCAAATAAATAAAATTTTAACTGTCAATTTATATGCAATAATAAAATTAATTAACAGTTAAATTAAATAAATGCGATTTAACTGAGATGATGAATAAAACATGCCAAACAGTCATAAATAAATTTCTACTCATATCTTAAGTCAATTTAACAAACATAAGAAAACTTATAAGTTGTGAGTGGGTTAAAACTCTTACCTTTTGAATTTAAATTGAATTTTAAATTCAATTTAAACCCAAAAATTTGATAGTCTCCAAATTCGTCCCAACCTGCGTCATCAAGTCCGGAATTTTATTATGATCCTAATAAAAAAAATCGCGCGTGAATCGGATGTCGTATGCACAAGTTATAGGTATTAGAACGAATCGAAATTGAAATTAAACAAAAAAAAAAATACGCCGCGTCACTGTGTTCATCCAGGTCGAAACAACCCTACAGAACACGAACGTACCCTATTCCATCACGCGAATCTACTACAGGCCGCCACCATCCTGGCCATCGCGGCCGCCCAGACCGCCTCCCCCTTGCGCTTCTTGCCTCGCTACGCCCTCCGACCATCCCCACGTGATCGCCCAGCCCCTCGTCGAGTCCGTAAACACCCAGCCACCGCCCATATGCCAAACCCTAATCCAATTTTCACGCAACATCCAACCATCAATCGACAAGATGAACGACCACGATGCACTCCACTCGTCCCCTTCCACGCGACTGTACCTCTGATTCAGCGATCCAACGAAGATCATCAAACAGCAATGAATGACTGTTATTAATTCGCCTATTCCTGGCCACACAGGGACTCAGATCGAAAAACGAACTGTAGATCTAGGTTGCGCTCATTGAGAGCTTCAAATCCATATATAATTTGTTATGGTTTGAGGAGATTGAATTTTTTGCATTGGATTTGATTTTTGAATTGTATTTGGATCTAGTGTTTGCAACCATTGGAAGAGGAGGAGTTGAGGAAATGAACGCACAAACAAATGAGAATAGATGGAGGCTAGGGTTTATAGCCGGGTTTATATAGGTAGGTTAGAAATAGAGTGGATGGATCCTATAAACAAACGTGCTGAACGATAATTGGCCCAAAAAGCCCGTTTCGACTCCGGAACGAAATTGGGTAAACCCATATATCCGAATAGGTGTTTAAAAATATTTTAAACACAATGGAAAAGGTTTCAGGTTCAAATTGCGTCGTATGTAGAAGTTATGCTAAAAATAATATTTTCAAATTGATTTCAATTAAATCGATTTCAATGTGTTTTGCGTTCGTACGATCAAACGACAAGTCCGATCACTACGAAACTTGAAACCCTACAAAATTTCACTGTTACGGATTCGATGAAATAGTTTTCGTCGAAATCCGAGTCCGTGACCAAAATGGCTATTTTTATATTAATTAAATAATTTTAAAATAAATAAATTAAATCAAGTTTCGCGTTAAAAATTTTGAACTTTGCAATCTTTATCACTTTATAATTTTCAACATTTACAATGATTTAAAAAATTTTAAAAGTCAACTTATTAAAGATTAATCAATAGAAATCTTCAATTTCATAAAATTCAAAATTATAGATAAATTTCCAAAATTTCCCTTAAATTGAACTTACCCATAATTATTCCATTCATAATTTCAAATAGAAGGATTTACCATTGGATTTAAAATTATTACATAAACATTTCCCAATTTTCAACTAAATTTTTAATTTAACGTAATAATTAAATATTTGATTTCATTTATTGGCAATAAATCCAACTATTATAAATTAAATAAATTAACTCACTATTAAAGGTTCAATTTTTATAATTCATAAACTTCATCATCTTGATTTACTTATAAATTTAAAATTCTTTAAACCAATTCCTATCTCAATTTAAAGTTACTTAGTTCACCAATTATAGAATTTATTTCAATTTCTTAAAATAACCTCTTTATTATACATTGAATCCAATTTATTTTGATAAGTTTCCAATTGAATGGATTAGATTCAATTTCAACCTTTAACTTACACTTAAGTTTAGGTCATAATCCATTTATAACGTGTTCCTTTCTTAGTTATTACTTTACATACCTCTTGTATTAATTTCACCATTAATCATAATTATTAAAGTAACGCTTATAATAAATACGACCCTATAATTACTCAACATTTAAACGAACGTTATTACATTTTCCATTAGTGTAACATTCATTTATTTTATTATCACTTATAACAATTTTTAATTCCATTAACAAATAAGCAGGTAGTTTATAATATATGTTACAAATTTTTAAATTTATCACTATTCATTATTATTGACTTTAATTTAGCATTACTTACCTTGCATGAACATTGTTACTTAAAATCCCTATCCAATTGCAATTAATATTCTATTGAATACATTTACTCTTTTCCGCTATGTTATTAATTATCATCAAGGCACATCTAATTATCTTTATTGGTAAATGAGTAAATTTACTAGTAACCCACTATTATAACCTTTAATATACTCGTATATTTATTCATCAATCAATGTTTACGTTTTTTTTCCATTCAAATTGATTTATAACCTAATATACATTTATATTAGTCCCCTTTCATTCCATTCATTAACGGGTATTGCACTAACCTTATTACTTTACATTACCTTCAGTTTCCAAATTTTCTAGAATTAAATTCTAATTACTTACCATTTAATCCATCAATTATTGATTCTATCCAACATGTGTTTAGATTTTATTTTAATTAATTTATTCAATGTAGACATCCACTTAATAAAATTTACTTTCATTTATAGTTGCAATTCAATTCAGTTATTATTTCCATAATACTATTTCCAATTTATTTCTTCCAGTATTAATTTCACAAATCAAATTTAACTAACAAATTATAATGGTTTCCACTATTTCTTCAATGGATTTCATTTCAATACTAATTTATCACCTTTTTTTTCAAAATTTCAATTACAAAATCCTATTTAATTAACAACTTAGAAATTTACGGGTCGTTACACAGCCACGATCTAAAATGTAGTAATAAATGGCCCAGATTTTCTTAGGATTTGAAAATAAAATAGAATTTGTAAATTTATATATATTTAGTTCATATAATTTTTGAAATGCTATAACTTCTTCATATGAGGTCTATTTTTGACGAAACAAGTTGCATTTGGTCCATATTGATGAGCAATACATTTTAGAGCTGGTTTGGAGTTGATTGGAGCTAGTGTAAATTTTGGATAAAATTAAACGCTCGTTTAATTTTATTTGGAATAAAACACTTCAACTACTATTGGAACAAAAGTGAGTACAACCCATTCTTTCTTACTCACTAATATTTTTATATAAGTGAGAATAAATATTATTTATGATGATTGATGATTGTTTGGATGATATATTATCTACATATATTGATTGGTATTTGGATATTCCTGCCTATAAGAGCAGATGACAACCTATACGTTCCCATTTATGAGAGGATGACCCTTTGTATCTGCCTCGAAGCGGACATTGTACATATTTTCTAATATGTATATTTATTGCAGGTGACAAGTTGGAGGGATCCAATTGGATTCTTCACAGGTATTTGTTTTATTTACAGATATTATGATATATGCTGTTATGATGTGATATATGATGTTTGGATGTCGTGATTGATGTATTCAGTGCTGTTGCAGCATTGGACCATATTTTGGAATCGAAAAAATGTTAAAGTGATGATTTCAAATTAAAAAAATTAAAGTGATTTTGAAAATAGATGTTTTATTAATTTTTGAATTGTTAAGGAAATGAATTTATTTTGGATAAATAAAAATCATAATTTTTATGTTATAAAAATTATGATTTTTTTGAAATATAATCAGAATGTGATTATTGAAATATGAAGTTGATTAATTTGTAAAATAGTTTTAATTGAGATTTTTGACTTATTATAAATGGTTTATATATAAGATTTATAAAATTGATATTTTATAAATAAAAATAGATGAAATTGTAAAGGAGTTTTATAAATGTTAAAATGAAGTTATAAATGGATCTTATTAGAAAATAAGATGATTTATAGAATTATGAATTGATGAAGTTATAAAAGAATGATTTTGTAAATAAGAGAATTATAAGTAAATTAACTTATAAATGGACTTTGGCATGTAAATGAGATATATATAGAATTGGTAAATAAAGGTATTTTATAAATGGAAGTTTTTATAAATAGAAATGGAATTTATAACATTGGTTTATAAATCCGAAATCAATTGAATTTTATAAATTAAATATAGAAGTTTATTAGAGGAATTTCATCCACAATTTTGGCCGATGGATAATTCTTTAATTAAATGTGCAATAGTAATGAATTAGGTAAAGGGATTCTATTCACGATTTTGGACAGTGGATAATCCTTAAAATAAATGTGTAGAAATATTGGATTTGGTAAATGAACTATATTCACGATTTTGGACAGTGAATAATGTATTAAATAAAATGGATATGTTTTGCAAATTGATCTTTTAAATTCAAAGACGGGTTTTGAAAGTGATATTTTATATGGAGCAAAGTGGTTTAAAGATGTTTAAAAATGTATTAAGTATCGAAACCATAGATTTCAACAATCATTATTGAAATAGACATTTTCAAGAAGGAAAATATGGACTATAACACAGTTGTTACAGTAAATGATTTTCGAAAGGAGGTGTTTTGTATAGTTTATGGGATTTATATATCTATCTTATTTTCGAATCCCTATAGTTGTGATTTTGGGTTGTCGTAACGATGTTTTACGCAACATTCATTTTTTGACCCAAATAATTATGTTTAAGAAAATGTTTTCCTTACAGAATAAAATATATACTTAATCGTGATTTAAGTATATGTAATATTTTTTTAGTGTTGAAAATAAAAGAGATTAGTGAATTACTTATTATTAAGTAAGTATATGGAAATGTTTTCCCATATAGAAAGTTGAAATGTTTGAAATTATCTTTTTTAATGATAATTTGAGGTGAATATTTGGCAAGTGATTTAACAAAAGATTAATTAAAAGTGCCTACTGATTGCTTATCGTGCTAAATATTTGTTTGTTGCTTTGATAGTTAAATAACCGACTATCAAATTTGGCCATTTTAGTTCCTTGACTTGATTTGTGAACTATTTAGTCGTACACTTAGTACGTAGCCTTCTGTATAGGCTTGATTATCGTTTGTGTTGAGGATGTTCATTCTGTAGTGCGGAGTATTACCCCAATCTATGGAGCTTCCTTCTTGGCCCGAAGGATAGCAAGTTGAAAGTTGGAGACGTGATAAGTCTATGAGACTTAGTTTCCGTGTGAGGTTGAGAAACGCTTTTTCATTGTTGGTGCGAAGAGACCGGGATCGGTTTATCCGAAAGCCACTTCGAACCAACATTTATGCGACGATTGTGCAGGTTGGTCGATGATATTGGTATTTAGGATTTTCATAGTAGAGGACCACTTGTTGATCATTTGGGGTTAAAATCCCAATATACATATAGTAGCAGTGGTCTCTTCATTATGAAATATCCAATGAAAGGACTATTCGCTACTACTCCTAGGGATTTCCAGATATGTGGTAGGAAAGTGCCTTTGAATTGTCTTGTTCCTGGATAACTTGTATGGACGTTTGTCTGACATTGCATTTCTAAGATTACGTACATTGGTTTTTACAATCGTACATCAGTGATGGCGTAGAAGGCAACTTCTTTTAGCTTAACACCCTCCCTGAGATGTACAAGCTCAAGGGTTGTATTTCTATGGAAGGCAATCAGTAGTCAACGGAAATGGCAATGTGGCATTCAAAGTGATGTGATTTGTGATTTGTGATATGTGAAAGGTAATCGATACCTCTTTGGCCTCACTCCCCGGTAAATGACTGAAACAGGGATAGAAGCAGCAAGGCTTAGTGCATCGCTCCCAATTAGGAGATGTCATCACTATTTTAGATATACATTTACATGCTATGACGTCATGTATCTGATTATTTTTGTGTATGCTCGTGGCCACGAATTAAAGGTCAGTAACGACTGAAGTGATTACATATTCATTACTATCCAGGAAGAGGCAGGCTGGTCTTGTGTTGGTTTAGGAGTTCAGTATCTGGACCCTAGGTGCGTCCCTCTAGAGGTGTAATGTATTGGATCGGGAAGGTAGTCCCTTCACCTACTCATTAGTATGGAATCCAAAATCCACTACGTTCCTGCCGTGTTGTTTTGTAGAGCCTAGTATTGCTGGAATTTAATAATGGTAACAATTTCAGCTATGTAATCTATTATTTGTATAATATACACTACTATAATATAATCGGATTTCATATGAGATGTTTTGGGTATCATAAGGTAAAAACATGTCTGTGTTTATGTATGGACGTGTCTTACGAGATACCTTTTGTTTTGAAAGGAAAAGTTTCGATAACTTTATAAATTCATTTAAGTGTGTTTTCTCATGTTGGTTTACCATACTGATCCGGGCGTTCTTCCCTTTTTCAATGCTCGGGGCAGACCGAGTATATTTGCATGTTCAGATTTGGTGCTTTTGGAGCTTCAGCAGGCGAACTGGAGATCTTCATGTCGTATACACGTATCTATTTATTATTCCGTTGCATTGCATTGATATTGATTGTTGTTGTTGTAAATCAACAGCATTTGTGAGGACAGGTTATTATAACTGTCCAAGCTGATGATTATTTATTGTGTACTCCGATATTGATGATGTATATTATAGTTTCTCTTTGAAAAGATTATTGATCTATATTATATGTTATTCCGCTGCGATGTGAGATTCTGTATTATTTTGGTTTTGCTTCTCTCTTCGTCTTCTCTTCTACTTTCTTCTCTCTTTCTTCTCACCTTTTATTTTCTTTCTCATGATTATCTGCAATCGGTGCACTCTAGTTCGGACATGTGTGGTTTATTGTCGGATTCAAAGGGTGTCGGGGGTGGGTTGTCTCAGGTGGTATCAGAGCTTAGATTTTGTATATTCCTAGGCTTTGTATGTACTCAGTATAGATAGGGTCAGTAGCACCCTAGATTGAGTTTGAGTGTACTATATATATGAGCGCGTATTTGTTAGTGAATATAATTTTTTTTTATTGTGTTGATTGAGCTACTGAGTGGCTTATGGGTTTTAATCGTTGCATTTGGACAACGTTATCGATGGGGATCTCTAAACACTTGAACATGAAGATTGGATACAATATTGTTTTCAAAATTGGGTAAATGAAATATTTTTACCTCGATTATATTTTGCATATAATTATATTGATTGTTGATTGTTAATGAATGATAATAGTTGATTATTATTATTATTTGCTATTTGTTGTGTTTGAATAATAAAAGTTGTTATTATTATAAACCTAAACAAAAATAAACAAATTTGGAATGGACTTATATAAGCAAAGTAAAATGGAGAAATTATATAAGTATAGATTTGTAAATGTGATTTATAAATAAAAGAATTTAAAAGAAAGAATTCAAAGCGCTGAATTCACAACTGTTGCTGGGAAATAATAAGGGTGATGACTGCAGCATCATCAGCATCATTTTCAAGTTTCTATGTGATGGATTTGCTACCAATGGTACATTGAAAATGAAGTTTTGTTGTGATAAACAAATTTGAATTTAAAATCCAATTATGAAATTGTTAAATATAAATGAAATAATTTTTGAACTTATAATTGGAATTAGTATAGATAAGAAAATTCAATTTGAGATATGATATTAAAATTTTAACTTAAATGAAGTTAAATATATTGAGTCGGTAAAATGAATTGAAGTATAGCTAAAAGAAAGTTAAATAAAATTGAGTTGAATTTGAAATGAATTAGATAAATATTTAAAATGAATCAAATAAAAGTAAATATACACTTAAGGTTGTAAAATGATTGTAAAACTATGAATTGAAATTATAAGTGGTAAATGGAAGATAATATAAGTAAACATTCATGAAACCCTAAGTGAATAATTTGTATAACTTATGAATTTGAGAGACATCAAGTAATTTTTTTTTCTATTTGTGCTAAATATGAATTTTAAGAAATGAAAATCCAAAATTGAATTATAAGTTGAGATTAAACTTAAGTGGTATCAAATGAACCTTGAAAAGGAATTTAACTTAAGTGATGTTGAATGAAGTTGAATTTGATAATCAAAATGAATTAATAAAGTGAATTATTGAAATAAGTAATGGAAGGAATATAAACGTGAGTGGTTTATTCTCTCTTTCTTTTTACCCTCTATTTTCTTTCTCATGATTATCTGCAATTGGTGCACTCTGGTTCGAACATGTGTGGTTTATTATTGGATTCAGAGTGTGTCGGATGCGGGATGTCTCATGTGATCTCTATTGAAATGATGTCTAACGTCTATATGCTTGTTGCGAGATTGATGTACATGATTATTTATGAGATCAATTGCACTTTTGCTCTTACACATTAGTGGGACTCGTTTATAATTTAGACCAGTCTTGTAAGGTTTGTATCATCCACAAAATTTGAGCAGAGCAACCACTTAGACTAATATACTCTGCCTTAGTGGTAGATAATGCAATAAAAATTTGTTTTCGAATTGACCATGCAACTAATGAATGTCCAAACATAAAACACATTCTGCTAGTACTTTTTCTATCAACTAGACACAGCATAGTCTGCACCTGAATACCCTTTTAATTCAAAGTTATCATTAGTTGAATACCATAGACCAAAGCATGGGTTGTGCAACAGATATCTTATAATCCTTTTGATGACTTTTAAATGAGATTCTTTTCGATTTGATTGAAATCATGCACTTAAACAAATAGAGAACATAATGTCAGGTCTGGAAGCAGTAAGATAAGGAAATGATCCAATCATACCTCAATATTTCTTTTAATCAACTGCCTTACCTTTTTCATCTTTGTCAAGTTTAATTGTTGTGCTCATGGGAGTTTTTGCAGGTTTAGCTTCTTTTAAACCAAATTTGTTAACAAGCTCTCTGATATATTTTGTTTAGGAGATGAATGAACCCTTTTCACTTTGCTTGATTTGAAATCCTAAAAAGAATTTCAACTCTCCTACCTAGCTCATTTCAAACTTTTCCTGCATGACATTTTAAAATTTCTCATAGAAAAGGTTGTTAGTGGCACCATAAATAATATCATCAACATATACTTAAACAATCAGAAGGTCATCATTTTCATGTGATAGAAATAATGTGGTGTCTACACAGCCCTTTTTGAACCCATTTTCAACGAGATAAGTGCTAAGACGTTCATACCAAGCTCTAGGGGATTGTTTTAATCCATATAGTGCTTTCTTAAATATATATACATGATTAGGGTATTCATGACTTTCAAAACCTTCTAGTTATTCAACATATACATCTTCTTTCAAAATTCCATTAAGAAAAGAACTTTTAATATCCTTTTATCTTAGTTTAAATCCTTTATAGCAAGCAAAAGCTAACAATATCCTAATGGATTCTAGTATTGCTACTAGCGCAAAAGTTTCATCAAAATCAATGATAACCTTTAGCAACTAACCTAGCTTTATTCCTAATCACATTTCCAGATTCATCAAAATTATTTTTAAAAATCCATTTAATTCCTACGACTGGATAATCATTAAGTGTAGGTGCTAGAGTCCAAACATCATTTTGCTCAAATTGATTTAGCTCTTTTTGCATAGCCATAAACCAATTTTCATCATTAAGAGCTGTATCTATGTATTTGAGTTCAAAAACTCTATGTCTTTGAGTTCAATTTTTGGAATAAATCCACTGTATAGACACAAATCACACAAATTTCTAAAAGAGGAACGAGTTTGAATACCTGGGATAGGATTTCCTATTACCAATTCTGGAGGATGATCTGCTTTGAATTTCAATATCTCTGGATCTAGATTTCTTTGGACTTCTTTTGTGGTTGTAGTTTCTTTTGGCTTTTCATTTTCATTCTCCTCTACAGCATTGCTTTTAATTGTTTCCTTGTTATGATTATCAATACCTTCATCAAATTTCACATTGATTGACTCCATGGTTGTTCTTGTCCTTTTGTTGTATACTCTATAAGATTTTCTTTTGGAAGAGTATCCCATGAACATGCCTTCGTCGGCTTTTGGTTCAAAATTTCCCAATTGATCACCTGTATTGAGAATAAAACACAGATAGCCAAAAACTTTGAAATATGCAATGTTTGGCTGATTTTTAAACCATAGCTCATATGGTGTTTTGTTAAGAATTGGTCTAATCATAACTCTATTCATTACATAACATGCTGTATTTATTGCCTCTTCCCAAAAGAACAAGGGTAGTTCATACTCATTTATCATAGACCTAGCCAAGTCTTGTAATGTTCGATTTTTTCTCTCGACTAACCCATTTTGTTGTGGAGTACGTGGGGCAGAGAATTCATGTTTAAATCCATTTTCATCACAAAAAATTTCAAATTCATATTTTTGAAATTCTCCACGATGATCACTTCTTAGCGAAATGATAGAAACTCCTTTTTAATTTTGAACTAATTTTGTGAACTTAGTGAAGTATGAGAAAGTTTCTTATTTTTTAGCTAAGAAGTATACCTACGTGTATCTTGAGTAATCATCAACTAATACAAAACAATATTTCTTACCACCTAAACTTGCAATATCGTTAGGTCCAAACAGATCCATATGAACTAGTTCAAGGATTCTAGAAGTCCTTACAATGTTCTTGGCATGAAAAGATGAATTTTTAATTTTTTTCCCGTAGTCCATGCTTTACATAGGTTTTCCGTTTTGAAATCA
This sequence comes from Allium cepa, assembly GCA_030765085.1. NCBI lineage: Eukaryota > Viridiplantae > Streptophyta > Magnoliopsida > Asparagales > Amaryllidaceae > Allium > Allium cepa. Next base: position 590,129,658 of record CM060944.1, read on the forward strand.
TGAGATGGTAAACCTCTTACCAAGTCTTTTCTTTTCGATTTGTTTAACAGATTCGTACTAGCATGTCCTAATCGTCTATTCCATAAGCTTACTTCTACATCCTTAGCTATAAGTCATTTTGAAAGAGTGAGCTCATCAAAAGATAGAGAGTATATATTACCTTTCCTTTTACCTGAAATCAATATTTCTTTGGATGATTGGTTAAAAATTTTGCACAAGTCAAAGTCAAAAATAACATTCATTTCCTTATCACATAAGTGGCTGATTGTAATCAAATTATGGTGCAGATTTTCAACATATAATACATCGTTTAAGGTAAACGTATTGTTACGTACTTCACTTTTACCGATAATTTTACATTTGTCGTTGTTACCCATTGTGATTCTGCCACCTTTGTACTTCTCTAGCGAAGGGATATTGATTTGTCGACTGTCATATGCTTGGAACAGCTAGAATCCAAGTACCATTGTTATTCTTTAGCCTGCCAACATACCTATGCAAGAAAAGAATTTAGTGACCTATTTGTTTTTATAGATGGATTATTAGTGATAGAAGATTTTGAAAAATATGTTTGTGTAGACCCAAGACAATCTATATTTGTTCCTTTCGGCACCCAGATTTGTATGACATTAAGGGATTTTATTTTCGTGCCTTTTGTAACCCAAATTGGTATGGTTTTCACGTGTTTGGATTTATACCAACAATTATTGTGACTGTATCCAGTTTTTCCACAAATCGCGCACTTAGAATTGACTTTATCAATTTTTCTTCTAACACGTTCAGATTGAGTATACCTAAGACCTCGTCTAACAGTATTGAGAGTTTGTTTCCCTAATAGCGTATTTATTGATTTTTCTCCTCTGGAGAATTTTCCTAAAGTTGTAGACAATTGTTAGACTTGTGTTTTGAGTGATTCATTTTCATTCAATAACAAGGTACTTTTTTTAGTAGAATTTTCTCTCCTAGTGTTTTCACTTTCTTTCAAAATCAGAATTTCATTTTCAAGTGATTTAATTTTAATTTTTGATTTTTTAATTTCTTCTTCAAGTGATGGACACTTATCACACTTAGGGCTCTTGTTTCGATAGTTTTTAACCAAATGATCAAGATGTTTATTTAATTCTATCAAACTATCTCTTTATGATTTAATTTTAGTGTACTTTTCCCTAAGTCGTTCAAAACAACCATTTACTTCATAAAAATATATAAGTAATTCCGAATGAGTAAGTTTTGATACCTCGCTTGGCTCATCATCATCGCCGTCAGTTGTTTCTCCTTGAAGACATAGATTTGTTTTTTCACTCTCACTGCCAGTGCTTTCATTTTCATCTTCATCACTTTCATCCCAAGTTGCTGCAAAACTTCTCCTTTTTGGTTTCTTTGCTTGGCCGAGTCAATTCTGAGGACTATTTGGCTTGATATGATCCGGTTTATTACACTAGTGGCGAATGATCTCCTAATTTTCCGAGTTGTCTAGAATTTTGATGATCTGCTCTTCAGTTGATGATTTTTGACTGGATCTCCATATTTGCGGTTCCACCTTTTGAATCTCTTTATTAGTAGTGCCAGTTCTACTTCACCACCATCATCATATTCTTCACTTTCAGTTGTTCCTTTGAGAGCTATTGATTTCTTTCGAGTATCACTTCCTTCACGTTCTTCCTTGAATTTCATTTCTGGCTCATAAGTGGTGAGAATTCCAATGAGTTCTTCAACTTTAACTTGTTTCTAATCTTTTTATTCTTGAATGTAGTAACTTTCGCTTCAAAATTTCATGGAAGGACTCTGAGGATTTTTTGGAATATTTTCAATTCTGTGTATGGTTTTCCAAGAACTTTTGATTTATATACAAAATTAGAAAGTCGTCTATACATCTCTTTAACATTTTCATCCTTGGCCATTATGAAGTTGTCGTATTCGCTCTAAGCATAGCAAGGCGAGATTCTTTGACTTGGAAGATTCCTTCTTGAGCCGCTTCAAGTATGTGCCAAATTTCCTGCGCAATTAGGAAATATGAGACACGATTAAATTCAATTTGATCCGTTGAACATATAATAGAATTCATAGCTTTAGCATTAGAAATTTGTTGATTATTTTCAAGATCTGTCCGTTGATCCATCGGTTTTTCAATTTCCTAATTATCTACCACAATAGTTGGTGTCCTATATCCCATCTCAACAATATTCCAAACATCAATGGTTTTCAAAAAAAAATCATTCTATTTTCCCAATATGCATATTCACCATTGAACATGGATGGCCTAACTATGGACCGACCCTTAGCAAAAGCATTATTAGAAGAAGCCATTTAAAAAATAAAATTTTTAAAACAAAAATTAGTTTTTGAAAAATCAAATTTTTAAAACAAAAATTGTTTTTTTTTGTTCCTAGCTCTGATACCACTTGTAGGATCGATTTCACCCTAGAGAGGAGGTGAATAGGGTGATACTAATAATAATTATAATTAATGTGGAAATATATAAAATAATTGCTGCACACATAATAGCAGAATAGTAAAGGCAGAAATAGAACAACATAGATTTACCCAGTCAGCAAAATTGTGCCTACGTGCTGCCTCCAAGGTTTATACTAGAAATTAAGTAGTGAGACGCTTACACACATAAATTTGTGACACCTGCTAACAACTAATCTAACTCTACGCTCTAAACCCTGCCACAACTCAACCACTAATTTGCGAATTCTCAAACTACGCCTCGTGGTTTGCAACCTCGTTACACGACTAGATGATTACACAAGTTAAAAGAGTAAATTACAACTGAAAAGAAAAACTAAACAAAATAAAACCCAAAAACCTATTTAATAAACTTAAGCCCAAAAATAAAGTAGACCGGCCCACCATGATTTATAAAATATGAGAAATAACGATTTCACCTTTCTGTAAACTTCGGTCGATCTTTTGCTTGCTTCGTTCCTTTTCGAAAGCTAGGGTTTTCGAAAAAGTAAAGATGCCACTTGGATATATTGATCAATTGAAGTGATTTGTGCTTCGATCGGCTTCGTTAATCGTCTCCTTGGCTTTAATTGCATGCGGTTGCTTCAATTGTCGAGTTTGAATTAGTGCTTTGAACTGGCACGTGAATTGCCTTTATTTACTATCTTTGTTATGCTTGAACTCGATTAATACCCTGCCGATGATGATGATTAGGCTATATTTTCGTTCGTATAAATATGTTTGAATTCTTCTTAATTCTTACTTGGCCATTTGATTTTGCTTAAATGCTTGTGATAATTCTTTTACTTGTTCATCTCTGAATTTTAGCATGACTTGCTTTGGGTTGGTTCCTATAACTTAGGCATATAAATATTGTGATAATCTGGACTTTGACTTGTTTATCCCGTTACTCTTTATTCCTGTGACTTCGACGTTGATTTTGGATTTAATGACTGAGATGAGTTCTGACTTGATCATAAAATTATCAATTGATACTTTTGAAGTCGATTCCTTCTTTTGCTCCATTGATTTTGGCATCTGACTTTACTGACTTTGAGATTAAAATTGACTTAAATTTGTTCACGTTACTGTATATACCTCTGTTTGAAAATGTATGACCCACTACTTCATTTTCTTTTAAACACTGCTTCATATAGACTGCTAGCTTTCGACTTGTTCCAACTGCTGCTTTATTTCGAATGTCTTCATGTTACATATGTATATACTTGTTCCACTTGAAATGTGTCATCATGTGTATGCATACATATGTATTCATGTTTATACATACATATGTATGTTATGTCTGATTACTGTGTTGATGTTCATGCAGTTGAGTTAATTCATTCATGTTATACTACTTTGGCTGATTGTCTCCATACATATATACATACATATATGTATGTATATATGCGTGTGATTGACTTGATTGCACTTGTATCAATTTGTGGTCATTTCTATATAAGTCTACACTTTTGATTGATCTGGTTCTAGCAGTCTTCATGTGTGAGCATTTATGTTTTGGTTGACACTTCATTTGTATGTTATCACTACTCTATTGTGATCTTCTTGGAGTCTGGTTCAAGTGTTCATGGTTTTGTTCATGCCTTTGTGTCGTTGGATTTGCATTCATATCGATCTTATGGCCTTGAATCATGTCTGTAGTTTGCCATTGTCATGTGGTCTGTCGACATGTTGAGTTAATCACCATTTCATTTTACTCAGAGCCTCTAGTCTGGTTGGTTCCATGTGTTGTTGTAGTTTGGCTTGACTTTGAATCATGTAGAGTCTGGATGTTCTTGACCTTATTAGGTTGCCATTCACTTGTTTTCAATTGTTTGTAAACTTGCTATTGCATTTGATTCCTCAAGTGTACATTTGTATTCATGTAAATCTTTTTGATCCTTTGAGTCTATCACTGCTTGTCTCTAAACAGTTTGTACTACTTGAAAATGTACATGACTCGTGGCATCTGTTTCATGTGAGTTTTTGTTCAAGCTTGTAACATTTGTGACTTGATGCTTGTAGTTGTTGTGTGCATTGATCTATTTCTCAAGTGCTTACTGCTTCAAGTTGAACTGCCTGTGCTTCGAGTCTATGCATATGAACTTGTACATGTCTGGTTTTGATTGATTTGGTTGAGACTCATATGCACTTGAGTTGAATCCACCATTTGGTTTGGTTTGACCTTGTGCTCACCCGTCCCTGCAAATTTATCAACTGTATATCGGTGTGCACGACCTTGTGACATGTACAGTGATACATTGTGCATGTTACAAGTTGTTTGTGTAAGATGAATTCAAAATAAATGATGACAAACAACCCAAATAACTGAGGCAAATGATATTTTCGAACACACACTTTTATTGTACAATGCAAAATATTTCTTTTTCAATTTTACTACGCCAGTGTTTATTTTGCAAATAATTCAGATGCTAGATACAAGCTGGAAACAAAGTTGAAGATCAAATACGAGTGAATGAGTGATATGTAGTGAGGTGAACATTGTAAATTGAAATTTATGATGTAATTGAAATTTTAATGTTATTGAAATTGAATTATAATTAAAATTGTGTAAATGTAGTGAGAGCTGAAGTTTGTACTATTTAAATTTGTAATAATGTATTTGTTTGAATAAAATATTTGTTTGAACATGAATTCTGTGTTATTTATTTTATTCATCAAATATTTATTAAATTACGTGAAAAATAAAATAGTACAATAACAAATACATTTAAATGAATATCTATATTTATATATTATCATCAAAAAAATCATATACTAGCATAATAAACAATAACAATGACATAGAATCTCACAGTCGCAATGGAACAAAATATAATATACAATAACAGATTTTTATACAAAAGTTATATCAGTTAATATATATACAAATTATCAAAGTACAACCATCAACATAGAAACCTGGACAGTTATAATATATTGTCCTCAAAAATGGTGAATATACAGCCTATAATACACAATGAAATCTAATCAAATACGTGCAATACGTCACTGCACCCAGCTCGTCTCTTGAGATCCAAAGCATCCTAACCTGAATCTGTAATACTCGATCTGACCCGAGCATTAACACCTTAGTCAGGCTGGAAACAGCGGGAGTAAACACACTTATTGAAATACTAAAGTTATCAAAATCCGAAAAACAAAGGAAAGTCGTAAGGCCACGTCACATATAAACACGACAGGTTTTTATCTTACGATAACCAAAACACTTTTACAGAAAATCTGGTGATATTATAATAGTGTCAAAGTACCATACTTATTGGAAAAAGTTGAATTTGTTACATTAATTTAAATTACAGCATACTGGGCTTTAAGGTCAAAACCGTAAAGGTTCGTGGTGGTTATTGGATCGAAGTTGTTATGGATAATGCAGATATCAGATCCCGGTCTCTTCGAACGATCAACGAATTTGGCCAAATTAGAAAGTCGATTATTTAACTATAATTTACATACATAAGCAATCACTAGGCCTTTTCTATAATTCCTTCCAAATATTTATTTCAAAATACTTATATATATATATATATATATTCTAATCTCTTTAATATCCAATAATTGGAACAATTTCAAATTCCTTATTTCCATAGCGAGATAGTTCCAACCCTTTGAACTATTCCCAATCTCCAATTTTGTAATCCATTACATAGAAACATTTCATAGTTAGGGTATTTCCAAAACCATTAAGCTTTATCCAATTAAATTTCCTTTTAAATATACTTATCTTACAATATACTACTAATATATATATAAACTTTAGAAACTTCAATTTCCAGTAAAGTATAGATTTTTAACTCAACCAGTGACAAATGATCAATATTACATCAGAACTGAACTGGTCTTGAATAACTGATTTGGTTTATAAAATTTTAAATCCATACACACACACACTTCAAAGACATTTAATAAATGATTTACTAAAAATTAAACAATACACTAAAAGAATTTATTGATTAATTAACAGGTAATAAATCAAATAAAATATTTCTTATTTGTTCATTTTAATTACTTAAATCATTCAATTTTTCATTGCATAAAAACCTGACGATCTTAGCTCAGACAAGATATATAGGATCTCGTCATAAAAATTCTTGTGTTGATTAGGTTTAAAAATGAAATAGAAATTGAGTTTTAAATTTAGATATATTAGTTAAATTGATTTAAACTCCCCTTTAAACCCAACCCACCCATCATGGCCGAAACAAATCAAAGCCAACCGATCTCCTTCTCCTCTCTTCTTTCCAGATTTCCTCTTCTCCACTCTGTTTTTTTATTCGAGCCTCTCATCTATGCACCACACGTGCACGTGCACATCACCCACGGTCGATTTTTACGACCGTCGACCATCCCTACGAGCCACGCCGGACCACCACCCCACGTCCATCCACCTTAACCTCGGCAAAACTCCCTCATTCAAAAATTCGAACCCAAGCCCGAACCTGGAAACATCACCGCGACCTTCCCTTGCCACACCACCACCGTACTCCATCCATCACCAGACTTCCCCTACGAGTTTGTCACGACCACCTCTTCCTATTCCCCCCTACCGCAAGCCCCGATGTCCCTCTCGACATCACCATTGCCTCGTAACCGAAGTCAACCACAAACTACCCTAAAACCCTAGAATCGCCTTGACTCATTGTCACACACTGCTATAAAATACCACTGCATTTATCCAAGCTTCTCCGTCACCCACACCACCTCCATACCCAACGCAACAGCATCCCACCACCTCGACTGCCGGAATTTCACCAAAACCCATATTTTGATCATCTCCGTCTCCCTCACTCCACATGTAACTAAAAATCCCAAACGACTTCCAAAATACATGATTTTAGTAACAAACACACTCATATAAACAAAAGATTGAACTGTGATACTCAAATTTTAGTCACACCTAACTTACTTAGTGTAAAATGAACTTTTCTTCTTCTATGCTTCATGATAACTAACAAAACGAATTTAAAAATAAACTACATTGAAAAACAATTGACTTTGCTTTTGGAACTATAGCCTAAAATTTAATGGGTAAAGAGATAATGATTTTAAAAGGTTGCAAAATATCAACTTTTTAAAGAACATAGTAGCTATACTTGTTACTACGAGTTTACAGGTATACAACATGACTAAACCCACATATATACAGCATATAAATTAATTAGCATATGCATACTTGAAAAAATACTCGAGTTCATACAAAATTTCAAGGTATATAGGTGTATACAAAAGTTACAGTAAGCAAAGGTTTATATTTTACTCAAAGTTCTTGATGAACAAGTGACATACTACCTTTTTGTTTGATTTATTTCTTGGAGTTTGAAGTGCTTAACTCTCTAAGGTTGTAAATGGAAGTTTCTCTTTTTTTACTTTTCTAAATGGTATATGTGAATAACCAAGACAGAGGGGGGGTGTGTGTGTGTGTGTGTATAGGAAAGGGAACAAGACAAAGGCTGAAGGTTTTACTTATATACACCACTTCATTTTTTTTCTTTGATTTGATTTGAAATTTGGTGACTTGATTTGATAAATTTGTGTTGATTAGATTTCCTTGTTGATTTGAAGATTAAGTGAAAGATTTGATTTATTATACGCTTGAGTTGATATGCATTCATCATAATGTTCCCTTATGTGTATACATACATCATATATATATATATATATATATATATATATATATATCTCCTACACTCTTTTAACATATGAACATGTTTAGCCTACTAACAAAATTTTTAACATGCTAAAGTTTGTATATAAACACTATATTTATAACACACACATACATAGTTACTTACAAGTATTTATTATTTTATTGTTTTATATCATAAGTTTTGTATATACATACATACAAACATACATATATATATATATAGATTTATATATACTTTTTTTATATTAACTTATATATCTATACTTATATATCTTTTGTCATCATACACATTTAGATATACATATGTTTACCTATATATAGAGATTTATATTTCCATATGCACCATTTTATAAACATATACCCATATATATAGTCATAAGTTTGAAATTTTGCCATTATGAAGTTTAAACATTCATGTACATATATTTATTCACATATACAATATTTTTCATAAAAACATATACATATATATAATTTATATATATATTTAAACATCATAAAGCTTGTATATATTTATATATACACACATATATGAATATTCTATCTTATGTTTTAATGGTAGAGTTTATATACATATATCTATAAAATTTATCGCATCCAGAAATTTCCATTTTAAAATTTAAAATTAAATAAAGTTTCCAAGGCTTATAGATTTAGATATTCTAAATATCAGAAAATTTGTTTATTCGACTTTTTAAAAAATTTATATTCCAATGATTAAAATTAATTAATTATCCCAACGCTGGATGGCTAAAAATCCAGGTTGTTACAATCTCCCCCCATTAGAACTTTTCATCCTCGAAAAGGAATGAAGCAAGAACTAGAATTTTGATGTATACTACTAAATTAATCGTCCTTTAAACATTTCAAACTCCTTACTCCTTTATTATACACTTAAAGATACATACACTTTAAATTATATAGTATTACTAAGCTAGTTTGATATTAAACTATATTTTTCATTACTCGATGTCTTAAAAAGTCCATCCTTGTTCTTACAAAAATTTATTCATAAATTGATCAGGCGCAGGAATGAAAATCTCTAAGTACTTAGTAGACCTATTTCAACACCCAATGAAAATAATAGAAAAACTTCCAAAAATGACGTGGAAGGTATCATCCCCCCTTTCCTTCTTTAACACCATGGATCACAGTTAGCATGATGATTACATCGCCATCCCAATGAAATCATAAAAAACCACATAGATCGCAATCTACCAATGTTACGTTGCTATCCCAGCAGAATGAAATATTGACTATAGGCAATCTCTGCCTCCAGAATTACTCAATGAAACCACGATAGATTGCAGTTGCACAAAGGTTACGTTGCTATCACAGCAAAACCATACGTAATTGTAGGTACAGTACCCCTCGATTTACGCTATGCAAACAATGATGACCAGGAACTCATGAGCTATTGTCTGGACGTCCTTTAGGATCCCAATTCTCATTGAACCCACCTTGTGGATCCCAAGATAGACCCACCCGGTGGATCTCCTACTCTAAAATTCAACTTTCATGGGGGTGCCTTTCCATGCTTTTAGTTACAAAACATATTATACTATATAAATAATACCTTTCAAAACATACACCTCATGTTTATCACATATCAATTTAATCTATATAAAATCGATAGTTTTTTAATTCGGTTTACCTAATTTCCAAAATCGACCATTTGCCAAAATCAATTGGTTCCAAACTATTTCAACTTCATACTCATCAATATATATAAGGTCGTCCTTTCCAACTCAAATAATTTAAGGATCAATAGTTTCTGAGTCCACTTCATACTTATATAAACTCCATTTAGTATTTTCCAATACCTTTCAAAGGCCATTTCCTTCTGGTTATAAATTTAACAAAGGGAGTTTGAATATATAATTAACATATATAATCATTAATGCTAAATCAAAAATTTCCAAGTTTGATTACTTATCAAAGTTATTGGTAACATTTCTTACTTCTTATAAAGTAAATTTTAGTTACAATGACTATTCAAATACATTTTCACATTTGTGTTTAGAAATTTAGATTTATTTCAAACTAATATAGAAGGTGATTTTATATAAGATCGTATTTCAAAATATTTCACAACATCGATAGACTACGACAGCTAGTGAGTTCAAAAGTTACATCCATCCATATTTATTAAATTTAGTTCGTTCCACTAATCCATCTCCAAATATCGTCGATTGGATTTCTGCATACCGATTCTATATTTATTCCATGGAGTTATTTCAATTACAATTCAATTTCACCTGGCTCCAACTCCATTTCAATATTTGTTCACTAATTAATTTAGCCAATTGGTTCATTTCCATCTTCCAAAATCTGATTTTTTTTCCCTCAAACGTCACTTCATTTTGGTTTTACTCGGGTTCAACTTTATCTCTCATACAAATCGAATTTCCATTTCTTTACTAAATATTTAACCATTTTTAAATTATTAATTCATTTAATCTATTTACCTCGATTTACCATCAATATTTTTCATTAACACATTCAAAGCGTATTTAGTTGCTAGTCTTTTAAGTCGAGTTCTATTTATGACCCAAGTCCACATCTATTCCTTTATAATTCTTTACAAAATAAATTTAATTTCCTTTGACTTCCTTATTTACTTAGCATAGGTTAAAATTTCAATATCCAAGGTTAATTCAATCCACAAATTTGATAATTTGGTTCATTCTAACTTCCAGAATTCGAAATCTGTTTTATTTCAAAATTCGTTTTGAAATCATTCATACATAGCTCCTTTGCACGTCTTATCAAATCTATACCTTTCCTTTTCCAATTTAATTTATTCAACTTGCATAAATTAACTTTTATTTTATCTTGAAATTTCAAATTTAGGTTATAAGTTAAAAATTTATCAAACTTACTTAATTTAAAATTTTAACATTCTAAAATTCAGTACCTATGCTTCTTTTCTTATTAACATAATTTCCCACTTATAAGTTCAAAAACTTACTTTCCCTTTGATTCTACTTCTCACATTAATGGGAATCCCAGAATTCAAATACCCGGTATTTATTTCAAATCACTTTGAAATCATATACATACATACATATCAAATTTATAAACCAAATCACACTTTTAAATTTGAACCAACCTTGGTTCTTATCCAAAATAAATTCCTCCAGAGTTTCTAAAACAGCCCTAGTTTTTCGAAAAAAAATTTCATATCAAAAATATTCTAAATAATATTACTTATTATTTCTTCAAACACTTTGAAACACGTTTCAAAATTTCCAGGACTTAGATTCAAAACTTCACAATTTAAATTCATTTTAATTTATAAGTCACATTTGTAAATTATGCTTATATAATTTCACTTCATTAAAACATTTTACAATTTTTTATCATTGTTTATTTTGTAATAAACATCCTTTACCAAAGCACAATAACTGATTTATGATAATAATTGATATTATCATATCTAGAAATCAAATGCACTATATAATCCATAATAATTTTTTGAAAAATTCTTTCTATGTATACACAAAAATATAATCAATGTAAATTATTTCATTTCAAAACACTTTCAAAATTTTCGGAATTTAAATTCTAGTTTGAATCTATTTTTAGCTTAACCCATTTGTATAGTTCATCCTTATAAAATTTCTATTTGGTTATATATAAATACATACAACCACTTAAATTTTATAATCTTATTTGATTATAATAATAACAACCAATCACCTCAACATACTATAAAAAATTTAGAAAAATTATTCCTTTTTTATCAAAATATAATCTTATATAAAAAATTTAAAAATCGTTTATCCTTTAAAATTATTATATAAGAAAATAACAAATATGTTCTCATATATAATGCACTCAACTCATTCTAAGGTACTACCGACCCTATCTCTAAAGAGTAATCCCAACCAGAGCCAAGGTTCTCATTTAACCCTCAGCTCTGATACCACATGTAACGACCGAGCGATTTTCGACCCTTGAAAATCAACACTAATACGTTCACTGTATAAAATGCCGAGCAATCGAGTGCCGAAAATACCGGATCATTAGGGGTTAAGAAGAAAAGAGATAGAAGAAGAAACAGAAATAACAACAACACAGAATCTCAAAATCACAGCGGAACAAATATAATATACAATAACAGACTTTTATACAAAGGTTGTATCAGTTAATATACATACAAATTATCATAGTACAACCATCAACATAGAAACCGAAACATTTATAATAACTTGTCCTCAAAAATGCTGAATATACAACCGATAATACACAGCGAAATCTAACCATATACGTGCAATACGTCTCTACCATTCAGCTCGTCTTTTGAGCTTTAAAGCATCTTAATCTGAATCTGTAATACTCGGTCTGACCCGAGCCTTACAATAAAGTGACACCCTAATCAAGCTGGAAACCAGTATGAGTAAACACACTTAAATTGAACTATTAAAGTTATCAAAATCCTTCGAAAAACAAAAGTAACTCGTAAGGCCATGTGTGACATCCCACCTTTATACTCACACTAACCAAGGACATTACTGGGTAATGCCGTCAGTTAGTACGAATAATAAGGTTGTTGAGGAGCGACCCTCTTTGTAATTGTTTTGTGCAAGTACTGATATGTCCGATAGTATATCATGCATTTCATTCAAGAGGAAATCTGGCATATCAATTACAAACTCAAAGCTACTACACAGTGGCTGCCTTCGAAAACAAATATAAAATAAGCACAACACCAAATCAGTCATAGATATTCACATCACGAAGGCGAAAACGCATATGAATATAACACATAGAAGTGTACATAAAAGTAGTGGTCATGCAAGATCCACTACATTCTAAAAGAATAGGTATAAGTGCTAGACAAAAGAATATGTATACATCAAGGAGTCTTTATCATGAATGTATAAAAATAAAAACTGCTAAGCTGAAGAAGTTAGCCAAAAGTCAGATGACGGTTCCTGATAAGAAGTCAAGTAGAAGCACTTGAAACACCTCGCTCTGACCCGAGTATTATTTAAGAAGAAAAATAATAAATGGATCAGTCTAGCTATAAATATCATATAAGATGAGATAGGATAAGAGATATGACAAATATGTATGATAACAACAGAAATCATATAATATCTCAAATTTTCTCATACACCAAAAAGAAAGTCATATTCTTTATTTTTATTCACCAAACCACAAATATTGATAGATCTTATCAATGCATATCATCAAAATTGGAGAAACACAAATTCTAAAAATCAATAATTAGAAATCCAAAAAACACAAAGGGGAGGCCGATCACAAACAGGAGCATGAAAATTGACCAACACGTGTATCACAAACATGTCGCTATCCTATAGGTTGCTGACCCATAGAGCCGGTGCAATGACGTAGTACAATGGTACGTCCGAGGAACCTGAAACTCAAATAAGGCAAAACAACGATGTAGTACAATGGTACACCCGATGAACAGAACTCCATTAAAAGACCATGGGTCGCTAGCCTATAAAAGTGAGATGAAAATCCGAAGAACGCGGTATAGTCCCCCACACGGACTAAGAGACATCGCCTATCGCTAGTCTAAACCACAAAATCATCATCATAGATCGATAAAAGTGAAAATTACACCAAGCTAGTAGATAAATGAGTTTAGCTTCATGTCCTATAAGCACTGGCTTAACTTAAATATTAACAAACAAATTGTAGATTTCCACTGGAAAATTGTCACAAGATTTCAATCGAACAAGTTTTAGAATTAGCCGATGAAGTAAAAGCAAGCATTTCATATCACTTGTTTTGCTAAGTTGTTTAATTAGATTTCTCGAACGAATGAGGTAAAGGTTTGTATATATTAATAGATTGGAAAACGGTTTTAAAAAAGAGTTTTGTATTAAAGTAACGTTGAAACCATTTTTGTGAATGAGTTTGAGTATTTACTACTAGTATAGAAACCTTTGTATTTTAAAGTGACAAATCATAGAAATGATTGTAAAACAATCTATCACCAAAAATTCACATACGACGTGAATTAAAGCCATGAAAATCGATATCGAATCCACCAAATGGATATTCCTAAAAATCTAGAAAGAAGTCATCAAAGTCGATAATAAATGACAACAAATAACCAGATCAACAAAAATCGATTCAAACGGAAACCTACATACAAATTGGCAAGTTGGTCAAATTAAACAACGTTAGACGTCTGGCGGTTTTCCCAGACGTCTGAGCTGAGAATCTGGAAATTTTCCTCCAGATCACCTAGACGTCTGGGAATAACCTCAAACGTCTGAGCTGTAAGTCTGGAATTTTTATTCCGATGACTTAGACGTCTTAGTTCTTTCCCGAACGTCTGAGCTGAAGCTCAGGGCAAAAATCAGCCTAGGCCATTAATGACCAAATCGGTTCAGAAGCAATCGGACGAGCAACAGAGGCTAGGAATTTATGCCAAACAACAACCCAGTCCTATAGGCTCTTCAATACACTCTAAACAACATGTCAAAACATTCTTAGTAGGATTTTCATAGATTTTGACTTCAAAATACCAAAAATTGGAAAATTCACAACACCAATTCAATTCAAAAGCAAACGAACATGAAATAGATGTTAAGAATTCATACCTAACAACCATCAATGGTATAGACATAGACGTGAGTTCAAGAACTCAACTTTAAATTCAAAAAAAAGGAATGAGAAGCTCTAAAACGAGCTAAGATCGATTTCTCTTCAACAACACCTTAAGAATCTTCAATCTATTATCAAATGAAATGAATTTCTTAAGTTAGGTTATAGGAATTTCTGAAATTGAAGAGAGATTGAGATGGTGAAGATGAAGAGGATGCTTACGTAAGCTTCTCTTTGATTTTCTAGAACTTGAATTTGAATTTCCTAAGAATCTAGGGCTTAGGAATTTTGATTTCCCCTCTTTTCCCTCATTTTTCTCTTTAGCTTGAGTGTTAGGAAATAAGGAGTAGAATGAATGAAGAATAGAGGAGTTAGGATAGTTGGTAGAGGAGTTTGGGTTAACTTGTTGGGTTAGTGGGCTAGAACCCAACCCAAATCCCAATGAAAATAACAAAATTCTATTAAACTCCAAATAGATCGATATTTATACTCAAACAAGTTGTAAATGTCGTTTTGAACTCAAAGGTAGTGATCTCGAGTCCGGGATTGAATGTTTACGAAAAGTCACATTTCAAACGTTAAATTCAACTAACGACACTATATTTAAATATATAATCGTAAAATATGCGGGTTGTTACACCACGTCACATATAAACACGATGGGTTTTTATCATACGATAACCAAAACACTTTACAAAAAATCCGTTGATGTTATAATAGTGTCCAGGTACCATACTTATTGGAAAAAGCTGAATTTGTTACATTAATTTAAATTTCAACATACTGGGCTTTAAGATCAAAACTGTAAAGGTTCGTGGTGGTTATTGGATCGAAGTGGTTTCGGATAATGCAGATATCTGATCTCGGTCCCTTCGAACAGTCAAAGAATTTGGCCATATTAGATAGTCGGTTATTTAACTATAAATTTACAAACATAAGCAGTCACTAGGCATTTTCTATAATTCCTTCCAAACATTTAATTCAAAATACCTTCATAAAGATATATATTCATTTCTCTTCAGTATCCAATAATTAGAACAATTTCAAATTCCTTATTTCCATAACGAGATATTTCCAACTCTTAGAAATATTCCCAATCTCCAATTTAGTAATCCATTACTTAGAAAACATTTCCATGTATACATTTCATAGTTAGGCTATTTCCAAAACCTTTCCTTTTAAATATACTCAACTTATAATATACTACTAATACACACACACACACACAAATATATATATATATTTTAAAAACTTCAATTTCCAGTCAAAGTATAGATTTTTAACTCAACCAGCAATAAATGATCAATCTTACATCAGAACTAAACTGGTCTCGAATAACTAAGTCGAGTTATAAAATTTTAAATCAATATATATATATATATATATTTCAAAGACATTTAATAGAGATTTATTAAAAATCAAACAATTCACTTAAAATAATTTATTGATTGACTAACAGGTAATAAATCAAATAAAAGATATCTTATTTGTTCATTTTAATTACTTAACTCATTCAATTTTTCTTTGCATAAAAATCTGATGATCTTTGCTCAGATAAGATATATAGCACTAGGATCCCGTCATAAAAATTTTTGTGTTGATTAGGTTTAAAAATGAAATAGAAATTGAGTTTTAAATTTGGATATATTAACTAAATTGATTTAAACTCCTTTTTAAACCTAACCCACCCATCGTGGCCCAAACAAATCAAAACCGACCCACCTCCTTCTTCTCTCTTCTTTCCAGATTTCCTCTTATCCTCTCTGTTTTTTTCGAGCCTCTTAATGTGCACATCACCTACGACCGATTTTCACGACCACCAACCATCCCACGAGCCACGCTCGACAACCACCCCACGTTCATCCACTTTAACCTCGGCAGAACTCCCTCGTTCCAAAATTCGAACCCATGCCCAAACCTAGAAACATCACCGTGGCCTTTCCTCGCCTCGCCACGCCACCACCAAACTTCCCTCATGAGTTCGTCACGACCAGCTCTTCCTATTCCCGTCACCACACGCCCCGCTGTCCCTCTCGACATCACCATTGCCTCGTAACCGAAGTCAACCACAAACCACCCTAAAACCCAAGAATCGCCTCGACCCATTGCTACACACCACTATAAAATACTACTGCATTTTTCCAAGCTTCTCTGTCACCCACGCCACCTCCACTCCTAACGCCAAGCCATCCCACTGCCTCGGCCGTTGGAATTTTACCAAAAGCCATATTTTGATCATCTCCTCCTCCCTCACTCCACACACAACTAAAAGTTCCCAAGCGACTTCCAACATTCATGATTTTTAGTAACAAACACACTCATATAAACAAAAGATGGAATTGTGATACTTGAATTTTGGTCATACCTAAGTTACTTGTTGTAAAACGAACTTTTCTTCCTTAATGCTTCATGTAACTAACGAAATGAATTTTAGAATAAACTACATTAAAAAACAATCGTGGAACCATAGCCTAAAATTTAATGGGTAAAGAGATAATGATTTTAAAAGGTTGCAAAATATCAACTTTTTAAAGAACAGAGTAGTTATACTTGTTACTGTGAGTTTACAGGTATACAGCATGACTAAACCCGCATATATACAGCATAGAAACTAATTAGCACATGCATACTTGACAAAATACAAGAGTTCATACAAATTTTCAAGGTATATAGGTGCATACAAAAGTTACAGTAAACAAAGGTTTATATTTTACTCACAGTGCTTGATGAACATGTGACATACTGCCTTTGTACCGACTTATAATTTTCGATAATTAAAAATAGTTAATTTAACAAGATTTTGTGATTCAATATTGGAAGAAATAAAAATTTATGATATACTAATAGAATAATAACTAAAATAAAATATAATAATGTTAATTTAAGTCAATTATTAACAATTTGAATGAAATTTCGATTAATTGAAATAATTTAAATGTTATACTTGGTTATAAAGTGAATATAGGATAAACGAATGTAAATATTGAATCAATTAATGAAATAATATATAATTAATGGTAATCGAATAAAATCGGTGTTAGGTAAGTAATTGTAACATTTGGTTGTAAATAATAACATATAAACGTGCCTAAAAGTAAATGGCGGCAAACTAATATATGTTACCTATTTATTTAATCGGTTAAGTTAAATTAGAAATCAATTATAATTGAATGGAATTAAATGTTATATTGATGTGATTTAAGATAATAACTACAAATTATGAATGTAATAAAATATATAGAAATGTAAATTATATCCATAAGGAAATTATTGATAAAAAAAGAGTGAAATCAAAATAAATAAATCAATTGGGATCTTAAATTTTAATTAATGTATAAAATTGACAAAAATTCAATATAATTGAAATATAGTGGTTAATAAAAATAAAAGATGAAAATTATAGCATATTAGCGAAATAAGATATCAACATATATAAACTATGTTATTGGAGTAATAATTGATTGAATATAATGATTGAAATCAAAGTATGATCAATTTATTGGAATAAAATTTTAATTAATTGGATTTAATTACAACTGAAATTGAACACTGAAATTAGTGAAATATTAAACATTGAATTTGACATATAATTTTTTTTAAATTATTGTAAATGTCTATGAAATCAAAAATGATAAAAATGGTTAATTAATTAATTTGAATATAAGAAGTTATAAATTTAATTTAATATTAATTTATTTAATTAACGTAAAAATAGCCATTTTGGCCACTGACTCGGATTCCGACGAAACCATTTTCTTCGGATCCATAACGGTGAATTATTGTAAGATTTCAAGTTTTGCAGGGATCGGACTTGTCGTTTGATCGTACGGACTAGAAACGCGTAGAAATTAATTTAAATTGAAATCAACTTGAAATAAGATGATTTTAACATAACTTCTTCATACGATGAAACTTGGACTTGAAACATGTTCCATAGATTTTAAAATTATCGAAAACATCTATTTGATATATGGGATGACCCATTTTCATTCCGGAGACAGAATGGGATTTTCGGGTCGTTTATCGTTCAACTTTCAAATCGATCTAGTCCATTCATTTCTATTTCTGATCTGCCTCTAAATAGCCCGTTACAAACCCAAGCTATTTCTTATTCCATTTGTCTGTACATATAATTTCATCAGCCCACTTCTCCTTCTCAATGACAGACAAACAAATTCCCAATTCAATTTCAAATCAAAATTTCAATCGAAAATTTAAACTCCTCAAAATATATAGAATTTTATATCATTGGGATGGTCTTGAAGAATGGTACCTATGTCTAATGTTCGTTTGTCGTAACAGATCATGAATAAACCTAAAATCATAGTCAAAGCCTGATTGGGCATTTTTCATTGGGGCATCAATCGAGGAAATGGTTTTTAGGTATTGGAGAGTTCGTCAAGGGGAAGCTAACGCTGTTGGCCGTGTTGGCTAACTCAGAAGGAGGCACTCAAATTTGGTCGATGAGGGTTCGAAAACCCTAATCTTTAAGGAAGTGGCGGCGCCGATTGTGGGGGGAGGGGGGCTGAGGCAACGGCCTCCTGGCCGTGGGTGTGGCTTAGTGAGGCGATGGAGGTGGTGGCCTAGGCCATCGTGGTCGAAGGTGATAGAATTTGGGGTCAAAGGGCGTGGTTTCGCGGTAGGATGCGTTCGGTTCATGTTGACTTAGAACGTGCTGTTGCGTGTGTAAGGTGATGTGTCTAATTTTTAATATTATTAATTTCAAATTCAAAATCGTATAACTTCTAATCTGAATAATTTTTGCATACGAAATCGGATTAACACGCGGTTTGTTTCGTTGGGATAGTTTTGAAATTTCGGACATTTTGATGTTAGTTTAGATAAATTCTTAGACCGTTCAAATTTTGGGCTTAAATTGGATTTTAAATCGATTTAAAATCAAAGGTGAGTGTTTTAACCCACTCACAACTTCTAAATTGTCTTGTGTTCATTAATTTAAATTTATGATGTGATTAGAAATTTATTGGCTGCGGTTCAATGTGTTAATTTGTCATTCTTATTAAATTTGACTATTATTGCTTTAATTTTCGTTTAACTTAATACTGAATTTTTAATTGTCAATTTAATACCTGTATTGATTATAAGTTTGATTATCAGTTATCTATTGAAGTTCATTGGTTGATTTGAATGATGATGGTGATGTATGTTTGATTGTTGATATTGGATGACTAGATGTTATATTCTATATTGTTATAATATTGCGGGTTCCCTATGGGTTGAAATGATACATACCGAATGATCTATAGATTAAGGAAAAATCGCTATGGGTTGAAATGATAGACTCGTGCGGTTTTATAGATGTATATTTAAGTAGGGATTACGGTTTGGAATTGACATATAACCGTAAAATTTTAAACTGCGGGTTGAAATGATAAATATCCATATCACTTGACCCTAGGGTAGGAAATTATATACGGATACCGGATTGGTTAAATTTAATGATTTTAATATCCTTAATTTTGTATTTAAGTAAATGACATTTTGAAATGAAATTTGATTCAAATAAATTGAATTATTATCGAAATTCGAGTTTATGTTGGAACTGGAATTGATTTAAAGGAATTGATTAACGAAAAATTAAATTGAAACTTTAAGTTGGATTTTGATGTATAAATGGAATTTATCGAAATTGGATCATTACAATGGTGAAATATAACTTTGATATATACGTAAAATTGATATAAAATTTAATATTTATTTATAATGTGAATGGAGAATTGAAATTGGATTTCTGTTGATTAAGAAATTGAAATGGTTCTACTGTGTTGAAATGAAATAAATAGCAAATTGATATTAGTTTCAAAATTCATATTTTTAATATAAACTATTTTTAAAAATATATTATTTTAAAGACTATAATTGTTAAGATTTTCAACTATTAAACTATTTCAACCTATGTTAAATATATTAAATCATTTTAACCTATTTTAAACCATTTAATTTATTTTAAACTAATTAACCAATTTTAACTTATTTTAAATCTAATTAATCTGTTTTAAAGCTATTTAATCTATTTTAGTTATATTTAATCTATTTTAAATATATTTAACTATCTTAAATCAATTTAACATTATCTTTAATCTATAACTAAACTATTTTAGAGTATTTTAACTAATTATAACTATTTATAACTATTTAAACTATTTTCTAAATTTTCAGACTAAGTAGAGGGAAGTGTTTATATTCAAATTCGTTGGTTTAAAAGCAATTATGGTTACATGATGTTATAACCTATGTTAGGATTTAAATGTTATAATTAATTGAATATGATGATTTTGAAGTGAGGATTTAACCTAATTGGAAATATGATTTTTGAAAGAAATTATGATTTTGGAAATGATATGATTTCAAAAGTTAATCATTATTTCAAAGTGAATATGATTTCGAAAGTGATATGGTTTTGATAATATGATATTTTGATATAAATTGTGAATTGAATTTTTAAATATAAAAGAACCATCTGGTGTGAAATTAAGTGTTTGGCTGTTAAAGAGACTGGGATCGGACATTGTCATACTCTCTGCAATATCGAAAACCACTTTAAAAACTATGTACGTGGTGGAGATTCTAGAAATAAAGAAGGATGGTTTGGCAAACGATTTCTGTATAAGGTATGATGTGACCCTGATTCCTGTGAGTAAGCTTAGATGTGACTACAACAGGAGCCATGTCGGGGCAAGTGAGGTCGTTCCTCCTATCGGGCATATTTCTTCAATACCGTTCTATTACTTTGTGATTTATTTGATGGCCATTCTTGATTTTGATTTGGGAGTGTGTACCAAGGTGAGAGGTAGTAGCTGCTATGCGTTACCACCGGTCCGGATACGCAATTGGTATATCTACCCTGGCATTGCCTCGAGTGTCATGTTCACATGCCCTAGCGCGCCTTCTACAAGTTCGTTTTGTACCATGCCTTTAACAACCCGCATATTTTACGATTATATATTTAAATATTTTATTTAAATATAGCATCGTTAGTCGGATTAAAGTCCGAAATACTACTTTTTGTAAACAATCTAATTAGGACTCGAGACCACTACCATAAAGTCCAAAACGGCGTTTGCGACCTTTTTGAGTATAAACATCGATATGCTTGGAGTGGACTAGAATTTGGTATTTTTATTTGGGGTTTGGGTTTGTGTTTCAGCACAATAACCTAACAACTGATTCCAACTCATCTAATACCCTAACTCCACCCCCTCTTCATTCATTCATTCTATTTTGCTAATCTCCCAAGCTAAAGAAAAATGGGGGAAAGAAGAGGAAATTAAAACTCCTAAACCCTAGATTACTAGAAAATTCAAGATTCAAGCTCCAAAAGTCAAAGTGAAGCTTAGGTAAGCATCCACTTCGTCTTCTCCATCTCAATCTCTCTTCAATTTCTAGAAATTCCTAAACCCTAATTTAGGAAATATTTTCTTATGAGCTTAGATTTGAGCTTCTTGGGTTGAAGTGAAGAGTGGTTGATCTTTCCTTTGTTCTAAAGCTTCTCATTCATTGTTTTTGGGTTTATAGGTGAGTTCTTGAACTCACATCTATGTCTATAGATTTCATTGTTATTAAGTATGAATTCCTAACATCTATTTCACGTTCAATTGCTTTTGATTTGAATTGATTTGGTGAATTTTTCAATTTTGGTATTTTGAAATCAAAATCTTTAAAGATCCTATCTTGGATGTTTGGCCATGTTTTTGGTAGTATATCTAAGAGCCTATAGAGCTGGATTGTCGATTGGCACAAATCCCTAGCATCCATCGCTCGTTTGATCGCTTCTGGTTTGGATTTTTGCTCTCTTTGGGCCAGGCTGATTTTTGCCAAGTAGAAAAATCCAGACGTCTGGTTGAAAAATCCAAACGTTTGGAAGGGGTCGCTGGAAAAGACAAAAAAAAAATACATGTAGAAAAAAGGGCATGGCTAAAATCCAGACGTCTGGTTGAAAAAACCGTACGTCTGAAAAGGTTCTGGAATTAAAAGAGAAAGGAGAAAAAACATATATATTTCCAGAACCTAGGGCCAGACGTCTGGCTAAACCTACCAGATGTTTGGAATTGTTCAATTTTGCCTATTTTGGCTCTTTTTAAATGGATTTCCAATTTTTATCGATTTTTGTTGTTCTGGATAGTTGTTGTCATTTATGATCGACTTTGATGACTTCTTTTATGGATTTTTGGGAATATCCATTTGATGGATTTGTTATCGATTTTACGGTTTTAATTCATGTCGTCGAATGTTGATTTTTGGTGATTGATTGTTTTTACAATAATTTTTGTGATTTGTCACTTTAAAATACAAAGGTTTCTATACTAGTAGTAAGTATTCAAACTCTTTCCTAAAAATGATTCAACGGTACTTTTAATACAAAGCTCCTTTTAAACCCGTTTTTCAATCTATTAGTATATATAAACCTTTAGCTCATTCGTATGAGAAATCTAATTAAACGACTTAGCAAAACAAGTGGTATGAAACGCTTGTGTTTATTTTGTCGGTTAATTCTTGGACTTGTTCGATTGAACTCTTGTGACAATTCTCGAGTGGAAATCTACAATTTGTTCGTAAATATTTAAGTTAAGCCAGTAGTTATGGGACATGAAGCTAAACTTCTTTACGTACTAGCTTAGTCTAATTCACACTTCTTATTGATCAATGACGACAATTTATGGTTTAGACTAGCGATATGCGATGTATCTTTGTCCACGTGGGGGACTATACATCGATTTATGAAGCTTCATCTCATTTTATGGGCTAACGAACATGGTCTTCTGACCGTTCATAGAGCAATCGGCTCAATGAGTCTATACATGGGGCGTAACTTTCTAGGTGTGTCGATGTTTAGCTCAATAAGTATGTGCATGGGTCGTATCTTTTTAGGTGCATCGATGTTTGGCTCAATTAGTATGTGCATGGGTCCTATCTTTTTAGGTGCTTCGATGTTTGGCTCAATAAGTATGTGCATGGATCGTATCCTTTTAGGTGCGTCGATGTTTGACTTTTCATGAGGGGTATCTTTTTAGGTGCGTTGATGTTTGACTTTGCATAGGGCGTATCCTTTTAGATGCGTCGATGATCGACTGTGCAGGAGGCGTATCTTTTTAGGTGCATCGATGTTCGACTGTGCATGGGGTGTATCTTTTTAGGTATGTCGATGTTCGGTTCATGGTATAGCGTTTCATTTGTGATACACGTGTTGGTGAGTTTTCATGCTCCCATTTTCGATAGGCCTTCCCCTTTGTGATTTCTAGGTTTTTAGTTGATGATTTCTAGAATTTATGTTTCACCAATTGTTGTGATTTATTTTATCAATATTTGTGACTTGGTGAGTAAAATAATGAATATGACATTCTTTT
Organism: Allium cepa; assembly: GCA_030765085.1. NCBI lineage: Eukaryota > Viridiplantae > Streptophyta > Magnoliopsida > Asparagales > Amaryllidaceae > Allium > Allium cepa. Next base: position 590,153,730 of record CM060944.1, read on the forward strand.
TGGTGTTTGAGAAAATTTGAGATATAATATGATTTTTGTGTTGTTATCTAATGTATACTTGTCACAGTATGGCATTATTGTTATCATACATTTTTGTCACATCTCTTATCCTATCTCATTTTATATGATATTTATAGCTAGACTGATCCGTTTATTATTTTCTTCTTAAATAATACTCGGATCAGACGGAGGTATTTCAGGTGCTTCTACTTGACTTCTTATTAGGATCTGTCATCTGACTTTTGGTTAACTACTTTAGCTTAGTATTTATTTCTTTTATACATTCGAGGTAGAGACTCCTTGATGTATATATCTTTTTTTGTCTAGCACTTGTACCTTTTCTTTTGTGATGTAGTGGAACTTATATGACCACTAATTTTATGTACACTTTTATGTGTTATATTCATATCTATTTCTGCCTTAGTGATATGAATATCTATGACCGATTTATGTTATGTTTATTTTATATTTGTTTCTGAAGATCACATAACCACTGTGTAGTAGTTTTGAGTTTGTAATTAATGTGTCAGATTTCCTCTTGAAACGAAATGCATGTAATACTATTTGGCACATCTATGCTCGCACAAAGCAATTACACAAACGGTCGCTCCTCAACAGCCTTATTCTTCGTGCTAGTTGACGGCTTTACTCCGCAGTGTCCTTGGCTAGTGTGAGTATTGAGGTGCGACGTCACAGCTTGGTATGAGATCCAAACTTTGGAACAATGTAGAATAATCTAGCAAGGATCATTGTCCTAAGTCTTTCTTAGGAATCGTGCCTTAGGAATTAATTAGTGTCTTATGACCCTTTCTATCCTATTTTCTTTTGTGGTGCCTTGTGTTATCAATCAAGTTCTTTTTAAATTCATTTTGAGAATAACCATTTTCCTCTTCTTTCTTTCTTTCTTAAAGAAGAGAAATGGTTAGACCAGACCGTCCCAGCGCCGATCAATCTAGTGCTACTCCTCAGGATGGTGTATGTATGTCTGCCCAACAGCTTTTGGATCTTGTAAAGGATGCTCAAGCCGTCGAACCCATTCCAGAGCCTACTCACCCTAAATTTGGGTTTGCAAGCTTGTGCGGAGATTATACCGATTTGGACGGAAGGCCATTTAAGGGTTTCGAAAGCGTTATAGAAATCCAAGTTTGGCTTAGATCATGCGACCAAATTTTTTCTCACATGAACCTTATTGATCTACATCGAATCCAAGTGGCTTCTAGTATGCTCCAAGGGAGAGCATTAGATTGGTATGAGATATTGATTTTGGAAATTGTTGAAGCGGATCTTACTTGGGAGCAATTCCGGGAAAGATTCGAGTTGAAATTTGTGTCGAAAGTTGAAAAAGTAAATCTAGCTCGATGCTTTATTGACCTTGTTCAAGGTGAATCTTCTATGAGAGATTACGTCGCATCTTTTGAATCTCTCTCTAAATATGGGGTCGAGTATATTAATACCCCATTGAAGAAAAATCAGAGGTTTGTCTATGGGTTGAATAAGAACCTCAAAAAGCCTTTACTTTTGAAAGTAGAAGTTTCTTTCGATCAGATGTTGATTTCGCTCTTCGACTTGAAGTGGCCGAAAAAGAAAGTGATGTTGAAGTTGTGGGTGCCAAACAAAACTTCAACAATAACATGAAGAGGCCTATTAATTTCAAAGGCCCCTATCCCAACAATAAAGGGAAGCAAGGTACTTCGGTAGCAAAGACTCCTACCTCTAGTCGTGGATAATGCTACAATTGTGGTTCTAGGACCACTATGCAAATGAGTGTCTGAAACTCCTTTATTGTCGCGATTGAAAATATTTGAGTCATCGTATATCTGTTTCTACCATACTTCAAAGTAAGAAAGAGGGAAAGCTAAATGTTGTACAAGCTCCTAGTGACACTTCTCTTGGTCAAGATATTTCTCATTCTGTCCTTGATGGCATTAATTTGTTTTGCGATTATCCTATTCGAGTTCTTTGTGATACGGCTTCATCTCATTATCTTATATAAAAAGAACTTGTTGATTATTTTTCTTTAAATATTATGGGTTTGATGACTTCATTGAGAATTGCAAATTCAATTGATGGATCCACAACACTCAGTTTACTTTGTAAAAAAATGTCGAGATTATTTTGTGTAATTGTGCTTTCCGATCCAATTCACGTGTTATGTGATACTTAAGTTTCGGGATGATTTTGGGAATGGATTAGCTTAACCGTTATGAAGCCCATATCCAAAATCCAGCGAGGACAATCTATCTTCGACATCCTCAATCTGTTAAGCAGATTTCGATTTTTCTTAATGATTTCGATTCCAATTCGGTAGCATCATTTTATTCTTTAAACCACATGAGGAGGAAAATGTTACTTCCCTCATTCAAGTAGTTCGTGAATTTCCTGGTATCTTTGAGCTTGTCTTAGGATTATCACCTAAACAATCAATTGAGTGGTGCTAAGGTCTTTTCAGTTCGACTTTTCCACGAGTTTTCATCAGCTACGAGTTGCGGAGGATAGCGTTCCCCTTTACCGTATTCCGCACTCGTTATGATTCTTATGAATGACTCGTGATGTCATACGGTTTGTCCAGCTTATTTCATCCATCTTATGAATCGAGTATTCAATGAGTATCTTGATGAATACGCCTTGTATTCATTGATTATGGATGAAAACAGAAATTTAAAATTTGCGAATCTTTTTAATAAGATACATTTATAAGTATAATTAGATTTTGTTCTTAAAACGAGCAAAGAATATTCGTAAATTTTATAGACATGTTTATCATATAGAAGACGATTTTTGTTGCATTTCCCATTAAGTGCTTTAAGAATTCTTATCGATGCGCCTGATAAACGTTATCGATAGGAATCTCCTAAACGCTATAACGAGACAGTCAGAAACGGTAAATTGACTTGTAATAAGTTAAATTTTCTAAAAAGATTGTTACAAAAAGTTAATTATAATTTTGAATGTTTTAAGCTTTTCGGGAAAGATGCTCATTTAAAAGAACTCATTTCCGACGCTCCTATTCTTGTGATTCCCGAAGGGAACCAAGACTTCATTGTTTGTACCGATGCTAGTCGTATTGGTTTGGGTGTCGTTCTCATGCAAAAAGGAATGCGCTATCGCTTATACTTCTATACAATTAAAGCCTACTGAGACTGGATATGCCACTCATGATCTAGTGCTCGCGGCCATTGTTTCTGCTCTTAGAGTTTGGTATTCATACGTGTTTCACCTATGATGGGTGTTGTACATTTCAGTCGATCGGGAAAAATTAGCACCTCGATATATCGGTCCATTTCCCATCACCAAACGCATTGGTTCCATGGCTTATCATCTTTTATTACCGGCTCAATTTTCTACTATTCATGATGTTTTCCACGTCTCTTAACTACGGAAATGCCTTAGGGATTCCGATTTTATTCATGAGCCCGGCGTTATGGAAGAAATTGAAGTTTCACTAATTTGACATATTAGCAACATCTCATTCGTATCATAGCTACGGAGGTTAAACTCCTTCATAATAAAGATGTTCCGCTTGTGAAAGTTCAATGGTCCTCAAACACTAAGGATTGCTCTTGGGAATTCTGAAAATTCATTGAGCGAACACATCCGGACTTACTCTCTCGTGCTACTTAAGGTGAACTTCTTATTTCAAATTTTCTTTTGTGTTGATACGCTTTTACGGTTGTTACTCTTTGTTTTCTTCTTAAGTATTACAAGGATGCAATTTCTTTAAGGAGGGAAGTCTGTAACAACCTACATATTTTATGATTATATATTTAAATATAGCATGGTTAGTCGGATTAAAGTCTGAAATGATACTTTTTGTAAACAGTCGAATTAGGACTCGAGACCACTTCCATTGAGTCCGAAACGGCGTTTGCGACCTTTTTGAGTATAAAAATCGATATGTTTGGAGTGGACTAGAAATTTGGTGTTTTTATTTAGGGCTTTGGGTTTGGGTTTCAGCCCAATAACCTAACATGAGAACCCAACTCATCTAATATCCTAACTCCACCCCCTTCTTCATTCATTCATTTTGTTTTCCTAATACTCTCAAGCTAAAGGAAAATTGGGGAATGAAGAGGAAATTAAAATTCCTAAACCCTAGATTACTAGGAAATTCAAGATTCAAGCTCCAAAAATTAAGAGAAGCTTAGGTAAGCTTCCTCTTCATCTTCTCCATCTCAATCTCCTTTCAATTTTCAGAAATTCCTAGATCCTAACTTAGGAAATATTTTCTCATGAGCTTAGATTTGAGCTTATGTGGTTGAAGTGAAGAGTGGTTGATCTATCCTTAGTTTTAAAGCTTCTCATTCGTTGTTTCTGGGTTTAAAGGTGAGTTCTTGAACACACATCTATGTATATAGATTTTATTATTGTTAGGTATGAATTTCTAACATCTATTTCATGTTCAATTGCTTTTGATTTGAATTGATTTGGTGAATTTTTCAATTTTGGTATTTTGAAGTCAAAATCTTTAAAGATCCTATCTTGGATGTTTGGCCATGTTTTTCATAGTGTATCGAAGAGCCTATAGGGCTGGGTTATCGATTGGCATAAATCCCTAGCATCCATCGCTCGTTCGATCGCTTCCGGTTTGGATTTTTGCACTCTTTGGGATAGACTGATTTTTGCCTAGTTGAAAAATCCAGACGTCTGGCTGAAAAATCCAGGCGTCTGGAAGGGGTCCCTGGAAAAGACAAAAAATAACACGTGTTGAAAAAAGGGCAGAGCCAAAATCCAGATGTCTGATTGAAAAATCCAAACGTCTAGAAAGGTTCTGGAATTCAAAGACATAGGAGAAAAAACATATATTTCCAAAACCTAGGGCCAGACGTCTGGCTAAACCTACCAGACGTCTGGAACTGTTCAATTTTGCCTACTTTGGCTGTTTTTGAGTGGGTTTCTAGTTTATATCGATCTTCGTTGTTCCGGATAGTTGTTGTCGTTTATTATCGACTTTGATGACTTCTTTTATGGATTTTTAGGAATATCCATTTGATGGATTTGATATCGATTTTTATGATTTTAATTCACGTTGTCGAATGTGGATTTTTGGTGATTGATTGTTTTTACAATCATTTTTGATTTATCACTTTAAAATACAAAGGTTTCTATACTAGTAGTAAATATTCAAACTCTTTCGCAAAAATGATTTCAATGGTACTTTTAATACAAACCTCGTTTTTAAATCCTTTTTTCAATCTATTAGTATATACAAACCTTTACCTCATTCATATGAGAAATATAATTAAACGACTTAGCAAAACAAGTGGTATGAAACGCTTGTGTTTACTTTGCCGGTGGATTCTTGGACTTGTTCGATTGAACTCTTGTGACAATTCTTGAGTGAAAATCTACAATCTATTCGTAAATATTTAAGTTAAGCTAGTGGTTATGGGACATGAAGCTAAACTCATTTACTTACTATCTTAGTGTAATTCACACTTCTTATTGATCAATGATGATCATTTTATGGTTTAGACTAGCGATATGCGATGTCTTTTTGTCCACATAGGGGACTATACCCTGATTTATGGAGCTTCGTCTCATTTTGTGGGCTAACGACCCATGGTCATCTGACCGTTCGTAGAGCAATCGGATCAACGAGTCTATGCGTGGGGCATAACTTTCTAGGTGCGTCGATGTTTTGCTCAATAAGTATATGCATGGGTCGTATGCGTCGATGTTTGGCTCAATAAGTATGTGCATGGGTCGTATCTTTTTAGGTGCGTCGATGTTTGGCTCAATAAGTATGTGCATGGATCGTATCTTTTTAGATGCTTCAATGTTCAACTTTGCATGGGGCACATCTTTTTAGGTGAGTCGATGTTCGATTTTGCATAGGGCGTATCTTTTTAGGTGCATCGATGTTCGACTGTGCATGGGGCGTATCTGTTTAGGTGCATCATTGTTCAACTGTGCATGTGGCATATCTATTTAGGTGCGTCGATGTCCGGTTCATGGGATAGCGTTGTATGAATATGCGCTTATATGTTTTTGTTTGATGATAATAAACATATATATTCATTTAAATGTATTTGGTAATGTACTATTTTTTTTTCATAGATTAAATAAATATTTGTTGAATAAAATAAATTACACAGAATTTGAATTCAAACAGAACAAGTTACACAGAATTTGAATTCAAACAGAAATTTTATTCAAACAAATATTTATTACAATCTTGAATAGTACAAATTCAAGCTCTCACTATACATATACATCTTTGATTACATCATAATTACATCACAATTATTTTTACATTGATAACCTCACTACATATCACTCACACTCGTATGTTGTCTTCAACTGCATTCCAGTTTGAATCCAGCATCTGAGCAATCAGCAAAAATATTCACTAACGCAGTAAAATTGAAAAAGAAATATTTTTCAATATAAAATAAAATATGATTTTTGAAAATATGATTTGCCTCAGTTATTTGGGTTGTTCGTCATCATTCATATTTGAATTCATCACACACGAACAGTGTGACATGCACAGTGTATCGCTGTACATGCCACAAGGCCGTGCACATCGATATACACTTGATAATGCTACAGGGACAGGTGAGCACAGGTCAAACCCAAATGAAAAGCCGGGTTCAACTCATGTGCAATATATTTAAAATCACGACACGAGTACAAGGTCAAACCCGAGTTTTTGAAAAACTGGATTCAACACAGGGCTGTTCACAAGTCAAAAACAGAGCATCAAAATAATGTCAAAGTCACTCCAGCAAAATGACAGTACAATCAAGTGCACACTGGAAATACAAGCACATGCACATGAAACCAAACAGTCAAGTTCAAGACATATCAATGGAAATGAGACAGGAAGCAAGTCAGTGACATGCACAACAACCAAAACTAGTTAAGTGACACAAGTAATACAAGATAAAATGCAACAGAAGTGCACTAGTACAAAACAAGTCGATGCAACATGAACAAACCCAATACAATATGACTGAGAGCACTGCCACAAGATCACCAGGCAAATAGACAGAGGCAACAACAATATAAACCAGAAATTCAAGACCATAAGTGTACAACAACTCCAGCAGTGACAGTGGAATAGGCAAAGACTCAGCAATGCTCAAGACCAAGAACAAGCCATACATGAAAGTGAGATGACAAATCATGCTCAACATGAACCAGAATGGTTACAGCATCAAGGTGGTCAAGGCTAAAATCAAACAATGTCAGAGACGAAGCTCACAGGGATGAACACAAATATGGCCGAAGCCGTGGCAATTAAGAAGTAAACAAGTCGAAGAATAACAATGCAGACGCAAATAATCAACGCAGTGATAAAAAAAATTCATGTGCGTATGCAGTATTGACGAAGTCAAAAATCAACACCGTAATGACCACGATAGCAATTCAAAACCGTGTCAACCAAGCAAGCATCGAAAATACAAATTTGAATAAGTCAGTGAAATCTCAAGCATCCAAGCATAATCAAGCGGCCAGAGAAAATAAATTGACAAATTCAAACAATTTTATACGAACGCAAATATAGGAATTCGACCAATATAAAAGCCCAATCATCATCGGCAATTTATCTATCGAGTTCAAGCAAGAATTAGACCAGCAAAGAGATTACATACCGCAACAGTGAACTCGATCAAAGGAGCAGCTGCGAAGGCCCAAGCAACGAAAATCAGATAATCGATCAATAAAGGAGCAACGCAAACCAGGCATACGTTCATCAGAGAAGGAGCGACCAACAGAGCAAGGGAATCTAGCATTTACAGTCGCAACCTCCATATTCAGAAAACCCTAATTTCTACAACAAAGGATCGGCCGCCATTTTGCAATTGAGAATAAAAGTGGATCGGGCTAAAGAACAAGGGGCCGGCCTTGTTTATTATAAAGGGAGTTTTAGTTTTATTCGTTAATAGGGTTTAAGTTTTAAGTCTAGTTTTATTTCGAGCAAAAATTATGGATTCAAGTTTATATTTTAATTTTTGCTCCTGCTTGTATTTTGGAAGTTATTTTTTTCTTTTCGAGCCAAAGAATTGGTAAATCACCACCTAGGTTGTAGGTAGTGTCATATTGTCTAGTAAGAATTAGTTCGGTGAGCAGGGTGTGCGAGTTTGCAAAACTCTATAAACGTAGCAGAGTTTGCGAGTAAGCGAAACTCTATAGGCAGAGCAGGGTGTGCGAGTCTATGAGAGTGTTTGTGAGCGGGAGTAAAAGGTTTGCGAGTCTAGTAGAGTGTTTGTAAGCGGGATACTGTTTAATTCTAATAGAAATCTGGGAATGCAGCAGTAGGCAGGGATTGCCGAAGCTGGGTAAATTTTGTGTGTGATTTACTTTTCAGCATATTTATTTCTGTAGTTTGTTTTTACGTTTAAATCGAGAAAATTTGTTGTAACCCTATTCACCCCCCCTCCTCTAGGTTTAATCTAGATCCTACAAGTGGTATCAGAGCCCGGTATTTTTCTTTAACTCTAGAGTCATGAATCCACCAAATAATGCTTTTTCTGAGGGGCAATCTATTGCTAGGCCACCCATGTTTAATGGGAGTGATTATGCTTATTGGAAAGTTAGGATGGGTATTTATCTTACTTCTGTTGATTATGATGTTTGGGATATTATTGAAACTGGTTATAAACCTCCCACTATAACTGTTGGTGGTACCGAGATTCCTAAACCTAAGGATAGGTGGGATGCTAACGATAAGAAATTTAAAACTACAAATGCCAAAGCAATGAACGCTTTGATCTGTGCTCTTGATAAAAATGAATTTAATAGAATTTCTCATTGTACAACAACACAGGAAATTTGGCACACTTTGGAGGTGACACACGAAGGAACTTCTCAAGTCAAGGACTCTCGTCTAGCCCTATTCAACAATGAATACGAAACTTTGTGATGGACAAAGGCGAGAGCATAAAGGATATGTTTGGACGTTTTTCAACTTTGGTGTACAATGCTAGAGTGCTTGGGAAGGTCTTCACTAAGGTAGAGCTTGTGCGGAAGATACTACGAGTCTTACCGATGAACTTTGAGGCAAAAGTCACGGCAATACAAGAATCGAAAGATTTGAGTAAACTAAGCATGGAGGAGTTGATTGGCAATTTGATGGCATATGAGCTTGAGCTAAAAGCAAAGGAGGAACGCAACAACTCCGAATCAAAGAAGAAGACGACTGCCTTAAAGAGCAAAGAAGAAAGCGATGAAGATGAAGTAGATCCAATTGAAGAGCTTGCAATGGCTGTCAATAAACTTAGAAACTCATCAAGATTCAAGCCACGCAAGAAGAAAACAAGTAGTAATAGGTCAAAACATTCTGACAATTCCGATAATGAATTAACGTGCTTTAACTGCAAGAAGCCCGGACACTTCATCCAAAAATGCCCACTTCTCAAAAACAACAAAGGAAAGAAAAAGAAGAAGAAGGCCTTTGCAGCGACTTGGGATGATGAAGAAGGAGAGGAAGTTTCGGATAGCAGCTCAGAGGAGGCTAACTTGTGTTGTATGGCAAAATCAGAATCAGAAGCAAGCTCCGAGGAATCTAGTGAGGCAGGTGAGTATTCCTATAGAGATCTTGTTTTTATGTGCTTAGATCTTACTAAAACAATTGATAGTCTTGAATCAAAAATTGAAAAACTGAAATCTGAAAGGAGGAAACTCGCCCATGAAAATTTTAGGTTAGAAACTGAACTTGAAAACATTCAAAACCTAGACTATAAAAATTGTAAGATTTTAGATTCAGAATTATCAAAACTTAGGAATAACTTTGAGAATCTTGAAAAAGAAAACTTGAATCTTAAGGAAACCATCGACACTAGGAAAAAGGATTTTATAAATCGATGCACCTCACTTGTAACTGAAAACACATCACTTAAAACCAAAGTCCAAAATCTTGAGAAATCTCTGAATGACTTTTCAAGAGGAGAAAAATCATTCAACATGTTATTGGGAAATCAAATTTTTGCTAACAACAAAAAAGGACTAGGTTTTGGGAAATCACAAGTTGATGATAGTGCAAAAGGTAAGAGTGTCTTTGATAGATGTGAAATAATTGGACATCATGTTGAAAATTGTAGTCATAGGAACAAGAAAACAAAATTTATACAAGTTTTGGTTTCTAAGAATTATACAAACAAATTTCATGTCTATTGGAACAAGAATGAAAGGACTAAATAAGTTTGGGTTCCAAAGGGTTTGTTTATTCACAAATATTCTGCCACTAACAATCATGGACCTATAAAGACAAATAGGTCACAAAAATCTTTCATCGTGTAGGTATGGTGGCAGGCTAAGGAAAAACAACAATGTTATCTGGATTTTGGCTGTTCCAGAAACACAACGGGCAACAAAGCAAAGTTCCTTAGCCTAGTACCAAGGTGACAGAATCACAATGGGCAACCACGAAAAATTATCGTAAAGGTAAAATAGGTAAATTTGTTTTGAACGATATATTAAATGTGATAATCTGCACCGTAATATGAATTAAATCAGCCAGTAATGTGATGATGAAATGAATGATGTCTTTAATTCTGACTTATTCTTAATTGATATGATTTTTTTTGACTTGTTCTTATTTATGACCTTGATTTGTGCTTAAATGATGACCAATCAGATTTTCAACTTTGAACTAATCCATATAAATTTGTTCGGTCAAATGATGGTATTTTATTGATCTTTGATTGCTCATGAATATAACTGTTTCTGAAACTGACACTATGATATTTGTTTGATTGTTAACACGGTCTCAATTCAAATCCAAAAGAATTTCATTTAAAAATTGTTGAAAACAATTATGAGATAATTTGTTGAAATTTCACAATCTGGTCTTTGACATCCAACGAGTGAATATTGAGTGAAATTAAATTCAGATGCAGATTACATTGGTAATATAGTTGATAGAAAAATTACTAGTGGAACGTGATTGATTTTTGACATTTAGTAACTGCATCATTTTTTCATAGAAAACATCTGCATATTGTTCATTTTAAATAATTTTTCATTTAGCAGAATTTTTTTTCTCATATAACCCCTTCGAGAAAATAATTGTTTGACCATATTTTTAGATTAGTCATTTTATTTGATTTTAAATGACAAATTTTGACTAATCCGACTCCCTACTAATTATCAAAAAGATAAACAGTGATTAAAAAGGTGATAAGTGTTGATATTTAACATACATTACTCAAAGAGTATATTTTGAAAATTTCTTTAGGAATTTAAACAAGAGTTATAAAACTTTTTGTTGGGTAAAGATTCCATGACCATTTCTATATCTATCATATTTCTATCGACCATTGTTTATCAAATATTAATATAGTTTGTCGATATGTGGTACTGTAATCAGGAATCATTTGTTTTTCATGTCATATTTTTTTAAAAATAAATAAATATCCAAAGTATTCACTCTCATTTAAAAGTCCTCACGGTTATGCATGGGTGAATTACTTGGATTTTTGATTATGTGCTTCCATGCTCATTTAAAAGTCCTTACGGTTATGCATGGAACGTATATCAAAATTAATTGATTAAATAGACAAGTTGATTCTAATCCCATTTAAAAGTCATCACGGTCATGCGTGGTTAGAAGATACTTGATTTCATTTTTTTAAATTAAATTGGAATACTACTAATCTTATTTAAAAGTCCTAACGGTTATGCATGATTAGTAGATATTAAAATTCCTGATATAAATGTACCACAAGTAGATACATCTGTATGATTTTATATGAGAATACCATTTCCATCATTCTAAAAGTGGAATATGCGCCTAACAAGGGTAGTTATGGTTTTTGTTTGATTCTTATTGGAGTTTAAGTATTTATATTCAATTTGGGTTTAATGTTGGATTAATATTGATCACTTTATCTCTATTTTCTCTAACACTATTATTCTTTTGCTGATAACAAAAGCGGGAGAGAAAAGTTAAGATTTTGTCAAATAGAATCAAGCAAAGGTCAAATAATTTTCCATTTGCATCTAGGCTTATTTGAATATTTCTATTTGCATGCATATATATAGAGGGAGCATCATGTAGAGAGGAAGCATTTAAATAGGGGGAGCAATTAGAGTATATCATTGATCAAATACATTCAACACGGTCAAAATCTTAAATATATGTTTGTTATCATCAAAAGGGGGAGATTGTATGAATATGAACTTATATGTTTTTGTTTGATGATAATAAACATATATATTCATTTAAATGTATTTGGTAATGTACTATTTTGTTTTTCATAGATTAAATAAATATTTGTTGAATAAAATAAATTACACAGAATTTGAATTCAAACAGAACAAGTTACACAGAATTTGAATTCAAACAGAAATTTTATTCAAACAAATATTTATTACAATCTTGAATAGTACAAATTCAAGCTCCCACTATACATATACATTTTTGATTACATCACAATTACATCATAATTATTTTTACATTGATAACCTCACTACATATCACTCACACTCATATGTTGTCTTCAACTGCATTCCAGTTTGAATCCAGCATCTGAGCAATCTGCAAAAATATTCACTAACGCAGTAAAATTGAAAAAGAAATATTTTTGCAATATAAAATAAAATATGATTTTTGAAAATATGATTTGCCTCAGTTATTTGGGTTGTTCGTCATCATTCATATTTGAATTCATCACACACGAACAGTGTGACATGCACAGTGTATCACTGTACATGCCACAAGGCCATGCACATCGATATACACTTGATAATGCTACAGGGACAGGTGAGCACATGTCAAACCCAAATGAAAAGCCGGGTTCAACTCATGTGCAATATATTTAAAATCACGACACGAGCACAAGGTCAAACCCGAGTTTTTGAAAAACTGGATTCAACACAGGGCTGTTCATAAGTCAAAAACAGAGCATCAAAATAATGTCGAAGTCATTCCAGCAAAATGACAGTACAAACAAGTGCACACTGGAAATACAAGCACATGCACATGAAACCAAACAGTCAAGTTCAAGACATATCAATGGAAATGAGACAGGAAGCAAGTCAGTGACATGCACAACAACCAGAACTAGTTAAGTGACACAAGTAATACAAGATAAAATGCAACAGAAGTGCACTAGTACAAAACAAGTCGATGCAACATGAACAAACCCAATACAATATGACTGAGAGCAGTGACACAAGATCACCAGGCAAATAGACAGAGGCAACAACAATATAAACCAGAAATTCAAGACCATAAGTGTACAACAACTCCAGCAGTGACAGTGGAATAGGCAAAGACTCAGCAATGCTCAAGACCAAGAACAAGCCATACATGAAAGTGAGATGACAAATCATGCTCAACATGAACCATAATGGTTACAGCATCAAGGTGGTCAAGGATAAAATCAAACAATGTCAGAGACGAAGCTCACAGGGATGAACACAAAGATGGCCGAAGCCGTGGCAATTAAGAAGTAAACAAGTCGAAGAATAACAATGCAGACGCAAATAATCAACGCTGTGATAAAAAAAATTCATGTGCGTATGTAGTATTGACGAAGTCAAAAATCAACACCGTAATGACCACGATAGCAATTCAAAACCGTGTCAACCAAGCAAGCATTGAAAATACGAATTTGAAAATTCAGTGAAATCTCAAGCATCCAAGCATAATCAAGCGGCCAGAGAAAATAAATGACAAATTCAAACAATTTTATACGAACGCAAATATAGGAATTCGACCTATATAAAAGACCAATCATCATCGACAATTTATCTATCGAGTTCAAGCAAGAATTAAACCAGCAAAGAGATTACATACCGCAACAGTGAACTCGATCAAAGGAGCAGCTACGAAAGGGCCCAAGCAACGAAAATCAGATAATCGATCAACAGAGGAGCAATGCAAACCAGGCATACATTCATCAGAGAAGGAGCGACCAACAGAGCAAGAGAATCTAGCATTTACAGTCGCAACCTCCATATTCAGAAAACCCTAATTTCTCCAACAAAGGATCGGCCGCCATTTTGCAATTGAAAATAAAAGTGGATCGGGTTAAAGAACAAGGGGCCGGCCTTGTTTATTATAAAGGGGGTTTTAGTTTTATTCGTTAATAGGGTTTAAGTTTTAAGTCTAGTTTTATTTCGAGCAAAAATTATGGATTCAAGTTTATATTTTAATTTTTGCTCCTACTTGTATTTTTGAAGTTGTTTTTTTCTTTTCGAGTCAAATAATTGGTAAATCACCACCTAGGTTGTAGGTAGTGTCAGATTGTCTAGTTAGAATTAGTTCAGTGAGCAGGGTGTGCGAGTTTGCAAAACTCTATAGGCGGAGCAGAGTTTGCGAGTAAGTGAAACTCTATAGGCGGAGCAGGGTGTGCGAGTCTATGAGAGTGTTTGTGAGCGGGAGCAAAAGGTTTGCGAGTCTAGTAGAGTGTTTATAAGCGGGATAGTGTTTAATTCTAATAGAAATCTGGGAATGCAGCAGTAGGCAGGGGTTGCCGAAGCTGGGTAAATTTTGTGTGTGATTACTTTTCAGCATATTTATTTCTGCAGTTTGTTTTTACGTTTAAATCGAGAAAATTTGCTATAACCCTATTCACCCCCCTCTAGGGTTAATCTAGATCCTACAAGCGTCTCGTTTGTGATACACGTGTTGGTGAGTTTTCATGCTCCCATTTTTGATAAGCCTCCCCTTTTGTGATTTCTTGATTTCTAATTAATGATTTCTAGAATTTTGTTTCACCGGTTTTTGCGATTTATTGTACCAATATTTGTGGCTTGGTGAGTAAAATAAAGAATATGACATTCTTTTTGGTGTTTGAGAAAATTTGAGATATAGTATGATTTTTGTGTTGTTATCTAATGTATACTTGTCACAATATGGCATTATTGTTATCATACGTTTTTGTCATATCTCTTATCCTATCTCATTTTATATGATATTTATAGCTAGACTGATCTGTTTAATATTTTATTCTTAAATAATACTTGGGTCAGAGCGAGGTATTTCAGGTGCTTCTACTTGACTTCTTATCAGGGTCCGTAACCTGACTTTTGGCTAAGTACTTTAGATTAGTAGTTTTTGCTTTTATGCATTCAAGATAGAGACTCCTTGATGTATACATATTCTATTGTCTAGCACTTGTACCTATTCTTTTGTGATGTAGTGGAACTTATATGACCAGTACTTTCATGTACACTTTTATGTGTTATACACATATCTATTTTCGCCTTAGTGATATGAATACCTATGACTGATTTATGCTATGTTTATTTTATATTTGTTTACGAAGATCACATAGCCAATGTGTAGTAGTTTTGAGTTTGTAATTGATGTGTCAAATTTCCTCTTGAAATGAAATGCATGTAATACTATCTAGCATATCGGTGCTTGCATAAAGCAATTACATAGATGGTCGCTACTCAACAACTTTATTCTTTGTGCTAGTTGACGGCATTACTCCATATCCTTGGCTAGTGTGAGTATTGAGGTGGGGTGTCACAATACCTATGGGGTGCCCTTTGTGTAAACCTCTAGTTTACGGAGGAGCATACGGTACTGTATAGACTATAGAAATATATAAAATGTGTTAAAGGAGATATGGGTAACACCTTAATGCTATTTTAATACCTTTACTTTACTGTAGATATATTATAATGGTATATTTTACTAGATAGTAGATAGTTTAACGGATCCTTAGGAGATTGGAATCTGAAACATCTCTTAAGTTACTGCACTCACGTTAGACACTGGATAAGAGATTCCAAACCCGTAAACATCTCTGACGCCAACACACTCATATTTACCGTTGATTTAACTTACATATGATCTTTTAGTTCTGACTTGAGTGTTTTGTCTTTTCAATTCGCTTGGGTCAGCTTGAGCATTTCAGGGTTGAAGACCTTATTTCTAGGGGACGGAGACAAAGATTTGTGACTATTATTATGATATATATATATTCCACTACATCATTTTGTTCCATTGCATTTATTTATTCCTGTTTATGTAACTATGATATTTGTGTTGTAAAGAATAATCAAATGTATTTATATAACATCTTCATGAGCTGTATTTGATTATTATATTTTATCATTTCGCTGTGAGATTCTATATTCGTTTTATTTCTTTCTCTTTTTCTTATTTACCCCTATTACAATCTGCCCTTTTGAACGGTTTGAGTCAGGCATGTGTGTCTGCTTAAAACGTCCAAAAAGTACGATTGTTACAGTTGGTATCAGAGCTTTGGTTTAACGATAACCTTAGCTTTATGGGGTCTAACTCATATTTAATAGGGTAGTAATACCCTAGTATAAGTCGCTGAGTGTATATATATGAGAGAGCGTATTTGTTAGTATTATAAATGGGTTTATTATATTGTTTAAATATGTTCCGTTTTGTATTTATAAATTTTGGTTGGTGTATTGGACGCTATGACATCGATAAGGATTTCTAAACACTTAATAGGGCAGACCGATACAATATTTGACTTGTAACGTAGGTAAATGAAATAATTTTGCCTATTATATTTTGTATATAAAATAATAAGTTATATAAAAGATATATTTGGTTGTAATATATTTTTTTGTTAGGTAGTGAAATTTATAAGTATTGGTTGAAAAATGAGATTGTAAATAAAATGAATATAAAGTGAAAATTTGAGAACATAATTTTCGGAATTTTTGAAAATTTCTTTCAAAAATTTTTGGAATATAATATTAATATTATTTGAAAGCATTTTCTGATATAAATATTTCAATGTGATTTGAAAGGAATGTTTTAAAAGAATTTTGGGAAGGAAATAAGTTATGTGCTCCCCTCTCTGTCGTTGGAAAATAATTTCGGTGATGAGTACACGCATCAACGACATTCATTTTCGAGTTTCAAAGTGGGAAGACCGGTGTAGTAGTTAACTACACCTTTATGAGATAAATAAATCTGTTATATATAAAAGATATGGTTCTATATATATACATTATTTTAAATGATTTGAAGTGCAACCCGACATTTAGTTTTTAAATTGGTATAAATTAGAGATTTCAATTATTTTAATGAAATGAAATTTTAACTATTTACTAATTGGAACTTCTAAAATGAAAATAAGAAATTAAATGCTTAGTTATAAATAAAATACACAAAAAGTTTGAAATTTGTAACCTATGAATCAAAGAATATGAAAATCCTAAAGATATGATTATTGAACCTTTTTGTTAATCAAAATAAATGAGAAAAACTTGTGTAATATTCAATTTCATTATTAGAAACATATATATAACTTACCAAAATGTTAAAAGTTGTAATGTTAAATAGGATATGTAATAGAATATTATACAAGTAAAATTCAAAAAAATGAAAGTGTTCAATAGATTTACTTTTATAAATAAGAAATTTTGATATTATAATCATTATAAACTTGAGTTATGACTGAAATGTTACTAAATAAAATGTAATAGAAAATGTTTAATGGAAGTAAAGGATTATAAAATTTAAGTTAATGTTTGAAACTATTTATAATTAAAGTGAATAATAAAATGAGTACTATATTTAGCTAATGACTATAACTTCAGCAAGGTGGAAATGATTCGAAAAATAGATTTAATAGTCGATAACACTATATAAGGGAATGAATGTACATTAAAAGGTAAGAAACTTAAGTATGAACTTATGCATTAATGAATATTAATATATAATGGAAATCAAGTATGTAAATTTATAAATGTGAACTAAACTGCAATAAAATGTACGTAATACTTAAATAATAAATTCATTGATTATTATACACAATTGAATGGATACAATTATGTAAGAAATGAATGTAAAGTACTGAAAGGAAATTTGCATTATATGAATAAATAAAAATAGAATTTTGTAAGTGATGAATGAAAATAAATGAGAGTAAGTACTGAATGAATGAATGTGAATTTATTTACAAAGAAAGCTATATAGTACTTTAAGAATTGATTTACATATGTTTTAATAAATATATATGAGTAACATATGTAAGAAAATGTAAATAACATATGTAAACAAATGCATGTAAATAAATGGAATTAAGTATTATATGAATGAATGGGAATTGAATTTTTGTGAAAAATAAATGTAGATTAAAGAAAATAATTACTGTAAGAATGAAAATAGACAAACAATAAATAGTATGAAAAGAAATATGTAAAAATGAACTTCAATAATGTTGGAATTTGTTGTTGTTTTGGTTTATGGGTTGTTTAGGAAAGGATACTTCTAATTGTTTGGATGTATGAATAATCTGTTGAGTTTTATCTAATACTTTTGAGTAGATGATATACTTAGTAGTTTATTTGTCATTCTATGCGATGTAAAAGTGTCTAAATCTGAACAAACCATTTGTGTTACTTGCTATGGATGGATGGTTGATTTCATGTGATGATTATATGCTTTGGTCACAAGTGATTGTTATTCTGTTGTATTGATTTGTTTTTTATTTATTTATTGAAACAACTTAAACATTTCACTTTTATATGATTATTGACCTCTTTGGATTATATAAGGGAAATACAAGGTTATGGGAGCAATAGCTACTGCTTTTGGTTTCATAAATAAGCGTAGTTTGCCGGACAAATAGGTACGTACTCGGATTACGGTTTTATAGCGATATTATATTATTTCCTCATAGTTTGGGATATATTATTTTGTAAAGTATAATATATATTGTTATTATTTATATTGTTATTTCTTCCAAACCTCACCGTACATAGGAGACTCTACCGAATTTTTCTATGAAATTTAGACTTAGAAAAATTTGGTGAAATGTTTTCAAACTTTTGTTAACTTTGAATATAAAAGTATTTAATGATTATAAATTGATATATTTTATTTAACTTATTTAATTATGTAAATTAATTGTTTATAAATGTAATATTTTGAATAAGATATATTGATTTCTTAATTTCTTCTTTTCCCTTCTCTTTTCTTTTCGAGGACGAAGAGTTTTGAGTGGGAGAGAATGTAACGATCCGTAATTTTCAATAATTAAAAATAGTTAATTTAATAAGATTTTGTGATTCAATATTGGAAGAAATAAAAATTTGTGATATACTAATAGAATAATTACTAAAACGAAATGTAATAATGTTAATTTAAGTCAATTATTAACAATTTGAATGAAATTCTGATTAATTGAAATAATTTAAATGTTATACTTGGTTATAAAGTGAATAAGGAAAAACAAATATAAATATTGAATCAATTGATGAAATAATATATAATTAATGGTAATAGAATAAAATCATTGTTAGGTAAGTAATTGTAACATTTGGTTGTAAATAATAACTTATAAATGTGACTAAAAGTAAATGGAGGCAAACTATTTTATGTTACCTATTTATTTAGTTGATTAAGTTAAATTGGAAATCAATTATAATTGAATGGAATTAAATGTTACATTAATGTGATTTAATACAATAACTGCAAATCGTGAATGTAATAAAATATATAGAGATGTAAATTATATTCATAAGGAAATAATTGAAATAAGAAAGAGTGAAATCAAGATAAATAAATCAATTGGGATCTTAAAATTTAATTAATGTATAAAATTGACAAAAATTCAATATAACTAAAAGATAGTGCTTAATACAAATAAAAGATGAAAAATTTAGCATATTAGTGAAATAAGATATCAAAAAATATTAACTAAGTTATTGGAGTAATAATTGGTTGAATATAATGATTGAAATCAATGTATAATAAATTTATTGGAATAAAATTTTAATTAATTGGATTTAATTATAATTGAAATTGAACACTAAAATTAGTGAAATATTAAATACTAAATTTGATATGTAAATTTGTTTTAAATTATTGTAAATGTGTATGAAATCAAAAATGATGAAAATGGTTAGTTCATTAATTTGAATATAAGAAGTGATAGATTTAATTTAATATTAATTTATTTAATTAACGTGAAAATAGCCATTTTGGCCACCGAAACTAGTTTCATCAAATCTGTAACGGTGATTATTGTAAGATTTCAAGTTTCGCAAGGATCAGACTTGTCGTTTGATCGTACGGACTCGAAACGCGTAGAAATTAATTTAAATTGAAATCAATTTGAAATAAACCGATTTAACATAACTTCTTCATACGATGAAATTAAGAATTGAAACCTATTCCATTGATTTTAAAATTATCGAAAACATCTATTTGATATATGGGATGACCCATTTTCGTTTCGACGACAGAATGGGCTTCGCGAGTCATTTATCGCTTAACTGTCAAATCGATCTAGTTCATTCATTTCTATTTCTGATCTGCCTATAAATAGTCCATTATAAACCCTATCTATTTCTTATTCCATTTGTCTGTACGTACAATTTCATCTGTCCACCTCTCCTTCTCAATGGCAGACAAACAAATTCCCAATTCAATTTCAAATCAAAATTTCAATCGAAAATTTAAACTCCTTAAAATATATCGAATTTTATATCATTGGGAAGGTCTCGACAAATGGAACCTACCTTTAGTGTTCATTTTTCGTAACATAGGATGAATCAACCTAAAATCATGGTCAAAACCTGATTGGGCGTTTTTGATTGGGTCATCAATCGAGGAAACGGTTTCTAGGTATTGGAGAGCTCGTCACGGGGAAGCTAACATTGGTGGCCGTGTGGGTTAACTCGATCGAAGGCGCTCGAATTTGGTCGATTAGGATTCGAAAACCATAATCTTTGAGGAATTGGTGGCGTCGATGGGGGGACCGGAGGCGACGTCCCCTGGCCATGGATGCGGCTGATCGAGGCGAAGGCGATGGAGGTGGTGTCCTAGGCTATCGTGGCCGAAGGTGGTAGAATTTTGGTAGTCAAAAGGCATGGTTTCGCAATGGGATGGGTTCAGTTCACGTTGACTTGGAAAGTGTTGTAGCATGTGTAAGGTGACGTGTCTAATTTTCAATATTATTTTATTTGTTTCAAATTCAAAATCATATAACTTCTAATCTGAATAACTTTTGCATGCGAACTTGGATTCACGCTCGATTTGTTTCTTTGGGATCATATTGAAATTTTGGACATTTTGAAACTTGTTTGGACGAATTCTAAGACGTTCAAATTTTGGTCTTAAATTGAATTTTAAATCGATTTAAAATCGAAGATGAGTGTTTTAACCCACTCACAACTTCTAAATTGTCTTGTGTCCGTTAATTTAAATTTAGGATGTGACTAGAAATTTATTGGTTGCGGTTTGGTATGTTAATTTGTCATTCTGATTAAATTTTACTTTTATTGCCTTAATTTTCTATGACGCCCCACCCCGATACCCACATTAACAAAGAGAATTAGTGGGTAATTCTATCTTCTAATGCGGAGAATAGGGTTGGTTAGGAGCGACCATATATAATCTTGTCTAAGATATCTACTGCAAATGTCGATAAATGCTCTATATTTTTTTCTATTTCAAGTGGATCTGCAATAAATGCTTAATACAAAACTATAGATGGCTAATGGATTATCAGAATAGAATGTAATAACAGAATGCATATCACATCACAGAACAATAATCATCATATATATAAATTCATATGCACAGATACATCCCAGTATGATATGAACTGATACTGAAAAGTGGTACAGAGGCCACATTATATACATCTAATCAAATACATATCAGAGTCAAGCGGAAAAAAAAATATAAACTACACAAAAGTTCTAGGCTAATATCTAAGCAGATGCATCAAAGCTAAGTACCGTAACTGATAGCTAACTTGAAACAACTCGGTCTGACCCAAGTACAAAATACACGGGTCAGTTTAGATAAAACAATCAGTTAATGAGGATAGACGATAATATGAAGCATAAGATACAAGTTGATAATTCTTTTCGAGTGAGAAGAGGCAAAAGAAAGAATACAACCCATGACTTAAGTGAACCAATGTCACATAAGTATACAAAGACCTCAAAAGAGGTAAATTCAATAATAATATTCAAATAATATAAACATTCGCCTCATATCATCGGCGACATCCCAAAATGTCTACATGGTTTCCATGAACCATATCTCCTCAAAAGAAGAAACATCAATACAAATTCTCGCCAAAATGGCAAACATAAAACATTCTTAAATAGGATGATTCAAAACTCAAATATAGAATAATCTCCAAATTCAATTATACCTCATCTCCTCGGTATAAATGTATATAAATCTAAATCTCAACTCGCCAAAATGGAAAAACCCAGAATATCCTATAAAACCATGAAATCATCCAAATTCATAACTCAAGGAACTCGATAACAGTTCAAAACATCATAAATGAAATCACCATATACATAACATCCCATATAGCACTAGGCTATCGATGTAATAAAACATCTTAAAATGGTGAAATCACAATAAAACAGAAAATTCAAAAAACCCAGATTGTCTAAATCCCCAATTGCAATGCCGAAGCAATGCTGCATGTGCTAAACTTAGACAGCCGAAGCCTCAAACAAGGTCGCTAACACCTCCCAAACTAGTTCGTCCTTATGACAAGGTCGCTGACACCTTTCCAAGCCCTTTTATCAGCCCTAACAAGGTTGCTAACACCTCCCAGAGCAGTTCAACCTCGTGATAAGGTCGCTGACACCTCTCAAAGTAGTTCAATTAGGTAAACATCGTGAATGTGTCACAAACTCACGAATAGGAACCTGAAAAGTGTTAACGTGTGTCCCATACCACACGGTCGCACTTAGCAGTTTACTAGCTGCTAGTCGATGCCGCACTAGTGACATCATAAAACTCATGCTCGTCTCATCTCATCGACAAGTATTAAATGGCATTGTAACTTGTCTCATCTCATCAACAAGTGAAAACATCGTGATGGTTCCTCATTAACCATAAATATCAAAATATGAAATCATATACTCAAGACTTGCTTTATATCATTGGTAAGTAAATAAAACATCGTGATGGTTCTCGTCGACCATACTCCTACATAGGAGATCTCAAACCACAATACTTGCCAAATATTGGCCATCTTAAATAATTCCAGTAAATAGGAATTATAAAACTCAAAATATGCCATAAAATGGCAAAACATCTCCGAATCAATAATCTTAAATAGTTTCGATCGTACAAATCCGGAATTAACCGAAATAGTAAACGCACATGTCTCATACCACGTGTTTTGCTAAATCATTTAATTCTCTTTCTCTTACATTCGAGTAGTGTAAATGTGTATGTTTTATACATAAAATAGTTTACTAGAGAAAATAAGCTTCTAAAACTTTTTCCCGAAAAGATTAATAAAACCAATATTTGAAATTCCTTTATTTTAGGAAATAAATAGATTTTACATTATAAAAATAATTTTAAAATACTATATAATAATAATTTGAAATATCCATTTATTTCAAAAATCACTTCAAAAATGGTTTAGTGAAAACCGTGCTCGAAATCAATGAAAAACGAGAAAGATAACTCAAGACCGATAACTTGAATTCAATTGAAATTTACCCCAAAATCAATTCAAATTCTATTTAAATTTAAATTTCAAATTCTCCAAATATAGCTAGCCCACCGATAAGCATCATAGCTCTTAAAATATCTCAAAAACAACATCAATACCAAATGAGAATGAGAGCAAAAACGAGCATATACAATTTTAAGGTCAATGTTTCTTATTGCTGTCATTTTGCACTCAGGACAGAACCATACAAACATAATTTCGACCAAGTAAACTTCAAACTTTTAGAAAACTCAAAACAAAAAACTTGTAGTACATGATTTATGCTTTTCAGAACATCTAAAATTACTGAATTTGGTTAAGAAATGAAAGAGTTATGGTTAATTCTGTTTCAGATTCAAACACAGAGCAAATGTTAGCTTTGCTCTCAGGATAACAATAGAAACACTAAATTTTGACGTGGATAACTTCAAAATTCAGGAAAATGCAAAACATTAAACTTGTGACTCTATTTCCATGCTTTCCAGAACATCAAAAATTATTAAATTTGGATAAGAAACAAGAAAAATATGGCCAAAAAAATTAAAGATCTAAAGTTCACTACAGTTGTCGTTTTAGTTTCGAGACATCGATACTAGAATGAACTTTCGAGCATGTAAACATCAAAATTTAACAAAATCCAAAACACTAAAGTTGTAGCAGATAATCTAATCTTTCAGGAACATATAGAATCGTCAAATTAGGACAAACAAATGAAAAAGATATGCTCAAAATACCAACAGCATTTAGCATAGAAAGTCACAGTTTTACAGTGACAGGGCAGCGAGCTTGAATTCGATTTTTCGACCTCTATGCAAAATATTTTCGAAAGTGTTTAACATGAAAGTTATCACACTCTTTTCAAGCTTT
The DNA here is from genome assembly GCA_030765085.1 of Allium cepa. Classification (NCBI taxonomy): domain Eukaryota; kingdom Viridiplantae; phylum Streptophyta; class Magnoliopsida; order Asparagales; family Amaryllidaceae; genus Allium; species Allium cepa. Next base: position 590,177,981 of record CM060944.1, read on the forward strand.
CCATAACTTTGAAGAAAATCAAATTCCAATTTAAAACGTGGGAGATATGTCTAACTTATTGACGGTGATTCATAAACAAACATGCAAAAAACCAAAATTGAGATTTCAATATTGAAATCTCAATCTAAGCTAGAAAATATGAGTTTTGAAATTCAAACTTGCTGCAAAGATTAACCAACCCTTAAATTGGAGCCAAAGACTGCAACTTTCTGCGTAGAATAGAGCTTCTACAACCTGACAGAACTTAATAGGAAACATACAAACCAAACAGAGAAGAAAATTAACAATTATCACTGTAAATCAGATTTTGATTTTGAGAGGGTTTTTAGAAATCGATTACCTAAGCTTGGAGTTTAGAATCTCATTTTAAATCATCAATTTTTCTTTTAATTTGATGGATTTTTCATTAGATTTGAAGAGGAAAATGTTTCAGCCATTATTCTGTGTTTTGGAAACTTGAAGAAAGTGGAAAAAATGTACATAAAGGTTCTATTTTCTCATTCTCACCTCTTAGGTTAGCAGGCTAAGTTAGGTTTAGGCAATGGGCTAAGATCCAAATTAAAAGAAAATTAGCTTAACTTCATAATTTAGCAACTAAATACATATTAACAATGTTTCCTCACAATCAAATTATGAATTAAAGCTACATTTCATCTCTAAAAATTATAAAACTTTATATTCATGATATAAAAATATTTTACACTCAAAATAAAAGATTATTTATAATTTAAAAAAAATTATAACATATTTCTCTATTTTAAGGTAAATAACAAACATACATCTTTAGTTACAAATCTCATTGTAATTAACATTATAAATTACACAAAAATCACCTTTTTGTGTAATAAAATTTTATAACCAATTTCAAATATAATTTTACACTTAAATTATAATTTTAAACTCAATTCCATCATTATTTTAAATATATCTCATCTAAAAATTGATTACTTCTTTTAAAAATCATTAAAAGATGTAAATAGCAGTAATTAACAAAATTAGTGCATTAACTCTAAATAAAACACATTTTTCTCATTTTATTATCTCAAACCATCTTAATAAAGTTTCCAAAACTTTATTTTCTCATTTTTATTCTCAAATATATTGTTTATTCCTAATAAACAATTTAAATTCCTCATTTATTATTAATTCACACTATTAAATTATAACTGCCGTTATAATTTAATATTAACAGTAATCTCAAAAACAAGGGTTGTTACAGACTCTTTCCTTAACAAAAATGCGTCCTCGTAATTTCTGGAGAAGAGATTGTATTCAACAAAATTATTTCATTAATCAAAGGAAGATGAATAAGCTCGAGTTTAAAAATTTCTCACCCTCAACATAAGATGATAGAAAAACCAAGATAAGATTGCTCGATTAGTTCTATGGTTTTCCAAGTGGAACTACTGGGATTTGTGAACCATTGAACTTTTTCAAGCAATACATCGCTATTTCGAAACCATTTCACCTTCGAAGCAAACACGGATAGGATGTTACGAAATAGATAAACAAGATGGGATCAATTCCTAAGAAGCTTCACGAACAGAGTCGGGATTCAGTCACAACTTTATCCCGAATTCCAGCCCATAAGATGATAATTGATATAACTTTCTATATAACACTACGAAGGGAGTCATACCAATACTAGATTGACCACTATTACGGAAAGTAAACGTAATAATAGGTAGATGGTTTTCCTCCAATGCCATCAGACTCATACGATTGCATAATTGCAAGTCTAAAATTATTGCACAAAGGCAAGATAAGGCTTAAGGAATAGATTTTTAAACTCTCTCTTACTAATTAAATATTCTTAAAGTTTTCCAACGTATTATCTTCAAGATTTAAAATCCTTGATTTTCGACACTTGAAAATTTTCAAAATTTATTACTTAGATTTTGAATTTAAATTCATTACTTTTATTAGAGTAATGAATTTTAAGTTGTTTACTCTCTAATTCTTTTCTATATATTCTCTAGTTTTCAACATATATATATGTATGTATGTATGTATGTATGTATGTATGTATGTATACATGTATATATGTATATATTTTCACGTATGTTTAACAAATTCTCTAATTGTTAGAAATTTCTGGAAAAAATCGATGGAGTCTCCTTTGTATGGAGGGCCGTAAACAATATTACAAAATAATTTACGTAATATACATTGACCACTAGGTCGGAAACGCAATATGTATCATCAATAAACACTTTAAAATTAATCTGAAAACAAACCTTTTCCTTTTAGCATTTAAAGCGAATTTGCACAAACTTATATATATATTCTTTTTGCTCAAAATGTATTTCTAATATCTTCTTTTCACCTGTACTTAACTCAAATAGATGATATTAGTTCATGATCATAAATAAGAAATACTACACTTAGCTATTGAGGGTAGTAGAACAATTTTATTTTAGACCTGCTGTAAAGTAGACCTGTTTTGACCAAGTAAACCACAAAATATTAAAAAAATTATAAAATGAAAGTTATTCTACTCAGTCTATGCTTTCCAACAATATAATGATTATCAAAATCGGATTTATGGTTAAGTTATGTCAAATTTACTTTCAGCTTTATCTTAGAGAATTTTGTAATAGGGCAAAACTGCCTATCCATATTCAAACCCATTTTAGACTTAGTAAAAAGAAAAATATTTAAAAGTGGTAAGAAGAAACTTTATAGCTTACTGAAAGCTCTTTCATTTGAAAACGATTGAGCTCGTTTGAAATTATAAATCTCCAGTTATTGCTGTTTTAGTACAGTACTTTTCTAAATAAAATTTCAGCTTTTAAAATTAATTTGAAATTTGTAATTCTCCCAAACCATTTTAATTTCAAACTACAATTTAAAACAAACTTTTTGCTAAATCATTTATTAAATGATTCTTTTTATCCTTGGAAGGCTAAGACATATAAAATTATGATCAACTTTATGTAATCATCACAAAACATTTTATTAAGTGGAAATATTTTTATTACTTCCCAAAATCTAGCTTTAAAAACAATTAATTATGAAAACTCATTTTGGAAGAGATAACTATTTTTTTCCATTATCAAGAGAGGATAATTGATTATCCATCAAAATAAATTTTTATCGTCATCATTTATAACTTGTACTAAAATATTCAATTAATATTTTAATTTTCAAACCAAAGTATTCTTTTACCTTAAATACATCATTTTATTAATCAAAGCATCAAATGATATTTTCTTGTAATTAAGATACTATCTCATCCCAGCGTTTAGAAAATTCCTATCGATAACGTTAGCCAAATGCATCACCCAGGATTCTTAAAGCACTAGACGGACAACCCAACATAAAAATTCATTTTCTTTAAAAAGAAGTACCTCATATATAATACTCAAAATATTGTTATTTTTTTTCAAAAACAAATCCAATTCCTCTTAGGAACATATCTTCATTTTTTTTTGAAAAATTTAAAAACACAACTTATTACTTATTCTCAAAATGAAAAAAAACCACAAGAAGAACTCATGAGATATTCCCAGAATACTCGATCCTCAAGATTGATGGAATAGACTGGAGTGTCATTATTCCAAATGGTATAACGAACCACTCACAAGACTCATAATAAGTGTGGAATGCGGTAAAAGTAACGCTATCCTCCACGACTCATAGCTCATGAAAAATCTATGTAGGGTCAAGCTAAGGAATGACCCTAGCACCACTCAAGTGATTAAAAGAAATCCATGAGATATAAAAGCAAGGGTAAATATCTTTTCAAATGAGGAGAAGTAACATTGACTATAAATTATTACTTCGAGTGAAGTAATACCATAAAGTATATCAACAATTGATTATCCAAAGAGGATATCTCAAAAAGGGTAAGAAGGGCAATATCAAATAAATTCAAAGAATCACCTCATTCCCTAGTGGACATCCTCGTGGGAGGATGACCGAAAGGCTAAGAACCGAAAATGAAGTCAACACAATTTTTGATTGCTCGATTGTGTGTCATGCCCAAATGGACTCACAGAAATCAACAACGTCACAATGACTAGGATTCAAGATATATCATCAACATTTCGAAACACAAGGTTAAGTACGAAGACTTCGGAATCATCGTTAACATTCCGAAGGACAAGAAACAACGAATCAACCGAACTAGGATACTCATATAGGATTCTTCGAATCACATAATGTGGCTTGATAATAGGCAAGCCACTTCATCTCAACACTCCAAACTGTAACATTCCCGTTTTTAAATCAAATTGAAATTGGAAATAAATTTAATTTTTGGAATTAAATTATGGATTAATCTGGTATTTTCAAAAATATAATAGATATTTGTTTGTTTATTAATATAAATATATATATAATATGATTTTTAAATAGATTTTCTAATTGGAAATTCTGAAGTAAATATTTTGAATAATATTGTAATTACAAATTTAATTGTGGATTAATTTGAAGATTTGAATAAATATATCAAAAAAAATTGTAAATAAAATTAATTGATTTGAAATCCAATGGATTATAAATAGAATTTGATTTGTAATTTAAGAATAAGTTTTTATAAATAAATATTGGATATATCAAACTTTATATTTCAAAGATAAATAGGATATGTGTTTGTTATAAATAAGAATTTGATTTGAACTTTATATTTCAAAAAGAATTAGAAGATAAATGGAATATAAAATATATATTTTGAATTAAATACAAATGATTTGCAAACAATTATTTAAAGGTTAAATCCTATAATATACATATGTGTGTTGATTATATATGTGTATTTAAGTTGACTTTAAATTGGACTTTCAAATTTGATTTGAATTTGAATTTAATTTTAAATTTCAGAAGATAGACATTTAAAAAAAATATTTGGATGAGCTTTTATTTATATATAAATAGTTTTATTACATTTTCAATAAAAAGAAATTCAAATATATATGTGTGTGTGTGTGTGAATATAAAGAAATTTATAAAATGATAGGGTTGAAACACAATTTTTAAATTTATTTAAATTAAGGATTTAAACATAAAAAGTACCCATTTTAACAAGTGTAGGAGTTTTAAATCATGCAAAGACAAGTGTTAACACTAAATAGAACAAGTGGCAAGTGTGTTCTTTAATTGAATTATGTAAGTAAATATCAAAATTCTTCTTTCATCTTCAAGCTGAAATTAAGATAGCAAACAAGAAAGAAAAATAAGGTAAATACAAATCAAATTGTTTGAACCAGGCCATATTTTCTTCTTCCATGTATTTCAAACCTGAAAGTTTTTAAATCTCAAACTGTAAAACCTGGAAACTTAACCCTGTGAAGAATAAAGCAAAACAAATACAAGAATCATCTCAGAAATCAAATAAGTACAAGCGTGGAAACAAAAGTAAGTTTAAGCACGTTGAATAAAATCTGCAACCTGATCATCAGCAAGCAAAAGGAAAAGCTTAACTCAAACGATGCAAAGATCATATTCTAGAATTCAAAGCAGTTTCAAAATTTATCAACTTCTAGGCTTGCTTCTCTGTTACAAATTTCTGGCCTCTGTCTTCATTTATAAGGTGAGCAAACTTCACCTTCTTTAGTTTGAGATATCGGTAAGTAAACTTTGAAACTATGAAATTCAGATTTGGGTTGAAATCATGCTTGAAGTTAAATTTGTTGCATGTATATAAAATGTATGTTTATGTGTTGATATCCCTGTGCATGTTGATATACAGGGAATTTTCACCCTGTTTTCTAGTTCCAGGTTTTCAAACAAACCTGTCAAACCTAAAATTTCCTACTTCTAGTTTTTGCTAGGATGAAGTATTAAAATAAAAAGTGTACAAATTCACTAAAACTGAATTTTAAAAAAAATATAAAATATTATCAAGAATATGGGTCTGGAACAAGAGAAAGTACTGTGAGCTCAATCTCTACTTAAAATTTGATTTTCTTGATCTTTCAATGTGATTATATAATCTAAATCACCTTTGAAAAGATTGATTTTTAAAATTAAAATCCAGATTTTTAATTACGTTTTCAATGAGAAATTTGAAGATGAACGTGACACGAGTTTTTATGGAATTCTGATGATCGGCGACTTATTCCATCACGTGATCGTGGCAGTAGCTAGTATAAAGTTCTGGGATCATTAGAAAATTCTTGGATAAATTTATAAATCGTTGTGGCGATCGAGAATTGTCGATATAGGGTTAGAAACCCACATTTACTCTTGGTAGGAAATTGTACTGCGGAATCGTCATTCGTCGATCGGAATCGAGCACACTAGGGCCAATCGAAGCATCAGATGTCAGAAAGGCTTTGGCCATGATCACGTGATTTCTGATGGTCTGAGGGGACAGAACGAGGCGATCTTGATGGCTCAGCTTTGTTCTACAATTTGGTCGTGTGGGGATATTTCTGAGTTCACCATCATTCGAAGTTTCTGGGTGATCTGGTGGCTTGGGGAAGTTGCCGCCGACTCGTCGGTTATCACAGCAGTGATCGGAGTTCGCCAGAACTCTGGTGCATGTGCTCGGCGATATGGTTGTGTCAGTAAAGATGGAATTGGGAAGAGGAGTGTGTGACTCGAAGATGTGCTCGGGAAGAAGGAGAGGTAGCTCGAGTTTTTACTCGAAGTAGGATTTTGGTGTTAAACTAAAGTACCTGAAAAAAAAATTAAATTGAAATTCTGAGTTACTCGGGTTAATTTGTGAAAAATCTTGAAATAAGGCTCGAGTACATCGGGGTTTAACTCGGGGGACACCCGGGTTTGCTTGGGATTTTTATGTTCCAGTTTTAAAACTTTAACAACTTAGTTAAATAAATTTCTAAAATTATTTCTTCTATAAATGATGATTTATTTATTAAGTAAACAGTATAAATGGAAAGGTTTTGAAATAAAAAGTTTTTTTAAAAAAAACAATTGAGTTTTAAAACTTATATTTTTAACAAGTTATTTTAAATAAAATTTAATAAGTGATAATTTTTAACTTAAAGGTAAGTTAATTTATATCATAAATGATAATCAAGTAAGTAATAATTTGTAATTAAGATTAATTCATTAATAATTAAGAAAAATTAATTAAAGGATAATTAGTTATAATTAAGATTAAATTAATTAATAATTGAGGATTTATTAATTTAAGTAACTTAATTAGTAATTCAAGTTAATTGAGCAAGTAATTAATGAATGATTTAATAAAAATAATAATTACTTAGTGAAAGTAATTAAGAGAAGATAATTAAAGGTCAATTATCTTAAAGTGATTAAGAAATCATTATTTAAGGAGTAATTAATTATTGTAATTAATTAAGGAATAAACCTATTAATTAATCAATTAAGAGAAACTAATTATAATTAAGATTTAATTAATAATTGGGGGTTTATTAGTCAAAGTAATTAATTAAGGAATAATTAATTAATAAAAGTAATTAAGATTTAATTAATTTAGATTATTAATTTAGAAATGATTAATTAATGAAGGTAATTAAGACTTAATTAATTGTAGTTAATGATAAGTAATCATTGATCAAAGATTACTAATGAAAGTAATTATGTGGCTGATAAATTTAAAAACCACCCAAATTATTCATCTTAATTGTAGATGTTTGATTTCTATTGAATGCTTTGTGATGGATTGATATATTTGACATGTGATGTGATGCTATGTGATGCTTTTGGTTGAGCTATTATATTTGTGATGAATATACTGGTGTATGAAAATGCAAAACCCCTTGACCCATAAAATGACCTTTAAAATTTCAAGGCGACAGGGAGTCGGATTCTAGTCGGTTATCCGAAACCCACATCGAATTGTAATGATGAATCTTTATAATTGATAAATTTACTTTAACTATGAATCTGTAAACGAAGATAAGCGTTATGGGTTATACCGCTTATCAATATTAATATGATTGAATCTGTGATGATTGATGTTGCTGCACTATTATGTGTAAAACCCCTGGACTACACTATACACACACAATATGGATTTCACGAGGAAATAGATTAAGTCAAAGATTTTTGAAATAGTTTTAAATTTGAATTTTGAATCCAAATGGTTTTCGAAATGAATTGGGTGTTTTCAAAGATAAAAGTTATTTTTGAATAACTTGATTAAGTTTTGAAATTCAAATAATTTAATTTGAATTCAAGATTTGAAATTGAATTCAATGATTTGGAAATTTTGGCTTAAAAAGATTATACAAGTTATAAAAATGTTTATATGGGTTTTTAACCATTGAAAAATTATTGGTTTGGGAATTTAAATTTAAACCCAAGTTTATACTTGTATGGCTTTAACTTAGGTAAATGTAATCAATTTTTCCTGAAACGAAACTATTTGTTTTCAATTAATAATAGCTTTCATATAAGGAAAGGGTTTTCAATTTGTGTTGAAAGATTTCAAATCGAATGGAAATAGTTTTGAAAACTATAACTAATCTTTGTGAAAGATAGTCAAACCTTGATTTGAAATTGAAGAGCATTTAAATGGTGTATCTTTTATATAAAATTTTTGGAATGGAATTGTTTTGTGAAAATGATTTTGAAAGCTATAAAATGAGTCTTTAATTTAAAGACCGAACGAGTAAATCCAACTTGAAATGGAATTGTTTTGAAAGGCTATAAATGAATCTTTGTTAAAGATTGGTGATCCTTACTTTAAATTGATAGGGGTTTTAAAAGTGAATCTTTTGTTTAAAAGATTAAAGTGTGGAAATTGTTTAGACCATTGAAAGGTTTCTGGAAGTAAATCTTTTTGTTTAAAAGATTTGGATATGATAATTTTTTTAAACTATTTGAAAGAAAAGTATTGGATTTTAAGTTGCGACTTAACTGAAATCTCATTATCCATATGTTTTTAAATATTGTGCTCATTATTCGGTTTAGCCGGGAGAGGACCTTGTGTCATATAACCCATTCCGAATAATGATACGTCGATATGGATAGCATTTGAAGACCGGTGGTGAAGACCGGATACTTTTGAAAACGAAAGGATGACTTGTCGAATGTCTCTGCACCGAATGGCCCCGGTATAGAGATTTGAGCACCCATTGTGATGGGGAGTCCGGACGTGATTAGAAATTATCCGGATTGCAAGGGCTTCTTTCGAAGTGCCTTCGGTTTTTTTCGAACACGGAACAGACTTGTATTGATGTGTGTCTGATGTTATACTTTGAGATGTAAAACCGGTTTCTATCAAATACATTTCTGTTTGGTGGCGGAGATTTATTCTCTTAGCTTAACACCCTTCTCTGAGACGTACGAGCTCAGAGGTTATGTAGTTGATCGTTACTAGTGATACATTCCCAATTTGGTAATGTGGCATACGAAGTGCCGCTGATCATTTGTTGATCAAAGCATGGCTTTTGTGAAAAGCGTAGCTTTGTGGACGAGACTTCATCGGACCTCACACCCCGGAATGGTCAAAACGGGAAGAATGCAGCAAGGTTATAGGGGGTAGCGCCCATTAGGGTATATGCATTTCCTTCTGGATAGAAGTGGTATCATGGTATGGAGCCCAGATACTTAACTTATGTGGATATCGCAAATATATATTACTTTGTGATCGTTGGTATTGAGGATCCTCGGATAATGGTTGTTTACAACCGGGGGATAGCATACTCGTGTCAGTAGTTACCTATTTTTGCAGAGGTAACCCGACCTTGTGTTGGCAGAGATCCGGTTAGTTTCTCGGGGCGTCCCTCCAGAGGCGTACCCATGTGGCAATGGTTGATAGAATTGATTTTTGGATGAATTGTTTGCTTTGGTTGCTATGGTTAATAGATATATTTTGGTTGTTTAGACTAAAAGTTTTAGGATTGTATCCATATATCTGTCTATTCTTTGGGGTATTTCGACTTGAGCTTGGAATCCATACCCAGTGTTTGAGAATTATGGAAGATTAAATTCATTTATTTGTTCTTTTGGGTCTCGATATATTCTACAAGTGGTTAGTTATCTTTTGAACTAACCAATACTCCTGTGTATTCGTAGATCTGGATGACCCAAGTATCCTGATTCGTTCTTGTATCCATTATTGATATTCTGATTTGATAAGCCAAATGCAGAATAGATACCCAGTTTGATTTCGAAACTGTCTCTATCTTTGTGTGTCCATTCTTTGTTGTCTCCCTACTTTCAAATTTCGAGGACGAAATTTTCTAAGGGGGGAATCTGTAACATTCCGATTTTTAAATCAAACTGAAATTGGAAATAAATTTAATTTTTGGAATTAAATTATGGATTAATCTGGTATTTTCCAAAATTTAATAGATATTTATTTGTTTATTAATATATATATATAATATATTTTTAAATAGAATTTCTAATTGGAAATTCTGAAATAAATACTTTGAATAATATTTTAATTACAAATTTAATTGTGGATTAATTTGAAGATTTGAATAAATATATCAAAAAAATTGTAAATAAAATTAATTGATTTGAAATCCAATGGATTATAAATAGAATTTGATTTGGAATTTAACAATAAGTTTTTATAAACAAATATTGGATATATCAAACTTTATATTTCAAAGATAAATAGGATATGTGTTTGTTATAAATAAGAATTTGATTTGAAATTTATATTTCAAAAAGAAATATGTGGTAAATGGAATATAAAATATATATTTCGAATTAAATACCAATGATTTGCAAATAATTGTTTAAAGGTTAAATCCTATAATATACATATGTGTGTTGATTATATACGTGTATTTAAGTTGACTTTAAATTGGACTTTCAAATTTGATTTGAATTTGAATTTAATTTTAAATTTCAAAAGATAGACATTTAAAAAAATATTTGGATGAGCTTTTATTTATATATAATTAGTTTTATTGCATTTCAATAAAAAAGAAATTCATATATATATTTGTGTGTGTGTGTGTGAATATAAAGAAATTTATAAAATGATAGGGTTGAAACAAATTTTTAAATTTATTTAAATTAAGGTTTTAAACATAAAAAGTACCCATTTTAACAAGTGTAGGATTTTTAAATCATGCAAAGACAAGTGTTAACACTAAATAGAATAAGTGGCAAGTGTGTTCTGTAATTGAATTATGTAAGTAAATATCAAAATTCTTCTTTCATCTTCAAGCTGAAATTAAGATAGTAAACAAGAAAGAAAAATAAGGTAAATGCAAATCAAATTGTTTGAACCAGGCCATATTTTCTTCTTCCATGTATTTCAAACCTGAAAGTTTTTAAATCTCAAACTGTAAAACCTGGAAACTTAAGCCTGTGAAGAATAAAAACAAATACAAGAATCGTCTCAAAAATCAAATCAGTACAAGCTTGGAAACAAAAGTAAGTTCAAGCATGTAGAATAAAATCTGCAACCTGATCATCAACAGGCAAAAGGAAAAGCTTAACTCAAACAATGCAAAGATCATATTCTAGAATTCAAAGCAGTTTCAAAATTTATCAACTTCTAGGCTTGCTTCTCTGTTACAAATTTCTGGCCTCTGTCTTCATTTATAAGGTGAGCAAACTTCACCTTCTTTAGTTTGAGATGCCGGTGAGTAAACTTTGAAACTATGAAATTCATATTTGGGTTGAAATCATGCTTGAAGTTAAATTTGTTGCATGTATATAAAATGTATGTTTATGTGTTGATATCCCTGTGCATGTTGATATACAGGGAATTTTCACCCTGTTTTCTAGTTCCAGGTTTTCGAACAAACCAGTCAAACCTAAATTTCCTACTTATAGTTTCTGCTAGGTTGAAGTATTAAAATAAAAAGTGTACGAATTCACTAAAACTGAATTTTAAAAACAATTTTACAAACTAATATCAAGAATATGGGTCTGGAACAAGAGAAAGTACTGTGACCTCAATCTCTACTTAAAATTTGATTTTCTTGATCTTTCAATGTGATTGTATAATCTAAATCACCTTTGAAAATATTGATTTTTAAAATTAAAATCCAGATTTTTAATTATGTTTTCAATGAGAAATTTGAAGATGAACGTGACACGAGTTTTTATGGAATTCTGATGATCGCGACTTATTCCATCACGTGATCGCAGCAGTAGCTAGTATGAAGTTCTGGGATCATAAGAAAATTCTTGGATAAATTTATAAATCATTGTGGCGATCGAGAATTGTCGATTTAGGGTTAGAAACCCACATTTACTCTTGGTAGGAAATAGTATTGCTGAATCTTCGTTTGTCGATCGGAATTGATCGCACTGGGGCCAATCGAAGCATCAGATGTCGGCAAGGCTTTGGCCATGTCACGTGATTTCTGATAGTCTGAGGGGAGAGAACGAGGCGATCTTGATGGCTCAGCTTTGTTCCAGAATTTGGTCGTGTGGGGATATTTCGAGTTCACCGTCGTTCGAAGTTTCTGGGTGATCTGGTGGCTTGGGGAAGTTGCCGCCGACTCGTCGGTCATCACAGCAATGATCGGAGTTCGCCAGAACTCTAGTGTATGTGCACGGCAGTATGGTTGTGTCAGTAAATATGGAATTGGGAAGAGGAGTGTGTGACTCGAAGATGAGCTCGGGAAGAACGAGAGGTAGCTCGAGTTTTTACTCGAAGTAGGATTTTGGTGTTAAAGTAAAGTACTTAGAAAAAAAATTAAATTGAAATTCTGGGTCACTCGGGTTAAATTGTGAAAAATCTCGAAGTAAGGCTCGAGTACATCGGGGTTTAACTCGGGGGACACTCGAGTTTGCCTAGGATTTTTATGTTCCAGTTTTAAAACTTTAATAACTTAGTTAAATAAATTTCTAAAATTATTTCTTCTATTAATGATGATTTATTTATTAAGTAGACAGTATAAATGGAAAGGTTTTGAAATAAAAAGTTTTTTAAAAAAACAATTAAGTTTTAAAACTTATATTTTTAACAAGTTATTTTAAATAAAATTTAATAAGTGATAATTTTTAACTTAAAGGTAAGTTAATGTATATCATAAATGATAATCAAGTAAGTAATAATTTGTAATTAAGATTAATTCATTAATAATTAAGAAAAATTAATTAAAGGATAATTAGTTATAATCAAGATTAAATTAATAAATAATCGAGGATTTATTAATTTAAGTAAATTAATTAGTAATTCAAGTTAATTGAGAAAGTATTAATGAATGATTCAATAAAAATAGTAATTACTTAGTGAAAGTAATTAAGAGAAGATAACTAAAGGTTAATTATCTTAAAGTGATTAAGAAATCATTATTTAAGGAGTAATTAATTATTGTAATTAATTAAGGAATAAACCTATTAATTAATCAATTAAGAACAATTAATTATAATTAATATTTAATTAATAATTAGGGGTTTATTAATCAAAATAATTAATTAAGGAATAATTAATTAATAAAAGTAATTAAGATTTAATTAATTACAATTAAGGGTTAATTAATTTAGATAATTAATTTAGAAATGATTAATTAATGAAGGTAATTAAGACTTAATCAATTGTTGTTAATGATAATTAATCATTGATTAAAGATTACTAATGAAAGTAATTATGTGGTTGATAAATTTAAAAACCTCCCAAATTATTCATCTTAATTGTAGATGTTTGATTTCTATTGAATGCTTTGTGATGGATTGATATATTTGATATGTGATGTGATGCTATGTAATGCTTTGTGCTGAGCTATTATATTTGTGATGAATATACTATTGCATGAAAATGCAAAACCCCTTGACCCATAAAATGACATTTAAAATTTCAATGCGACAGGGAGTCGAATTCTAGTCGGTTATCCGAAACCCACGTCGAATTGTAATGGTTAATCTTTGTAATTGATAAATTTACTTTATCTGCGAATCTGCAAACGAAGATAAGCGTTATGGGTTATACCGCTTATCAATATTAATATGATTGAATCTGTGATGATTGATGTTGTTGCACTATTGTGTGTAAAACCCCTGGACTATACTATACACACACAATATGGATTTCACGAGGAAATCAGTTAAGTCACAGATTTTTGAAATAGTTTTAAATTTGAATTTTGAATCCAAATGGTTTTTGAAATGAATTGGGTGTTTTCAAAGATAAAAGTTATTTTTGAATAACTTGATTAAGTTTTGAAATTCAAATAATTTAGTTTGAATTCAAGATTTGAAATTAATTTCAATGACTTGGAAATTTTGGCTTTAAAAGATTATACAAGTTATAAAAATGTTTATATGGGTTTTTAACCATTGAAAAAGTATTGGTTTGGGAATTTAAATTTAAACCCAAGTTTATACTTGTATGGCTTTAACTTAGGTAAATGTAATCAGCTTTTCCCAAAACGAAACTATTTGTTTTCAATTAATAATAGCTTTCATATAAGGAAAGTGTAAGACCCCACCCCGAGACCCACCTTAGTAAAGAGAATTAACGAGTAATACCGTCTACTAAAGCGGAGAATAGGGCTGGTTAAGGGCGACCATCTATAACTTTGTCTTAAACATCTACTGAATACGTCGATAAATGCAATATAATTTTTTTCTTTTCTATCTCAATGGATCGACATACACAGTAAATGTTTAATCCAAAACTATAGGTGGTTGACGGTCTATCAGAACAAAATACAATAACTAAATGTAAAGCACATCACAGAACAGTAATCGACATCATATATATACATATACACCGATACATGTTTAGTACAATACAATATGAATACAATAAAGGTGGTACTCGACCATAACATATACATCAAATCAAATGCATATCAGAATCAAGCGGAAAGAAATATAAACTACACAAAAGTGCTAGGCTGATATCCAAGCAGATGCACCAAAGGTATGTCCCGAACTGATAGCTGACCTGAAACAACTCGGTCTGACCCGAGTATAAAATACGCGGGTCAGTCTAGCTAAAACAATCAGTTAAGAAGGATCGACGATAATATGAAGCATAAGATACAGGGTGGTGATTCTTCTCAAATGAGAAGAGGCAATAGAAAGAACATATAATCATGACTTAAGTGAACAATGTCATTTAAGTATACAAAGACCTCAAAAGAGGTAAACTCGACAATAATGCTCAAATAATATAAACAATCGCCGATGAAAAATCTCCAAATCAAAACTCATGAAACTCAATAAGTGTTTATAATCCCCATATCGAAATCACCATAAAACAACACATATATATATACATGCCTTTCTCTAACTCAAGGCTATAAGTAAATTCATCATCTCAAAATTGGTGAAATCGAAATCATAAACTTATAAAAATTCCTCAAATTGGCCAAATCCCATTTGCATGCCGAAGCGATGTTGCACGTGCCATTCTCAGATGGCCGAAGCCTCTGACAAGGTCGCTAACACCTCTCAAAGCAGTTCGTCCTCATGACAAGGTCGCTGACACCTCTCCAAGCTATTTTGTCAGCCCTAACAAGGTCGCTAACACCTCCCTAAGCAGTTTGTCCTCATGACAAGGTCGCTGACACCTCTCCAAGCTATTTTGTCAGCCCTAACAAGGTCGCTAACACCTCCCTAAGCAGTTCGTCCTCATGACAAGGTCGCTGACACCTCTCAAAGCAGTTCTATTAGGTAAACATCGTGAATGTGTCACAAACTCATGGATAGGTATCCGAAAAGTGTTAACGTGTGTCCCATACCACTCGTTCGCACTTAGCGATTTACTAGCCGCTAGTTGGTGCCACACTAGGAACATCATAAAACTCATAAAATCATATCTCGCCTCATCTCATTGGCGAGTGATAAAGAGACACCATACTCGTCTCATCTCATCGACAAGTATTAAATAACATCGTAACTTGTCTCACTTCATCGACAAGTGAAAACATCGTGATGGTTCCTCATAAACCATAAATCTCAAAATATGAAATCATATACTCAAGACTTGCCTTGTATCATTGACAAGTAAATAAAACATCGTGATGGTTCTCATCGACCATACTCTTACATAGGAGATCTCAAACCATAATACTTGTCAAATATTGGACATCTTAAATAAGTCCAATATATTGGAATTTTAAAACTCAAAATACGCCATAAAATGGCAGAATATCTCAGAATCAAAAATCTCAAATAGCTTCGATCGTACAAGTCCGGAATTAACCGAAATAGTGAACGCACATGTCCCATACCACGTGTTTTACTAAATCGTTTAATTCTCTTTCTCATACGTTCGAGTAGTACAAAAGTGTGTATTTTATATATAAAATAATTTATTTGAGAAAACAAGCTTTCAAAACCTTTTCCCGAAAATATTAATAAAACCAATATTTAAAATTTCTTTATTATAGGAAATAAATAGATTTTATATTAGAAAAATAATTTTAAAGTACAATGTAATAATAATTTAAAATGTCCATTTATTTCAAAAATCACTTCAAAATGGTTTAGTGAAAACATGCTCGAAAATAATGAAAAACAAGAGAGATTACTCAAGACCGATAACTTGAATTCAATACGAATTCAATTCAAATTTAACCCAAAGTCAATTCAAATTCTATTTAAATTTGCGTTTCAAATTCTCTAAATATAGCTAGCCTATTTATAGGCATCATAGCTCTCAAAAAATCTCAAAAACAACATCAAAATAGAACAAGAATGAGAGCAAAAATAAGCCAATACAATTCTCAGTTCAATGATTGTTATTGCTGTCGTTTTGCTCTCGAGACAGCAACAAACAAATATAGTTTTGACCAAGCTAACTTCGAAATTTCAAAATTTTCAAAACATAAAACTTCTAGCACAAAGTCTAAGCTTTCTGGAACATCTGGAATTATTATATTTGGATAAGAAACATGAAAGATATGGCCAAAACAAATTTCAGATATGAATTTCACTACAACTGTTGTTTTAGTTTCGGGACAGCTATACTAGAATGAACTTTCGACCATGTACACATCAAAATTTGACAAAACTCAAAACATGAAAATTGTATCATATAATCTAAGCTTTCAGGAGCATCAAGAATCATCAAATTCTGACATTAAACGAAAAAGATATGTTTAAATTTCCAACAGTACTTAGCACAGAAAATCACAATTTTACCGTGACAGTGCAGCGAGATTGTTTTGGGTTTTTCGACCATCTATGCTCAAAATTTTCGAATGTTTTCAACATGAAAGTTATCACATTCTTTTCAAGATTTCCATAACTTCAAATAAAATCGAATTGTGATTTAAAGCGAAAGAGATATGCACAATTTACTAACAGTGATTCACAAATAAAATGCAATAAACGAAATTGAGATTTCTACCTTGAAATCTCAATCAAAGCTAGAAAATTGTGAGTTTTGATACTCACCTTGCTATAGAGAAAATATAACTGGAATTTGTGTTGAATTAGACAAGCTTTAAGAAGGAGGAAGCTTCAATTAACCTGTATAAACTTGAAACAATGACATGCAAGAAGAACAAGTACTGTTAACAGAGAAACACTTTCAAAACTTGGTTTTTGATGAATAAATGGTTTTAGATTTTGATTACCTGTTGATTTAGCTCCAATTTGATTTAAAAAAACACAAGATTTGAGTTTGATTTGATGATTTTTGGCTAGGGTTTGCAAGAGAAATTGGGTTTCTCTGGTTTCTCACTATCTGAACTGTACGTAGAAGGAAGATAAGATATTCCTTATTTCTTTCTACAGACTAGTGACTAGATGGGCTTAAGACCCATTAATAAAAAAAATAGCCTAAATTAATTCATTTTTCACTTAATACACTAGTGAACTCTTATGTTTTTAAACAAACATCAAATGTTTCAAAGTTTTCACATGATAAAATTATGAAACCTTGTTTACATGTTAATTAAAGTATTTTGTATTTAATAAAAGGTAAATTTGGTTATGAAAATATTTCTATTATTAAAAATCCTTATTTTTAAATAAGTAGCCAATTATACTTATAATTACATAAACCACTATTTTTAATCCCAAAAATTACACAAAAATAATCTTCTTGTGCAATAAAATGTAACCAATCATTTTAACACAATTTTATGACCAAATCATATTTTTAAACCTAATTTCACCTTTTTATTTAATATAACAATCTTTAAAAAAAATCAAATACTCCTTTTAATTTTTTTTATTAAAAGAAGCAAATCACAATAATTAATAAAATTATTGAACTATCACCAAATAAAAACCATCTTCCACTTATTATTAACTCAAACCACTATAATAAAGTTCCAGAATGTTATTTTCTCTTTTTATTCCCAAAATTCATTGTTCATTCAAAATAAACAATTTAAATTCTCAAAATTATTTTTGATTCTCAGTATTAAATTATAACTACCGTTATAATTTAATACTTACAAGTAATCACTAAAACCAGGGTTGTTACAGACCTCCCCCCTTATAAAAATTGCGTCCCCGCAATTTTCTAGAAAAGAGCTATATTCAACATAACTATTTCATCGAGCAAAAGAAGATTGACAGGCTCAAGCTTAAAATTTCTCACCTTCAAAACAAGATGATAGAAAACCAAGATAAGATTGCTCGATTAATTCTATGGTTTCCAAAGCGCTAATATCGATACTAGCAAACCATTGAATTTTCCGAGCAACACATAAAATTTCGAAGGCATCTCACCTTCAAAATAGAAACTCAACAAGTTGCTACATATATAAGATTACTCAAAAGCGCCTTGAGTAGAGTTGGAATTTAGCACAACTTCAACCCGAACTCTAACCACCAAAATGATTATCGATATGATCTTTCCGTATGACACCACGGAAGGAACAACACTAATACAAGATAGACAAAAAAAAAGAGGCAAGATAGTTCAACCAAAAGGTGGTTTCAAACTCGAACGACCGCATAAATGCACGTCGTTAGAAAATAGCACAAGAGTAAGATACTCATAAGGAACTAAAATATACGTATATACTCTCAATCAAAAATTCTTAGAGTTCCAAAAGATCGATATTTTATAATTATAACCACAATTTTCAACACTTGAAATTTTTTCAAAACTTCTTACTTAGACTTTAAATTTATTACTCTTGACTAGTGTAAATAAAGTTTAAGTTGTTATTCTCTAATTCTTCCACAGGTACACTCTAGTTTGCAACATATTATTTTTCAATTTGTTTCTCAAATTTTCTAAGTGTTAGAAATTTTCAGAAAAATCGGCGGAGTCTCCTTTGTACGGAGGGTCGTACACAATATTATAAAAATGATTTATATGATATACATCGACTATTAGGTCGGAAACACAATATATATCATCATTTAACACTTTAAATTTTAATCCAAAAACATACCTTTCTTTTTAGCATTTTAAAGCAAGTTTGCATAATCTTATATATAATCTTTTTGGCTCAGAATATAGCCCAACCATTTTTTTTCACTTGTACTTAACTCAAATAGATGATATTAGTTCATGATCATAAATAAGAAATGCTACACTTAACTATTGAGGGGAAATAAATCAATTTCAGTTCAGACCTGCTGTAAATAAGACCTGTTTTGACAAAGAAAACAACAAATCTGAAGAAGTTTGTAAATTGAAAGTTGTTCTACTCAGTCTAAGCTTTCTAGCAATATAAAGATCATCAAAATCGGATTTACGGTTTGAAAGTTACGTTCAATTTACTTTCAGCTTAAGTCTTAGAGAATTTTTCAATAGGGCCGAACTGCCTATCCACTTTCAAACCCATTTTAGACTTAGTAAAACGCAAAATATTTTAAAGTGGTACAAAGAAACTTTATAGCTTACTGAAAGATCTTTCTTTTGCAAAAAGATTGAGCTTATTTGGAATTATAAGTCTCTAGTTATCACTATTTTAGTACAGCACTTTTCTAAATGAAATTTCAGCTTTTAAAATCAATTTGAAATTTGAAATTCTTCCAAACCATTTTAATTTCAAACTACAAATTTCAAACAAGATTTTTTTTTTAATCATTTATTAAATGATCCTCTTTTTCCCTGGAAAGCTAAGACATATAAAATTATGATCAACTTTATGTAATCACCACAAAATATTTTATTAAGTGGAAATATTTTCATTACTTTACAAAATCTAGCTTTAAAAACAATTCATTATGAAAACTCATTTTCGAAGAGATAAATAATTTCTTGCAGTATCAAGAGATGATTATTGATTATCCATCAAAATAAAATTTTATAGTCATCATTAAAACTTGTACTAAAATATTCAATTAATAATTTAATTTGCAAACCAATGTATTCTTTTACCTTAAATACATCATTTTATCAATCAAAACATCAAATGATATTTTCTTCTAATTAAGACATCCCCTTAATTAGAATTATTCACTTTACTTACCCAAATTACCATATTCAATTTCTCAAATTTCACATAATACAAGGGTATTGCCCTACCATTGATTTATAGTGAACGACCCCATCGATTGGCTGCAGAGTTGATCAAACGATCAAAACTGCCTCGCCACTCCTCCAACACTCACTATGGTTCAATGGTTTTATTAAACAATTAAAATAAAATAATACTCCACATATTAATTATTCTCAAACTTTACTAATTAAAACTCAATTTACCATGTCTGACTGTCTCATCACAGCGTTTAGGAAATCCCTATCGATAACGTTGGCCAAACGCATCGACCAGAATTCTTAAAGCACCAGACGGACAACCCAACACAAAAATTCTTTTTTTTAAAAAAAAACAAAGAAATACCTCATATATAATACTTAAAATATTTTTTTCCCAAAAATATATACCGATTCCTCTTAGAAACTTATCTTAAGTTAAATTTTTTTTTTAAAAAAAAACATAACTTATTACTTATTCTAAAAATCAAAAACACAAGAAGAACTCACGAGTTATTCCCAGAATACTCGATCCTCAAGTTTGATGGAATAGACTGGAGTGTTCATTATTCCGAATAGTATAATGAACCACTCACAAGACTCACAACGAGTGTGGAATGCGCTAAGAGTAACGCTATCCTCTATGACTCGTAGCTCGCGAAAAATTGGTGTAACGTCAAGCCGAGGAATGACCTTAGCACCGCTCAATAGATTAAAAGAAATCTATGAGATATAAGAGTAATGACAAGATATCTTCTCGAACGAGAAGAAGAGCACAAACAACACATCATTACTTCAAGTGAAGTAATACCACACAGTATATCAACAATTGAGTATCTAAGAAGGATATATGAAAAGGGATAAGAATGGCAATATCAAATAAATTCAATGAATCACCTCGTTTCCCTAGTGGACATCCTTATGTGAGGACGACTGACAGGCCAAGAACCGAGAATGAAGTCAATACAATATTCGATTGCCCGACTGGTTGTCATACCCAAAACGGACTCACAGAAATCAACAGAGTCACATTGATTGGGATTCGAGATGTATCATCAACATCTCGATACTCAAGAGTGAATACAGAAACTTCAGAATCATCATTAACATTCCAAAGTGATAGAAATAATAAACCGATCAAATTAGGATGCCTAATTAAATATAGGATCTTATAACAACCAAAAGGATCGGACTTAACATCAAATAAGTCAATCCATCACAAATCAAATACATCTCAATATAGTGAGTAATAAACAAATACTCACTAAAGCAGCAACAAATAGAAAACTCGGAATTCTCACAATAAGCCAATCGTTGTGGACCCCTTAATAGGATTCACAACTCTCAAAGGAATCCTTAACAGTTAAATTATTTTAACCTATATCAAATATATTAAATCATTTTAACCTATTTTAAACCACTTAATTTATTTTAAACTAATTAACCCAGTTTGACTTATTTTAAATCAAATTAATTTGTTTAAAAGCTATTTAATCTATTTTTATTATATTTCATCTATTTTAAATCTGTTTAGCTATCTTAAATCAATTTAACATTATCTTTAATCTATAACTAAACTATTTTAGAGTATTTTAACTAATTATAACTATTTTAACTGTTTATAACTATTTAAACAATTTTCTAAATTTTCAGACCAAGTAGAGGGAAGTGTTTATATTCAAATTCATTGGTCTAAAAGCAAATATTGTTAAATGATGTTATAACCTAAGTTGGGATTTAAATGTTATAATTAATTGAATATGATGATTTTGAAGTGAGGATTTAACCTAATTGGAAATATGATTTTGAAAGAAATTATGATTTCGAAAACGATATGATTTCAAAGTGAATATGATTTGGAAAGTGATATGGTTTTGAGAATATGATATTTTGATATAAATTTTGATTTGAATTTTGAAATGTAAAGTAACTATACGGTGTGAAATAATCATTTGGTTGTTAAAGAGACCAGAATCGGATATTGTCATAGTCTCTGCCAATACCGAAAACCACTATAACAATTGTGTACGTGGTGGAGATTCCAGAAATGAAGTAGAATTGTTTGGCAAAGTATTTCTGTATAAGGTATGACGTTACCCCAACTCCCATGAGTCAGCTTAGATGTGACTAAAACAAGAGCCACGCTGGCCAAGTGAGGTCATTCCTCCTATCGGGCACATTTCTTCAATATCATTCTATTACTTTGTGATTGATTTGGTGGCCACCCTTAATTTTGATTTAGGAATGTGTTCTGAGGTGGGCGGTAGTAGCTGTTATGCGTTACCACCAGTCCGGATACGCAATTGGTATATCTACCTTGGCATTGCCTCGAGTGTCGTGTTCACATGCCCTAGTGCACCTTCTACGAGTTTGTTTTGTACCATACCTATGGGGTGCCCTCTCTGTAAACCTCCAGTTTACAGAGGAGCGTACAGTACTGTATAGACTATGAGAATATATAAAATGTGTTAAGGGGGGTATAGGTAACGCCTTAACGCTATTTTAATACCTTTACTTTATTGTAGACATATTATAATAGCGTATTTTACTACATAGTAGATAGTTTAACATAGAAGATGGGAATCCCAAACATCTCATAAATTACTACACCCATGTTAGACACTGGATAAGTGATGTCAAACCTCGTAAACATCTCCGACGCCGTCACAGTCATATTTACTGTTGATTTAACTTACAAAAGATCTTCTAGTTCTGACTCGAATTTTTTGTCTTTCAATTCGCTCAGGTCAGCCTGAGCATTTCAGAGTTGAAGACTTTATTTTTGAAGGACGAAGATGAAGATTTATAACTATTATTATTACGATATGCATTCCACTGCATCATGTTGTTCCGTTGCATTTATTTATTCATTCCCGTTTATGTAACTCTGATATTTGTGTTTTAAAGAATAATCAAATGTATTTATAAAACAGCTTCACGAACTGTTATTTGATTATTTTATTTTGCCATTCCGTTGTGAGATTATGTATTTGTTTTATTTCTTTCTCTTTTTCTTATTTATCCCATAACAATCTGCCCTTTTGAATGGTTGGAGTCAGACATGTGTGTAACAACCCGCATATTTTACGATTAAATATTTAAATATTTTATTTTAATATTTTATCGTTAGTCGGATTTTAGTCCGAAAAGCTACTTTTTACATACGGTCAAATTAGGACTCAGAACCACTTCCATTGAGTTCAAAACACCGTTTGCAATCTTTTTGAATGTAAACTTTGATATGTTTGGAGTTAGCGGAATTTTGCTACTTTTTCACTTTGGACTTCATGTTTGATTTAGCCCATTAGCCTAAACTATTTACCCTAGCTCAACCCCCTTCCCTTCATAACTTTGCTTTCATTTCCTAACACTCAAGCTTCATCAGAAATGGAGGAAGGAATGGGAAATTAAAACTCCAAGCTCTAGTTCACTTGCAAATCCAACATCCAACTCCAAATTCAAAGAGAAGACATTGATACAAGCTTCTTGGGTTGGTTCTCCTTTGCTTTCAAGCTTCTCTTTCATAAATTTTGTGTAAAGGTGAGATTTTTATCTCACATCTTTGTCTATAACTATCTTTGATTGTTAGGTATGAATTCCTAACACTTATTCGTGTGCATTTGTTATTAATTTGGATTGAATTGGTGAAAATCCCAATTTTTGGTGCTTTGGGTTCAAAATCTTTAAAAATCCAATCTTCGATGTTTAAACACGTTTTTGGTGATGCATCGAGGAGCCAATACGACCGAGAAGCCTATGGGCATAATCCCCTAGAGTCCGTGCTCGATCGGTTGCAAATTGGGCAAGTTTTGAGTTCCAAAACCCCTAGGTTGCTCGGCCAGCATATGAAGGATTTTCAGCCTGCATTTAGGTCGCTCCACTATAGGTTGCTCGGCTTTAGGTCGTAACCCTTAGGTCGCACGACCTTGTTAATTGTTAGGTTGCTCGGTTTTTTTCCCCTTAGGTCGCTCAGTTAGGTCGCGTCCGATGGGTCGGCACGCCTTTGTTCGTGATATGCCGCTTCCCTCATTTAGGTCGTTAGGTCGGCTTGTATTTAGGTCGTCCCCCCCATAGACCGTTAGGTCGTTGTTCGGCCTATCCTTACCTCCCTAAGTCGCTCCGTGTTAGCTCGCCCGTGCTTGGTCGCTTGCACCACTTAAGTCGTTCACTCCTTAGGTCGCGCGCCGTGTTAGGTCGTGCCATGATATGTTAGGTCGCGCGTGCTTTTGGGTCATGCCATGTTGGTCGCACCCTTTCCTAAGTCGCTCGGCCTTGTTTTTGTTAGGCCGTTTGCACCATTAGGTTGCGAGTGCTTTTAGGTCGCGCCCATTTGACCCCTTAGGTCGCTCGGCCCTCTTACGCCTTAGGTCGCGCGTCACTCGGCCTATCCAACCCACTTTTGTCATTATGTGTTAGGTCGCTCGGCCTCCTTATCCCTTAGGTCGCCGACCTCATTAGGCCGTGATTTTCTTAGGTCGCTCGGCCTTCATTTCCTGCTAGGTCACGACGTGTTGAGTCGCTAGGCTATCTCCAATTTGATGAATTTGGAACCGTATCCTTTGGTTTTTATTCACGTCTTCATATGTGAATTTTTGTGACCTATTGTTTCTACAATCATTTTTGTGATTTGTCATTTTAAAAATATACAAACCCTTACATCACTCGTACGAGAAATCTAATTAAACGGCTTAGTAAAACAAGTGGTATGAAACGCTCGCGTTTACTTCGTCGGTTAATTCTTAGACTTGTTCGATTGAATCTCTTATGACAATTTTGAGTGGAGATCTACAATTTGTTCGTAAATATTTAAGTTAAGCTAGTGGTTATGGGACATGAGGCTAAGCTTTTATATTTACTAGCTTACTGTAATTGACACTTCTTGATGATCATTGATGATCATTTTTGTGATTTAGACTAGCAAATATGCGATGTCTCTTTGTCTACGAGGGAGACTAAACCCCGTTTCTATGGAGCTTCGGCTCAATTTGGTGGGGTAGCGACCCATGGTCTTCGGGCCGTTTTCTGGAGCTTCGGCTCAAAATTAATGGTTAGCAACCATGGAATAGCGTTCCATTTTGTGATACACGTGTTGGCGAGCTTTCATGCTCCCGTTTTGTGATAGGCCTCCCCCTTTTTGTGATTTCTGGATTTCCATTGATGATTTCTAGAATTTGTGTTTCACCATTTTCGTGATTTTCATTGATGTGTGTTATCAATATTTGTGCATTGGTGAATTTGTGTGTCATTAACCTTTTGTGAATGAAGATATTGAGTATGACATTCCTTTTTATCTTTGAGAAGATTCTGGTGATATTGATTAATCTCTTGTTGGTTTTCAATTACATACTTATCACAGTATGGCTTCGTGGTTATCATATGTTATGTCATTTCTCTTATTCTATATCATTTTATCTGATATTTACAGCTAGACTGATTCGTTTTTTATTTTCTTATAAATAATACTCGGGTCAGACCGAGATGTTACAGGTGCTTCTGCTTGACTTCACTTCTGGGATTATCATCCTGACTTTTGGCTAACTACTTAGATTAGTAGTTCTTATTGCATACCTTTGAGATATAGACTCCTAGATGTATACATATTCTTTTGTCTAGCACTTGTAACCATTCTTTTGTGATATTGTGGATCTTGTTTGACCACTACTTTGATGTACACTTTCCTGTGTTATATTCATATCTTTTCCGCCTTTGTGATATGGATGTCTGTGACTGATTTGTGTTATGTTTATTTATTTGTTTGTTTCCGAAGAATATATATAGCCACTGTGTAGTAGCCTTGAGTTTGTATCGGCATGTCGGACTTCCTTGTACTATCTGACATATTGGTGCTCGCACAAAGCAATTACACGGATGGTCGCTCCTCAACAGCCTTATTCTCCGTGCTAGTTGACAGCATTACACCGTAATGTTCTTGGCTAGCGTGGGTATAGAGGTGGGGTGTTACAGCTTGGTATCAAAGCGAAACTTTGGAACAATGTAGAATAATCTAGCAAGGATCATCGTCCTAAGTCCATCTTAGGAGTCGTGCTTTAGGATTTAATTCGAGTCTTCGTACTGATTCATCCTATTCCCTTTATGATTCCTTATTTATCTATCAAGAGTGCTTGATATTCATTTGGTGAATAACCTTATCTTTCTTCGTTCTTTCTTTCAAAAGGAAGAGAAATGGTTAGACCTGGCCGTCCCAGCGCCAGTCAATCTCGTGCTACTCCCCAAGATGGAGTATTTATGTCTGCCCAGCAGCTTCTTGATCTGGTGAGAAATGCTCAAGAAGCTGGATCTAATCCAGAGACTACTCACCCTAGGTCTGGATTTGCATGTTTGTGCAGCGATTATACCAATTTGGGTGGGAAGCCATTCAAAGGTTCTGAGACTATTATCGAAGTCCAGGCTTGGCTGAGATCGTGCGATCGAATCTTTTCTCGCATGAATCTTATTGATCTTCACCGTGTTCAGGTGGCCTCTAGTATGCTCCATGTATGAGCTTCTTATTTCTGAAATAGTTGAAGCAGATCTTACTTAGGAGAAATTCCGAGAACGATTCGAGTTAAAATTTATGCCAGAAGCTGAGAAGGTGACTTTGGCTCGCCGTTTCATTGACCTTGTTCAAGGTGAATCTTCCATGACAGACTATGTCGCATCATTCGAGTCACTTTCTAAGTATGGCGTTGAATACATAAACACCCCATTAAAGAAGAATCAAAGATTTGTCTATGGCTTGAACAAAAATCTCAAGAAGCCATTACTTCTAAAATTAGAAGTTTCTTTTGATCAACTCATTGTTATCGCTCTTCGACTCGAAGAGGCAGATAGAGAGAGTGATGTTGAAGTTGTGAGTGCTAAACCAAGCTTCAACAACAAGAAAAGGCCTAATAAGTTCAAGGGTCCTTATCCCAACAATAAGAAAGGGAAGCAAGCCTCTCCGGCAGCTAAGACTTCTACTTCTAGTAGTGGGCAATGCTACAATTGTGGTTCTAAGGACCATTAGGCGAATAAGTGTTCAAAGCCTCGTGCTTGTCGTTATTGCAAAAGCCCGGATCATTATTTATCTTCTTGTCCCAAACTTCAAGGCAGGAAGGAGGGAAAGATGAATGTTGCTCAAGCCCCTGGCAACACATCTCGTGGTAAAGGTATTTCTAATTCTATCCTTGATGGCATTATTTTATTTCATGATCATCCTATTCGAGTTCTTTTTGATACGGGTGTGTCCCATTCTTTTATATCAAAAGAACTTATTGATACTTTTTCTTTGAATGTTTTGTGTTTAATGACTTCACTGAGAATTGCGAATCCGGTTAGTGGATCCGCAACAATCAGTTTATTGTGTAAAGATGTCGATATTATTTTGTGTGATCTTGCTTTTCGAGCCGATTTGCATGTTATGCGCTACTTAGGCTTTGGAATGATTTTGGGAATGGATTGGCTTAACCGTTATGAAGCCCAAATCCTATGTCCTGAGCGGACTATTTATCTTCGACATCCTCAATCTGTTAAACAGATATCTATTGATCTTAAAGATTCGGATTCCAGCTTGGTTGCATCTTTATATTCCTTAAATCCTCATGATGACGATAATGATGACGATGAAGATATTATTTCTCTTATCCACGTTGTTCGTAAATTTTCTGACATATTTGAGCCCGTTTTAGGATTACCACCTAAGCGAGCAATTGAGTTCAAAATTAATCTCATCCCTTGAGCTCAACCTATCACTCGTCCTCCTTATCGTATGTCCAATAAAGAAAATGAGGAGATACGTAAACAATTATCCAAATTGGAGACGAAGCAATTTATTCGCTCTAGTTCCTCTTCTTGGGGAGCTTCGGCTATTTTTGTGAAGAAATCCGATGGTACACTTAGGCTTTGCGTTGACTACCGCAAGCTTAATGATCTTACTATCAAGAATAAATATCCTTTACCTCGGATTGATGATCTATTCGATCAACTTAGTGGTGCTAGAGTCTTCTCACAATTAGACCTAGCTACCGGTTTCCATCAGCTTCGTATTGCAGAGAATAGCATTCCTTTGACATCGTTCCGTACTCGTTATGGATCGTATGAATGGCTTGTTATGCCATTTGGTTTGATGAATGCTCCGGCTTATTTCGTTGACCTTATGAATAGAGTTTCAAAGACTTCCTCGATCGGTTTGTTCTCATCTTTATTGATGATATTCTTGTGTATTCTAAAACCGAGGAGGAGCATGAAAAGCATCTTCGGATTGTGTTGGAAACTCTTAGGACCAATCAATTGAAGGCAAAATTTTCTAAATGCCACTTTTGGAAATCTCGTGTGAAGTTTCTCGGTCATATTATTTCCTAATCCGGAATTTCCATGGATCCTTCAAAGATTGAAGCGATTCAAAATTGGAAGAGACCGGAGAGTGTGACGCAGATCCGAAGTTTTCTCGGATTGGCAGGATATTACTGCCGTTTCATAAAGGACTTTTCCAAAATTTCCTTGCCTCTTACTGGTTTGACAAAGAAAGGTGTTAAATACATTTGGTCGGACAAATGTGAAGCTTCTTTTCAGAAATTAAAAGTACTCCTTTCTGATGCTCCTATTCTTGTTATTCCCAAGGGGAATCGAGATTTCATTGTTTATACCGATGCTAGTCGCGTTGGTTTGGGTGCCGTTCTTATGCAAAGAGAACGTGTTATTGCTTATGCTTCTAGGCAATTGAAGCCTGCTGAGACTAGATATGCCACTCATGATTTAGAACTCGCAGCTCTTGTTTTCTCCCTTCGTATTTGGCGCCATTATCTTTTGGGAGAAAAGTTTATTCTTTACACCGACCATAAATATTTGAAGTATCTATTTTCTCAAAAGGAACTAAATTTGCATCAACAACGTTGGCTCGAATTTCTTGTAGCTAATGATCTTAATATTCTTTATACTCCCGGAAAGGGTAATCGTGTTGCCGATGCACTTAGTCGTAAGCAACAAGCGGTTGTTTCTATGATGATATCCGAATGGAATGATCTTGGAATTCTATCCACTTGTGAGATTCGAGATCGTGTTTCCGATTTATGTTCATCTCTTGCTTTATGTAACCTTGAGGCTCATCCTTCTCTTTTAGACCGTATTCTTGAAGCTCAAAGGCTAGATCCCGAATTGGCTCTTCTTTGCCAAAATTTTAGGGATAAAATTGATATTGAAAGTTTGAAAGACTTTGATATTGATTCTCGTGGGGGTGTTCGAAAATTTGGTAGACTTGTCGTGCCAAATATTAGTAATCTTCGTAAAGACATTTTAGAAGATTCTCATCGTTCTAAATTTACCATTCATCCCGGTAGTAGTAAAATGTACACGGATATGAAGCGACTTTATTATTGGGAGGGAATGAAATATGATGTTGCTAACTTCGTTAAGTGTTGCATGACTTGTCAACTCATTAAGGCCAAACACCAAAGGCCCGGTGGGTTATTGCAACCTTTAGAAATTCCAATTTGGAAGTGGGATCAAATTTCCATGGATTTTATAGATGGCCTTCCCCATTCTCGTTCGGGTCATGATAGCTTATGGGTGATAGTCGATAGACTTACTAAATCCGTCTATTTTATTCCCGTCCAGTCCAATCGAACCGTTCCTCTCTTGGCCAAACTCTTTATCAAAGAAATTGTTAAATTGCATGGAGTTCCTACTTCTATTGTTAGTGATCATGATCCATTGTTTACTAGTGGATTTTGGAAGAGTCTTCAAAAGGCTTTGGGAACGAAGCTTAATTTTAGCACCGCTTATCATCCCCAGTCCGATGGACAAACTGAGCGTGTGAATCAAACCCTTGAAGATCTTCTTCGCGCATGTGTTCTTGATTTTGGTGGAAGTTGGGAAGATCATATGTCTCTTGTTGAGTTTTCCTATAATAATAGCTTCCAATCGAGTATTGGTATGGCTCCTTTCGAGGCACTCTATGGAAGGCCATGCCGTTCTCTTTCTTGTTGGCTTGAGGCCGGTGAGAAGCTGGTTTTAGGTCCAGATTTTATTCGAGATTCCACAGAAAAGATTGACCTTATTCGTCATAGGATGACAGCAGCCCAGAGTAGACAAAAATCCTATGCCGATAACCGGAGAAGGAAATTAGAATTTTCTGTGGGAGATATTGTGTTTGTTCGTGTTTCACCTATGAAAGGTGTTGTACGTTTCAGTCGATCGGGAAAACTAGCGCCTCGATATATTGGGCCATTTCCCATCACCGAACGTATTGGTCCCATGGCTTATCGCCTTTAATTACCGGCTCAGTTTTCTTCTATTCATGACGTGTTTCACGTTTCTCAATTACGGAAATGCCTTCGAGATTCCGATTCTATTCTTGAGCCCGGTGTTGTGGAAGAAATTGAAGTTTCACCTAACTTAACTTATGAGCAACATCCTATTCGTAATATTGCTTCGGAGGTCAAGAGCCTTCGAAATAAAGATGTTCTGCTTGTTAAAGTTCAATGGTCCTCAAATCCTAAGGACCGCTCTTGGGAATCTAGAGAATTCATCAAGCGAACACATCCGGACTGACATTCTCGTGCTCTTTGAGGTGAATTTCTTATTTCAAACTTCTTTTGTGTTGGATATGCTTTTATGGTTGTTACCTTATATTTTCTTCTTAAATATTGCGAGGACGCAATTTCTTTAAGGAGGGGAGTCTGTAACAACCCGCATATTTTACGATTAAATATTTAAATATTTTATTTTAATATTTTATCGTTAGTCGAATTTTAGTCTGAAAAGCTACTTTTTGCATACGGTCGAATTAGGACTCAGAACCACTTCCATTGAGTTCAAAACACCGTTTGCAATCTTTTTGAGTGTAAACTTTGATATGTTTGGAGTTAGTGGAATTTTGCTACCTTTTCACTTTGGACTTCGTGTTTGGTTTAGCCCATTAACCTAAACTATTTACCCTAGCTCAACCCCCTTCCCTTCATAACTTTGCTTTCATTTCCTAACACTCAAGCTTCATCAAAAATGGAGGAAGGAATGGGAAATTAAAACTCCAAGCTCTAGTTCACTTGCAAATCCAACATCCAACTCCAAATTCAAAGAGAAGACATTGATTCAAGCTTCTTGGGTTGGTTCTCCTTTTCTTTCAAGCTTCTCTTTCATAAATTTTGTGTAAAGGTGAGATTTTTATCTCACATCTTTGTCTATAACTATCTTTGATTGTTAGGTATGAATTCCTAACACTTATTCATGTGCATTTGTTATTAATTTGGATTGAATTGGTGAAAATCCCAATTTTTGGTGCTTTGGGTTCAAAATCTTTAAAAATCCAATCTTCGATGTTTAAACACATTTTTGGTGATGCATTGAGGAGCCAATACGACCGGGAAGCCTGTAGGCATAATCCCCTAGAGTCCGTGCTCGATCGGTTGCAAATTGGGCAAGTTTTGAGTTCCAAAACCCTAGGTCGCTCGGCCTGCATATGAAGGATTTTCGGCCTGCATTTAGGTCGCTCAACTATAGGTCGCTAGGTCGCTCGGCTTTAGGTCGTAACCCTTAGGTCGCACGGCCTTGTTAATTGTTAGGTCGCTTGGTTTTTTCCCCCTTAGGTCGCTCAGTTAGGTCACGTCCGATGGGTCGGCATGCCTTTGTTCGTGATATGCCGCTTCCCTCATTTAGGTCGTTAGGTCAGCTTGTATTTAGGTCGTCCCCCCCCCATAGACCGTTAGATCGTTGATCGACCTATCCTTACCTCCCTAAGTCGCTCCATGTTAGCTCGCCCTTGCTTGGTCGCTTGCACCCCTTAAGTCGTTCACTCCTTAGGTCGCGCGCCGTGTTAGGTCGTGTCGTGCTATGTTAGGTCCCGCGTGCTTTTGGGTCGGGCCATGTTGGTCGCACCCTTTCCTAAGTCGCTCGGCCTCGTTTTTGTTAGGCCGTTTGCACCATTTGGTCACGAATGCTTTTAGGTCGCGCCCATTTGGCCCCTTAGGTCGCTCGGCCCTCTTACGCCTTAGGTCGCGCGTCACTCGGCCTATCCAACCCACTTATGTCGTTATGTGTTTGGTCGCTCGGCCTCCTTATCCCTTAGGTCGCCGACCTCATTAGGCCGTGAGTTTCTTAGGTCGCTCGGCCTTCATTTCCTGCTAGGTCGCGACGTGTTGAGTCGCTAGGCTATCTCCAATTTGATGAATTTGGAACCGTATCCTTTGGATTTTATTCACGTCTTCATATGTGAATTTTTGTGACCTATTGTTTCTACAGTCATTTTTGTGATTTTTCATTTTAAAAATATACAAACCCTTACCTCACTCGTACGAGAAATCTAATTAAACGGCTTAGTAAAACAAGTGGTATGAAATGCTTGCGTTTACTTCGTCGGTTAATTCTTAGACTTGTTCGATTGAATCTCTTGTGACAATTTTGAGTGGAGATCTACAATTTGTTCGTAAATATTTAAGTTAAGCTAGTGGTTATGGGACATGAGGCTAAGCTTTTATATTTACTAGCTTACTGTAATTAACAATTCTTGATGATCATTGATGATCATTTTTGTGATTTAGACTAGCAAATATGCGATTTCTCTTTGTCTACGAGGGAGACTAAACCCCGTTTCTGTGGAGCTTCGGCTCAATTTGGTGGGGTAGCGGCCCATGGTCTTCAGGCCGTTTTATGGAGCATCGGCTCAATTTGGTGGGGTAGCGACCCATGGTCTTCGGACCTTTTTGTTGGAGCTTCGACTCAAAATTAATGGTTAGCAACCATGGAATAGCGTTCCATTTTGTGATACACGTGTTGGCGAGCTTTCTTGCTCCCGTTTTGTGATAGGCCTCCCCCTTTTTGTGATTTCTGGATTTCCATTGATGATTTCTAGAATTTGTGTTTCACCAATTTTCATGATTTTCGTTTATGTGTTTTATCAATATTTGTGCATTGGTGAATTTGTGTGTCATTAACCTTTTGTGAATGAAGATATTGAGTATGGCATTCCTTTTTATCTTTGAGAAGATTCTGGTGATACTGATTAATCTCTTGTTGGTTTTCAATTACATACTTATCATAGTATGGCTTCGTGGTTATCATATGTTATGTCATTTCTCTTATTCTATATCATTTTATCTGATATTTATAGCTAGACTGATCCATTTATTATTTTCTTATAAATAATACTCGGGTCGGACCGAGATGTTACAGTTGCTTCTGCTTGACTTCACTTCTGGGATTATCATCCTGACTTTTGGCTAACTACTTAGATTAGTAGTTCTTATTGTATACCTTTGAGATATAGACTCCTAGATGTATACATATTCTTTTGTCTAGCACTTGTAACCATTCTTTTGTGATATTGTGGATCTTGTTTGACCACTACTCTGATGTACACTTTCCTGTGTTATATTCATATCTTTTTCCGCCTTTGTGATATGGATGTCTGTGATTGATTTGTGTTATGTTCATTTCTATGTTTATTTTCGAAGAATATATATAGCCACTGTGTAGTAGCCTTGAGTTTGTATCGGCATGTCGGACTTCCTTGTACTATCTGACATATTGGTGCTCGCACAAAGAAATTGCACGGAAGGTCACTCCTCAACAGACTTATTCTCCGTGCTAGTTGACAGCATTACACCGTAATGTTCTTGGCTAGCGTGCGTATAGAGGTGGGGCGTTACAATGTGTCTCTACTTAAAACGTCCAAAAAGGCCGATTGTTACAGCCTTTTTGTTTGATATATTTCCTGGAGTTTGAAGTGCTTAGCTCTCTAAGTTTGTAAATGGCGGTTTCTCTTTTTTTCTTCTAAATAGTATACGTGAATACCAAGACAGAGGTATATATATATATATATAAAGGAGAGGGAATAAGTAGACAAAGGCTGAAGGTTTTATTTATATACAATACTTCATTTTTTTCTTTTGATTTTCTTTTTTTCTTTAATTTGATTTGAAATTTGGTGAATTGATTTGATAAATTTATGTTGATTAGATTTCCTTGTTGATTTGAAGATTGAGTGAAAGATTTGATTTATTATATGCTTGAGTAGATATGCATTCATCATAATGTTTCCTTATGTGTATACATTTTAACGACCCACCTTTTTAGACAATTTAAATCGACAATAAACCACACATGTCTGATTCAAACCATTCAAATGGGAGGATGTTAAGGGGGTAAATAAGAAAATAATAGAAAAGAAGGAAAAACAAAACACAGAATCTCGCAGGGAAATGACAAAATATAATAATCAAATAAAAAGTTCATGAAGATGTTTTACAAATGACATTTGATTATACTTTTAAAGTTCAATTTAGAGTATACAAACATCAGAAAATAAAAAAATAATGCAGCGGAACACAATAAGCAGTGGAATAATAATAATAAATAACAATAATATACTAAATTATTTTCATCTTCGTCCTCCTGAAAATAAAATGGTCTTAATACAATGAAAAAGGTCAGACTGACCCGAGCATAATGAAAAACAATACATTCGAGTCAGAACTAAAAATTCCTATGTAAGTCAAATCAATCTCAAATAAAAATATGAGTGCAATGGCTTCAGAGATGTTATGGGATTTTTCATCTCCTATCAAATGTACAACGTGGGTGCAGTAATTTACGAGATTTCAAATAATTCGAAATACCCATTTAAACCACTTTATTTAAAATAATTCTAAGTTTAAATTAAAAACTCAAACTTTTAAATAATTCAGTTTCAATAAATAATCCAAACTCAAGAAATTGTATGGGCATACATCATTTCAACCCATAATTTAAGTATCTTAATTATCCAATTCTAAAATGATTCAGAGGACCACTTAAATGATGTCAATAATATAGAAGGAGATAATAGGGATATATTAAAATAAATAAACAACTATACATCCAACATATCAATCAATAAGCATCCATTTCAAATAACATCCAAATCAACCAATATATTTCAGCATATAATAGTTATCAATATCGGGGTTTAATTATCAATTAAATTCCAATATAAAATTAAATGTCAATTCAGATTCTATATCAATTCAAATGTCAACTTAAATCAACAAACAGCAATAAAAAAAATTATATATCGCATCATATATTTTATTTAACTTGCAATGGAATTTTTAGTATTGCGTGAGTGGGTTAATTCACTCATCATTTTGCTTTTCCTTTTCTAGCCAGATTTGGATCTACAGCGACTTTCTCATTTTGTTTTATTTCCTTGCTATCTTAATCTTTTTTTATTTGAAGTTTTGGAGAGAAGATTATATAGATCTGGATTTGAAGAAAAAGACATGGAAAGAAGAGAAGGTTTGAAAAAGAAAAAAAACTAAAGAAGAAGAATTGAAAAAAAGAAAAGGAAGCTTTGAAAAAGAAGAAGATTTGAAGAATAAGAAGAAGAAAGAGGAAAAAAAAACTTTGGGAAAAAGGAGATAAAGGAGATTTGAAGAAGAAACATGAAAAAAGGAAGGAGGAAGGTGAAGAGAGACAAAAAATGAAGCTACAGAAGGTGAGATATAAAAAAAATGAAATGAAGCTACAAGAATGAAGATCGAAACCATTGAAAAGATAATAAAGCTAAATATAAATAAAGTAGGAATTGAAATAAAGTAAAAAATATGAACAACCCTAAAAAAATGGTAGGTATTAAAAGAGGTGAAGGAAAGAATTAAAAATATGAAAAGTAGGCAACGTTCATGAAATGAAAAGGCTTTAGACAATGTAAATGAAAATGAGTAATGGAACAAATGAGGAAACAATGAAACAAAGTGTGACAATTATTAATTAGAAAGGGAATGAATGGACCAACTCAACTGTATAAACAAACTTTGGGAATTCAAATTTCAAAATATTTGTTCACTCCATTAATTTTGTTAACCCCAAACATACAAAATTTGACATTCATTAAAAATTTAATTACCACAACATAATTAAATTTGAACACACCAATTTACATAACGGGGACCGCTGTACATAAAATAAAACAAAATTTTTCTCAACATGTAATTATGAACTCAAATATTTAATTTATTTTAAATTTCCAGGTTAGAAATAAAATCACTTCCGTGCAACCTATGCCTGCTATTTAACTACTGTAAAATGTTGTTTTAAAAATTCAATTTTTTCTTTATAACGTTATATTTATATTCAGAATGGAAATGTTCACTTTAGTTTCCTCAAACAATTTTTATTTTCCTTAAAATTCTTATTCGTTACTTGCAATTCATAAATGTAAACATTCTTATATTCTAAAATGACCAACTTATATAATATTAAATCCATTCTTATATTTTCAAAAAATGTACATTCCAAATGAAAACATTCTTACATTAAATTTATTAATTTCACTTTGTTTCTTTTTCCTTTTTCAATTGAAATATTTCAATAAATTTATTTTCAATTAATTTTAATCTTCCACTTCAAAACAGACCCTAATTGATGAAATCAATTAAATAAATACGTGAACATTGTAATCCATATTTATAGTCATGCAAACACATTTATAAAATTACAGGATCCAACAAGCATTAAATTACATACTTCATTGCTTCATTGTAGTTTGTTGTTTTAGAATTTTATTTATGGTCCAAACTTATGATCTAATAACATAGTTAACATTTTTTTTTACATTTCATTACGTTAATATACTCCAATTTCCATCTTTTAGTTTTATTAACTACTATATTTCCATTTTATTGAATTTTGGTCAATTTCTCACATTACTTATAATTAAGTCTTAATTAATTAATTTACCTTGGTTTCATTCTCTTATTAAATTAATTATTACCTTACATACATAGTGAACATTGTTATATCTTCCATTACATCAATATTTTACCATTTCATATAACCTTTCATTTACGTAACCTTTTATTTCATTGATTTTAATAAATTCACTTATTAAAATTTCCAATTCCAATAAATTTGAGTAAACTGACTTCCATCCTTTTATTCAAATCAAAGGTCATACTATGATAAAAATTTACATTAGTTACATTGTATAGAATCAATCTTTTTACCATTATTAATTAAACCTACATTAACTACACTAATTAAGGGAATTAATTTCCATTTATTTCCAATTAAATTTGATAGACTAAATAAATAGGTAATATATAATAATTGTCACCATTAGCCTTTAATTACATTTATAAGTTTATTACTTACAAACAAATGTTACCATTTCTTTCATAACACTAATTTTATTCAATTTCCATTAACAATGTATTATTTCATTAATGAATTCAATATTTACATTCTTTTCCTATGTTCACTTTATAACCAAGTATAACCTTACACTATTTCAATTAATTGGAATTCCATTCAAATTGTTAATAATTAGCTTTAATTAATATTGTTGCATTTCATTTTAGTATTATTCCAGTTATAAATCTTAAATTTTAATTTCTTCCAACATTTAATTACAAAAATCTTATTAAATTTACTATTTTTAATTGTTTAAAATTATGCGTCGTTACACTCTCCCCCACTCAAAACTTTTCGTCCCCGAAAAGAAAAAAAGGAAAGGAACGAATTAAGTAATCAATATATCTTATTCAAAATATTAAATTTGCAAACAATTTATTCACATAATAAATAATTTAAATAAAATATATTAATTTATAAACAATTAAATCCTTTTATATTCAAATTAACAAAAGTTTGGAAAACATTTCACCAAAAATTTCTAAGTCCAAAATTCACGAAAATTTCGATAGTCTCATTTGTACGGAGGGGCTCGAGAGAAATCATAATACCAAAATAACAAAATATATCATATATTTTCAAAATAATATATCCCAACAGCGGGGGAAATAATATAATATCGCTAAAAAACCGTAATCCGAGAACGTACCTATTTGTCGGACAAATAATGTTTATTTTATGAAACCAAAAGCAGTAGCAATTGCTTCTATAACCTGTATTCCACTTATATAATCCAAAGAGGTTAATAATTATATAGAAGTGAAATGATTATATTGTTTTAAGTTAATAACAAACAGTCAACATAACATAACATAACAACAATCACTTTCAACCAAAAGCATACCATCATCACATAAAATTAAAATAAATCAATACAACATAACAATAATCTTTGCAAACAAGCATACAATCTTCACAAGGGACAAAGTAACCAACCATTTTTGAAGTTACAATCATTAAATTTAATATAATATTCATTTAGTTATTTACTTTAATTATAAATAGCTTCAAACGTTAACTTAAGTTCATAATTCTTTGCTTACAATATTCACTTTCTATTTCATTTTATTAAGTAGCACTCCAATTATAACTCAGGTTTATAACTATTTCATACCAAATTTCTTATTTATAAAAGTAAATTTTATTGAACAGTTTCATTATTTAAGTTTTATTGTATAATATTCCCTTACGTATCCTTATTTAACATTAAACTTTTAATATTCTGGTAAGTTATATATATATGTGTGTGTGTGTGTGTGTGTGTGTGTATGTGTGTGCGTGTGTGTGTGTGTGTTTCTAAGAATGTATATGAAAATTACACAAGTTTATCTTATTTCATTTTAGTAAATAAATGTTCAATAGTTATCATTTCTTATTTTCATATCCTTTTTGTTTACAAGTTACAAATTTCAAATTCCTTGTATATTTCATTTATAACTTAGCATTTAATGTCTTACTTTCAACTTTAGAAGTTCCAATTATTAAACAGTTAAAATTTTATTCCATTACAATAATTGAAATTCTAATTTACTTTAGTTTGTTCTATTGGTTTTCTTTTTCTTCCCATTATTTATTTTCCATTCATTTATTTATATAGAGATCAATCACTTACATAATTTTTTTCCATTAAGGATTAAGTCATTAATGAATCATTTCAAAAAATATAACTTAAGCTTCTACTGCCTTACTTAAGTTTATAACTTAATTCGGTTATTAATAAAAAAAATTAAGTTTTTGGTATTCGCCCTTGAAGAGAAAGGAAATATTTCAATATCTCTAAAAATTCAATTAAAACATTTAACCTTATTCACTTAGTAAAAATATAAGATTTATTTAAAATATCCTCATAGCATTATGTAATGGTTTTTCAAAAGTCTAAAACAATGTTAGAAATTTATATCAAAACATTATAATAAGCTTTTAAAATAGAGTTCCTTAAATCTGAAGATTTATTAGACTCGTTATTTTTAAAATAAGTATAAACTCAAGATTATTAAATGGAAACTAATAGCATACTCAAAATTTATATTAAATTTCTAAATCAAAGTATAAAATTTCATATCTTCATAATTAATTTTACACTCTTGTTTTAAAAAAGAATATTCAAATCATGGAAAAACATTTATTATGGCTTAATACAAAAATTCAAACAGTAAATAAATCGATAAATTTACTATTAGTACTTTGAAATCAAGTAAATATTCCAAATTATACTTCCAAAATAAAGATTCACATTTATTTGTCAAGTATATTACTATACATAAACTTCGCAAATCAATTTTTTTCTATTTATATAATATCTTTAAATTATACATTCAAAGAAACTTATATAAATTTTACTTGAAATATTCATTTGAAAGCTTCATTTGCAAATCAACCATCTTTAATACTTTAATACTTTTCAAAAAATTCATTTGTAAAATTCCTTGCTTCATGTATAAATACCATTTAAATATTCAAATAACATCTTTATAAATATATGTAAACTATTTGAAAATAATTATTTACATCATTACTTATATTTACAAAGAAGCTATTGAAAAACTTAAATCCATGATTTATGAATTTATTAGTTTTATCTCAAGATACTTTTCAAGCATTAATAATAAATCAATAATCATTTAATTAAATATGTTTTATTTTATAAATAACTTCTCAAATATTTACAACACTAATAATTTACTATTAAACCATGTTGTACATGAATAAACAATATTTTAAACATTTTAAATGATTTAGAATTGACAAAAATGGTCAAAATATCCTTTATATAATACTTTATCAAAATACCTTTATAACTCGATGTCTTAACAGGTTTATCCCCGTTCTTGCAGGATCTGGTCATGCGTTGATCGAGCGCAAGGCTAGAATTCTCCAAGTACTTAGTAGATCTGTTTCAGCACCGAGTGAAAAATACCTTAAAAAATAGGTATGAGAAGTACCACTCAAAATACAATGTCAAATGATGATAATACGATAGCAGTGGCCGGTGCAGGTCCAGTATTTACGCGAAGGACACAAAACTTTCCAGAAGATCCTTCTACCTTTCGGATTCCAAAAAATATCGTAGCCAGTTCGTAAACAAGGGACCATCGACCCCTACTGCTGTGGTACGCTGCTGATTCGATGATTTATGCAATGGATGCACTTCCTTCCTGGAAGATCCATAAACAACATATCCCAGGATCGAAAGCGCCTCTATTGGGTAAACTAAAGAACCATCTACACTGGAAAAAAAATCGAGGAACTCATGAG
Source organism: Allium cepa (assembly GCA_030765085.1). Lineage (NCBI taxonomy): Eukaryota > Viridiplantae > Streptophyta > Magnoliopsida > Asparagales > Amaryllidaceae > Allium > Allium cepa. The sequence goes on from CM060944.1 coordinate 590,218,578, forward strand.
TTTAAGTCCGTACAACCATACTACTTCGAATCCATTTCTGAATTCACCCAAGTCCATTAGTGTTTATCAATCGAATCCATTCCTGGATTGCCCAAGTCCATCTGAATCGAAGCATATCATACTATACTTCTTTACGGAGGGTACTTCTCAATACCTCTTACTTCAAAAATATAACATACCATATATAGCACCCTTTCAAAATCATAGCTTCAAATATCGCACTTATATAAATTCCATTATATATAAGATTTCATTTTCAGATAAAGTACTTTCCAAAATCAATAATCTCAAATCTATCAAATCATTCTTATATAAATTCCGTTATATATAAGATTTGTCTCTTCAGATCGAATGATTCCAAAATCAACAGTTTCAAAATCACCTGTACTTTTATAAATTCCATCTTATACAAGAATCAAACATTTCCAAAATCTTCACTATATGAAAAGCCATATGGGATTGAACATCTTTGCTTTATAAAAGGTTTTGAATTTAGAATGATTTTGTATATAAGATCATTTTGTATATAAAATGGTTGTGTAAAATAGTTTGTAAATAAAATAGTTTGTAAATAAAAAAGTTTGTAGGATAGTTTTTGCAAATAAGATAGTTTGTAAAATAGTTTTGCATAGAAGAAAATTCCAATGTGAATTACAAAGATATCCAACCCAACAACTTTCAATTTCAGCGTCAAAGCATATCAATAATATTAGAACATAAGATGTACATATGTCACCATTTTGCAGAATCACATTCGATCGCTTACTCGATCACACAAGTTCGCTTCCAAAATAGCATTCTCCATTCAACTTCCCTAATGCAGACTTCGATATGGCTTCTTGACTAGAAACCATCATTCTCCTTGCATAGCCATATACTACGATAGAGAATTCTAGAATTAAACCAAAAATCCATATCAAACATTCGCCATCAAGAATTGAATGAAAAATCCTAACACAAAATGGAGTAATTCACCTCGAACTTATGTACTCAATTTCGGATCAAATTAATTATGTGAATAAAATAACATACGCACAACCTACATATTTATTCCAATTTGATTCATCACAATTACATTTCAATCAAATTAATTTTTTTAATCTCATTGATTAACACAAATATCACTTCATACTTTAATATTTGTTTCATAGAATTTCTCCATTCAATATAAAATATTAATATATTAATTCTCATAATATTCTTTATATTTCTCTTCAATTTAAATTACAGTCATTTCACATGTAATATTTCTCATTTAGTACTACATTTATTTGCAAATCATTTCATAAGCAATCTTCCTAAGTTTATAACCAATTTATAAAAGCTTAATTCCTTTTTATAAGACATTGTTTGAGTTTAAAGTTATCAAAACTTTATTTGTAACCATTTGCTGCATATCCATTTACTTCATAACAATTTATAAGTCATGGCTTTATTTAAATCATTTCACTTTTAATTCCTATTTTCTTATCCTATTTAGTTTCACCTTTACCATTCAATTTATTTATGACCCATTTCATAAATGTTAATTAACTTTATAAACATATTTTTTTTCAATTTAATATTATTTACAGCATTTCCATAATCACAATTTCAATTTAAACATCTCAAGACTTAAAGTTCACTCTTGTATATTATTACATTACATGCCAATAATGTATACAATAATTCTACTCAACAATAACAAATTAAACCTTGTTTGACTGGCTTTCAAATTATGGTTATAAATTCAACTGCATAGTTCAACACAATTATTAAGTTTCAACTCATGTATTAATTCAGAAGTTTAACTATCCAAATATTCCATTTATTTCGATAGTTGAAACTAACAATCAACAAACCATAAGTTTCACAACAGAACATTTCAATTCCATTAGCAAATATCCAAATTATTCATTTTATTCTCTTTAATACACCATTATTAAACTAGTGTTTAGTCTATTAATTCAATCAACAAGAATTAGCCAATGTTTATAATTTGATTAAATACAACTAGCCAATAGTGATGATAAATAGATATTACCATTTCATAAAACAAACACACTACAAATAACTATATTAGTTATAGAAATTTATTCCTTTATATATAACATATATTATATTAGGAAAAATAATTTCATTTCAAAACTTATATAAAACAGTTTTATAACACTAACAAATATGCGCTCTCATATATATACACTCAAACAACTCATTCTAGGATATTACTACCCTATATCTAACGAGTTAGCCCCAACAGGCTAAGGTATGTCTAAACCTGTCTCTGATACCAACTGTAACGACCCACCTTTTTGGACGATTTAAATCGACAATAAACCACACATGTCCGATTCAAACCATTCAAAATGGAGGATTGTTAGTGGGGAAAATAAAAAAATAATAGAAAAGAAGGAAAAACAAAATACAGAATCTCTCAGCGTAACGACAAAATATAATAATCAAATAAAAAGTTCATGAAGCTGTTTTACAAATGAAATTTAATTATACTTTTACAATTCAAATCAGAGTTATACATACATCAGAAAATAAAAAAAATAATGCAGCGTAACATAATAAGCAGTGGAATAATAATAATATATTGAATCTTCGTCTTCGTCCTCAAGAAAATAAAATGGTCTTCAATACACTAAAAAAGCTCAGACTGACCCGAGCATAATGAAATACAATACACTAGAGTCAGAACTAAAAATTTCTATGTAAGTCAAATCAATCTCAAATAAAAATATGAGTGCAATGGCTTCAGAGATGTTATGGAATTTTTCATCTCCTATCTAGTGTACAACGTGAGTGCGGTAATTTATGAGATTTCAAATAATTCGAAATACCAATTTTAACCACTATATTTAAAATAAATCCAAAGTTTAAATTAAAAACTTAAACTTTTAAATAATTCAGTTTCAATAAATAATCCAAATTCAAGAAATTGTATGGGTATATATTATTTCAACCCATAATTTAAATGTCTTAATTATCCAGTTCTAAAATGATTCAGAGGACCACTTAAATGATGTCAATAATATAGAAGGTGATAACAGGGATATATTAAAGTAAATAAACAATCATCCATCCAACATATCAAACAATAAGCATCCATTTCAAACAAATCAACAAATATATTTCAACATATAATTGTTATCAATATCGAGATTTAACTATCAATTCAATTCCAATATAAAATTAAATGTCAATTCAGATTCAATATCAATTCAAATGTCAACATAAACAAACAGCAATAAAAAAATTATATATCACATCATATATTTTATTTTACTTGCAATGGAATTTTTAGTATTGCGTGAGTGGGTTAAATCGCTCATCTTTTTGCTTTTCCTTTTCTAGCCAAATTTGGATCTGCAACTACTTTCTCATTTTGTTTTTTCCTTGCTATCTCAATCTAATTTTTATAGAATGTTTTGGAGAGAAGATTATATAGATCTGGATTTAAAGAAAAAGACATGGAAAGAAGAGAAGGTTTGAAAAAGAAAAAAAATTAAAGAAGAGAAGAATTGAAAAAAAGGAAAGGAAGCTTTGAAAAAGAAGAAGATTTGAAGAATAAGAAGAAGAAAGAGAAAAAAAGTTTTGGAAAAAATGAGAGAAAGGAGATTTGAAGAGGAAACATGGAAAAAAAAAAGGAAGGAGGAAGGTGAAGAGAGACAAAAAATGAAGCTACATAAGATGAGATTTAAAAAAAAATGAAATGAAGCTACAAGAATGAAGATTGAAACTAGGGAAAAGCTAATAAAGCTAAATATAGACAAAGCATGAATTGAAATAAAGTAAAAATATGAATAACCCTAAAAAAAGGTAGGTATTAAAAAAGGTGAAGGAAAGAATTAAAAATATGAAAAGTAGGTAACGTTCATGAAATGAAACTCTTTAGACAATGTAAATAGAAATGAGTAATGGAACAAATGAGGAAACAATGAAAAAAAGAGTGACAATTATTAATTAGAAAGGGAATGAATGGACCAACTCTACTCTATAAATAAACTTTTGGAATTCAAATTTCAAAACATTTGTTCACTCAATTAATTTTGCTAACACCAAACATACAAAATTTGACATTCATGAAAGATTTAATTACCACAACGAAACAAAATGGAACACACTAATTTACATAATAGGGACCGCCGCTACATAAAATAAAATATGAACCATGACTTAAAAATTCAAATTTAAAAACAACATTTTTCTAGATACTAATTATGAACTCAAATATTTAATTTATTTTAAATTTCAAGGTTAGTAATAAAATCACTTCCGTGCAACCTATGTCTGCTATTTAACTCTTGTAAAATGTTGTTTTAAAAATTCAATTTTCTCTTTTTACAACGTTATATTTATATTCAAAATGGAAACGTTCACTTTATTTTCCTCAAACATTCTTTTATTTTCCTTAAAATGAGTATTCGTTACTTGCAATTCATAAATGTAAACATTCTTATATTCTAAAATGATCAACTTATACAATATTAAATCCATTCTTATATTTCCAAATAATGTACATTCCAAATGAAAACATTCTTACATTAAATTTATAATTGTACTTTGTTTCTTTTCCTTTTTGAATTGAAATATTTCAATAAATTTATTTCCAATTAATTTTAATCTTCCACTTCAAAACAGACCCTAATTAATGAAATCAATTAAATAAATACGTGAACATTGTAATCCTTATTTATAGTCATGCAAACACGTTTATAAAATTACAGTATCCAACAAGCATTAAATTACATACTAAATAAATGTTTTTGTCTATCAATCAATATTCATTTAACTCTTCATTAAAAATGACATTTATTATTCCAATTTCCATTATTAAATTATATTCTAATACGCGTTAGAACTTTCCACTTCATTGCTTCATTGTTGTTTGTTGTTTTAGAATTTAAATTACGGTCCAAACTTATGATCTAATAACATAATTAACATTTGTTTTACATATACTCAAATTTATTGGAATCGGAAATTTTAATAAGTGAATTTATTACAATCAATGAAATAAAAGGTTATGTAAATGAAAGCTAAGATGAAATGGTTATTGATGTAATGGAAGATATAACAATGTTGACTATGTATGCAAGGTAATAATTGATTTAATAAGAGAATGAAACCAAGGTAAATAAATTAATTGAGAATTTAATTATAATTAATGTGTGAAACCAACCAAAAATTAATCAAATGGAAATATAGTAGTTAATACAAATAAAGAATGGAAATTGGAGTATATTAACGTAATCAAAGGTCATACTATGATAAAAATTTACATTGGTTACATTGTATAGAATCAACCTTTCTACCATTATCAATTAAACCTACATTAACTACACTAATTAAGGGAATTAATTTCCATTTATTTCCAATTAAATTTGATAGACCAAATAAATAGGTAATATATATAATAATTTCCACCGTTAGCCTTTAATTACATTTATAAGTTTATTACTTGCAAACAAATGTTACCATTTCTTTCATAACACTAATTTTATTCAATTTCCGTCAACAATATATTATTTCATTAATGAATTCAATATTTACATTTTTTTTCCTATGTTTACTTTATAACCAAGTATAACCTTACACTATTTCAATTAATTGGAATTCCATTCAAATTGTGAATAATTAGCTTTAATTAACATTGTTGCATTTCATTTTAGTATTATTCCAGTTATAAATCTTAAATTTTAATTTCTTCCAACATTTAATTACAAAAAACTTATTAAATTTACTATTTTTAATTATCAAAAATTTCGGGTCATTACATACATACATCATATAAATATATATATATATATATTTATTTATATGATGTATGTATGTAATGAGATTTCCTACACTCTTTAACCATATGAACAGATTTTTCCTACTAACATAATTTTTAACATGCTAAAGTTAGTACATAAACACTATACTTATAACATACACATATATAACTACTTACAAGTATTTGTAGTTTTATTATTTTATATCATAAGTTTTGTATATACATACATACATATATATATAAATTTACATATACTCTATTTTTATATTAACATATATATAATCTATACTGCTATATCTTTTTTCATCATATACATTTAGATATACATATGTTTACTTATATAAAGATATTTATATTTCCACATGCACTAATTTTATAAACATTTACCCATACATATATATAGTCATAAGTTTGAAATTTTGCCATTATGAATTTTATACATTCATGTATATATATTTATTTGCAAATACAATATTATTCATAAACACATATACACATATATAACTTATATATAATTTTAAACATCATAAAGCTTGTATATATTTATATATATATATATATATATGCATATATGGATATTCTATCTTAAACTTTAATGGTGGAGTTTCTATATATATATATATATATATATATAATTTATCATATCTAGAAATTTTCATTTTAGAATTAAATATACTTTATAAGGCTTATAGATTCAGATATTGTGAATAACAGAAAATATGTTTATTCAACTTATAAAAATTTATATTTCAATAATTAAAATTATTTAGTTATCCCAATACCGGATGGCTAAAAATCCGGGTTGTTGCACCCAAAATAAATTATAAAATTTCTTTTGTAAATCTTCAAATATTATTATAAAATTCTAAATTCATTTATAAAAATTCTTTTATAAAACTCATTTCTATTTATAACTCTTTTATAAGCCCCCTTTTATAATTATAAAAGTCCTTTTAAACATGTCTTTCCTATTTATAAAATCATTTATAATTCATTTTTATTTATAAAATACCATTTATAAATCCCTAAATTTATCACAAACTTTTCAGTTTCCAAAATAGAACTATATACTTTCCAAAACAATCGTTCCACATTATTGCTATAGATCCACCAATGTGATTTATTATCCAATTTCTCAAATGGTATCACTTCCCTTTTAAAAATATTATATTTACAAAACTATTCTTTATTTAAAAAACACCATTTATAAACTATTCTTTTATTTATAAAATCATCCTTACTTATAGAATAATATTCATAAATCTATCTTATACTTATAAAATAATATTTATAATCTATCCTTTTATACAACATTTTATATAAAGGTTTTACCACATATTTATTTCAGAATATTTCTATTTTCGTTTTAAAACAGAATCACCTCAAAATAAAGGATAAACCCCATTATTTTCTTTTAAAATAAATATTTATTAATATAATAACCTTTCTATAAAAATAAACACTTTCCATAATAATTTAAAACATTTCCATATGTATAGAAAAGGAAAATAAAAAGGTTGAAATGAAATAGAGAAGTTCAAAAACTTATTTAAATAAAATATCATGGAAATTTCCAAAAATCATATTTAAAAATCATTCTCCAAATCATATCCATTTCCAAGCCAACACGGAAATTAATAGCATTTCAAAATACTATAACGAGGTCAATAGCTACTATAGCACTTAACCAATGTTATTACTACCTTTATCTTGAAAAAGTTTTAGCTTTTCACATATATTAGTGTTACGTTCAATATGGTCAAACTATCAAATTTCAGCATTTAACAATCTATATAACAGGTATATAACTAAAATAATGAAAAGGTATATAACTTGAATTAAAAATCACAATGTTAAGAAATCCGGATTTCTTTACAAAATTCCTTGCATTTTAATTTAAATCTCATTTGATTTCCAAAAGCGGATAGTTAACCAAAACAACCAATGATTCATCTAAATAGAAACGGTAACTTTTATTTACTATATATCGTACTGATTATCCAAAAGACAAGTTTAACTCCCAGAGATTCTAGTTGACGTTGAAGTGTTCCGGTTTGAACAAAAATCGAACGATGTTCGCTTTTAGGCCAAAATTTCACATGCTTTAAATTCGACCAAACAAATTCCATCGTGCAGTTATCGCCATTATGAGCGCAACGCAAAAAATCTTGCCTCGATTAGACCTCGTATGAGAAAGATATTGATTTTATAATATTCAGGATTAAAATGAAATTAATTAGCATCAATTACTTTACTACTCTCATTATCAAATTAATTACCAATGCCTAATTCATCTTTCCAAAGCCATATCCACTCCTCGAGTAAATGTACACGCTACCGTGGACCCGACACGATGCCCAGGTCGATGATTCCACGAATCGACACTACCATCCAATCTCTATCCTCGAGCTTGATCAAATAGACCCTTCCACTTTGTGAGACAACCGAATAGGGATTTTTAGGATAAATTAGCGCTAAAGGGGAGTGGATAGTGTTTAAGGGTTACATGAATATTTTTTAAATTCTTTAAAATTCTACTTGAAATGATATAATTAACAATCATAGAAACAATCACAGAATCAAAAAGCGGATAAAAGTAAATGCAGTAAAAGTAAAAAGGAAAGAACACACCAGGATTTTATACTAGTTCGGAGTTACCCTACATCTAGTCCTGCATAATTCCTTGTACAGATTTCTTTTCAACTAGTAAATTCAAATACAATCTTGATTTCAAGGCTACGAGACATACCCTCCACAATCTCGACATCTAGGTAGAGTCAATTGATTTTCGGGCAATAAGCGCACCCACTAGATATACGAGTTACTAAGCACGCCCAATTGATTTTATAAGCTACAATCACACCCACAAGTATAGTAGTATGATTTGATAGAGTTTTACAGACTCAGATCTTCGATCTTGATTACAATTGATCCTATAACTCTTGAATAGCACTTTGATCTTGATTTGAGTGGGAGAGATGAGAGAGATCGAAGAGTAAATAACGTAGAAACAAATTAATTGTGTTTGAATTTGATTTTGGTTGAATTTGTGAAAATTTTGAGAAGAATTTGAGTAGAAATTGTAGAAATCAAGAGAGTGAAAAGTGGAGAGAAGACTAGTAAAGTAGATGTTTAAAATTCGTTTGGAAGTCTGGTATATATAGGGAAACAACAGTCATGTCCATTCGCGAAGAGATACAATGAAAAGACACTTCCATTCAAATTTGAATTTGAAAATACGGCCATTATGTCGACATATATAGATATGGTAGACATACATAGATAGAGTATGTCGACATATTCTTCACAAAATTGAAAAACACTTTAAAAATATTATTTTAAAAATCCGTTGCTTTGTACGATAATTTGATGCTCTGTAGAATCATTTAAGTATAGCTTATACACATTTTAATCAAAATATAACTTAATAACGCTTTATAAAATAATGTTGAAAGATTCAATAAGAGTATTCAACAAGGTTCGAGATCGCGGTTTCGGCTCCGTTTCGCTCATCTAAAATTTTCATGGTTTCGATGGATTTCAAAATTTTTGAAGGTTTCGGTTTTAGTTTCGGTCCCAGTTACCATAACATCAGTTCAACTTGCTGTAACATTCCTAAAATTGAATAGAAATTAAATATATAACATTAAAATGAAACTAGACATAATTTAAGATTTAATTGCCAAAACAAGATAGCCCAATTAATTAGAATTGAACACTATAATTAACTTAACATAGCTTAGTTGGCCTAGTTATTTTATATTTTATTTATGTTTGCAGACCCAATTATCATTCTACCCAACAAGCATTACAGCAAGCGTTTCGCGCGCGATGATGATACATGCTTCGTGTGTGAACTTTTGTGGGCCAAATTTAGAGAAAATGATTCGCATAAATATTTAGCCATTTTTTGTACTGAAATCATTTATCTTTAGTTTGAATTTTATTTCTAAGTTGCAACATTTTTTTTGAATTTTTATTTATACTATTAATTAATAAAGAACAAATCTGTCAAGAAAATTTATATCTTAGATACTATTTTAAGTGATATTAAGACTTAATAGTATTTATAGATGGATGTTTTGAATTTGTAAAAGAACTTTATTTGTTGGATCCTATTTTTAGATGATATTAAATTTGATAATATTTATAGATGAACGTTTTGAATTTGTAAAAGAAGTTTAATTGTTAGATCCTATTTTAGGGGCGATTTTGGTAGCTCACATTGATACCAAAAAATTGTGATACCAAATGCATTACAACTATTATTAAAAATATCTAACCCTAAAATCACATTTCCCCATCCTAGACCACTCTCTTCTTTGTTTTTATGAAAACCAAAACTCTCGCCTTCATCTTTTCGATGTGGATGTCAATGTCGATCAAGGAAAAATTAAACAAGACACCACTCGACTCAACCTCCAGTCAATTTGGCTTTTGATTTACTACAATAAAATGCTAATTACTTAATAATGCTACTCAATTTAGTGGGAGGTAACTAATTTTTTTATTCAATTGGTTTTCTGTTTACTTTCTTGCTTTTGATCTTACTTCTACCACATAGATCTGTTTTTTCTTACTGGTTTGAAGCGGGACGATTTTTTGCCCTAGTCTCGTCCTGCCTCCAGCCGGAGCCGAACCAAGATGACCGGAATCCTGGGGTTTCAGCCGGAACCTCATACCTTGGTATTCAATATAATGTAAATAATATAGTTAAAATCAATATAGTTAAAACTTATTAAAGTATAAAAAACTTCAATGTATATAAACTTAAAAATACTAAAATAATATCTTTATAAGCATAAGACATTGAAAATCATTTTGAGAAATATTTTGAAAAGATTATTTTAAAATCAAGATGTTTGAAAAAAGATTTAAAACAAAATTAGAGTAGAAGAGAGATCAGGAAAGTGCTATCAAAGTTTTAACATGAATTCTACGAATTTATAACTTATCTAGAATATCTTGAAATTTTGACCTCTTCAATACTCATGAGTCTTCATTCTCCAACTCTTGAAACTTTATTTTAGAATCTTTAATCTACTATATATATTATACCGTTTTCTTAATCAACACATGTCTAATATCCTGCAGTATATACTATATATAAATTGATAAAACATTAGTATTTATATTTTACATAATGTCTATAATTGTTATCATCAAAACCAATACACAATGTACTAAACAATCACCTCCGTTTTGATGATGACTACTCTATATATAAATTATAATAAAACCCCCTCTTAATCTATGCCTATATTTTACCCCTTTGTCATCAATAAAAATAACCATCTACACTATGACTCTGACACTAACTCTTACTCTAACTCTAACTCCCCCTAAATACAAATTTATAGACTAATGACATACAATAATGATGAGAACGATTTATTTAAGACCAGCAAGTGATATTCAAACTAAGATAATCATGAAATGGAAATAATGATAAGACTGATATATAAGAAATGGCAAGTGGTAACACAAATCATTAATAGTAACCAAACCAATCTATTTATTCATTCAATACCACACCATAATCCAATCACATCTTAAAATGTACGTATAAGTAAGTAAAACAAATGTAAAATTAAATTAAACACACATGTCACACTATCAAAATAACGAAGACATGTATCATCCTAACGTGATTTCCTAATGATCAAGCATTTGTGAATAGGACAATGAGGCTAATGAAGGCAAAAGTTCCCCTTTTTTTCGTTGAAATTTCCATCTCGATCGAAACATACTTCTCCGACGCATCGGACTTCGTCATCTTCCTCCATGTTTTCTTCCTTTTCCTCTTCTTCCTCGTCATCACTGCCTTGAATGGGGTTATGAATGGCCAAATTTGCAGAATCATCTTCAAAACTATTGGATTCGTAGGATTATCCAATAGATATTTTTGCAAATTGCAAAGAATTCTATTTTGTTTCTCTTGTTCTTTGGGCACACGGAGTTGTACAACTTGTATTTCAGTCAACATCTCCAGAACACTCTTTATTTCTCCTTCCAATTTAATAACCTTGGCCATAGTAGTGTTATGGAAGGGGCCTTGGGTAGGAGAAGAGAAAGAAAATGATTAATTTTCTTCTCTAGAACATTTGCATTAGAGGAGGCCATAGTTTATTTGTTTAAAATGTTTAAAACAGAGAGAATACAGAGAGAAGAAAAAGAAAGTCGAAATTTGGTTATTATATAACTACCAATTTGAATTTTAAAGGGAAATTTAAAAATAAAAAGTTACCCTTATATGTCGACAAAGGGGGATAGGATATGTTGACATATATGTTAAAATTTTGATTATTTTTTTTCTTTATATTTTGTAATTTTTACTTTATTATTTTTATATTTCCGATAAAGAACAAATTCCCAACTCTCTTCTTAACTTAGTAAAAGATGTTTGATTCAATGGTTTTGTTAATATATCGGCTATTTGGTTTTCAATGTTTGCATTATCTCTTAGAAAATGGTGTCTTATATCAATATATTTAGTTCTAGCATGATGAGTTGGATTTTAGAAATATTGTTCGCACTTATAGTATCATAGAATATTGGTGATTTGATAAAATTTAAACCAAATTTTTTTAATGTGTGTTGCAAATAGATAACTTATGAACATGCTAATGCTACTGAAACATATTCTTCTTTTTTCATAGACAAAGATAAGAGTTTTGCTTTTTACTAAATCAAAAAATCAGAGTTTCCCAAAAAGTGACAAGTTTCGCTTGTCCTTTTTAGGTCTGGTTTGCAACTAGCATAGTCAGCATCACTATATGAAATTAATTTAAAGAAGTCTTCTTTCAGGTAAAAGAGAGCATAGTCTAATGTGTTGTTTACATATCTCAAAATTCATTTTACGGGTTTTAAATGTCTTTAGATTGATATTGATATCTTGTAAGGAGACAAACACTATGCATATATCAGGTCTGCTAACAGTTATATAGAGTGGTGATTCAATCATTTCTCTATATAACTTTTGATCTACGTTTTTTGAATTTTCTTCTTTATTTAATTTTTCATTAGTTGTCATGAGAGTTAGTTTACCACTGGTATTTGACATACAAAATTTCTTAACTAAAGCTTTAGCATATTTTTCTTGACTAATAAAAATTCTGTTACTTAGTTATTTATTTATAATTCTAGAAAATAATTTAGTTCTCCCCTATGACTCATTTTAAATTACTTAGTCATTATTTCTGAGAATTCCATTATCATTGGTAGATCAGAAAATGATATCATCTACATATATATGTATTAACTGAATATCATTTTTATCTCTTTTAATAAAAAGTGTACTATCTACTTTGCCTATTTCAAAATTTGATTGTAATATATAAGATTTAATTCGATTGTACCAAGCTCTTAGAACCTATTTCAGACCATACAAAGCCTTCTTTAATTTGTAAATATGATTAGGTAGTTTTTCATCTTCAAAAATTGGAGGTTGTTCATATACATATTCTTTAATAAAACTATTTAAAAATGCAGTTTTAACATCCATTTGATATAACTTAAAATTATTATGATTAGCGAAAGAAAGTAAAATTCGTATAGTTTCTGATCTTGCTACGGATGCAAATGTTTCATCAAAATATATTCCTTTTTCTCGATAATAACCTTGTGCAGCTAATCGAGCTTTATTTCTCACAACCTCTTCTTGTTTATTCATTTTGTTTTATATACCCATTTAGTTCCTATTATGGATTTATCCTCGAGTCTGGGGACTAATTCCTATACAACATTTCTTGTAAATTGATTCAATTCCTCTTGCATAGCGATAATTCATGAATCATCAGTTGATGCTTCCTTTGGATTTTTAGGTTCAATAGTTGAAACAAATGCAACGTTACTCATTTTATTTAGTTGATTTATAGTTTTAACAACAGATTTAATATTTCCAAGTATATTTTCTATAGGATGATCTTTCAAGCGTCTTGTTCTTTTATTTGGATGTGAATTTTCTAAATTATTATTATTTTCCTTTTCGGTAATCTCATTATTACTAATTTCATTTGGGTTATCAATATTTTCTTCTTCATCAATATTTGGATTATAAACTTTAAAATTCTCATCAAATGTGACATGTAATGTCTATTCAATAGTACTAGTTCTAGTATTGAAAACTGTATAAGCTTTACTTCTATTTGGATATCCAATAAATTTTCCGTTATCTGATTTAGCATCAAATTTATCCAAATTTTCTTTAGTGTTTAAAATAAAACATTTACCACCAAAACCTCTAAATTATGATAATTTAGGCTTTTTATTATAGAATAATTGTTGTTTTTCTTTAATGGTTTTATCAAAATTATATTTAATATATAACATGCAGTACCAACCGCTTCAACGTAAAAAAAATTAGGTAAATTACTATCATGTAGCATAGTTCTAGCGCACTTTTGAATTGTCCTATTTTTACATTCTACAACTACATTTTGTTGTGGTGTTCTTGGAATGAAAAAATTATGAGTTATACCTTCTTATTGCAGAAATTCTCAAAATTTTCATTTTTGGATTCTCCACCGTGATCACTCCGAATAGTTTTAATTTACTAGTTATTTGATTTTGAATTCTTTTAACAAAGATTTCAAACATTTCAAAAGCATCACTCTTAAATTTTAAGAAAATTGCCCAAGTAAACCTAGAATAATCATCTACGATTATAAATACATATCTATGGTGATTTATAGTTTGCATTTGTGAGGGACCGAAAAGATCTAAGTGAAGACGTTCAAGGGCTTGAGAGGTAGAAATCATATCTTTTAATTTAAAAGAACATTTTCTAAGTTTTCTTAATTGACATACATCGCATAAATTATTAACTTTAAAATTCATTTTGGGAAGACCTCTAACTAGATCGTTTTTAGCAATTTTAGATATTAGTTCGAGGTTCAAATGACCAAATATTTTATGCCAAACTCAAGGATCACTTAACTCGGTCAAAAGACATAAATTATAATTTGAGATTTTCATGCTAAATATATTGATATTTCATTTCCTAACTCATTATCTCAATGTAACATTTATATTTTACGAATTTAATTTTGAAACCCTGTCTCACAATTGACTAATACTCAACAGATTATGCTTTAAATTCCTAACTAACAAAACATTAAAAATAGTAGTAGTTTTAGAATTATCGACATTGCCGATGCTCACATATCCTTAAGAGTTGTCTCCAAAATTTATAGATCCACCATCTTTGTAAACTATATCTTTCAAAATCTCTGGATTTCCAGCTATGTGTCTTGAGCATCCACTATCCAATGTTCATTTGTCCGTTTTGATCTGTAGAGTTTTGTCATCAGTTGTCTGTTCATCCAAAGCCATGTAACACATCTATCCCAGCAATTTATACCTTTTCAAAAGATCACGTGATTTTTATAATGAATAGATGCAAATTTATGAACTAATATTATGATGATTTTGTAAATTATCCTTTCGAAAATAATGTTAAAAATATTATCAAAAATTGCCATTGAAACTTATCAAAAATCAGATTATGAATACTTTGAAAACCAATGCTCTTATACCAAATGCGAATCAATGGAACAAAGATCTTAAGGCTAAATTAATACTATAGGAGAGTGAATATTTTTTAATGGATTATATGAATAGTTTTTAAATTCTTTAAGATTCTATTTGGAATGATGTAATTAACAATCACAGAATCAAAGAGAAAATAAAAGTAAATGTGGTAAAAGTAAAAACGAAAGTACACACCAAGATATTATACTGGTTCGGATTTACCCTACATCCAGTCCTGCACAATTCCTTGTACGGATTTATTTTCAACTAGTAAATGCAAATACAATCTCGATTTCAAGGCTATGAGACACAACCTCCAGAATCCCGACCACTAGGTAGAGTCACTTGATTTCCGAGCTACAAGCACACCCACTAGATTTACGGGCTTACTAAGCACACCCAATTGATATTACGGGCTACAATCATACCCATTAGTATAGTAGTATGATTTAGAATTTTACAGACTCAGATCTTCGATCTTGATTACAGTTGATCCTATATTCTTAAATAACACTTTGATCTTGATTCGAGTGAGAAAGATCAGAGAGTAAATAATGGAGAATCAAATTAATTGTGTTTGATTTTAATTCTGGTTGAATTTGAGTAGAAATTGATTTAAAAATAAGAGAGTGAAAAGAGGTGAGAAGAATAAGAAAGTAAATATTTAAAATTTGTTTGGAAGTCTGGTATATATAGGGAAACAACAGACATGTCCATTCGCGAAGAGATATGACGAAACGACACTTCCATTCAAATTTGAATTTTGACATACTCTTTACAAAATTGAAAAACACTTTAAAAATATTATTTTGAAAATCCGTTGTTTTGTGCAATAATTTGATACTCTATAGAATCATTTAAATATAGTTTATCCACATTTTAATCAAAATATAACTTAATAAAACTTTATAAAATAATTTTGAAAGTTTTAATAAGAGTATTCAATATAATGTAAATATTATATGTAAAATCAATATTGTTATAACTTATTGAAGTATAAATAAAAATTCAATATATATAAACTTAAAAACACAAAATAATATCTTTATAAGTATAAGAGATTGAAAATTATTTTGATAAATATTTTGAAAAGATTATTTTAAAACCAGGATATTTGAAAATAATTTAAAACAAATTAGTGAAGGAGAGAGAGATTAGGAAAGTACCATCAAGGTTTTAACATAAACTCTATGACTCTATAGCTTATATGGAATATCTTGAAATCATGAACTCTTCAATACTCATGAGTCTTCATTCTCCAACTCTTAAAACTCTATATTAGCATCTTGAATCTACTCTTGATATCGTACAGTCTTTTTAATCAAAACCTATATAATATCCTGCATTATATATTATATATAAACTAATAAAACATTGGTATTTATATTTTATATAATGTCTATAGTTGTTATCATCAAAACCAATACCTAAGGTACTAACACACTTAGTCTCCGGCAACCCCAAAAAAAGCGACATCTCCCCTTCGACCAGCTATAGGCGACTGTCACCCTCCTAAAATCATGATTACACCTTTCCAACTTCGGCCCTAGGTGCTATTCGACCTCACAAACCCAAATCTAACTTCCATTTTTCCAAACGATGACTACAACTAACAACAACCAAAACCCTAGTTCCTATATGATCATGTTCATACGGTCGGGCTTCACAAACCCTCACCAAACTCAACAAACCACCATAGACTTGTAGATCTCTCCGTTTTAAACTCAAAGATCTAAACTTTTCATTTTTTTTATTTGTAAATCAGTTTAAATGAGTTTTTAAAAGGAGTGGACTTCTAAGTTTTTTAGGCAAAGTCAATAGAACAGTAAAGCAAGAGAAAGCAAGGATATTGATTTTTCCCAAGTGTTGAGATATTAAATTTGCAAATGTCGGCATCTTGCCGCACATATTTTCGTTCGCGTACCAACCACGATCGATAAAAAAAGTATGAACGTGTACAAAAATGTGATGCGATCCAAAACAATAATAATATACACTGTTATCTTATTACGTAAAATTAAAAAAATACCATCGTTTGCTGAAAAATCGTCAATTGATAATCTTAATATTTTCCTAAAAGTTATGGAAAAATCAAATAAATTTAATTAAAAATACGTCAATAAAAATCGAGTCGTTTTATTAAAAATTAATTTTCTTATTATTTATTATATTCGAATCAAATCTGAATATTTAAATAAATTAAATATTCTCATTCGAAACGTTAAAAATTTAGGGTCTTTATATTTTAATGTTGATTTATGTTCTTTGATATCTAAACCCATAGACTCTTTAATGATTTTCAGAAAAAAAAATCGATGCTTTTCGCATTATCAATGCTAGATTAGGTGAAAACAAATATGTCATCAGCATATAAAAGTTGATTCGATAAATAGAATCGGCTTGATGTTTCTATCATAATATTCCATGTGTTAAAGAATTATGAGTATTCTATTGCAATAGTAAAAAAGGAAAGGGGGCAGAGGGTCTTCTTGCCTTATGCCTCTATTACTGCCAATGATGCCTAGAGGACTTCCATCCATTAGTACTGAGAATGCGAAAGTGGAAATACGCTCATATACCAAATTGGCAAAGCTAACTGAAAATCCAATTTCTATCAATCTTTGATATATGAATTCTCTGATAATTTTGTCATATGCTTTGTGTGGGTCTATTTTTATACACATGTTATTTGTCGATTTTCTATTGAACCCTCTCACCATCTCATATGTTATAAGAGAGTTTTTTGAGATGAGTCAGTCTGGGATGAATGCATTTTGATTTATAGATATTAAATTGTTTAAGTATAGCTAGGGCTGTCAACGGATGTGGATATGGCTGTATCCGCATCCGCATCCGCATCCGCATTCGAAAATTTAAATCTGCATCCAAATCCGCATTCGATACCCGTGGATATCTGATAATTAACATCTATATCCGCATCTATTTTTTCGATATCCGAAAATATCTGCATCCGAAATAAAAAGCGGATATTTTCGAATATTCGAAAATATTCGAAATATCCACATCCGAAATTGAATAAAAATTTTATTATACTAATATTTTTAAACTAAAACAATCACTTTCTCAAATGACAATACACACACTACAATACTAATCAGTTTTTCAAATGACAAAATGACAACACATATAATATCAAACAAGTTTATATGATATTACAACAATTCAAATGATAAAATAGCAACATACATAATGACAAAATGACAACACACATAAAATTTCGGATCAGATAGATATTTTTCGAATATGGATATGTCTATATCAACATCTGCATCCGATTTTCTTTTCAAATATCATATATCCGCATCCGCTTTTTGTATATCGGATAATATCCGTTTTTTCTGATACGAATTCAGACGGATTTCGAATTTTTCGGTTATCTATTGACAGGCCTAAGCATAGCTTCATCCTATTACAGATCAAGTTGGCCCGAATTTTGTATATAACATTGCGTAGGGAGATTGGCCTGTAGTATGAAAGAGTCTGTTGGTTTATATTTTTTGGAATTAAACATATAAGAATATGGTTGATTTCCTTTATGATCTTAATTGATTGTTGCACGCCCAACATTGCTTATAGTACGTCATGTGTGATTAAATCCCAATGTAGTCGAAGTCAACCTCTTCCATTTCAAAAGGCCTGTCCAGGTTGCTCCTTGCATTATTTGTAAGAATTATTTTACTAGTGATTTGTGGGGTATTTTAACTTACGGAAGAAGAGTTAAATAGATTTGTAAAAAATTGAAGTGCTTCCCTGTTTAAATTATCGCTTGCATTGATCCAATTGCCAGGGCCGGTTCGGGTGAATGGGTTGCCCTAGGCAACCGAAAATTTTGAAAAAATTTAATCTAATGGAAAGCCCTAGGCGAACCCTAGGCAACCGAAAATTTTGAAAAAAATTAATCTAATGGAAAGCCCTAGGCAACCAGAAATACGGAAAATATTACTGTGATGGGAATTTTGAACCTGACAACCTCCAAACAAGAAGGTTTACTCACTTCCACTACACTAGCACAACTTTCATTTAAATGTAAGGTAATATTTATTAAATACTAAAGTATTTAGACCTCCTATTTCTTCCTCTCGTTGCCCTCCATTCGGGGGTTTGCCCTAGGCGGCCGTCTGGCAGGCCTAGCCCTGGAACCGGGCCTGCTAATTGCCTTGTTGTTTTGTTGTTCCTACATTCTTTTGATTGTAAATCTCCACACCATCGTATGTAGAACTATGACGTACATTTGATTTAGTAGAATTTCATCGGGGTGTCCAAGGCAATTTTGACATTTCAACAGGTTGAAAAAACATCTTGTTATTTTGGGTTACTATAGCCACTTTATTAGGGAACCTGAGATGGTTTTTAATTTCAACTAGGACTCTAGCAAACAAAAATTTAATCTTACCTTTGGTAAAATGGTTCATTTTAATTGAGTTGCATAGCATAGAAGCAATTCTGTTGATGCCTTCCTAGACAAAAAATAAAATTATAGTCTAGGAAACCTCATCCAAATTGAAATTGTTGGCAAAAAATCTTTTATTAAGTTTGAGCCTAGCACTCATCTCTTCGTCATCATCAGTCGTCCGTCGTAGAAATAGAGTCCCCTCCAAAAGTTTCTAGCGGCTGTTGTGGTCTAGCAGGTCTGGACGTTTTCCTATTGACTGCAGTGATGAAACCATCATAGTCGGAAGAATTGTGATCAGCATGCCTCAAATCAGGAGGCGTTGGGAGGGAAGAAGGTGGCGGCTGTGAAGGAGGTGGAGGGGGGCTAGGGTTTGCTTCTGCCATTTTCATTTTCAAGTACAATAAATCTTTAAAAATCAATTCAATTGGATAAATATTAAGAAGACAAGTATAAAAAAACCTATTATTTGAACAAATCATAACTCGTGGATTGATCTGTTATTCGTTAGTATACCAAAACAGAGAATAATCAATTATAAACTCATCGCACAAGTTTATAACTCAGATTTTCACTACTCTGGAATTCTGTATTAATTATTATAACAATATGAATGTTGTAAATAAATTACAACAACGGCATTATACTATTTTGAATAAACAGTATAACTAGAATAAGTGATAGAATATAGATTAATGTATATAAATATACAAATAGACTTGAATTCTAACCGGATTATGTCTGAGGTTCGTCGTAACGATTTTCTTAAGAATTTTGTTTTAAAATTCTCCCAAGATACAACAGACGAATTCTACTCGAAATTGTAATGAGTATATTACTCTGTGATTTAAATATAAGAACAGTAGTTATTAGAAGAGGAGAGATATTCACATCCTTTCAGAAAAAATGTTGTCCGATCGCACCTGTTTAGACCGTACCCGGTTTGGTTGAACAGATAGAGGCGGTGGCGTATGCGTGGTAGTGAATCATGACCTTCCTCCTGACAACAAAGCATACATTTGGGTGTCTCAAGACCCCAACCTTTTTATGAGAAGGCTATTGATATACTTCATTTCTATTTTGATTTTTGGCAATGTGGGACTAAAGGATATTTCATTCACATTCAATCCTTTTAACTTTAACATGATCATGATAAGCGCTGCTTTACATGGTATACTTACGTGTTTGTTTTTATTTAGCATCTACTATCTTAACATTAATATCAAGCTATTCGATACTCAGAGATAAGCTCATCAAAGTCTCGTTTATTTGCTGAAGGAAATATCAATGTCTTCACCTCACTTCTCCTTGCCGCAACTGTTCCTTACTTGTACAGAAAGAAAGTTCAGTTTCCCTCAAAGTTAAACGTGACAAGTTACTAAAAAAAAAAAAAATTCAATATCTCTACTGTGTATCTCCCTATTTCTACCCTCTCTTTATAATTTGTATTATATCCCCTAATAATTTTTCTAAACCTTTTTCCTTTTGCCCCGACTTGGTCGCATTGATTTCTCCTTCTTCAAGCCTGATGTTCAGCCGTTTACATCCTTAAAGCTTCCTAGATCACGATTCCAGCTGCCTTCTGCATCGTTGATCTTTTGCATGACTTTTCTCATGATCTACATGTCCAGTATGAAATGGAATGCTGCTTTCTGGATTTGGTGGGTCTCTGTTTTGTTCATACGTTAATGTCTTTGTTTCGGTAATAACAGGCTAACACTTGCTGTTGTTGTTTATGCCTATTAACCTACGCACATATATTTGAATTTAGTTTAATGGAAAAACTTATTTACATCCACAGATTCATTTTATTAATATGTCATATTATCATGGGTTCTTTGATTTTCGTACATAAACATATCCACTCTCACATTTGCATCATCTTCTGTTCCATATTTTGTCAGTTTTACCTGAAATAATTAAAACTCTGAAGTGGAAGCTGAAATGTATAGCTATACAGATTGAAACTTCTCCAATGCACACATGAAGTGTTGAGCACATTTTGAAACTGGAATCACTTTGATGTTTCAACCGTCAGCCATTTCATCTCTTCGCAATGCCTCTATCAACAACCTCTTGACATTATTCTTCATTTCTTTCCTTGTTTCTTTTGGCATGCAATCATAGAGAGTTACGTATACCGACAAACATGGGTCTGAAAAATGACATGTATGGAGCGGTGTAGCAATATATGTTTGCTCTCTTCATATGGCCCTGGTCTGCAAGAACACTATGTTACAGTTTTCGTTCAGTCTCTTTTAGATGAAAAATATAAATCCATTTCCACATCTGGTCAGTTAGGCTAATGGTTCAGACTCTTTAAGTGTAGGAGAGAACATCTGCTTGTACATTACTGCCTCAATGAGTAATTGTAAGCTCAAGTAATTGTAGGACAGACCATAAGGAATCATTTAGTATTGTATGTGCTTAGATAAAATAAAATTTAATAACTATCTAATAGTTGAGCTTTGAAACAAATCATAGCATATACGTAGTACGTATTTCTTGCTTTATTTATTTATTCATATTTTTTCCATTGCGACAGAGATTGGCACAAAAGGATTTTTTTTTTTTTTTTTTTTTTTTTTTTTTTTTTTTACTTTTATTAAAGTTACAATGGACAAGTTTTAGCATTGTTCATGTGTTTCCATACTGCATTTCATGTTACTGCTGCTCGCATCAACTATATTCCAGATTGTATTTATTGTATTTCTGACTTGTTTTTCTGATTTTTTAACTTTCACTTTATAGGTAGATAAATATCATGATGCAAAAAAAAAATGTCACAATAAGATATTGTTTCAATGTAATTTTTGTTGGTAGAACTACATTTCAGTTTGTTCGTTTGTATGTAGTACTACCTTTGGCCACCAGCCGCTACTTGTTCTACATTATGTATGAAATATTATGGACCTACTATATATTTTTGATGTTAGAATATTGCGTATTTTGATTTTGAGACGTGCGACTAATACAAAATGTGGTATTAATATAATTTGTTGATTTTGAATTTTGCATGTCGATTTTAACTATGTTAGTATATAAATTGGGACTGATATGTATCGAAATAGAACCTATGGGAGGTGAAATACGGAAATCCTAAACGACGGTGTTTTTGAACTGTTGTGTAAGCCATCAACAACGTTTTAAAAACGTTCTGGCAACTTTCAAGAACGTTTTGGAAATGCATTAAAATGGCTTTTGAAAAAATGAAAAAACAAAGTGAAAAGAACATTCATAGCAACACATAAATTAGGAAATATCATAGCAATGAACAAAACGTCGTAAAATTAATTCATTGAAAAGGCTTTACGCTGTATAAGTTTAACACAGCAAAAAGTTAAAGGCTATAAAAAGCTTATCTTTGCAAGAGCTAACCGCTATGAGATAAATTTGATGGCATGAATTGAATGCTAAGAAAAGTTTTAGCTCATTAGCATAAACGCTATAAAATGTATTAATAACATCGACAAAACACTATTAAAAATCCCTTTATACAGCGTTTGATCTATTTTTATGGTATGTTCCTGACCTATAATGTCATGGTGTTAAACACCATATTTAAAAACACAGCGTTTTTTAAATGCTGTTGAATGTCATGTCTGTTGTAGTGATTGGAAAATATAACCGAGCATCCCATAGTACCGGGCATTACTAATTCGTTTATTTAGCATTCTAATTAAATAAAAATTAAACCCAAAATTAATTAAATATTCTAAACAATGTGCCAAAAGAGTAATTAGGTAATTATTAACAAATGTCTCATACCGCTTGATATTCCTGAACCGTTTACTCAAAATTCTCATTTTATAAAATTTCACATTAACATCCATATAAATCATTTTAACTTAAATTATACAAAGGATTTTATATTTTACTATGCGTAAGTATTTTACAAACTTGCCTTATTTTCAAAATAGATTCTTACAACTAAATCCCCTTTGGAAAATTCTTGCAAAACCTTTCCAATTAATATATACTTTGTAAGAAATCCCTTTTCGGAAATATCCTTTAAAACTCTTCATTTCTACTTATAAAAGTTCTATACTTTGTAATACTCTTAGAAACACACTTATTTTCATTTTAAAAGGAACTTCCATATCCATACGACTTTCAATAAATATACTTGCTTACAAAAACTCTTATAAAATAAACTTCTTTTCAGTAATAGTTGGACAATTCTTTATTTTCAAATGAAATTTGTTGTCCAAAATCTTTTATAAAATAAAAGTTTATATTCTATTTTAATAAAACTATTTTCAGTTGTATAATAAACTTTAATAATAATTTACAAGAATTTTGAATCAAATAAAATAGCTTTGAAAGGTTATATAAACCTATGTGCGTGTAATAAAATGACATTTCGTAAGAATAGTCATTAATAATTAGAATATACTTCAATATGAATGTTAATAAAGCATAAAGATTTAAAAAATGAATTTAAGAACACTTAGAAGCAATTAAAAATATCAAACAAAATATAAAAATAAAATCATATAAGCACACATTCTTGGAGCCGATATAGTTCCTTGATTAGGACAGCGGTGGACTGATCAGGCTGACCGATGGACCGGCGACCACCAATTATGGAGCTATTTCAAATCCAAATTCGACCATCCATTCACCTTCGACGACTTTCTGGCAACCCGAGTCACTCTCCGACGATATCAGACCAGCCCAGACTCTTGCATGCACCAATACATAAACATATAGCTTTCAAATTTCAAATAGACAACATTCCGTTTGCAATCACATACTTTCAGCATATTGAATAACCCATCTCAAGCAAAGGAATGACAATTCAACCAAAATAGATTTTGTATTTAGGCCAAATTTGTAAATAAATTACAAGAATAGGTCACTTTGCAAACTATTTATAAAACTAGACCAGTTTTCATCACGTTGGACGTCGTGTGTGCTAGCGGCATCTCAAATGCCGTCAGTACACGTGTATTGTGAAAAATAACACTGGCGGCATTTGAGATGCCGCCAGTATGCGGCATCCCAAATGGCGCTATTTCTGCTGCTCTTTGTAAATTTTCAGCCCTTCCATCAATAACACCCCACTCCCCCTTCTCTCAACCCCTCTTGATAAAAAACCGAACCCACCCCCTAATTCACCAAAACTCAAATTTTCAATCTTCCAACTATCAAAATTTAGTTAGAATTTGAACTATGGCTTCATCATCGTCTCAAGCACATCCTATAGGTATGAAATCTATCGATTTTGTCTCTAATTGTCATTTTTTCAATTTAGGGTTTAGGGCTAAAATTGTTCTATGATTGCAAATATATGGTTCTATAGTACAATGAAGTTGAGTACTCACCTAAAGCACATGTTTAATTGTTTTTTCGTTGTGTACAATGAAGTTGTATAATTGCAAATATATGGTTCTATACTCATTGAAGTTGAGTATGATTATGCAATGTTATTGTGGTAGAATATGACGAAATGGCTCCCAGACCGATCGATCCTAGTGTGCTTTACCTCCAACCTCAACACCGTACAAACAACATCGATATGATGGAGGTACAAGGTCAAATAATTTGTTATTACTTCTGCAAAGTGCTGGTAATTACCATAATTACTTTCCTTTGTTACTATGTATCGACAAGGGATTGAGCCGGACGGCTTCATTGACCATTCATCAAATTTTTAAAGCTCGTCACGTCAGCGCATCCAGGCGTGTTGGAACTGTTAGACAGCGCTGGATTTGGTGTTGTCAATAAGTTGGGATATACATAGCTCGATCGGAATCTTTTGACGGCTTTGATCGATAAATGGCGACCGAAGACGTCTACATTTAATCTTAGAGTAGGTAAGATGACAATCACTTTGAAAGACGTAGCCGTCTTGCTCGGATTGCCGATTAACGGGGATCCCATCATGAAACCGAATTTTTCAAGAAATTATATGGAATTGTGTGAGCCCTTGCTTGGATTGGCTCCTCCAGAAGACGTGAGGTGGGGAAATGAGTCGATAGTGGCCACGTGGTTTAGGGAGTAATTTGGCCGGTGATATTCCCCGTTGTGCCTCTCCTTTGCAGATTGCCCAGCGTGCCCGTGCTATTATGTTGCACATCATCACGCAGCGTCTTTTTTGTGATCAATCGAAGACAAGAGTGACCCTTCAATGGGTTCCATTGTTAGAAGACTTCAATTCATGTCGGCAATACTCATGGGGTAGTGCGGTGCTTGCTTTCACTTATACGGAGCTTACGAGAGTTGCTTTGGTCCAATAATGGTCCACCAGAGATTGTATGACTCTACTTCAGGTACAGACATAGTCATTCATTGTTGCATAGTTGAGTTTGTCGTAAAACCGTAACTAAAATTAAGTTTCACACTTGCAGCTTTGGTCATGGACCTACCTCCCGGTTGGTCGTATTTCTATGAAGACGGAAATAATTGACAATTCAAAACCTTATGGAGCGAGGTAAAACAGTGTTGTTAGTGTTGTTGTATCAACACGGTAAATTTGAATACTTCCTATAACATGTTGCTATTACAGGTGGATTGGCCCGAAGAATACAAAAATGACCCCCAGACGCAATTTAACCTTTTACCGGAACGAGTTTGATGTCTTAGATTACAATGCAGTAGCATGGAATCCGTATTCCGAAGCATACCTTCATGCACTTCCGACTATTTGTACAATGGACAGGCCCTTATGGCAGGCAATGCTTGTGATTTTTTGTTTCGGAGATTTAGCATACCGTATGCCAAACAGAGTCACGAGATAGTTTGGTCTTCGACAACACCTACCGTATCCTGCTTCATATTACATGCTTCCATACGGAGAAGATGAGTTTGAAATGATGATTGAGTTATGGAACAAACATTTCATAGCTGGGGAAGACGAGCATGAATTCACTCTGACCGATGAGGAGTATCTTAGCCGGTACTGGAATATCACTCGTCGTTATGTGCTACGAAGACGGGCGGAAGAACCCGAGCAAGAGGTGGCACCTTACACTCCACGAGCTCCGCTAGAACGGAATATGGTACGTATTAATATTGACAACTTATGTAGTACTTAAGAAACTCATATGGGTTTATATTATATGCAGGCAGATGGTTTGTATTTGTGTTGGACATTGTCGACGAGCTTGCGAAGGAGGTTCCTGAAAAGAGCAAGGCGAAATGTTTCTCTATCAAACAAATTCTACTATCATGCTTGTCTAAGAACAAGATGTCAAGGCCCGTCCCACCTCCGCCTCCTCCTCCTCCTACAGTGCCACCACTTATCCTGATATTGCCCCTCTCGTGTGGCATGAGGACATAGCTGCAGTCCCACCGACCCCCTCACCGAAGAGAAAGTATGGAAGAAGGAAGAAAAAAGAGGGCGAGAGGTCTGAAGCGATATCTTCCAAGCATACGCAACCTGTCGGGCCATCGCAACCCCCAATGGAAGGGACGCAAGAGGAGGGCAGTGAAGAGCTGTCGCTGGAAGAGGAGGAATTCATGCTCAAGCCAAGAAGACCGAAGAATAAAACTCTAATGGAATTAAAAAATTTGATATGAAATTTTAGACTAACCATAGGGGACCACGGTTTTTATTTGTTGACTGTAGTGTTGATTGATCGTTTATGTGGGATGTTGACTATAGTATTGATTGATCGTGGTCTCTATTTGTTCGTTTGGGATGTTTGGTTGTTAACTACTGTAGACTAGTGTTTGTCGTTGTGATTGTAGAAGTGACTCCAGTATTTCGATGTTGGTCTGAATGTTACTGATTGTAGACTTGTATTTGTTGTTGGTAACTGTAGTCATGAGCTTAGAAAGTTGCAGTGGTCAAGGTTCAGAAATTTGTTTACGTTGGTGTTGAAATATTGACGTTGTATTTTCGATTTGATGTTTGTCTGGGTAAGTAACAGAGCGGCATTTCAAATGCCGCATGGGGCGTGATTTAAAATGCCACGTGGAGCGGTATTTGAAATGCCGCGCATGCGGTATTTAAAATGCCGCCCCTTGCGGCATTTGAAATGCCGCTTTGTTACTTTACATTACCAACACTGCCCCTTGCGGCATTAGGTATTACGTTAGATACCTCGAACGATCGTTTCTAATATCATTATGTTACATTTCAATTATCCTTCAATGATGCATAACATACTTCAAACAATGCATAACATACTTCGAATGATCGTTTCAGATATTTTTTCATCATATAACAAGTTTCTAATATCATTACGTTACATTTCAATTATACTTCAATGACCTATGTGGCCACAACGCCGAATACTTGTACCCATGAACCAATAATTCGTTTCGGTATTCAAGGTTCAAATTTTCCAAACGACTAACTTCCGCTTACATTTCTAAAGCATATTCCACCCCTCTAGGACACAGTGGTGGATCGAGCCACTTAAAAAAATTACAGCATTCAAGCTGATTTGGCCGAATCTTGTGATTATTATATCCAGCGCAGTGGTTGAAACGACGTCCAGCGTTCTTATCATTTCTGAAAACGACTACTTCGCATTCCTCTCCACAGCCACAAACTGCACATGTAGCATGGAAGCTTAAGCTTGCACGATTTTTCCGACCAAGGACACCTAAAAGATGTGCATGGAGCAATTGTTGGACTGGTCTATCAACCAAGGCTTTTCCACGTGATGTTCCACAAACTCATTCAGGGGTTCTTCTTCGAATTGTATCTCTGGTACAAAATCAACTTCAAGGTCGGCGCCACTTGAAATCCCATTTCCTCTATTTTGTTCGAATTCGTCATACATCTTCATCATTGTTACGTCATCAATTTCCCAATTGTCTATTATACACCTATGAATACAACAAAAAATACATCGACGAAACAATTGTTGAAATTGAACGAGAAAAGTATAATACTTATCTTCGGCGTGGCAATGTTGAATTGAAATATGGGGAGGGTTAGTTGCAAATTGTTTAAATTGGACGAGAATAGTATACCAATATGAATTTGCTGAAATAAATTTGGTAAAGTTAGGGTGTGGGTGGGGTAGTTGCAAAAACTTAGGAAAATATATGGGCAGCAAAGGCGTGGCATCTCAAATGTCGCTAACAGCGTATTTTGAAATGCCGCATCACACGATATTTCAAATGCCGCGTGCAAGCAGCATTTGAAATGTCGCTCTGCTCATTACTCCCCAATGCCTGCAACTTTGTGATTAAGTCCACAATGAACTTTGAATACACTCTGCATTAGAAGGCTAACAGCAAAATAAATAAATGTCGAAATAACATTTGCGTACAATATCAGATTACATAAACATTTGTTCTTAGAAAAATTAGAATGCATTCGAATTAGGATTACAGTTAAAATAAAACAAAAACATTAAGTTGTTGTATTGCAACGATTTTTATTATGACCGAGAACACCACATTTGCTGCACTTATTTCCTTTAGGGGTCTGCATCCCGTCCATTGTACCTTTAATTCTAGTTGAACGTGGGCGTCCTGCTTGTCTTTTAGCGACCGGAGGTAGGACAAATTGACTGTCACTTGAACTCCAATAGCGTTTATCTCGTACCGGGTTAAACTCAGGGGGTAAGCTACCAGGTATTTCGCTGTGGAATACCATATTGAGCCAAAGTCGTGATGGGCTCTATTTGCTCCGTTGAAAACCGTTGAGCAAGATGCCATAACATGCATACACGGTAGGTGCTATAAAAGAGGGATGTTGCATGTACAAGAGTAACTGTTACCGTTGATTAGTACTTTGAACTCGTCACCGAAATAGTGTACAACTTCCCACTCAGATTGGCTAAATCGAATTATTCTTGTATGCCTAGCTTCGTTAGCTCTTTTGGTGATCTTGGCTTCCCACCTCAGAGTTAGATGGAAAGTCTGTTTTGCTGCCGCTTCTCTTCGTTGACAAAAATAATCAACCGACCTAAAAAGGGTGCGTGCAACTAAAGCTTTGACAGGTAAAGACCTAGCTCCTTTAAGAACACCGTTGAAACTTTCTGCACAATTGGTGGTCATGACATGAAATCGACCACCATCATCTTTACACAATGCCCAATTCTCCTCTTGTGCTCCCAAACTCCTTTCTATATAATTGTGAGCCCTGATGCTTACAGTTTTTATTTCTTCACGTATTCTGATGTACTCCGCTTCTTCCGCAGCACAAGCTGCAGCATAAAATAGTCCGGTTAATCGTTTTTCTTTAAACCCTGCAGCTTGAAAATTAGCTTAAGATGTCTAGCACAAAATCTATGTTTATGTGGCAAACATTATTCCGATTCCAAGGCTGATGCTATTCCTTTTATTCGATCCTAAATGAAGTAATTCGTCGATTGTTAACAATGTGAATGAATCGTCGCATGCAGGCAAAAAACCACCCCTAACTATCCCTGGATTCGGAATCTACAATTGCGTACGCTAAAGGGTATAGGTGATCATCCGCATCAACAGCAGTGGCCACAAGTAGCGTTCCTTTATATTTCCCGTACAAATGTATCCCATCAATACATGACAACGGACGACAATGAACAAATCCTTCAATACATGGTCCAAAGGCCCAAAAAGCTCGATCAAAGACTCCATAATTATCGGTCGTAACGTGTCCAACACTTCTCGGGTTCGATCTAGTTATTTCAGCAAAATATTGCCTTAGACTACTATATGACTACGCCTAATCACCATAAATTCTTTCCACTGCCTTACCCAAAGCTCTCCAAGCCTTCATATAATTAATTTTCACAAACAACTGTTCTTTCATCAAAACTTGTACCGTCCCGGCTGTAATGTTTTGATCGGCTTTCACAAAAGGTAATATTTTTGCCACTACAAAGTTAGACGTCGCCTGCTTGTGGGTGGAGTTCACCATTGGATTAACACAATTGTGTTCGCTTGGATATTTCCTTACAACCACCAATTCTGCTCTGATTTTTTTGAGACAATAGCATGAATTCTCCATGGACAATTTGCATCTATATTGCAAAGGTGTATTTGGTTTTATTTTATTTTATTGCTTTAAAAGAAACGGCATGCAAAATTGACCATTCGCTCAACTATTGTAACAACTTGGCTTTCGTCTCGAAAATCAAACCAACTTTAAATCCATTCTGAATGCTTATGGTTGAAAACATCTCATTGTTGAACTTAAGATTTGTAACGATTGACCTTGCCATAATTTGTGCATTGCACAAATCATCATCCAAAGGAACTTCCATTTCCACATCATCACTATCTTCAGAAATATTGTCCTCAACCGAAAAATCATAGTTCAAAGGTTCATTGTTCACTTGCATACTACCTATCCACGACATGTCGTTCTCCATTATGTTCACTAAATCCATACTATTTACAAGGGGTTCATCATTGACGTCTTCACCTTCATCCCCGTATCGACATTTTCATTGTTTACGCTTACTTTTTTCAAATCAGCATTAGATTGCGTAGCAATATCGTGCGCAGGGAATCCACTATTCAAACATACGTATTACTTCAAAACCAGTGCCGTAATTACTACCTACCAAATTTTGATTTTTCATGATACATACCTTTGACTAATATCATATAACTCGGACGGAGTTGGATACATAAATTGAGACATATGGCATTGTGATGGTCTAGCAGGACTAGGCAGTGTTGGTCGACAAGGAAGATAACTGCATATAAGACGAAAACACAGTTAAGTAGCGCACAACTATCAAATTAATACAACCTAAATTTCATAAATAAATGTTACACCTTCCGAGCGAATGTGTAAAGCTGCCTTGACATGGATAGGAGTACGTATACTGAATGCCCGGTGGATATGTCATATACGAAGGATATCCATATAGACCTTGTTGTTGACCGTACAACGCTCTCATAGTCGGATTAATGAAACTCGAGGACGCGCTTCCGCGACTGATACTTACTGCCTCAACCGTTCTTCGGTTCTCCTCAATAACACTATTAACTTCTTGTTCTCGTGCGGGTTCTTCTACATGCAAGCGCCTAATTTTCCCAACAAACAGCTCAATTGATTTCGATGTCGCTGAAAACATTAGCTCCACATCGTCATCATCGGCTATTTTAATGGCTTTCGATCTTGAGTCAGTCGGCCAGTTACACACTACCTCTATGTCAAATTCTTCAGATTTTATCTTGGCGCTTTATAAATCGATTCTTTCAGCTGCACCAAATTACAACCTTTCAACACTTTAGCTGGCTTACACGACCCTCCGGCATATTTTCCACAATTAAGTTCATCAACAACCAATTCGCTATCGAAATAACAGATCGTTGGTACACACTTGGGAGTCATTCTACAATTTATTCAATCAACTAGTAACCTATTATCACTTGATACCAAACAGCAAATGAGATTAAAAAAATTGAACTATGGTTTCCAAAAAACCCTACTATAGCTAATTCCTTGTTGAAGAGGAAGAATTAGATGTTGCTCTTCGTCTGTAACTGAATCCAATCAAGATTAAACTACAATATGCAAATAATTTAACAGTTTGGAGTTTAGAATTTTAGTAGATCTAAGCGAACTTTGGAAGAAGACAAACATAAAAAGATGGTTGCCTAATAAAGCAGCAGAAATAGCGCCATTTGGGATGCCGCATACTGGCGGCATCTCAAATGCCGCCAGTGTTATTTTGCACAATACACGTGTACTGGCGGGATTTGAGATACCGCCAGCACACGTGGTGCCAACATGGCGAAAACTGGTCTAGTTTTGTAAATAGTTTGCAAAGTAGCCTATTCCTTTAATTTGTTTACAAATTTGGTCTAAATACAAAATTTATCCTTCAAACAATATAATAAAAGTGCATACGGTGAATTTGATACAGTCGTTAGTTGTTGTAGCTCACCGCAGACCCAAAGCTAGCAAATACTTTTCCCAAGGCTTCAAAACCCACTGCTCCTTCAAAACTCCTTGCTGTCCAAAAAATGGAGATCCTCAAAACCACTCCAAAACTGAAAATGACTGCTCTTAGAATGTAGATTTTGGTTGAGAAATACCTCTTCATTTGATAGGATTTTCCTATAATTTATTGGATTTTATTATGGTGGATTTTGTTCAAGGGTTTAGGTAGAGAAGAGGAAAAGAAGTCTTACGTTTTGTTTCAGCTGATGGAAAATAATGTACTGGCAATCGTTGAAAGAAACTTAGTTTTCTCTAAGTTTACATGGGCCAGATTGGGTATTAGATTAGACCCGAAACCTAAATGTTCATTCATGAAAACTTTTTCTTTCTTTTCCTTTCTTTTACTATAATAAAATATTTAAACATTGGATAAAATGATG
This sequence comes from Allium cepa, assembly GCA_030765085.1. Classification (NCBI taxonomy): domain Eukaryota; kingdom Viridiplantae; phylum Streptophyta; class Magnoliopsida; order Asparagales; family Amaryllidaceae; genus Allium; species Allium cepa. The sequence continues at coordinate 590,251,517 of CM060944.1, forward strand.
CAATTCAACAAAAGGAAAAAAATCTATAAAGATAATTATTTAAAACAAATTATAATATTTTTATTATGCATTCTTTTATTATCTTTACTCAAAAATGGATTTTCTTACTAAAATAAATAACATTCTTTACATTTTAAAGCACCAAAGCTTTGTTTATCTTTATTATTAACACTACACAAAATGTAATCTCATATGAATTCCACTTTATAAATTCTAACATTATTTTTCCATTTAATATCTTTTTATATAAATTTATCTTTTAAAAAATTATAATATGATCAAATTCCCATTTTAAAGTAAATCAACTTACCTTTACTCCATGGCTGTCACTTTTGTTTGCACATCATCTTTATTTTATAAATTTACATCTTTTACTTTTCCAAAATTAATATTATCCACCACAAGATGTTCATTTTCCGTTTTTTTTTATAAAATCCTTAATTATGTGAAATGTTAATTTGATAAATTCCAAATAGAAAAATTCACAATTTTATATTATTTTCCTCCCAAAATTCTATTTATTATTCATAATTCAAAAATATCTATCCAGCTGTGGCCCAACCAAGGTTATATATTATCCTTCAATCTTCTATACTCTCCTAGTCTTATTCTTGTCCTCCTAGCCCTTGATTCCTTGTCTTATTGATCTGCTTCTTGAATCCTTATACTAATCCGTCTTGAAGTACAATTCATCAATATTTGTATATCCCTACAATATTTTTTAGTAATGTACCTATATTTCATGCTCTATAGTATACACAACTTCAACAGTCATTGATAACAATATTTATATGGTTATTGTTATAAAAATCAGCATCAGTGGTATTAACTAAAATGTCCGGTCACGTCTCACCAGAAGATCTGCCTAAGAAGTAGTCTGAAATGTCATACAAAAACATGGTTCCGGAAAAGACTAACCATTCGTTTTAGCATTGTTGGGTTCATGTTAAACTAGCCCAATATAAGGCCACCGGTTGATCAATCTATGGCCATTGGTCGACCGGTGGTAAACCTACCGTTCGACTTGTTTGTTTTGTGTTTTGTTTTGCTCTTCTTTCATCTTTAGTTCTCCTTCAATGATTTATATTTAATTTAGACTTCTATTAACACATTTTACCAAAAAAAAAATTTATGAAGGAATTGGGCCAGCAAGCAACAGAATAAATAGGGGAATTTTTTTAATCCATTTTAAGATCTTGTTAGGCCTATGAAGTTTAAATTATTTAGATCAAATCTAAATAATTTTAAATAAAAATTTTAATTTATTTATTAATTTACATAAAGATTGTATTCTGTTTATATTATATATATGATGTATAAGTGTATCAAATATGCATATACATGTATAGTGCACGTTCAAGATATAAATATGTGCGTAGTTTAATATACTCATATATAAGTGCTGGATTTACACCGCAATAGACATGTTTATCCCCTCATATATACATTTTATGTCCATTATATTATTTGAATAATTTACACATGTATATATATACATGTAATATAACTTTATTTATTTAAATAATTTGACTAATCCAAAATAATTTGGTACTAAAAATTTGAGATGTCTTATCTTAATTTTAAAATTAAAAACATATATAAATATAATATATATATATGTAATAGAATGTTTATAATTACTAATTTATTTAAACAATATGACCAATTCAAAATAGTTTGAATTAAAATCTAAAATATCTTATGTTAGTTTAAAATCAAAAGCAGATCAAGATCTAGATAAAAACCTATTTTAGATTCTAATTCAAATGTAATATATACATACATACATATATATATAATCTAAAAATATTCCCTTGTTTTATTTAGAAATATATACACACACATAAACTTTAAATTTTTATATTTAAAGTATATATACATACACACACACACACAAATATATATATATACACATACATACATGTATATATATTGATAGATAATTAGAAATTATATACATATATGTATTAAAATTTGAATTTTTTATCAGCTAATAGATTTCTAACAAATTTTTATTTGTTAAATCCAAATGAATTTGGAAAAGTATATTATTTTGAGAAACATACATTAATTTATTTGTAAATAATTAAAATGTGTGTTTTAATTATTATTATATGAATTTTTTTAAAAAAATCCCAAAACATATATATTTATAAATTAATATAAAATAATATAAGGTATAAACTTCTATTTTATATTAATACAATTGCATTTAACTTGTTATAAAATTATTATTAATGAATTAAAAGCTTTTTAAAAAAATTCAAAAATTATTTAATAAATATTAGATTTGGCTGAAAATAAAATATGCATGTTTGAAGGTTTTTTAATCAATTATGATGTATATGTAAACATAAGATTGGACAATAAACATTTATATGAATTTATTACATCAATTGGAATCTATACAACATAAATGAAAAGAACAAATTTTATGATTATAAATAACATAGGAATTAAAATTATTACCAAAACTGTAGTTTGTGAAATGCCCCTTTAATGTTGAATGAAACTCTTCTAGATCTGATCTAGATACCGCCTGTAACGACCGAGATTTTAGACCCTTGAAAATTGACACTAATACGTCCACTGTATTACATGCTGAAAAATCGAATGTCGGAAAACCTGATTGTTACGGGAGAGAAGAAGAAAGAAGATAAGAAGCAAACTAAACAACACAGAATCTCACAGCGGAACGAATAATCTATAATATAGCACAAGTTTTACAAAGATGTATATTCAATCTCTTTCAATATTTCAACACTTTGAAAGCAAATTTCAAATTCTTATATCCATAACAGGATATTTCCAAACCATATCAACACTTAGGAATATTTCCAAATCCAACTTATAATTCATTACTTACAAAAATATTTCTATATAAATCATTTTGTCGCTAAAATATCTCCAAACCTTTAATTCCAACCCTTAGGAAAATATTATAAGTCTATTACCCAAAATCATTTCTAGTATCCATACTTAGGAAATATCTCGTACTAATCTCATATATCTCCGGAATATTTATTAATTCCCTTTTTACAATTTTCCAAAAATGATCGATTATACTTATTTATAATCCAATTAACAATTTTAATCTCCTTTAATGAATTAAGATTCATTTTCAAAGTTCCCGTATCTAACAATTTGGAATTTCCTCATTTCAAATTTTCTTAAGTTCCTGAATTCCATCATAAGATTTTCTCTTATAAAATCACATCCATTAAATAAAACCCGGTTCATAATTCTCGAGAGCATTTATAAATAAATTACAATCACTTACTTTTAAACTATATATATTTAAAATATTAAATTTCAAAAACATTATTAAATAATTATTTAAAATATCAAAGCACTTTTAAAATAAACGTCAATAACTAATTCCAATTCATTTACAAAATTTCTAATTGATTTATAAAACTTGTTTATAAAACTTAGAATTCATTTCAACCAATTTGAATATTTAAATAACTAGCTTCCTAAAATATTTTAATCCAATTAATAGTTTTTAAACTACATAGTTTAATAGACAAAAATCCTCTTTTAAACGAACCGTAACTTCTTCTGAAAAACCATTTAAAATTTAACATACCCATTTTATACTTATAAATGTCTCTCAATTTATCACAAATCGATTCACATTTCCAATTTCATAACTTTTCCCAAATTCCAAAATAGGACTTACTATTTCTTTCTAAACCAATTCTTCTATCTCATTTTAAATTCACATTGTAAATTTATATTTCTAATTTATCAAATGATAATCATTTCACTTCATTGTTTATGAATTTTATGAACTCATTTCTAGTTTATAACAGGTTTATATTACAAAAATCTATTTATAAATTGATTTCTAATTAAAATTCCATTTATAAATTTATTTCTTAAATAACCCAAACTATATGCTAAATCAATTCAAATCTCGATTTCGACTTCTATTTTGTATCTTAAGAATCTTATTTAAAATCCTTTGTTTAAAAATCCTCAATTTAAAAATTCTCTATTTGAAACCATTTTATGAAATGCTAAATAAATATCCAAAATCCAATCATTTATTTTATCCAATTCAATTCCCTTTTAAATAATCCTAACATTAATAAATATATTCATTTCCAAAATCGCCTTTGAATTCCCTTTTTATATTCAAAAATATTATTATGGTATTTATAATACCAAAATTAAGGCCAGTGCTACTATAACATCCAATAAATCAAATCATAACATAATCTATAATAGATTATTTACACACATCGTATATCATGATATATGAAATTAAAATCAATATTTTTGAGGGATCCAGTAGTATCCCTCCAACCTGTTTTCCCTGCAACCACAGATGTTATATAATCACAAAAATATAATCACCGCTGCAAGGCAAGATATCGTAATAAAAAGGGTTTTCCGTTATTATACGGGGTGCATAGTGCCTCATCTACTCCAATCGGTGGGAATATATCTAAACCAACTAATATATAATATAAAATCCGATTGATAATAATTTATCAATCCATCCAATCAACCAATAAATAATTTTATTTATTTAAAATAAAACCAATTATCCATAATGAGAGAGAGTTACTCACATTTATCCTTTGTTGTCGCCGAAGCGTTCCGATTTGGAACTAAAACATGACGACTTCCCATTTTAGCAAAAATTTCCATAGTCTTCAAATTCATTCAAATCAGTTTCATGGCGAAGCATTTGTCGTCATGATCATGACGCAAAAAGTTTCATATCGATTGGATCTCATATGCAGGAGTTATGAATTTTATAAGTTATTGATATTTTTATATTAAATAATATAAATTAATCACAACCATCAACCTATTTACCAAAGTGCCATGTTCCCCAAAATCACCGATGTACACTCAAGATAGTGCATGGTCTCATGCACGCACACGCTCCATGACACCTCTGACTACGTAACCACGCCAGACCATCACCAAATGACATCTCTTCGCGAAACACTCCGGCTCAACCAAACCTCATTAAGCTCGATCCTCTCTACCAAATCGCGACCTGCTCGTGAGCCCCGACCAAACTACAGTCACCTCTCGACCCAAACTACAACCGCACTCCCTAAAAACTCGCCTCCAGGTTGAAAACCCCTCAACGATCACGAATGCGAACTCCGTTCGACCAATCGATGCCCAAAATATTGTAAAACCCCAACCCTAGCTACAAACAAGTTCGGCCATCCCCCAAGTCCTACTATTGCTCCATCTCAAAGCATGCTCAATCGAAGATCTCATCGAGTTGAGATTTTTAAAACTGGTTTTAGGATTTCAGATGAGTATATATTGAAAATTAATTTTTTTGATGTTTTCTTCTTACTGGAATGGGTATAAGAAGGAGAGTGGAGGGAAATTGAAATGGTGGGTACGATTTGAACAAGTAGGGGAGCGGCTCATAGGTCTGTTGATGTGAAGAAAGATATATGTGGGAAGTCAAATCAAATTATATACACATACATACATATATATATGTTAAAATTTCAAATTCTATAGATATTTTATTCTAAACCCTGACTGAGGCGTGGCGCTTGGCGTTCCTAACATTATACCCATATTCCAAACATAATGGAACAAATTTCGAGCCCCCGTTCGATCGTAAGGAGAAGATAGATTTTTGAACTCAATCATTATATTAAATTTTCGATATTGATTTCAATGCGTTTCTATCCCATACGACCAAATGGTTCATCTGATCGCTATAAAATTTGATGGCGTAATTTAATTCATCATTATGGACCTAATGACAATGGTTTCGTCGAAATCCGAGACTGTGCCCCGGAAGGCTGTGTTCACATGTTAATTAAACGAGTTATTTTCAAAATTAGTTAGATATCTTTTAAAGCCATTTTAAAAGTTTCATTATCTTTATTCTTATTAATAGAAATTAAATAAGTCCTTAAATTATTTTTTCCCAAATAAAAATTCAAGGTTCAATCATTTAAACAATTTCAATTATTAAATTTCACAATTAAATTATCCAATAAATCACTATTTTTGAAATTCAAGTTAATAAATCTAAAAAAATTAAGTTTTCAATTATTTAAAATTTATCAAATATTCCAAATCCCAATACCTAAAATTCTAGGTCTTTCCACCTCCAGAAGTTGCAGCAATCTAAAGATGAATGCCACCCTTTGTTTTAAAAGATTTTGGTTTGAATTTGCTTTGGAATTTTTTTGGATTTTAGGTCCATGGTGTTTTTGGCTGGGGTAGAAATGATAGAATAGAGTTAATGAATGAAAGTGGAAAGCTTTAAATAAGCATCTAGATGGAGTAAGAAGTGGAGATCAAATCTCCCAAGTTTACTCAAGCCCTTATATTAAATCAAATCATTATTTGAGCATTTTAAAACTCTCATCCCTCCTCTCTATGGCCGGTTGATCCAAGGAGCAAAATGGGCCAACGAAATTTCAAAAAATATTTTATAATTAATTAATTTAATCCTAATATATTTATATTCGATATCGTATAATGATATGTACACATATAAATTCTATATGTGCACACAATTAATTACTAATTGCATCCAAAGTAAAAACAAAAATTTATTAATTAATATTTTATAAATAGTAATTAATTTAATTAATTCAAAACAATTATATGTTAGTTAAATCATGTGGTATTTAGAGTATTTAACATTGCGGTTGTGCGACTCAAAGGTGTAAATTCAATTTGTGGTTAACGCCAAACGATTTAAATATTAACGTTCCTACATCATCTTAGCAAATGGTGTGACAGTTTGTCTGAATATATTGCTTACACATTTTTAGAGTAAAATCCAATTTTACTATTTTAAGCGGTACCTGGTAGTAACGATTATTAACACCAATTCTCTTCGACATAACTATACCACATCAGGACGTATGGAATTTGATTTTGATCAAAATCCAGTACCGTCCATATTCAACTTGTATAATCCAAACATGAAGTCCTTGGTTCAATAACAACAGTTACTATTGTCTGAACTACACTAATAAGAGGCATTAACTTTGAGTTGATTATAGTTGATCGTGATGCTAAGCTCATATAACTAAGGAGACAAATTCTCTTGAAGTGTGTTTCACTTTCAATGCTTCAAAGCAGACTTAACTATAGTCATCGATGGACGTTGTGCCACAATTTAACTAGAATAAAGTAGAATGTCCACATTTAAGTTCAACGGTATTCCAAAGTCAAGGGAATTGTGTAATATCATCACTTTAAGAATCTCATTTTAACCTAAGTTATATGAACCAACATAAAACTCTCAAGTAAGTCATTCTATCATTATCCAATAACTATCAGTAATTAAATCCTTAGTTCCACCCAATAGCCGTAGGTAACATAGTTCCCAACCTTTGGAGAGCGTTACGTACTTTAGTCTCAATGAAAAATCGATATCCTGCATCGAAACATCTAGACTAGGAATATTTAAAATAGGATGTTATTTTTAGGTTGATAAATTTCTCATGATAACAACACGTTTTAACTACAATCATATAACTTAGCATTTATGGATTTTCTATTTAATATAATTCAATTAAATATTTAATTAACATATAATAATATGACAAGTATATAGTCGAAAGAAAAACACCGTTTATTTCGAATGAGATTTTGTTACAAATTTAATAATTTACGTTAAATTACAGAATCGTCGCTTAGGAATTCTTCTAACTATATCATTTTTCCACTTTCACTTAAGGTCAAGTATGGAATCTCAATCTCATCCCTTCAATTAGTTAGTTGAGAACTGACCGAGCTAGTCCCTTTGTGAATGGATCAGCTATGTTGTTTTAGTTATCTCTCTATCAATAAAAATTTACTGATGTTGATAAACTACCTTTATCTTGTGGAACTTTTTGAACTATGTTTTTCGACTTGTAGTGAGCTCTAGGTTTTTTGTGATCTATACCATGATATTGTTATCATATAACAATGGCATGTCATTTCCAACATTTGGAATTACTCTTATCTGAATTATGAATTTGTGCAATCATGTGTATGTGTATGTGTGTGTGTATGCACATACATGCCCGCACATTTCTTTCATTGTGATGTTATTCAAGGCGATGTACTTAGCCTTTTGGTTGAATCAACCACAAACTTTATGTTTGGAACATTTCTAACTTGAAGCTTCCAAACTAAGATTGATAATAAATTCAAGATTGATATAGTATACCCAATATCATTTATAAAGTTTGAATTCGAATATTTCTTCATAAGGAGTTCGTTGTTTCTCTAAACGATTATCTAGTATTACATAAATACTTGATAATACTCTTAACAACCATTTAACGATCTAAATTCTGATTTGATATTCACTTTATGTATCAAATATGTAAGCGAACTGCGATATTGTTGTCAATACAATATGTATGATATTTCTTATTATCAGTACATAAGGAATATATCTTACTTTCCCCATATTAAACATTTTAATATGGCGTCTGTGTATACTGTTTTAGAAAGTCCCAGCATCCACTTATACTAATTACAAAGGATAGCATTTACAAATCCAATGTTGAGTATTAAACAACTAAATTATAATAATTTTAACTTGGGTATATCATTAGTAATCATAAGTTTTTTTTGAGGAGAACGGATGTGTAGCACGAAACTACACAGCCGATTAATAAGATTTATATATATACGTAGGTAGTTCGATCAACATGCCTGATCGATGGCAAGGACAAAATCAGCAAAGCCAGAGTTAAAGTTACAGAGACAGCATTCCAGCATGAAATAATAGCCCAGGGAGTTTATAATATACATAAATAAAATTCAGTATAAACAGGAAAGAAATACTACTGCCCAGAGGGATCCCAAGAAGTCGGTGGCGAAAACACACAGGTCCTTAGCTGCAGTCGGGGCGATCAGTCGGAGCCGCAGATGAAGCGCTGCCAACGGATTCATCTGAAGGGGATCGAGCTGAAGGGAGACGAAGCCTGAAAGGTGCCGAGAAGGAGGAGCCTGTCCAATACGCAAAGGAATTAGAAATCTTGCTGCATATGCTAAAGAGCGAGTTGGTTGGTTTGTTGAATACAAAGGCGTTTCTCTCATTCCAAATAACCCAGCTGAAGATGGCTAAAAGGTATCCAGGTGATGATTCGGAGCGTAGAATTTCCAATGATAAAAATTGTCGGAGATTGAATGTATTTGCCTGAGGTTGTGAATGCAAACCGAAACCCATATATAGTAGGATATGTCACATTCAAAGAAAAGGTGGCAGATCGATTCAGCTTCATTGTTACACAAGACATAAATCTGGTCCGATGTGATGTTCATACGCAAGAGGCGATCTTTGGTATTAATATGGCAGTTGATGAGGCACCATTTAAAGAATTTGATGCGGGGAGGGATGCGGCATTTCCAGACACGATCGAAGGGGAACAGTCGGCCAGGGTGGTTAAGGAAGGAGGAATATGGTGATACGGAGAAGCCGTTTGGGGGAGAAAGAGTCCAAGTGTGTCTGTCTCTCACTAGAGGGTCTAGAAGTACGGTTTGCAGTAGATGTATGGCGGAGAGGAGTTCCAAGAAGGTGTCAGTGATAAAGAGGGTTGGAGGGCATAAGCAAGGAAAGCCCAGGGTGACAGCATCAGCCACCGTCAGGAGGGGAAGATTGGAGTGGGAAAAGAGGGATGGGAAGGAACGGTTTAGAGGGGAAAGACTATGCCAGGAATCAAACCAGAAAAGGCAATTGGAGCCATTGCTAATGTCCACCCAGATAAGGGGTTTGAAACGATCCACTGAAGCTAGAACGCCTGACCAAAAGGGGGATGGCTTGAGTTGTGGAGCGAAATGGAGAGCGAGGAAAGGATCAGCTTTGTAGAGGGAAGCCAGAATCCAGTTTTTCCAGATGAACTGTCCAGGCGAGAGGAGGCGCCAGAGCCATTTTGCTAGAAGTGCCTGATTGAAAGCGGTTAGGTTAGAAACACCTAAACCCCTGTGGTTCTCATGCAAGCAAACGATTTTCCAATTGACGAGACATTTGATTTTCCCTCTATTCTAGAGGAAGGTTCGTCTGATGGCATCAATTCTTTTGGTTACCCAGATAAGAATCTTGTGGAACGAGAGCCAGTATGTAGGGAGAGTCGAGAGTACGGCTTTGACCAGGACCAGTCTTCCTGAATACGATAAGGAGTTTGATTTCCAACCTGCAAGTCTTGATTCAAGATTAGTTATGAGGGGGGACCAGTTAGATCGGTGAAGCTTGGTGGGGCGCAGGGTGATACCTAGATAGGATAATGGGAAGGTCTCGAGGTGGCAGTTGAGGAGGAAATGAGAGGGCCAAGATGATCGGTGTTTCCAAGCATGATGACGGAGCTTTTATTAAAATTAATAGACGGGCCAGAGATGAGCTCAAAGATGTAGAGTGGGACCTTAAGGCAGTGGATGTGATTTGGAGAAGGTGTGACAAAGAGGATAGTGTCATCTGCGAATTGGAGGTTGGAGATCATGGGATTAGGGTAGGAGTTATGGTTAGAGTTGGGGGGACAGATGCCAGCAAAGTGATTGCTAGATATGGCCAGTTTGATCATACGGTTAAGAACGTTAACCACTAGAACGAATATGAGCGGAGAGAGAGGATCTCCCTGCCTGAGACCCCGAGCTGATTTAATGAGCCCTCCAGATGCGCCACCAATCTAATTGATGAAAGGCTCGAGTAGAGAATGATTTTGATCCAGTTGCTCCATGTAGATGGAAAACCTCTGTGTCTAAAGAGCTCCAAAATAAAATTCCAATTCACTGAATCGAAGGCTTTGGAGAAATCAAGTTTTAGCAGGGCCCTTGGGATATTATTCGAATGACAGGAAGAAATTACTTCTTGAGTCGCCGCAACACAGTCAAGGATATTCCTACCCTGGATGAAGGTTGACTTCTCCACACCAACTACCGATTCCATAAAGATTTGAAGGCTATTGGCAAGGACTTTGGTAATTATTTTAAACGTGGTATTAAGAAGGCTAATAGGACGGAATGCTGAAAGGGAGTTGGCTCCAACAGTTTTGGGAAGGAGAACAATGTTGGCGTAGTTTAGGCGAGCTATGGTCATTGGATTAGTGCAGAATTCGACACACATTTCTAGAATATCTCCCTTAACAACACCCCAGAAGTGTTTGAAGAAAAAGGGGCCAAAACCATCTGGTCCCAGGGATTTGTTATCATCCATGTCCTTGAGGGCTGTCAGGATCTCTTCTTTTGAAAAGGGTGAGTCAATAGGAATTAGCGGGGGATTGGGATATAGAAGGTTCCAGTCTATGGGAGGGAGGGAAGGAGAGGGTTTTCCGAGGATGCAACGGAAGAAGTCGGTAAAGAGGTTCGCAATATCAGATGGATCGGAAGTTGGGATGCTGTTTTGAACAATTTCCGGGATGAAAAGGGACCTACGGCGGCCACTTGCACATTTATGAAAATAAGACGTATTCTTGTCGCCTTCTTTCAACCACTTAGCTTTGGACCGTTGTTTCCATCCAATCTCTTCTTGTTTCATTAGGCGATCGAGTTCAGCTTCTAGATTAAAAAGTTTGAGTGAGTCATCATTATGAAGGGGGAGAGCTTCTTCCTGGATGTTCAGGGATAGGATGTCATTTTGAATGGCGGTTATACGTCTACGGAGGGAGCCCCAGATAGATTTTGCCCAGGGATTGAGAAGCTTTCTTAAGGATCTAAGCTTACAGACTACACGAGCAGTGGCTGAGGGGGACCTGATGGGCTGGTCTCAAGCTAATTTGATGAAGTCCTCAAATGATGGTTCAAGCAGCCAGAGCCGTTCGAATCTAAAAGGGCGCTTGGATAGGGGAAGGGTGCCTGTATCAAGACAGAGTGGACAATGGTCGGATAAAATGGTGGCAAGGCCAATACAGTTGGAAAGAGGATGGATATCCTCCCAGGATGGGTTGAAAAGGAAACGATCGAGTTTAGCAAGGGAAGGCGATTGACGTTTATTGGTCCAGGTAAAGTGGTGGTTGTTGATGGGGGGCTCGATGAGAGAACAGGAATTGATGAAAGCATTGAATTCTTCTGAGTCGAGAGAAAGGTTTCCTGAGCTTCTCTCATCTAGGTATCTGGTTGTATTAAAGTCTCCACCAATTACCTAAGGCCCGTATAAAGGTGACGCAAATTCTGAGCAGCTCGACCAAAGGTCCAACCATTCTTGTATCGTGTGGGGGCCATATATGTTTGAAAAGAAATAAATAGTATCAGACTGCACGTGTTTGAGCGCTACATGAAGGACAGAGGGATGAGATACAATTTGACAAGGGGACCAAATGGATTCATTCCACATGGTGATTAGGCCCCCCTAGAGCCAATAGAGTTGGAGTGTGCATGGCCTGTGAGGTTGGGTCTACCTATTTGTCTAATTTGAGAAGGAGTTGGATCAGACAGTTTAGATTCTTGCAGCAGAAGGATATCTATATTAAGGGTGGACAAGGATAGATAGATTGAATGTCTCTTAGAGGGGTCCCCTAGCCCACGAATATTCCAAGATACAATTTTCATTGGGAAAAGGACTTTCTCTCCTGTTCTAGGGATTGCATGACAGTGTATTGCTCATCGCGTATAGTTACTCCCATGCAACGTGCTAGCTTCTGTTTAATTTAGAATTAGCAGAGGAAAAAACTACAGTTTTATGGAAACAACCTGTATGACCAGGCAAGGATCTTGAATTTCGAGCACTTCTTCTGACCTGTGCCGGAGTGAAGTCTTCCTCCTTGGGTGCAACGGAATCTGAGATGACAGGAAGGCCAGATTGTGATCAAACAAAGGAGTGGGATTAGGGATAGGAGGATGGATTTGAACGGGTGCCTGGGGAAGAGGGTGGGTGGGGTTAGGTGCGGGGTGATGAGCATCAAAAAGAACAGGATCCAGGGGAGGTGCTTGGAGGTGAAGAGGCGTCAAAAGGTCCAGGTCAAGAAGTGGGTCCCACCTTCAGGAGGCTGGATGAGCATTGGGGCCTAGGATTCTATTTGCTTCATCGTCCAAATTGGGTTGCACGGGTAGAGGGAAGACTGGCGAGGCAGGTTCATAGTTCATTACATCAAAACGTTCATCTGAGTCAAGATCAGTCGATGGTATATCAAGAGGGTTGTTGAAACATTTCATATCTCGATCATAATCCAGACCCAGAAGATAGTGCTCCGGTCTGGTGCACGGATGGGCGTGATCCCATGGAGATACGGTGATGAGGTAGTCTGTGTTGTTGAGGCGAACCCTATATGATGAAGAAGGGGGGACACCCTCAAGAAAATGCATTTTCATATATAAAAGTTGATGATCAAATTCCGACCAATCGCATCTGTCATACTCAATAAATCTTCCTACTGGGTTCATGGCCATTCGCACGACATCAGGATTGTGTCTGAGAAACTCTGGTATACCTTTGATCGTTGCCCAGCTAGAGGGTTTAAGGACGATTGGAGATGGCCGTTCATACTCTGGCCAGGCTTCCAGGAAGATGGAGCCTCCAGCTTTGGTTAGGATTTTGTGGGAGAGGGCCATAGTTCTGATGGGTGTGGAGGGACAGGCAACAAGGAAGTGGTTGTTGTCGAGGAACCATATAGGCCATTCTCTGTGGTCGAAGGCTGATTGAAGAACTCGACTGAGGGTTTCCACTGTCTAGACACCGTCAATAATGGTAGCGGTGATATAAAGAGAAAAGTCTGCCATTGGAAAATGATGAGAGGTATCTGATGGAGAGGGGAGCACAAAATGTATGTCACTGAATGTAAGAGGAAAGGAAGAAATTTTGATTGGGTCTAGTTATTTTCGTGGTAGGGTCCGAGTGAGAAGGAATGGGCTTTTTGACTCGTGCAGTATTGGAACCAGAATCGACAAAAGATGGATTTGATTTATCTCTGCAAGCGAAATGAGTATTTGATGGAATCGAGGGGTTTTTGACAGGTCGCGATGTAGAAATTCTAGAAGGACGACTGGAATAATTATGCCCAAAAAATCCACGCTAGAAACAAATCTTCGGTTCCCTATAGTTGGGCGCCACGTGGCCCAAGCCAGCACATCTGAAGCATCTTTTTTTTATTTCAAAAATTCCAGGGTTTGGCGGTAAGAAGCAAAAGCCGGGAAGGGCCGCCTTCGGTTGAAAAGCTGGGGAGTCAGAAGGAGAGGTTCTTGTCTTAGAGTGGCAGCTACTTGGGCATACGATCGTACCTTGTCTGGATTTGGCCGAGGGTAGACAAGAGAGTTACCATTCGTGTTGGGGGAAGTGGATCGTGTTGAATTGATAATGGGTGGCGAGGGGGAGGCAGGGACAGGGTGGAAAGGATGGAGTGGTGGACGGAGGTACTTTGAAGGGACGAAAGAGATGCCTGAGAATGAGAGGGAAGGTGCAAAGGGGAGAGGAGAACGGGATGGTTTCCCAGAAGCCATTAGTCTGGGAAGAAATTAAAATGTGTATTATTGTTATGAACTTTATAGTAATCATAAGTTTATTGTTCACTTTTTAGAAATATTCCAGTACCTTTATATTTCTTTCTTATAGACATATGCTTCCTTTGCATTTACATTGAAAATAAAACTATTTGATATTGACATCAAAATACTTATTCAACTCTGATACTTATCGAATGACACTTTCGTACTAGTTCTTGAATCATATCTAAAACCCACAAATTCAGTATCGTTCCATGTAGACTTCGAGACACTTTGGTTGTTATATGCAAAAAATTTATTCTAAATTATTATTTAAAATTTTCGGGTTCATCATATATGCACCAAAACTCAAAATCATGTTGGTGATAATTTTGCAAGTAAAATCTGAATTAACTTAAGTACATTGAATAACGATTCTGTTACATCAATTTCAATAATTGAAATATACGATGTTATTCTGGTCAAAATTGCTTACATATTCAAACTATATTAGCTTATTCTTGAAGATGCAATTGCGCCTGATGAATCATATCCCTTTGATTATAATAATCAAAATCAAATTTTGACAATATACTTGAAATCCATTTTAGATTTGCACATCGCACCAAATAGCAGAGTCAATACACTTAATGGTTTTATTGACAACTCAAAAATGTCTTTTCTCGACATTGATATGAAACTTATAGCTTCTCTTCAATGTGCGAGAGTACTCATTAGACATTCTAATGTGCTATGTCTAATTGCATTTGGTTAATTTCATTTTATCTTTCCTAATCAGTTTTATCTTTGGATCATATCCAATTCCATTTGACTATGAATAATTTCTAAAAGAAATTCTTTCACCACGAAGTTGGTATTTCTTGAAATAACAATTGATTCTTAGTGCAATAGTATAGGTATTCATAAGCATTTTATGATTTTCCTTACATATAAAAAACAATTTGGTTTTAGTTTACGGAACTTATGTTCAAAGCATAAAATGGTCAATCAGTATTGATCAGTCTCAAACTCTTTTACGGTGTTTCGCATAGGATCCCTTATTAACAATTATTATTTGCAAACTCATACAACCTATCAATTCCTTAACCTAGGATATGTTGGGGTTTCCTTAAAATCTTTTTTTTTCTAATATCATAAACTATGCTTTGGATGAAATTATATTTAACATTATTTATCACTCTTAACTACATAACATTGTAGAAAGAACTTAACTCAACTTTACTCATTATCAGTCATACTCTATTTAGTGAAGTCTGATTGCTCCTTATCGACACATTATTATGAATCATGGGGAGCAGTAACTTTTTAGATTTAATCATTGTTCATATTTAGGTACATTTGGAACTCTTTCTAGTATAATCACCTATTCGATCAAATCGAATCATTATATTTCTTTTTGCAAATTACATTACTTCCATTTTATAATTTATGAACTTTTATTATGGACCTACTACATATGTACCAAATACACATATTCATTTATATGATAATTCATCGACAAATTTTAATGAATTATGTAGGATTGTTTTGGTATCGTTAGACTTTTCGAAGGATACGGTTGTGCAATGTGGGACTACATAACTTACGATGGATAAATTAAATTAACAAGTCTACAGACCAACATACCTAGTCGATGGCAACAAAATGATTTTAGCTTACATTGTCATAAAATGGTGCTGCATAGGAATTGATAAATACAAATTAGTGAAATTTAAAAGGAAACCACAAAACCCAAAGGAAGGAGGTCCGGCATTATCCACAGTCTATTCTTCTCTGGTGGTGGCATCGACTACAGGAATAGTTTCACAACTGTTAACCGATTCGATGTCGTTCTTATCACTAGCGATCATAAGAGTGAGGGGCTGAAATTGTTCACCTGTACAACTATGAAATAATGTGAAATCTTATGGCATAAGTTTAAATTGTTGCTAACACTGTTATTAAAGCATTTAGAATTTCTTTTGACACATGTAACCGAGCTGAATGCAAAAATTAAAGTGTCTATATGCTTATTTCTATGTGCTTGTTTCTGTTCGTGTTGTACTACCAATATTAAAAAAATCTGGTAATGATTGCAATAAGTCCGATAATTTGTTCAAAACAGGTGTTCCATACATAGAAAGCAAGTTCGCAGCATAAGAAGAGGTGATCAACGCTTTCGGGCATGTAATTACACATCATCCATGTGGGTGGAACTTGGATGCTTTTGCAAACTAGTCTATCCTTGGTGCTGAATTTTTTCATTTATAAGTAACCACATAAGCATCTTGACTCTAAGGAGAATCATGCATTTTCACATTCTTGAGTAAGTAAAGTGCCTTTTGGAATTGTTGAGTCCACCATATAGAGATCTGACAGTGAAATTTCCATTGTTTTCCAGATCCTAGTTGAAACTCTTTGGCCTGGGTGAAGGAGTAAAGGAGCAGAACAAGCTTAGAAGGCATCAAAGTTGAATTGGAGTGGTCTAATGATAGCACGATTAAACTAATTGCAATTCAATCCCGAGTTAAAGGTGTCTTTAACAGTGAATGCTTAGTTGGTTGTGATGGTGTAGTGGTCAAGGAGGAGGTTGTTTAGAGAGGTTTGAAGTACCATATCTCCAATTAGAAGTTATATTTTCCCCATTTCCAACCTTCTTATGGGCACAAGCTCTTACCCATTTAGAAGAAGATAGGACTTTTGACTAGAAAGGGGATGGTTATAGTTGGTGGTAGGTTTGTGGAGAATGAGTGGGAAGTGAGGGTCATGATATTTGTTTAAAATCCAATTCTTCCAAATGTGGTTACCTTGAAAAAGACATCTCCAGGTCCATTTTAAGAGTAGAGCCGAGTGAAAATGATGGAGGTTTAAGACCCCCAAACCTCTCTAAGAGATCGATTTGCATACAGTGTCCTAATTCACCACATTGTTCATAAGAGAATTGGCAGCATGGCCATGTCATAAGAAATCCCTTCTAATTTGCTCAATCTTGGAGATAACCTAGTTTGGGAATTTATAAAAAGAGAGTTAGTAAGTAGGGAGAATAGGGAGGACTGAGTTAAGAAGCGCTAACCTGCCAGCTCTTGAGAGAGATGTGGCCTTCGAAGAAGCAAGGAAATTTTAGATTTTAGAAATTAAAGGGTACCATCCATCTTTCTGGAGTCTGTTAGGATGGATGGTGATGCTTGGGTATGATATAAGAAAGTGTCCGTGTTTGAAATTCTAGGAGTTGGCAACCTGAGACCTAGGTGCTCAACACATCCTACCATAAGGATACAACTTTTCAAGAAGTTGATTATTAAGCCTAAAATAAGCAAATAGGAGTAGAGGAGCATATTGCGGTTGTGGATTTAAGTGGGAGCAGGAAGAACAAACAGAATAGTGTCATCGACATATTAAATATTCAAAATACCATGTACAGAGTGAGGATGTCCAATGCCAGATCAGATGTGGTGGGATACAACCATTTTTTTCATTCTATTAAAGACATCTACAGAGGAGAAAGAGGATCTCCTTGATGAACTCCCATGAAGAATTTAATTAACCATCCGCTTACACCATTAACAAGAACGGCTGACATACTGGTGTGTAGAATATTACCGATCCATTCAACCCATTTCTAGGAAAAGCCATGGTGAAAAAGGTGCCAAATATGAAGATTCAGCTAATAGAGTCAAAGGCTTTTGAGAAGTTAAGATTGATTAAGGCACATGAGTTGTTGGTGGAGTGGAAGCGAGATATGACTTCCTAGGTGACATCAACACAATCGAGAAAGGATCTACCTTGGATGAAGACCGACTGTTCAATACCAACAAGGGAGCTAATGAATGGTTTTAGTTTGTTTACTAATACCTTAGTAAGTAGTTTAAATGAGGTGTTAAGGAGGCGAATAGGTCAGATGTCAATCATGGAGTTGGCTCCTGGTTTTTTTGGGATTAGGAAAATGTTATCGTTGTTAGTCCTAGCAATGAGGGAGGGATTGGAGTAAATTTCGGCAAACATATTGAGGACATCCACTTTGATTATCAACAGAAACGCTTGTACAAAAAAGTTCCAACGTCATCTGGCCTAGGAGCTTTATTATCACTAATGTCGTTAAGGGCGTCCAAAATTTCTTCCTTGGTAAAAGTGATGTCGGCTATAAAGAGGAATGAGTTTGGGTAAAATTTGTTTAAACAATGGAAGGTTGGGATTGGTAAAGGGGACAAAGCAGCTATCTTAGGTAGGCGTTGAACACTTGATTAAGTTCAAATTGATCCTGAATAATTCTTCCATTATGGAAAATATCATGGATGCAATTAGCTCTTCTTTTGCCATTGGCTATCCTATGGAAATGGGCTGTGTTTTTATCTCTATCCTTGAGCCAAGAGACTCTGGACCTTCATCTCCAATTAATCTCTTCCTGCTTCATTTGTCATTCGAGCTCATGTTCAAGATTACTAAGTCTAAGTTTTTCATCTAGGGTGAGAAGTCTGGATTCCTCAAGGATATAAGTTCAAGAATGTCGTCCGAAGTTCAGATTTGCAAGACCTAAGAGTCCCCTAAATTGATCTGGACCAGGATCTTATATGCTTCCTAAGGGTTCTACGTTTTCCTACGATAGTGGCAAAGGCTGAGGCATGGTTCTGGGGCAATCGCCATATCCCAACAACCAGATCGTTAAAGCTATGTTCCAGCGTCCAAATTTTCTTGAACTTGAAACTAGACGTAGGGATCTTGTCATCGATAGAGTCAAAAAGAATGGGACAATGTTTAGACAAAAGAGCCAGAAGGCCAGTAAAAGTAGAGTGGGGGTGGGAGTTGTCCTAGGAATTATTGAATAGGAAGCGGTTAAGCATAGCTAATGAGGGAGAAGAATGTTTGTTACTTGAAGTAAAGAGTCTACTATTAATAGGGGTCGACAAAGTCACATGTCTCAGTAAAGGAATTAAATAAGTATATATCGGTGCTAAAAGTTAAGCTAGAGTTTCTCTCATCAAGGCGCTTAGTAATGCTGAAATATCCCTCTAAAATCCAAGGTTCTTGGGATAATTTACAAAAATCAGTGCAGGTTGTCCAAGAGTCCATCTGTCAGGGCTAGAGTAGGGTCCGTAATTGTTAGAAAAAAAGTACAACGAGCTAGACAGGGAGTGTTCTATATTCACAGGTAGTGCATTACGGTGTTTTATGACTTGGATGAGTTTCCATCTGGTTTCATCCTAAGCAGTTAAGATATCTCACATGGAACTAGAAGCTTCGATATATTCCCACCCAATAAAGAAATTTCGTCCAATGTTATAGTTAACAAGTGGGTCAGGTTAGCAATTTTGGATTCGTAGATAGAAAAAAGTCTATGCAAAGAGATTCAATGAAGTTTTTAAATAAGGAACATTTTTCAAGGGTCCCTACTCCCTTAACATTATAGGAAAGGATCTTTATAAGATAAAGGAGGCATGCTCATACTCCAATTTTTGCATGGCATTAAAATTTTCAGGCTTTAATGTGATTCTCATGCAAAGTGCTGATTTTTTTGTTTAAATCTTTTCTAGAAGAAGTAAATATAGCAGGTTGAATAACGCTACCCATACCTTAAAGGGGAGGATGAAGGTCGCTCCTCATCGGCCTAGCACATCTTTCCACCATGTAGAAAGGGCAGTACTGCTATGCGCTGTAGTGAAGGGCTTTGGCTCCAGTGGTGGGTCGATCTCCATGGCTTAGTGGAAGGAATTCAGATACAGATTAGGGAGTTCCAGATCCATAATTCATGCGGGTAGGCAGATGGAGGAGGGTCAAATCAGTATCTTCATCTGTCATATTATATATTTCTTTAACCATTGACCAAGCGCCCTATGATTAGGGACCTATTTGACGTTCACCCTCTACTGCCTTGTCTCCTGAATCCTCGTACATAATGATACTTGCTTGCTTATGGTTATCTCATCTCTTCTTGCTGCATATCCTTATTCCTTAAC